>JAZDUH010000182.1:17400000-18000000 GCA_036419115.1 Scarus forsteni
AACCCTTAGAGTATTTTAATTTTCACAGGCATTTTCTTTCTTTCTACCTCTACGCTGGCATAATCCAAAATCTGAAGCTATATCAAACTATAATCATTGCACAGGCTAAATTTGGCTATCAGCCTGTTTTATGGAAGCATTTCTGAGCTTTTTAGATACCAGTGTAAGAACAGAATAGAGATCATAGCTCTTTGGTTAAATTCTGATCCACGAGTATTTTTCAAATGTTCCTCCTGACCACTATCACTCCTGTGTCAGAGGTCTGTTTGTGATATAATGACAGCTGCTCTGTCTGAACCGATCTACCCTGACCCAGACAGGATGTCAGTGCTCCTTTAGTGCTAACAACAGGTGTATGTCTTGACTGAGGACCACCCTAAGGGAAAACTAAACTCAAAGAAAATACTTGAGCAGAGCGCACACACACAGACAGACAGAATAGAGAGCTTGGAGTGAAGTGCAGACCAAAGAGCGGAGCTGTTGGCTGAATGAAGCAGGTTCAGATGAAAGAAGTTCTTTGGGGTATCGGCGTGCTGTTGAGCCTTTGCTGGCAGCCACAGACGGGGTTTGTGCCAACAAGGCAGATGCTAAGACCTGACCACCTGATCTAGAGAGCGAAGTCTAAAAAAGATATTGATGGGGAACGAGAAAGGAATAGAGAATGTAGGAGAAATAGAAGATAGCAATAATAAGAACAGTCGGACAAGAAGAGACATGAGCAAATTATAGTTCTTATGTCTGTGTCCGTCCAGATGAGGATTTTCAGATTGCTGGTCCATCTTTACATCCATCAGGGTTATAAAATATGTTCTCAAAAGATCTCTTTAAGAGGTTTGCTTCAAACTTTACAGAAATGTCCGGTCCTTCTCAAAGCTGAAGTTGTTAGATTTTATAGGCCTTGTATAGAGTTTAAAGGTAAAGGCCATGGTGTGTCGATACAGTGCTCAACATAAATTAGTACACCCCTTCAGATTTCAAAATCAACATTTTTATTGCATATTATACTTAGGGATGGAAATTGATGAGATTTTTATCGATATCAGTGCTCTTAACAATCCTGCTAATCGCTCCAGTTCTTTAACGATTCCCTTATTGATTCCTGCAGATTTCCTGTGTGGGCGAATGTTGACCTGTAGATTTTCAGTGGCAACAATGTCAAACACATGTCACAGTGTTGATAACTGCTTCTGCAAGCTGCTGGTGTTTTGCCTCACTTAAGGTTGTGCAGTAGGCGCCTTTTGTAAGAAATTAAGCTACAATTCTGACCACTTCTGAACCCCGTGGTGGAAGGAATTGATAAGGGACTGATTAGCAAAAAGACTCCTGATATCAATACTTTGATGAAGCTTTTAATGATTCTCAACTGGAATTAGTTTTTCCTTAATTATACAAAGAACAACATTTTTAAGATCAGGATGCAAAAATGAGTACACCCCAATTGAAGGGGTGGGAGCAAAGCTTAATTTTTTTTTATCTTATTTTCGTTTTATGGTAAAAAAAAAATGCTATGTCAGACTCAGCTTTGTCAAATGATGGAAATTTCTCTTTTGTTCATTTAGATATTGATTAATAAATTACTTTTCATAGGGAATGTACTTATATGCCACATCTATGTGCATTTTCACTAGTCTCATTTTTTTTTTTTTTTAAATGTATGTTTTTGGGCATTTTGTGCCTTTATTGATAGGAGAGAGACAGTGGATAGACTTGTGAAAGGGGTGCCTAGTTGCTAACCACTCCACCAAACCAGCATCCCTCATGATTTGTTTTGGTCACAATTATTAAGTTAACATTTCAGTTGGACTCCATATCAGGATGTAACTTGGTGAGTCGTAACTGCATCAGACTATGTTTTAACTAGGGCTGTCACTTTAGTGCATTAATTAGATTAATTAATTACACCGCAAATTAATGCGTTCTAAAAATTAATCACAAGATTAATCATAGCACACAAACATTTTAATATTGGCCATCTGGAAGACCCGTACATGGCAGTGGCACGTCACTTCACACATGCGTCTCTAGTCAAACCAAACAAAGCCCAGGTGACAACAGGAATGGCATATTTAAGACTTAGTCTTATTTTATTTTTGAATTTATTTATCTATATTTGTACTACATTCTTTAATAATGCATCAGGCCTAATTGGTTTGCTGGATGTCCTCGACCCTTTTCTTACTTTGAATTTGATTTATGAAACACACTTAAAGTGTAATTTGAGTTGCCTGATTGAGCTTAGAATTTTCTGGACAAGATGCCCTGACTTTGGTTTTATATAAAAATGTGGATTTACAAATCTTCACTTCTTAGTGCATTCATTTGATTAGTCATGCACTACTATTTTATAATATCCTAGAATTCAAATTCTTTATTTGGGTACTTTAAGCAGATATGAGATTAAAATGCGATTAATTAGATTAATTAATTATAAATCCCGTAATTAATTAGATTAGTTTATTAATCGTCTGACAGCACTAGTTTCAAGTAAAAAATCCAAGCAGTCGGATAAATATGAGCTCCTTTTATTAATTAGAAATGGCCTTTGAGATTAATTCAGAAAAATGTCTTAATTTTGAACCAAAATAAAAATATTTCATTGCCCCTACCTTCTAATACTTTCAAGAACAAAGCCAGTACTGTAGACGATCAACAGTCTCTGTATGATTAAACAATTACCAGCTGTCTGCATCCATTCATCTTCATCTATGTCCACATCACGATGCTTTAATAAAAAAGATCATTTTTGACACCCCTAATAATGTGAATGTAACTTCTCTCAAACACTTAACGAGATGAAAAAAACTCTTGACAGATTTCCATCTTGACTCAAGAATGGCATTATTTAGGATTTGAAGGTAGGGATTAGAGGTCATCAGGACCCTTGATAACCAGCTGCATCTGCACAAAGTACCCCAAGTATGCTTTAGGATATGTTCAGCCAACTTTGCTTCTGCTTACCATGTTCACCAGTGCAGCTCTCACTTTGTTGCAAACAGAGGTGCTCCCACTGTAGGAGGAAATGTCACGAAGAAGTACCATCTATAGCAGGGTTCGAATAAGGTCATCAAAAGGGAGGCTTGTTACCAGTTACACCAAAGAAAAATGTCAAAATCATTACATTTCATAATTCCTGTCAACAGTGGCTCCTCGAAATGATCTATTTCTTCTTATTTTATTGGCCACTGAGAAACCACCAATCAGTGCATTTCTGGTCCCCGTCTATTAGAATTCTTGGGACATGCCCAACCAGGCGAAAAAGTGCCATAAGGACTTTAATTCTAAACATGTGACGTCATGCTCACCATGCAGATACCTGCGAACACTCAGATACGTCAAGCATTAAACAAACTCTAGTCAAGGTAGATTTTGTAGGTTGTAGGTCACAAGTCAGATCATTGGGACTCATGTTCATTCAGTGTTTGTAAATATAATTTCTTAAGAATATGTTTAGTGATTTTAATCAAACTTGCTTTGCTGTTCTTAAACAAATGTCTTTTAGAATGGAGGGATTATATTTTAAGGAATAGTTCGTAGTTCATTGGGCTTCATGACTACTCCTAGATTTTTAATCACAATAACACAGAACCAGCCGTCCCATTCTTTTGCCCATCTGTGTAGTTTTACTGTCAGACACTTGAACCACACAAAAGCATGGGTGGTTATTTTAATTTCTGCAAAGTGCACTCAACCACCTCTATCACCTCTATCACTGGAATACATCGAGGTACACAAGTTTAATCCTGCCCATGAGCATCGGTAGTCATGTCTGTGCTCACAGGCAATAACTTACTCTGTGTGTATCTAATCATGTTACTGTCAGCCGTAAGCTGGCGTTCTTGGCATGGCTCTTGATGACATGCATGTTTGACTCAGCCTTCACAATTTACCAGCATTGCTCTGCTCTGACATGATGTTTGGGGGAAATGCAGTGATTTTTCATGTAATTTCCAAGTTCTTTTAGACATGATCTGCCTGTTTTTATGAGCGCACACAATGTGCTGCCTGTTCTTGAGTTCTAATATTCTGAAAATTCAAAAACGTCAAATACATTTTTACTTCAAGATCTCCTTTCCTGGTTTGTTAGACCATTTACATGATGTGTTAAGTGTCTATTTATCAAGAGTTTGTTGTAAGCTGAAGAAAGAATCTAAAATGTATTATCTCTGTAAAAGATCAGGTGCAGCTCTTTTCCTCTCTCCTTTGGAAATACTTAGGTCTGAGTGGGATACTAAGTGGAACTTCAGGATACTATGACTGAGCTCTGCGCTGATTGGCTGCACAAACATCGTCTGATGGGAGGTGGAGGAGGAGCAGTTACATGCCTAGGAGCTTACTTTCAAAACAGTCATGTGACGAGCAGAATTCACACATGTAAGTGACGGCTGCATAGCTATTGGATAATTAACCCCAGGAAGTAAAAAACATCATTTAAAAGGGGAAGGCACAGCGGGCAGAGGGCCTTTGACTTTTGATCTTAACAGTTAAATAGGTTATCCTTAAGTCAGAGCAGTTGTTCGTGTAAAGTTCTGAAAAGAATTTGTAGAAAGCAAACTCTGATAGCAGTCTTGCGATATGTTCATGAAATATTATGTTGAGATAAAAACACCTTTGACCCAGTGTTAATCATTATGAAAATGATTTCCATCATCAACCTTTTTTCCCCTGATGAAAACTAGAGAGTAACTAAAAAAACAAGTGTACATTAAAACTAAAACAACTGACATTTTCGTTAACAAATCAAAAATAAAACATTTGACAGACTAAATCCAATCAGACCTAATTCATGGTGTAGATAGAAAAGACAAGTTAGGAATATATTCAGTCACAGCTACTTTGGTTGTGCGTAAAGGTTGGATGAGTTAAGAGGGACATCCGATCACAGCGTTATAGCGATCCAAGTGTGAAACATGATATCAGTTAGTTTTCTGGATCGATTCGATTCGATATTACCAGGTCTCAAATCGATTTGATTCACAATACAATAAGATATTTATTCAGTCTGGGATATCTCAGTTAAAATAATACTGTAAACTTAAAAAGTGACTTTTGACCTGGTGCATTATTTAAATTGTTTTTACATTAAGAAATGAACCCAATTAGTTACACTAATCTTATATTAATTATATACATTAATGTGTATTCTGCATATTACTTGTTTTCTGTCAAACTCCTCTTTTCCTTCGTGCTTGTAAAATCCAAAATACGTCCATACCTCAGCCTTTAAACTCACCGGTCGTGCCCATATAGTGCTGTGAACTTCTGCTGTGTTTGTTTGATTTCTTGCAGTAACATCTCAAGAGATTTTGTTCAGTGGAAAGCCGCACTAAACGCAGATCACGCAATACTAGCTGGGTTGATACCACAGACTACTTCTCTGCATGTTCAATGAAGAACAGACTACCCAAGTTAAAAGATCGATCTTTGGATTTTATGGATCGATTATTAACCATTTAAAGGGAAATCGATTAAATTGATTTTTTAAACCCAGCCTAATATCAGTAATTCAAGGAAACATAAAAAATGCCTTCCACTTTACAATTCATATTTGAGTCAACTAAATTAACAGTAGATTTCGTCGACTAAAATGTTGTAAAATTTCATTCACTAAAAGTAGACTAAAACCAACCAAGATGACCAAATTATGACTAAAACTAATTATATTTTAGGCAAAAGACTAAAACTTAATTCTAAAGTGCTGTCATGATTAACAGTTCTTTGAACCCCGGTCCACACATTTTTATTGAACCATTTTTGAGTCACGTAGGACATTAGTTATACATGAATCTTTTAAAGCATTAATGAAATACTACACTGAAAAGCAAGGGACGATTTCGAGGCCAAATGACCTTCAACTTTTTATTCTCAGTTCTGTGTAGTTTATTAGTTATTTGTCATGGACATTCGTGCAATGTTGAAAAAAGGGCTTACAGGAGACATATCATGTTTGTTTCTCCTTTTCACTATGCCAGACTAGGATGCCTGTAAAGCATTTCTGCCCTCAGTACAAGTCATTTAGTTCCTTCATTGCCCCACAATAGCGTTCTCAATATCCTCATTTTAGGCCATTATCAAGCTCTCGTTGAAACGCTCGGTTTCCAGGCTGACCTCCAGTTGCCTCGCAACGTCACAGCCCTTTGTGCTCTGATTGGTCAGTTCTGTCAGAGCTGCTGAGAGGGCTGAGCCAGCCTGTCCTTCTTCTTCTACTGTATTTTCCGGCAAGCTCAAAGCAGCGACCGCGTATTGAGTCCCCCTACAGGCCAGAGCTGGTATTGAGTCAGTGTGAGCTAGGGAGCTATATACTGCTGCTGGGTGGATGTGTTCCTTGGGGACGGTTTTGTGGCTAACGGACATCACAGAGGAGGAAGTGTTTTATCAGATTACTCCAATAAAAAGAAATGTACCTCGTGTCGTCACGACGATTTAAATCTCGCGGTCATCTCGCAATGACCTATTTTCAAAGGCATCAAATCTCGTTCTAGGATATCAGAAAAAATACAATATCTCATTTTTTGAAAATTAAGGGGGTGTAAGGTCTTGTTTTCAAATTTATTATATGATATGTAAGTATTAAATCATGCATCAGCATGATATGTCTCCTTTAAAGTTAGATATCACACAAGACTGGCCTGACTGAGTTGAGAAAATCTTTTCACACAACACCTCAGGCCTCTTGCATTATCCGCATTAAGATATTATTAAAGGTGTAGATCTCTTTAACTGCTCTAAGGGATTTGTTAACACCAGTTAATAAGCTAAAATAACTTCTTGAGTTCTTGATTTGAGTATCTGGATGTAAACGTGCCTGCTTACCACTTCCTGAAAGCCTGAACCGTTAGCCAAGGTTTATTTATTGAGAAGTGAAGCTGAAGTTTGGTTCTGTCCTTCTGTCGTTGGCTCTGAGGGGCTTTTTCAGGCACTTAATCCATGGGCAATGCAGAAGTGCTCCTCAACGGTTGGCCAGTATGTTTGCCAAATAAACCCTTCCCTGGATAAACATTTGTGAAAGAGAAAAACGATTCAAACATGTTCATTCAGTATGAGGATTATGATGGGTTTATTAGACTTGTGATAGAGAGATTATTCAGCGTCTTGATTCATGAGCAGACAGATAAACTACAAACAAATCTTTAATCACATTTAAGGAGCAGGAGAGGAGCGTCTGTGTTGACTTAGCGGCATATAGAGATCCTCTTGTTTGCTGCTTCTTAAGTGAAGTGGAACACGCCAGTTAAACTCTATCAGATGGCCCGAGTGTTTTATAATGTTCAGCATACGGCTCTCATCTGTTCTCTACCCCACACACGGCTGCATAGGCGTAATGTGTGCGTCCACATGCCAGCACACAATAGTATTGATACTATCATCTCAACCTACACAGCCCCTTTGATGGTCTGCACACGTCCTGTTCATGATCCTCTGAGGGAGGAATTGAGGATGAGGCTTTTTACAAGTCACAAAGACTCTTGGAGACGCTGTGGCGAGGCTTCCCAGAACCAGGGCCCATTCACTGCTCCATCACCACACATGAGGCATCAATCATCATCATCGCCACCTGACTAAGAGTTCACACACAGGAAGTCAGCTGGTACACCAGCATACAGCCAAGAGTGGAAAGAGAACAACAACATTGTACTTTAGTAACTGAAGGTATTACCAGGATAGGGATTTACTGAAGTACAAGTAAAAGTAGTAATCTGTGGCTCTACTTAGCCTAGACGACTTACTTTAAAACATAATTAAAGCTTTGAACAATCTGAGTAAACTTCTCTCCGTCTATGGGACAAAGGACAAACGGGAGTGTTGATTCAGTCGGTTATTTGAGTTAGTATAGTGATGATCATTTTGTAGCTGATACCAATCAAAACCCAGCTCTCAGAAAGAATAATCAACAGATCACAATCCTGCTCCTAGTCAGTGCTCTTGCCTGATAGTGATATTGTTTTACCTAACCATAAACTAGTTGGAACTTAATGGATGTGACCCATTAATGCATCAAGATGCTTCATAATCTTGTTTAATTTCTTTGTTCCCTCGTTAGCAACTACCACAGTAAGCAACTACTCCTTGGATCTGCATTTCATCACTGAATGTTCTTATTTAAATATCAGTGTTATCATTATTGGAAAATAAATGTTTTTCTTGTTTCACAGCCCAATTAAACCGTCACATATAAGGAACAGGTCATTTTTCGTGAAGTAGACGCTTGTCAAAAATCTCAGTAGCTATGATTATGAATACAGAAATATTGGCATATTGGGAAAATGACAAGGATCCAAAACCTCACATCCCTACAAAATAGTCATTTGAATGGTGAAACCATGAACTAATTACCAAAAAGCAGTTATCTTGGACTTTAAATGCATCACGAAATAATCATTTTATAGATGCTGAACACATTTCAATTTAGTGTTATGCCTACTTGTTTAGTTTGTTAAGTTGCTTTTATTCTAATGGCTTTGACACAGATTTAAATATTGGATTAGTATTTACAATTGATGGGACATTAACAAAGTTTTAGGCAGTGTAGTGCTGCAGCTTCAAATAAATAAGAGACCAGCTGCCCCTGCAGCAGCAGTGGAGTTAACAGCGTTGTTATAAAGCCAACATTTGAGGATGTAGTGCATTCTTTCATTTGGCTTCAAACATCAGTGGACCCAGTGGTCAGGTATATCCAGACACAGTTCAGTTTAGTCCACCTCACTGGCAGATACAGTAGTAGCAGTCAGGCTCATGGCAGAACCCATGATCCTCTACTCATATTTGATCTGATAGGGGACTGATACCCTTCCATTAAGATTGTAGATTTTCTGGGTAAGGAGTGAAAACAGCCATCACAGCTAGATAGTGTAGTGAGTGAACGCAGGGTTAGACATGAGATGTGTTCGAAATCGTCCACTCACTCACTCACTCACTCACTCACCATTCCCTATGTAGTGTAAATGAAATAGTGGATGACATAGGGAATGACCAAAAACTACCCTGGAACTTTCTAAAGATCATAGCGTCAGTAGATGAGCCGGATGCTCCTGTGACGAAGTGAAGTGGATGCACCAAAAATCACGTAAACAAACCGGGCACTGAGGAGGATAAGTAGCAAATTTTGCAGCTGTTTATAGCCGCTAAAAGAACTACGTTCTGAACATGTTAAAGATACTTTAACGATTTTTTACATTTATGAATGAAAGCAGCGCCTAACAGCCTTCTTTCTCTTCTTCTTCTATGGAAAAACACGACCACATTGCATTGTGGTACACGGGAGTACAATACAGGGTACATCGCATGTACACTCACTTTGCTGTGCATTGTGGGTATTTTGTAGTGCACTATATAGTGTATGAAATGAACTGCTGAGAATTAGAACAACACTACAAAATGGCGAACACACTATCTAGTGCACTATATTTGTGATAGGGAATGATTTTGAACACAGCTATGGCCTCTTTGGTTCTGTTAGCCTCCTGTATTTATTCAATGCTTGAAATAATTCAGTCTAAGCTAGCAGCAGAGCACAGTGTGTGTTTGTTTGACGGCTCATGATGCGCTCCAGTTGATCTCAGAATGTGGATAATTAGATAACTAATCTAATAAAATAAAATGTTACATAGTTTAATATAATATAACCACAGAGAAGCAATCTGACTTGAAAATTCTTAAATGAGATATTGAAACAATTTACTTTTTGGCATAAGCACACTGTATTTACCAAATAGACATAGTACCAAATAAAGAAAATACATCAACATTTACTATCTTAAAGCTAGGGTCTACGATCTGAAAACCAGTTTGGCTGTTGAGACAGATTTGAAAAACGTAGCCTGCCCCCCCTTCACTCACCCCTCCCCTCAGTGTTCCAAGATCCCGCCCCCCAGCTCGTGTCGCCTCCTCACAACACGCCCCCTCGGATAGAGCAACAAGCCGGCTGGCATAATATATCAACAACAACCAAAAACAACTCAGCTCAACTGAAAGTAACAAACACGACAGTCATCCCCCTTGTAACACACAGCGGTAGCCATTTCAATTGGACCGGCGGCGAAGCAAGTCTGGCGTCACCAGAGCAGAGCCGATTGTGGGCGAGGATTTACCTCTCTCGGCGTGTCCTCACCGGCTCAGTTTACAATGCTGCGTGGCTAACTTATGCTAAAATCTATTGACAGAGCCTCCCCGCTCTGACCAACATCGTTCAGTCATTAGCCAGTATAGGCACAGACTAACCAGAGTTATCCAGCAGACATTTCCCACTGTAGTAAACAAAGCTATTACCTGTTCAACCAGGGGCGGAACAGCCGGTGCTGCGGCCGGTGCTGCGGCCGATGCTGCGGTCGTTCGCCAGCCGGCGGGCCGGGGCTGCAGCTGATGCTGCGGTCGCTCGCAGCCGGGCTGTCGGGCTGCAGTCCCAAATCACTCTGCAGCTTTTTCCACCATACGATTCTCCAATGTTGAGCCCCATTGGGACCTGTATTGCTCATATTTCTTCCTTATTCCAGCCTTTTTCTCGAAACTTTTACGTTTCCTTCTCTTTGATGTGGAGGATAACAGAAGCAGCCCCCCGGCTCCATGATGCTTCAGTAGCTATGCTGCTAGCTGATCACTGGTACATCAGAGAGCTAGTGGGGAGGAGGCGGGACCATAGGCATGACGGTGCGAAGCGAGGGAGACAGGGGATTGGATGGACTCACGGACCAATAGAACCGCGCATGCCCGCGCGGTTCTATTGGTCAACTAGTATGCAGCTTTGCAGCGGATATACTGAATGGATTTTTTTCGTTCTTTTTGGTCTTTATATTGTGTAGATTGGACCATAGGACCATAACAGCCCTATACACGGTGTTATTAAGATGTACAAAGCTTCCAAATCGTACACCATAGCTTTAAACATCAAATCATTGAAACTCAAAACATCAACATTTACTATCTTAAACATCAAATCATTAAAACTCAAAAGCTCGCAGACACCTCTCAAATGGGATGGTTCTTCATTGAAATCCTGATTCTGACAGATTAGGTATCAAGTAGCCCGTTGAACGACTGTTGATTCAGTTTAAGTCTTGCCTTAGCGTCAAGTATCATAATCCTAAACTTGTTATTAGTATCAAAGTTAGAATGTTGGTATTGTGACAATGCTAGGTGATGGAGAGCTTTATTTGGTTTAGTTTTTTTCTGAGTACACAGAGGCAATTAGGAATGTGGTAAAGTATCCTTCCAACAACAATTCCTCAAGTAAGAGTAAACATACTGAGTTTAGAAACTACTTAAAAAGTGCACGGTCACAAATAAGATATTCAAATACAGGAAAGTGTGTGTATATAACTGGTTACTCTCCACCTCAGGATGTCGCGCACCACATGACCCCACACTCACTCCCCATGTGCTCTGACTTCCGATGCGGTCGCGGGGCTCACGCAGAAGACTCCTTGCTCCCTCGTCGTGTCCTCAGTGACATCACAGAACCATATGACTTTGACTGACAGGCCGTCTGTTTGTTTTCCTCTGGTAGACGGACTCCATTTCCTGTGCTCCCTTTGTTTTAGAGCGTGGATTAAAAAAAAGATCTCCCTTTTAAATGCTGTGTTTACATTGTGTGAGCGCTTTGAGGGAAAGCACAAAGCCGCCACACAGTGGGTGGATTATAAACTTGGACTGAGTTTCAAACAGACTGAATTTATAAACACAGAATTCCCCCACACTCGACTCGCGGGTTCCAGCCTGCTAGCATATTACAGTGGATCAAACACAGACACAAGGTCTATCCCTGCACTTTGATGCATTTGAGTGTGTGCCTGTGCTTGCATATGTTTGCAGCTTCTCCTCGGCCTGTTAGTTTGCTTTCACACTTCTGAAGAGGTCAGTATTGTATTTATAACCCATTATTACAAAAAGACTTGGACTTTGTCTTAAATGTGAGTTACAGAATACAGAGAGATGCCATTTTAAAAAACAATCTTCTGTCTATTGTTGTACAGTTGAATACAGCACAAAACCAAGACTTTTAATCTTAAAATCGATAAACTCCATTGTTCTTAGGAAATACACACAACATGTGAATGTGATGCCTACAGCATGTCCCAAAGAACTCTGACAGTCGCGAAAAGAAAGACTGGGAAAGTTATGAAGTGCTCAAACACCCAAGACATTGAGCAGGTAGGACAGTCCATTAGTAACAGGTGATAGAAACATAACTGTTTGTAAGAGAAGACTTCATAATCAATGAAGGGGTGAGGTTCTACACTTTGTAAAAGAGCCTGTGGGCATTTGTCCAACAATTAACGTTGAATGTTCCTTAAAGGTGTAGTCAGCGATGTGGGAGAAAACGAGTGGAGAGGTTGTTTATAAACAAATTTAGACCCGCCTCTCTCTTCATACCTCACCCCTGGCGCCACCCCAAAAAGCTGATGGACGTGCATCGTCATGGAAACTGCTGTAGAAACTGCGTAGCTGACCAACGTAGCTAAGGTAACCCTGACTCGTCAGACAACTCGACAGACAATATTGATAACATCACGACAGTACATTCTGTCAGATTAGACAATAAGATGAATGCCTGATGGCTGTTATGTGAAGCACCACAAAGCTAATGTTGCTTACCTGTCCAGCAGACGGACGGCGACATCCGCGTCCGTTTTCAGGTCTTTCAATCGGAGTTCCCCCCATGCGGAAAGCAACGCCAATGTTGACCTGGGTCTTCGCTCTTTCATGGTCGTAGCCCTTCTTTTTCACTTTCTGCTCCTCTGACCTTTTTCTTTTGGGCTGTTTTTCAGCCATTGCTACTGCACATATTGTATCTCTGTCTTACGCTAACTGCGCACGCTACACAACCTACGACTCCCCCTCCCCCCTCTGTCTGATCTGCGCATGAGTATGATCGCCCCCTGGATGTGGGGGGGTGTACCCTGTTTTGGTAACTCGGCCCGGGCCTCAGTATTTACCTGCTGAAATTCAGAGCCAAGGCTGTGTATTGAAACCGGACTTTTTTTTTCAACATGCTGTCAGTGGTGACATCTTGTGGATGGAGAGGAGAAACACGGTGAATTTGACAAATGCTGCATTAGATTAGAAGATTAGAAGATCGCTGACTACACCTTTAAAGAACAATTAAAAGAAAGATTTCATCGCCTGCAGTCTTCAATATCACTGACATAATGTGATTTTTTCCCCTTGCCCGTAGGTGGCAAGGTTTAAAGCCAACATTGAATGCCCTTGATCTTCTGTCTCTCCTACAGCATTTTATTAAGAGGCAGCAGCATTCTGAGAAAGATATTAAAATGTGGGACTACTCTAAATTATTCTCAACTAACACGGTATGTTGTTGTATTTATAAAAGGCTGTAAGGCTCTACCTTTGAAGATCTTAACACAGGAAGAAATATTAAAGCTGTCTTTTTACCCACATAAAATCCACAAGAATCAATCAGGGAATAGATGAGTACGTTGATCAATAATCAGAATTGATAAGGGTGAAATTTTAAAAACAAAATCGTATCAACTCTCATCTCAAATGCTGATGACCACTCTGAAACCTGAGATTATCTGGGATGGACTGACCTAAAGTGAAAAATTATGATCTGGCGAATAGGGATGGGCACCGAATTCGGTACTTTAAGAGGTACCGACCAAATTCTGTAGGTACTACCGAGTACCGATTCACGTAAAATCAAACGGTGCCATGTTTAGGTACCTAAACGCATCCTTGTGACTGTGAGGGAGTGAAAGAAGCAGGCATACTATTGGGTAGAGTAGGTGAATTTCCATACCGGACTTGAACACAGCACAGCAATAGTGTAATGACGTCAGCAGCCGCGGGCTCAGTCAACAAAGCAAGCATGGCTGAGAGAAATTGCTCGAATGTATGGCTCCACTTTATTAAATGTGATGGAGATTATGCTCGCTGCAATATTTGTGATGCCAAGTGTAAGGCCAGCAGTGGAAATACTTCAAATCTGAGGAAGCACCTGGTGACACACATTTTCCTTAAAGCTGAAGAGTGCACAATTTTTGATAGCTTCACATCTACGATCACAAAGGATTCATGCGGCACTGTTAGCACACCTGTGTCCAGTGGAGACTAGTCATCTGCAGCCAGAAACACAGGAAAAGAAATGACTTTAACATTTGGCGATGGCAGCAAATACTTCAGAACGTTAATGTAAATGCTTGTTTTTGTATTAACAGCTTTTTGGGTTCATTGTTAAACTGCCCTAGAGTTAAAGTGAGGGCTGCAGTTAATTTTTTAACTTGTGGTTCATTGTAGTTACTGGTTTTCATGTTTAAGACATTTTTGGAACGGCTACAATGTTACAATACAAACAGTTGAATGTTGTTTTGATATATATCTGTCAAATTCTATATATTGAGAAATAAATTTACATTGAAAAAAATTGAGATTTTAATATTAAACAATATTTATTGCCCCATAAACACACGCAAAAGTACCGAAAATTGGTACCGTTGATACTGATTCCCAGGTACCGGGCATCGGTATGGTATTGGTTCAAATGTGAAAGGTACCCATCCCTACTGACGAGTCACATTTAGAACATTTCCTAAAAATAATGGTGGCCAAGTCCAATGGGCTAAAGATGCAAAGGAACGTCAATGGAGTTATCAAGAAAAAGCTTAAACTATGGTTTCTTTAATGATGTGGGGATTAATTAGTATAATTAGTACCTATTGTTTTGTAAACTTCCCTTCAAAAGGCATCAGTGATATTAAGACCACAATCACTCCTAACACAGCCCAAACAAACCATGGTTTGTTTTTTGAAAAGTTCTAATGATTTTGGCTAGTGTGAAAACTCTCACAAACACTGGTGCGGACAGACTTTGGTTTCTGATGGGTAAAGTGAACCAAAAGTAGTGAATTGTGGCTGGTATTTTGCTGAATATCATGGCATGTTGTTCAGTGACTAAATCTATTGTCTTACCAACTTCAGTATATAAATCTATCAAATAAAATGTATGGCTTCGGCCTGCTTTATTGCAAAAGTCTGACAAACATTTGTTGTGATTTGGTACTATAAAATAAAGACTGATTGATTCAACATATTTGAGAATAATAATGGCTGCTTTCACACCTAACTCTATTTGGCAACTGAAATTGCGTCACCCACCCAAGCCTCCTCATAAAAACCTCATTTTGGTTGCCGTTGCTCAGCGACGTTTCATCCGCTCAAGTTTCACCACAGTTGTATCATATATCATATAACAGGATGAATTAGCTTAAAACAGTCTGCCACTGGTAAATTACACACCCACACAATGCTGATTGGCTGTTGCCAGACAGCCACATGCAATATTGCATGAAGAGTTCCAATTTTTCTACTTTGGCAACCCAGCGACCGAGCAACACATTTGTCACCCAGAGCGTGTTTGTCGCATCTCAAGAGGGTTAACCCCACTCCTCATTGAGGCTGTACATTGACTTTACATGGAGAATGGTGGCCAAGGTCTACAAGTCACGTTTGGCGTGTAGGCAGCTTAAGAGATTTGCCCTCTTACAGTTCAGACCTGTCTCCCATTTGAAATTTATGACGCAATATAAAGTAAAACAAAAAATGACTGCAGAAACCACTCAGTGTTAACCAAATGAAGCAAAATGAGCAAGCAAAATAGGGAAGAAATCCACTTTAAATACTTCTAGTCTCAGTTTGTAGATGATCAAGATGTTGTTAGATGAAAAGAAGATGTAAGACAAGCTGCTTTCCTAACTTTTGGAAAGCATTTAAGTCATGAATTCCTAATGTGTGTATATTCCCAAAAACTATGAATATGTAAGTTTTAACATCAAATATCATGGTAGTGTTTTATATTCTTTGAATATAGGCTAGGAACGACATGCAGATCACTGTATTCTGTTATTTATTTACACAATACTCTAATATTGGAACTGTAGTTTGTTTTTTCCTCCTGGAATGGGGACATCCTTGGAAGCACCTTAGCAGATTGATCTTTGGTTGCTGCGTGGCTCTGAAGCACGCGAGGGGGGACGACCTGGGATCTCCATATCCTGTCGCAGGACTACAAGTGCCTGAATACCCATTATGTGCCAGCTGTTCAGAATGAGGAGTAATTGTGCTGTTGGCAAGGATCCACGTGGGCCCCAGCGTTGTGGCTCCCCCCCACCCCGGGCTGACTGCCAAGCCCTCCCGCACACTGCCTCTCTGACCCTGTCCTACCAACCACCTAATGGCACCCCACCCCTCACCCAGACCCACCCACGCCTCAGAGCCGACCCACATCATCCCCCAAACTCTTCCACCCATTACCACCATCCCTCTGTTCCACATTCCTAGAGGGGCACTGGTTAAATCTAATCCCATAATAAGACACTCAGCTGTCCAGGAAAAGAAAGAGAACTTTCCTCTGGTAAACTCTAGACTTCCTTTTTTCTTTCCCCCCTCCCTTCTTTTCACCCCAAGTGGAGGCAAGATGACACTTCGGGCCCCCCTTGGCCAGTTGCCTTTGTCTCTCTCCAGGCTTGATTTATCCTTTCTTCCTTTCTTTTTCTCCCTCGTTCCCTCTGTATTTTTTTTTGTCAGTGGTATAAGATTGCCTCTGTGTTGGGTCCAGGGTCCCTGAACAGACATGGGAGGGCCACGTTTACCGAGGGCCACATGGCTCTGTTGTGGAAGACCATACAGTCACACACACATGCATTCATTTTAATGCCTCCAGCACAGATGTAAGTAATTTATACATTACATTGCAAAGTCCTTTCACATACTTATGTCTCGCCTGCAGTTCAGAAGGCAAATGACATAGTTGGGAGCCCATTATGTATTTTGAGTTTGAAGCCGACATGAGGCTTCAAATTTTTTACATTTTACCTAAATTAAATCTGCCAGCTTTAGTTTCTTACAACTTTAAGTTTAGGATATTACAGATTAAGTTTTTTTTTAATCTCTGCATTCTAGAGCAAATGTCTTGCCTGTGTGGCATTGTGATTCAGATGGAAGCAATCACAATACACAATAAAAGCTTTCATTTTCTTTTTAAATTTCTAGCTTTACTTTTTTTTTATTACAGTCAAAAGATACTTGGGCCTCAGAAATCACATATTTTACATCCTTTTAACTACCATTGGACTTCATAACTTTGACAGTTTTGCTTATTGATCAGATTTTAAATAAATTCCCACATCAATTCCTGTGGGTTTTCTTTATGGAGAAATGTTTGCCAAACTGGATTTTATGAGGCAACAATGTCAAACACATGGCACTCCTGAAAATCAATGCTGCTGTGTGCCTTTATTTATTTTATTTTGTTTAACCAAGATTAAACCAAATTTGTAACTTTCATTCCCCCTTTCTAACATGATTAATTTTTTTGCTTCTTCGTAGTCATTTCTGCTGATGTACTTGATTTTCAAGGCATGCATAAAAGTGTAAGGAATTAATTAACAACAAGACCAGTATCTCTTCCAGTTGAGAAAGGATGTTATCCATTCTCAGCTGGAATTGGTTTCCTATTCCCATCTACTTTTACATTATTATTACACTGATCCCAGGTTTCCCAAAAGCATATTTTAAAGTTTCTCGTGTCTGAAATGACTTTAGCTTTCCAGTGCTGTTCTCTAATGTCTTCTGTGGCTGCAAAGACATGTCTAGACATGTTACTTCCACTGGAGCTACCTGTGAACTGAACAAACACCTGTCTGAAGAAGTGTCTCCAATCTGGGGAAAATAGCACATCCCACAATGACATCAACAGGAAGTTTATACTGTGTTAAGCAAGTTTCCTGAAAGGTGGAGCAATTAACAGAGAGAGATGAGGGATTTTTCATGTTAGGAGTATTTAGACAGACCATGGGTATGTATTTTTTTTAATGTGAAAACCATTAAAAATGTATTTTGCATATTTGATCCTGAAGAAAAGGATCAGCTTAGTAAAAATACACCCTGTTAAAACTGTTTCAGATAGCAGGGCGCCCTGATAGACCTCATTAGTAAGGAAGGTATGACTTTTTGGGTGACCATTTCAAGTTTGTCAGGACACTGGCTGTGCCTTGCTACCACTGGAGCCACCCAAGAGTGGTGCATATTAACTAAGTGGTATGGATTAGTATGCCTGTAGGTAAAAGTAGGGGTGTCCCGATACAACTGTTTCACCTCCGATACGATACCAATATTGCAGTCTTGAGTACTGGCTGATAACGATATCAATCCGATACGATATCAGCAGGAATCATACAGACTTTTATTACCTATTTTGTAGTATGGACTGTAAGAAAAGGCTTGATCAGGTCAGATTACTCAAACAGAGAACAGTAGTCAGCAATAGTAGGTATGAGAAAAACTGACCCATTTGTTATTAACCAATAGGTTAAATAAATTTTAACCTTAAACATAAGAATATACTACAATTAAAACATGAATTAAAAATATTAGAAGACCCTGAAAAGTGACCTCAATAAATCAAACAAAAACACATTTCACCAATTGCAAATTAACCACTGTGTTGAACTAACATAAGCATATTCTACAACTGAATAAAATAAAAAATAAATTTATTAGAATGGACTGCTTGTATCGGAGTGCTGATATCGGAGATTTAGGATGCAGGCCGATATAATCCGATATTTGTTTTTTTGACCGATATCCGATATCAATATCGGATCGGGACATCCCTAGGTAAAAGTAATTTACAATGACTCAGTTAAACTATCACACACTATGATGATGCTACACTTACTGCTTCTATCGGTTTCAAAAAAAGGGGAAGTCTTACCTAAGCTCACCTGAAGAAGCACAGAGCTTCCCTGCCTTTGGGGTTTTGTTTTGTTTATTTTGACATTTCCCTATTGCATAAAGACACATTCCATTCATAAAAATGCACATGATGTGATGATAAGGTCAAGTATCATGACTATTATGTATCTTACTAATATTAGAGTCAATATATGGGATGTTTATGGCCAAGTAGTATAGCCAAAATGTAGTCTGTAGCAAAGATGTTCATATCTGCTTACACCATTATCATATTTTTGAGACATATCCTCCGATACAAGTATTTGCATATATTTATTCCGATACATTTTCATGATTTTCCTCATTATCGCTCAATGTCTAGTTTTATAAATAAAAAAATACAAGAATCAAATGTGATTTTTTTTATATTGCTAGCTTACCATCTGTTCCATACAGATACAAATACAAATACAAATAGACTGTCACCATGAAAGAAGCAAGTCAGTTCAAGTAAGGGCGGGGGAGGCTTTGTGCTCTTGACAAAAACATTGGATCTGCAATCATGATTATTAGTTTGTGTATATCCTGATATCAGATACTGATAAAAATCGAATATCATGCATCCAAAAGAGTGTCTGACACTTCTTGTCTTTATTTACCTGTATGTTTATTAATAATAAAACAGATTTTTCAGTTTCTCCTATTGTCCTTTTTCAACTTTTTTTAATAGTAAAACAGTGATTTGCTGAATAATGTTCATTATAGCAGGGGGCTATTACCAATACTCAGGCACTCTTTGATCAGAGTTATAATATCAACAACTCCCAGCTTCAAAAGCTACTAAAGGAAATTGACATCAGAAAATGAGAGAGAGACAGAGAGAAAAAAACCCTTCCCTTAATTTCCTCAATACACAGGGTGAAATTTTACACCAACACTTGCCCTGCTGCTGTTGTATAGAATTGCTAATTAGCATCTGCCGCACTCTCTGACCTTTCTGCCGTGTGCATAAATACACGACCAAGTGAAGTGAGATGATGTGTTTATGTGACTGCTTCTCTCCAATGACTGAACAAACATCTGAATGTGTTAATCAGGTTATGTTTACAATGATTATTAGTTAATGTGATTAAAAAGATTAGAGCAGAGTGTGCACAGAAATATCCCAAAGTGAGTATTATCATAATCTGATCGTAATTAAATTAGAGTTCTTTACCCTCGGTGCTGAATGCGGCTATGAGGTGGGCACTAAATGGTTAAATGGCTCTCACCGGTGTGGACACGATTGACCTGTCAACAGACGTGTCTCTGGGTTTGTGCTTATTAGGTCAATGTATGAGGAGGGACTAAACTTGGGCGTGTGCATGTGTGTTTGTATGCATCTAGCGGGGTAAAGGAGGGTGCTCGTGTGGAAATCACTGAACTGGGTTATCAGCTTTAGGAGCCTGGGAAACTAGAACAGGCTGAGATACACAGGAGAGGAGATAAAGACAAAGGGGGACTGAAAGGGAGAGGGAAGGAGAAGGTGGCAAAACAGAACCTCATTCATCAACATTAGGACCTCTACCTCCAGGATTTCTGTCATTTATTTGATTTAAATTGATTATTCATCATTTGAATAGTTTACTGTGTTTCTTGATCTTAAGCATACCTTATTATTTAGCTGAGTACATTACTCCATCGCATTTCCTGCTAGGCGCGCACATTTTCCCAAGCTTATAATTGAAAGGTAGGCTATTGCCCTTTGGGTTAAGTTGAAGCATGATGCGAGTTGTGACAAACCCCATTTTACCTCGCACAAAACAATGTATGTCCCGTCATGTTATGGGAAAAATAACACTATGTGGTAGGGTACATGAGACTCATTAGCAGCATTCATAAGGTCAAACAAGAGATGCATAATATTATTAGTTCAATATTATTATCAGAGGATATAAAAATTATGTTGATCTCTGCAGCCTTCATATCTGTGGAATATACAAGCAATACATATCTCATAAACTGATTGTGATATTAGCAGATTGTATGAATTTATATGCTTCACATTTTTATCACTGAATGTCCAAATTTAAACAAAATAAATATCATTCAATATGACATGTTTTTAGCTTTGTAAAGGAGGTTTGTTTTTGCGAACTTTTATCTGTCGGTCTATTTGACTGGTAGCAAGATAGCTCAATAAGTTCTCAACTGATTTTGATGACATATTCTGGGAATGTTGATCATGGCTCATTAAGAAGTGATAACATGTTGGTGATGATCTGAAACGAAGTTGGGTCCTGGAATTTTTTTGGACAGATTACATCATGATTAGGGCTGGGATGATACGCTTTTCTCCGATTATATTTTGTTACGTTTTTTTAGGTGCCAATTCGATTTAAATTGCGATTCCACAATACTGCCGATTTTTGCAATTTTTACTTAGCTTTTTTATCACCAGTGAAAAAAATAAACAATGATTATGCCTACAGACTATATCAGGAAAAATTTTAACCAGCTGTTTATACTCTCTTTTCAAAAGCCTGGATTGTATTTTAAAGTGGATTATTAACACAGACTAAAATGAAGCATTTAAAATCAAAAAAAAATAAAAAAACAAAAAAAAAAACGATTTTTAAATCGTCAAACAAAAGATCATGATACTTATGTGAATCGATTTTTTCTCCCACCCCTAATCATGATGTTTGTTTTGTTTTGTTTTCCATGTTCTGATCTTGACTCTAACACTAAGAATGACATAAGTGTCTTGGCAGCGGTTTGCATTCTCTTAGCAATTTTTGTTGATTGTTTCACATTTGTATCTAGCCCATATTAACTGTTAAAATGAAAGGAATGTGTCAGTTTTAGTAAGTAAAGACTTTAGTCTCTTGACTAAAAATATCAGAAATCAGTGGCATGGATTTGGAAAATCTGACACATAAATATTAACAAAAATACAATATCATGCATCAACTATGCTGATTTCTGACATTTTAAATATGCAGGACTGGGTCTGAGCTGACCTGAGTTTTGATTTCAGTCCAAGCTAAAAAGCCATATATTAAGTGCTACATCAATGCTGTTTCAATTTACAGGAGTTATGATAATGATTAAAGACAATGATAATAAAGTAATGATTATGGCTTTTGTGCAAATTTCAAGGAGCCTTTCAAATTCTTATTTAGTGAAGTCATGTGTAGTTAACAATGCATACATCGTCAAAATGGACGTCATCTGCCAATCATTTAGAATTTTCTGGAACCGATTCAGCAATTGTTTTTGATCATCATCTCAGTATTTATCTGTACACACCAACTGTGATTATGAAAGTTGCAATCATCAAGCAGCCCCAGATTACATGAAACTAAAGTCTATCAGATGTGTCTGTTTTGTTATTCCCTCCTTCTGCTATAATCAGCTCAGAATGCCTCCATCAGTGCCTCCTGCACAGTATTCCCTTGGCTTGTTTATTCCGGTAAAATGAGGGATGACTTAAGGTTGTGGGGGGGAGGGTAACTTTGCTTGTGGTCATTGGTGGGGAAAACCAAAACAACAGATGGACCATGCAGTGTCTTTAACCCAGATTCTACCTCTCTAATCCTGTCTTCACTGCAAGAATGTCCACATTGCATGCTGGACCCCGACGCGCCAAATGACCATTCGGATTTGAACCCGGCTGAGCTGGGGATAACAAAGTGGTTAAATAAGTGCTGCGTCTAACCCTGGAGGTCGAGTGTAGGATCAGAGACAGTCAAGGTCGAGCCGCTGATCGCTCCATGAGCATTGGGGAGTTGAAGCTGTGATGTCAACGACTAACAGGCGCTGGAAACCTCGCGGTCGATAAGAATATGTAATTTGGTTGTTGTGGTTGAGGGGCTTAGAGGAACTGCATGACTCATTTGGGTTTGGGCGGGGGGTGGGGGTTGTGGGAGCTAGACAGTCAGCTGTCAAGAGCTTGAGAGGGGTGATGGGGCAGCTCCGTCAGCTGATTTAGTGGGAGAGGAATATGGGGGGTGGGTAGGGAGTCGCGTCAGTCAGCTGATGGGGGTTAGGAATGGGCGGGAGGGGGTTTGTTGTGTTGGCAAATCAGTCAGCTGGCGTAACATCATTAGTCGACCTTATAAAACCAGGTCAGTAGTAGTAGGATTACAAAATCAAGCCTCGTTACCCTCCACCATTCCAGCTCTCTGTAATTACCCCTTCATCTCTTTCTTAATTGGCTGCCCCATCCTACCTTACCACCCTCCCTCATCTTGACGGTTGCTATCGCTTCTGTCACAAAGTCGTTACATCAGCCTGTATCGACTCCTTGACCCCTACCCTTTCCCATAACGTCCTGTTCCACTGTTTGAATGCTTGATTTCATTCTTTGCCCTGTAATCCCACCCCTCTTACATACTCCATCCCTGCTCCCCTCTATTAACCACCACAGCAAGGCACCCTTGTCTGGTGGTCAAGGTCACCAAGAACATGCCAGGGGCTTTTCAGGTCAGGTCAAAGGTCTTGACGGGTGTAAGGTATTGCCCTGTAAATTAGCTGATTGGAAATCCCTAATTACACGCCCCTAATCTGTCTCAGGGTGCCAGTCTCCAGCTTAGTTGTCGCGCCAGCTGCCTTGAGCGTGGGAGAGAATGAGCGGGAGAATCAGCGTCAGGGTTTTAAGAGTTCAGGGGTTATCTTGAGGTTACGATACTCTTAGGACACTTGGCTACATGGGAGAGCAGGGGATGGGTCTTACAGAGAAAAATCAAATCGTACTTGAAGCCTACAAACATTTTTTAGGGTAGGTATCCATTAGTCTTTCATATGATTTTAAAACACAACTGTGTTATACATTTATTGAAATTATTTCTAGGTTGTGACTTTATGTGATAAGTCAGTGGAAGTGACTGAAAAATTGGTAAAGAGTTTAAGAAAAGACGTACAAAAAAGGAGCCACATGTTGGGCTAAAACCAGGCAGCCCTTTCTGAGGATAACAGCTTCCATACATGGGGCACAACCTCAACTGCTAGGCCATCAAGTGTCAAAATTAGAACTCATAATAAGTCTACCAAATGCTATCCAGTGGCTGGTCAAATTTATGTATGGACTGCTTGATTTCTGAGGAAGAGTTTAGAAGTCTGTTGATGGAGGTCAAAGAGAGAAGTTGGCATATAGCCTTTTGGCTAACAGTTAGTTTGGCTAACATCAAGTACTGGCAGCATTTTGTTTATTCTTTTGAATTTATTTGAGGTATTTTGCCTTTATTTAATGAAATAGTAAAACAAAGAAATGTTGAGATTGAGTCAGATATTATATTTTGGAAAAGAGCCACAAACTGGACTCAAACCAAGGCCTTCTGCTCGGGTAAACAAGACTTTGCCCACAGTGTAACCTATTTGCTTGGCTATCAGAAATGTGATTTTTCACTTTGCATTCATCTAAATCCCATACAGAATGTATTGTAGGTTAATATGACAAATAAGCATACTTTTAGTGACATCATACAGCGATGTCTGAAGTGGAGTTTGAAAGCTATTGATTTTGGACACCAAATTGAAAATGCTGTCTCAATTAATAACGACAAAACAAAAAAACAAAAATGTTTGTTGACCCAGCGTAGAGGTGCTAAGAAACTTAATTAACATGTCCTACTCCATTAAGAGATAGGCTGTGAATAATGTTGAGTTAGTAACAAACAATCTTTTTTTTTTTTTACCAAACAATGTAAGCAAGTTATCAATGAAACAGTGTTTCACTTTATGTTTGAGTAAATTATCAATTCAACAAACAATTTTACTCAACCTTTTTTATTAAGATTGCAAATTTTTTAGGTTCTGACAACACATAAATTGATTAGTCTTCTAACCCGTTATGAGTAATTTATTTTTTGTTTTAACGTGCAGCTAATAGACTAAGACATACACTGTGGTTAATGGGCTTGGATGATACGCTTTTCTCCCGATTTGATTTTTTTTACGATTTTTTTGGGTGCCGATTCGATTTAAATTGCGATTCTATGATATTGCAGATTTTTGAAATCTTTAATAAGCTTTTTTAACACCAGTGAAATAAATGAACAATGATGATACCTACAGACTACATCAGGAAAAATACACATCACATGTGAGTCAGTTTTTAGGATTTATTCAGTAATATATTTTAAGCAGCTGTTTATACTCTCTCTTCAATAGCCTGGATTGCATTAGTAGCAGAAGTGGTTTATTAACACAGACTAAAATGGAGCATTTAAATTTTGAAAAAAAAAATAATAATTTTGAACAAAAAAATCAATTTTAAAATTGTCAAACAAAAATCCAGATACTTGTGTGAATCATTTTTTAACAACCCCTAGTGGTAAATCTGTGACAAAAAATATCGGTCACGCAATATGCCAGTGTTTGATTGTTTGGATATTGGTTTACTGCAGATTGCTTTGTTTTTGTAATCACTTCATTCTGTATGGTGGCCTGAAGGGGCAAAACAAGAGTAAAAGATCCAAAACACTTTTACAAAGCTTGAGACAAATTGACATTTTAGAAAACACATTTACAACACACAAAACACTTTTACAAATGGTAAAATAAATTTACATTTCAGAAAACACATTTACAAATGGTAAAACAAATTTACTTTTCAGAAAACAAATTAACAAGACACAAAACACTTTTACAAATGGTAAAACACATTTAAATTTCAGAAAACAAATTAACAAGACACAAAACACTTTTACAAATATCTAGCAACCGGAAAGGGAATGTACCAACTCTGGCATTGAACCAGAAGTACTAGCAGAGAGCAGACAATACTAGCCGAGTTGTTTAGTGCATGGTATGAAAGAACAAGAGAAGAAGAATGGTAAGCAAAGATGGACCACCACCAAGTGCCGTTTTGCCAGTTTTGTGGAAAACATATGAGCCCCTTACAGTGGTTGTGGTCGGTCTTAAGAGTTTGCTCACCATTAACTTCTTCTTCTCTTGTTCTTTCACAACTTGGCTCGCATTGGCGGCTCTCTGTAAGCACTTCTGGTTCAATGCCGGAGTTGGTACATTCCTTTTCTGGTTGTTAGAAATTTGGAAAAGGGTTTTGTGTCTTGTCAATTTGTTCCCGAAACGTAAATTTGTTTTTCTATTCGTAAAAGTGTTTTGTGTCTTGTAAATTTGTTTTCTGAAATGTAAATTTGTTTTTCCATTTGTAAAAGTGTTCTGTGTCTTGTTAATTTGTTTTCTGAAATGTAAATGTGTTTTTCGATTCGAAAAAGTGTTTTGTGTCTTGTTAATTTGTTTTCTGAAATGTGCATATGTTTGGGGACTTGTAAATGTGTTTCCTAAATGTAAATTTGTCTCAAGCTTTGTAAAAGTGTTTTGGATCTTGTATTCTTGGTTTGCCTCTCCAGGCCACCGTAATTCTGTGGTCAACATAACTGAGATAACTTTTTTAGTCATATTAAAAAAATGCCAGCTACTTCTGCTTGGTAACTTGGTTTGAAAATAACTTTAGTTTTTATAGGAGTGTTAATCGGACTTCTTAGATTTTGGAATCAGCCTCAAGAGGACACTAGAGGAACTGCAACTTTATTTTCACAGTCCAATTTGCTTCATTTTTTAATACTGGAGGTTGCTGCTTGGTCTTGCAAATATTGGTCCCAGCATAGGCTACCAATTTACTTCCCTACACCATTGACGCCTTTGTGATACTTATTGATAATATTGGTGTTAGCTGGCAATTAGTTCTGGGACATGTCCCTCCCTCTATTGAGTTTTTTGCCTCCTGACAGCATCACAGCAAACTAGTATTTATCCTCCTGGACAGTCGATGATGGCTGGTCAGCGCTTTGGTTGATTCTACCTGGAATCAATACAACGCAAGAGCTGACCATGCAGATCAGGAGCCAGACAAGGATCAATGTGTCTGTAATGGGATCAGAGGCAGCCCCCGCTACAGAGCTGCCAAGGTTACAGATCTCATGCAGGGGTGTCGTCTCACCAAAATGGGCTTGTATTAGACATGTTCATCTTTGTTTTTAAATTGATTAGAGTTTCTAAACAGATTCAGATACATAATTTAACTGATCAAATGATAAAGATAAAGGATGTATCAATCAGAGTCTTACATAAGTCTTATCCCCACTCTCATGGAGAAGCTGACTCTTGCCTGTTTCTGGAGGGTGATAGGAAAAGACAGTAAAGGGTTCCAGGGCCCAGGGGAGACCTGTTGAAGCATCATAGTCTTAATTCCTCCAGTCAGTTAATGATGCGTAAAACACAAAGCTTTATGGAAGTGGTGTAAATGCTCGATTGGGTAATCAATGAGGAAAAAAAGAGTTCTGGTACTTAACTCTTTGATGAAAAGAGGGACATGAGGGGAGGTCCGCGCCCGTGGAATTGAGCCGTGAAAGAGGTCATGGGCAAATGATTCGGTGGACAGGCAGGAGAAGGCAGCTGAATCAGCAGGGGTTACGACCAGTAGGATGAGAGGTCAATGGTCAAAGTCTGGTCTAGCGGACCTCTGCTCTCCAGACAGTGGTAAACTGTGTCCTTCATTAGCTGAATCTCAATGGTGACCTACTACGGCAGTGACCGTCAAGAACAGGATGTGACAGGAGCGACGAGTTTGTCCTTGTTTACCACGATTTCATGAGAAGAAAATTCCTCCCCTGACAATTATTCTGTGTATAATTGACAGAATTTGTAATACTTTTAAGCCATTTTTTCAGCAGCAACATTCAGCATTATGTGTTTAAAGCTCCTGATTCTATTCTCAGATTTACACACAGGCATTCAAGCATCTTGGTAGTTAGAGTTTTTGTTAAGAAGCACAAAAGATTTGGTAATTTCTCTTTGGGTTCCATTTAGCACATTGGTTTTAGTTGGTTTGAACTTTTATAGGGTCCTAATGTTGGATTTTAGCTGATAGCAAATATACCAATATCCCCAACCTCAGTATCACAGAAACTAAGGCTGATTACCTCACAGATTTTTTTTTTCTCAAAGCAAACAAAAATTGACCAATTTCTTTCATTGCAACTATTTGTGTTACAAACACGTATGAAAAGTAAAGCAAGATTTGATTCTCAAAAAAAAAAAAAACTGCTGCTTTGTAAGCAAAGCTTTCCATTTTTCCTGTGTCCATGCTATATGGCCCTTTGAATTCTTGGAAAAAGGGAAAAATCCCTTCGTCCTTTTATTCAGAACAACATACACTTATTAAATTCACCCATTTGAGATGCTTTTATTGGCTTCAGCTTATTGTCCTCATTTTAAAAAATTAATTCATAGGCGTTAGAAAATATTGATGAATAATAAATCACAATATTTTGCCTAGTCATACTGGATCAACATTTTATAGCACAATATCAATCTTAAAATAGTAACTAATATAGAGAAATTGGACTTTTAATTGGTGCTGTGATTTAACCTCTAGCCTCCAGTTGGCATTCAACCATTTGACTCTGTGTGTCTGTTATATTTATTGTTACCTTTTTGTCACTGGAATAGTCAGTAGAGTTTGACCATGTTGCAAGGACCATGTGTACCTTGCAGTGCTGCTGGATCAGCCTGATCCACTGTCCATAATCAGACAAATCCATGTTGTTAAACTCCAAGTCAAAACACAAATGCAGACGGGAAACAGACGAATACTACAAGTGACACTGACATTAGCACAGATGCTAACAGCTTTGGCAGCCGTTATTATCAGATCTTATAATTTCTTTGTTAAATGCAAAACAAAACGACGACATTGAATGCATTTTTTTGTTGTAGGGATATGCTAGCTCCACTTTTGACATATTTTGGAAAGAGTTTGTTCTGTGAAGTGGCTCACATTTTGTACTTTGGACAGCAGCAGTTGTGTCACCGACTACATTATCTGATCAGCTCTTTATGAAATGACAGATGAAATGATCATCCAATCATGAGTTAGATAAACTGAAAAAGGTTCTGTCCTCTCCAAATACTTTCTATGTGCTAATGACCAGATTGTCCAGTGAAATAAACCCTGTATAGCTTATATTTAATGGCCTATCCTGCATGTCAGGCATGGACCATGCTGTAAGAAAAACACTGGAAAAGTAATTATTAAAGTACAATGTCATATCTGCTAATGGTGTGGTGATGTGTGATGATGAATCACACCATTGCTTCATATCACATTGGCATATCACCAGACTGTTGCCATTACATTCTCCACGTAGCCATAGTAGTCCTGTCTTTTTTATTTTTATGAATGGGAACAAATGAGAAAACACTTTTGTGGGAAAATAAGCTGAATAGCTGCAGACTAGATGACTCATGAAGTAATTAAAACAGGGTTGTAAATATTAAAAAGAATAGTATGTGAGTCATGGTGCATTGATAAATAAGGCAGCATGGAAAATAGGACTAACTTTGTAGTGGTTGTTGTTTGGTGAGTAACAACTTGTCCTCTTTTTTATGAGTGTTTTTGCACTGTAAAACAGCACAATGGTTGCAACGTTGTTAAAATGTCTATAAAAATAATAACTTACCTCATCTGATAAAATTCAGTATTAATTTGACAGGAAACAAACAATAAACGCACAGAAATGTCACTCAGCTGCTCACAAATGTTACTTGCTTTAGCATCAAGTGCTGACATGTCATTTTGAAGACTTATGAATGCTTTTATGCTTTATTTGTATCTCTACCTATCAGTTCTTGTCTTTGACTTTTCTTTGGTCTGCATTTTGTTAGCAAAAGTCTAATCTAAAACATTCAGTGTACTTTAGGTTGCAATCAGCAGTCTGGTTTAAGTCTAAATATGTTCTTATTTATGGGCTTCAGAGTATTTGTTGAGCTTGTGTGCTAATTATATCAAACATAGGAACGCGATAATCAGAGACACAGTTGGAAGGGTGAAGCAAAAACAAGCAGCAGAGGGAGAGAGAGTGACAGGAAAGAAAAAAAAGTTGAATGAGGCAGAAACAGACGGCTGCAAAGTTGAGAGCGTGGGCGTTTTTATTGGTGTCATGAGAGGAGAAATCAATAAAAGAGGTGAAAAAAGCCTCCCGGTTTTAAGAGCCCCATCACCGCGGCAATTAAAGGGGCCTTCAAAGAGCTGGCCTAATCAGCGGTTAAATAAAGATAGGAGCAGGCGGCTCTTTGGATGGCCCGCTCCTGTAATCTAACACCTACTGCCCTGCACTCAGCGGCCCCTTGAACCTTGTGTGTATGTGTGTGCCTGAGTGCGTGCACACACGTGTGTTTATGCATCTTTTCTACACTTGCACACATGTTACTGTACAGAGTGGCCGGACGCGTTTTTGACAGCTTGTATGTGGTTAACAGACTCTTAAAAAGGCAGATTAGCCAGTTAGCTTCCTCTCGCCGTCCGTCCCCGTCTGCGTATTTGACCTCCGTGTAAACCAGAGACAAAGCAGATATGTGTGCTCAGCTTATGTATTGCAGTCATAGCGATGGCAGTCTACCCTCTGTACCTGTGACCCTTTGGCTTTACCTGCCGTCTTATCTGCCGCACCATAGACTCATTCGTCATGTGTGCAGGTTCTCACCGTGATAAGGTGCCGGCCCGGTGAGTCAATACCACAGCCTGAGCCCTGTTTTCACGAGCCTCACCCTGCTTAAAGAGGCACTATGTAGACAGAGCAGATACCAGGGCTGAGAAATGAGTTTGCTTTAGGCATACAGAGGCCAAGATAGACAGGTGAAACAGGCCCTTTGCACAATGTCACTGCAAGTCATCCTGCAAGTGGTAAAGTTTACAGGGCAGGTTGCATTAGTTCAACCTCGGTTCGTTGAGTTGCCTCTATGGATGTTCATGAGTTCAGAGCAGAGGAGGGCAGAGTTATAACATTCTTCTGGAATGTCTGTTCAGGCACTCCTAGCACTTGTTGATCTGGTAAATGTGTCTATGCTGTAGACCAAACAGTTTGTCAGAAAAAGAAAGGCCACTCAATAGATTACATCAGATTAGACTGAACTTTAGTTGGGCTGGGCGATATTTGCTTATCTCAATATCATGATTAATAGAAGCTCTTACCTCGATTACGATTAATGAACGATTATTTTATACTAAGTTTGATCAAATTAGTGGTGATACCGACTTCTTTCTGCTCGATGTTTTCTGCAAAGAATCCAAAATGTGCCATACAATGGAGACGACATTTTTCTTTGCTACAAGGTCCTCTGATAGATTAGCGCTTGTCTCCTCCATGTTGGTGGCGCATCCTTTGCTCTTGGCGGAAGTGAACGTAGACTGTTTGGAGGGTGTGCAGTCACGTGACTTACACAGGGAAAATTATCAATATAATCCAGATGAGTAAAATTATTTCGATTAGAGGGCCTAAATGTCAAATATAATTATTTTTCGATTAATTTTCCAGCCCTAACTTTAGTGTAACTGAGCTAGTTCAAGCTTAGCATGGTGTGGCATCGATGTAGCCTCGCAACAGCTGGTTCTACCTAATTTAGTCTACAATTTAGTCCAGTCTACAAAAAATGTGCATCCTAAAGAGGCATGGCTTGATCAGCCTGCAGGGAAAGGAGGGAGCTATGAGCAAGCTGACAGCAGGAAGTTGCTGCATGTTTGAAGATCAGAATAGATTCTAACAGCTTCAGTTTATGACACATGGACTCCATTTCTTTACAACAACGCTGACAGCATTATTGTGAATGAAGGATACTTTAACTTCTGACATGTTCTAATGAGAGTTTGTTCTATGCAGAGGCTGATGTTTTGCATTTTACACATCAGCAGAAGCACCCACCTACTGCATTATCTGATTAGTCTGTAATGAATGTGATTGATGGAATGATTGTCCAATCACCTGTTTTTTAAAGATTTTTGCCATTTCCAAATATGTTATAGATATAACAGATAGTGAAATATATTGAAGGGTCCATCTGGCATTATCAGGTAAGCTTATAAGCACATATGTGCCAAAAGCTATAAGATGTTGGATAAAGTGCAAGTAAAATATTAAGTGTTATAAGACCTATCAAGTGTAATATAATCTAAAACAGGAATATTCATGTAACACAATCACAGACTGCAAAAAGGAGTTGGTATAAATATTTGTAAAAATGTGTAGATGTTGTTATTTAAAAGACCTGTAAATAACCATTCATGAATATTCATTCAGGCTTTGGATGCATCTACTCTCACCTCAGGGATTAATATGTAATTTGGTTTTTAGTTCAGCTTTGGCAGCCTGGGGCATTGAAGTGTTTTTGTTGTTGCACTGTCATTCTTTTCAGCATTTTTTTTTCAATCTATTTTCCAAAGGCACACCAAAGACTGAGCCAAAGGTACACCAAATTCAAATCCATGTAGAAAAAACTTCAATAGTGTGATAGAGTGTCTTGTCGGTGGTTTATTTTTATCAACAAATGTCTGATGCAAATCTGACAAAACAACTTTCATACTCAGGAAATATATGAAAACAGATGTTTTAAAGATTCTGACCAAATACTCAGTTTTCTTTTTCTTGATTGTATATTTTAACTGGTTATCAACCGAATGACTGTAATAGTCTATTTTTCTGAGCTTACCTGCTTGTATAAGAAAATCAAGCTTTACTCCATGGATTGTATCACTTTCTACAATGATTTGTATTCTGTCAAACAGGTCTTATAGATCAATAAGAGTTTTTTTTTCATGCTGACAGTGAAAAGGTCAGCCATTTGGGTTTGATATGATCTGTTTCAATCTGTTGTTTTGAGAAAAGCGAATTATCTAGTTGATAGTAGCCTTCAGAAGATGGTTACACTGTGATCACTGAATGTATTAATTTTAGATTTTGAAAAATTAAGGACCACATCTATTTTATTCCTTATCCCTATTATTACACTCTGTAAACACTCTTCTTAATGACCTAGTAAATGTGCCATCTGCATAACCAGATTCTATACTGTTTGCTAAATAGTTTGCTAGGAAAAGACTGAAAAATAAAACACCAATTTATCAGTGCATTCCAAATATTATGGAATAAAGATTGTCACAAAGTATCATAACAAGAAAATTAGAAGATTAACTTTGTTTTTGTTTTGAAAAATTGTGCTGCCTATGATTCATCCTCATGAGTAACAGTCTGAGTTCAGTCTGTGATAAAGCTGTTGCTGTGTGATTGGTGGCCAATAAAGCCTGCAGCCACTAGCCTCAAGCAAACACTTGCATATCCTCTAAATGCTTCAACTCTGTAAGCTCCCACTGGAGACTCAAAGGGCCTCAAACAACCTTTGGGTTTTAGCAGTTCTACTTCCTGAAACATCTTTGAAATAAACACAAGAGACGGCTGCCCCTAATGAAAGGATAAGTCCTCGGTGAAGAGACTCCTTATCTCGATTAAGCCCCTCTGTGCTACTAATTAGTTATATAACCTACCACATGAACCTTAGCTGCCATGGCAATCCAAACAGCATCACCACCTTCAACAGACTCTTGCTCTTTACAAACTCCAATTCTGATGGAGTTGGGATGATTTGCAAGGCCTTTTTGACCTTAATTAAATTGAACACACTACAGTGAGTAGATATCTAATGGTCAAAGAGATCGACTTCTCTCTTCTTGAATTTGATGCATGCAACATGTTCCAAAAAAGCTGGAACAGAGGCAACAAAAGACTGGCAAGGTTGAGGAATGCCCAAAATAAACCTACCACGAATATTCCACAAGTGAACAGGTTAATTAGAAATGGGTGATAGATGTAAAAAGAGCGTTCTTGAAGGGCTCAATCACTGATGAACAAGGATGGGGCAAGGTTCACCACTTTTTGAACAACTGCATCAGCAAATAGTCCAGCAGTTTAAGAACAATGTTTCTCAACACACAGTTAAAGTAATGTAGGGTTTTTATCATCTACACTCCACTATATCATCAAAAGTTTCAGTTAATCTGGAGACATTTCTGCAAGTAAGTGGCAAGGACGAAAACTTCCATTTAATGCCAGACGAACAGTTCCATGTATCCGCCATGGAAATATTTCACTAGTCCATCTGGAAAAGAGCCCATAAAAAATGTTTTCAGAGGGAACCATAAAAAACAATTTGCATCTGGTGATTGGATGATCTACATGTCAGTCACACTCATCACAGATCAATCCATATTGAGTCACAGTATAATGAAGTAGCCAGACCCTTTTGTTAGCCGTTGGCATAAACTACTGTTAAGTCCTTAGGCTTTTGTCTTAAATTTAATTACACCACACAGATAATATCAGGAACAGTATTTTGCTGCAGCACAACCCATGCAGCTAAAGAATCATCCAAATTAAATGATATTTGCCTTTCTTTATTTTCATTTTTTAGATTAAATAAATGGATTCTGTTGAAATGAAACCATTGAAGATGAATGGCAGATACAATAAGAACGAACATTACCCACTGATATAATAGGTGTTGAATAATAGGCTCCAAATGTGTCATTATAGGACTATGATTGATGTAGGTATCAATTAAAATCCCACTTTTGAATTGCATGGACCGACACCTCCAATGTTACACTATGTGGCTTACAGTTTGTGTCACTCTCCGTCAAGCAGTATGGCTCATGAATCAAACATCCAGCAGCTTTTATGTTTAATGTGCGATAAAGAGCAACACTGTGAAGGTTTGCCTCATCCAATCAGTATATAGGATACTGCGGATCCACTCTCCAGGCGGAGTAATCCTGTTAAGGTTGTCATTAATTGTGATGAGATAAAAATCTAAGCGGGTTTGTTTCACATAAAACTGCTTGTTGACTCAGCTCGTTTCACTACAGCAGTTTGAGCGTCTGACTGAGTGCTTTGAATAGATGCTGCTGTAGCACATACTGATCATCTGAAAAATGTATTAAATTCTGCTGACTGGTAACCATCATCCTGTTATTTACTGCCTTTATTTACACCTGTGGCTTAAAGAAAGAGATCTAACTGTTATTGGTCAGAATTCTCAGTTTGTTAAGAGGCTCCTTTTCAACACGTTAATGCCAGCACATCTTTGCCCTACAGTACTTATTTCTTTACGAGTTTCAGTTTCAGGTTACATTACACTCAGATATTGGTATTCATTTAAACCCCTTTGTTTCAGCCCTGCTCAGGACAAACACCAAACAAGGTAGTGTCTCCCACCTCTGGGGCTTCATTAGGGGAAATTTACGAATGGGGTGAAGAAGAAAATGCATTTGTATTTCATCTAAACTTAACTCAACCAAGAAAACCTCATTGAAATTAAGGATCTTGTATACAGGAGTGTCCAAGTCCATTAGTATCTTACTGTTTGTATTTCATTGTAATGTATTGTGTATCGTACTGTGTTGTGTGCTGTTGTATGGTATGGAATAATTATATGAGATTGTTCTGCTTTATATAGTGTGTAATTGCACCTCAAGCTGAGCAATTCTTCAATATTTAGTTTCAATTACCATTCCTGCTGTCCATGATTATGAAAACTGGGTGAACCAGATTTAGAAGATTACTTTTCAACATGACATCTTATTGATGTTCTTAATGTTCAAATTGTTTTTGACAGTGTCAATCATGGATGTATTATAAGAACTGGATAGCGTGGCTCCGCCTTCCACCATGTAACAGATTTGAAGCCTAAATATCCCCCGTCAGGGCGCCGCCATTGTGCAGCCAGTAGAGAATTTGGGCCATAATCCGGACGCAGCTGTCGTAAACGGTCGCAACACTCCGCAGCATACGCCATACACAATCATTGTGAAGCTGCCGTAAACCGCGGTTATTTTAAAGTCTAATAACTTATGAAAAAGAAACTTTTCAGAAAAAAGAGGACTTGGAAAACACGCAGCCCAATAATACTTTCATATCACCACAGCATACAGATGGGAGAAATATTTGTATGGGGTGTAATAATTTTTTGAAGTTTCACTTCGGCCCGTTCAGATGAATGGGGGAGACGGAAATTTGACCTATACTGCAGCCAGTCACCAGGGGGAGCAGTTTTCGTGGAGGCTTCAATTTGAGCCCAGCGACATGGCGTCCATGTTTTTTACAGTCTATGGTGTCAATACTTTAGCCTTGACGACTCTGTATGCATGACTACCAAAAAAAATTTAAATGCTGACTTAGGTCCACTGTGGTTCGACCTCTGCAGTCGAGAGACCCGGGCTTCAACCAGATTTGACCAAACCGGTTAAAACTCTTAAAGCAGAAGATGTACGCCCGTGCAAAGTTCGTCTCCATGCTGGCTCTGGTCCGTGCTGGCTCTGGTCCGTGCTGGTTCCCGGGCTCTTTACACACCCCTGTCTGCCTCTGTGCTGTCCAGGCCTGAGACCAAAACAGAGAGCAGCGTTGCTGTGATGCCACCGAGCCCCCTTACCCAGGTCACACTGAGGGGTTTCCAGACCAGTGCTGGAAGCAGGGACATCGACACCGTTACCAAGTTCATCGGTGCCGGAGCTGCCACAGTCGGAGTGGCTGGATCTGGAGCTGGTATTGGGACAGTGTTCGGCAGTCTTATCACTGGATATGCTAGGAACCCATCTCTGAAGCAGCAGCTCTTCTCATATGCCATCCTGGGATTTGCCCTGTCTGAAGCTATGGGACTGTTCTGTCTGATGGTTGCTTTCCTTATCCTGTTTGCTATGTAAAACTCTGCTGTCAATCAACACTTTCATCACAGATGTGACTACATATTTTATTGTGGCTACCAAAATTGTTCCGTGTTGCTGTCATGGAAATGTACATTTTCAAGTCTTTCAGACACTGTCGAAATAAGCAAAACATATATTGTACAAATGTAAGAAATTACGTAATTAAAATACATGTATTTGACTATTTAAAAAAAAAACAAACAGTTGACTCATTAGAATATAGCACACTATTCCACTTAGCATCAGTCCATCTCAGCTGAGCTCAAGCCCAGAGAAGCTGCTGGGAGTTCTTGATGTTGTTGATATGTGGCTTTTACTTTCCATGGTAGAGTTTTAACTTGCACTTGCAGATATAATGACAAACTATGGAACCCCAAAGGATTCATAATTAAACAAATCAAAACAACATTTTGAAATAAATACCATTCTGATATATAACAGACAAATATATAATGATAGTGTCAAAAGCATGCCTGTTTTAAAATCAGTGCTTTCCACAGTCGTTACCTCATTATCTATGATTTTTGCCATGATTGAGCAGCCCTGCTTTAAGTGTTTTGCATCGACAGTGTTGTATAGCAGTGTCTCAGCCGTCCTCTACGCAGTCATCCTGTAGCACACACCTGTGGTGATGTCAGTCTAAAACTTGCACTTTGTCATTCTTATGTTCCCAAATCCCTCCTCCCCTCCTCCCCCATTAACCCCTGACACCTGTCTCCCCCCCTCCCAGCACATCCCCGTGGTTAAGCTGGCATTATCAGCTGGCTCATTAGGACAGCATTAGTGTCAGAGATGGACACAGTGATATGGCTCCACAGCTGGATTAGGGAAGCCGGAGAAGACCCCAAGCCGTTTTTTTCTTTATCTCCTTCCCGGCCTCTTGGTCCCTTCATGCTATTGTTTTGGGATGCCTCAGTTCTGACACCAAAGGTCAGAGGGTCGCTCATCCACAAGAGCCATACCGCTCCTTCTCCCAATGCACTGTCACTATGATTCACCACTCACACGGGTTCCTGTCACTCGTGCCCGACACAGCCGTCAGTCAAACGCACATACATGTGAATATGCAGCGCTGCGCTCGAGGGTGGATGCATACTTTCATCACAGGCGGCTCCCCACAGGCACTCGTCTGCTTAGAAATCGCAAAATCTGAGTTGAAACACAACCCCACCAACAGTATCTGAGCCTTTCTTTCAACACTGACAACCGCTTAATATGTATTTGGGATGTCATTTTATAAACCTAATATATATATACCTCTTTATATGTTTTAGAAAAAAAAAACTTTTGGTCTACAGGTGATGATTTCTGCATGACACATAAAGAGTCGTGATGGTTTGAAAGAGTGATTTATGAGAGGCGGCTGTTTATTGGAGATGTCTATAAAAAGATGAAAGAAACCGATCACTCTCAGTATCAACTTAACCTTGATACAGCTGTAAAAGAGACTGATATACTCAGCAGATTAGGCAGATGTTGACAACTAAAGGTCTGCACACACAACTGGAACACAAGCCTGTTATCTGTGTAGAAATAAACTCACATTTTAGCTATAAGCTGTTCTTAAGGGGAAGATTGGAATTACAGCCATCATATCCGCCTCGCATGCATGACCAACATTAAATGATTTGTTGCAGTTGAGACTGTGATCATGTAGACACCCTCACATAATTCCATTTTTCAGATCTTAAGGTCCTGTGTGTGGAGGATGGTAGTATGACCATTATTTAGATAGGATAGCTTGGGCTTGGCAGAAAATATGGAGAGAAGGGATGACACCAGTTGCGTTATCATACAGCACTTGACTAAAACCTTTAGACTCAAAATAGGTTGCAGAAATTAATTACAAAACATGTGCAAAAACAGTGATGTGAGAAAACAGAGAATGCAGGAAGTTTGCAAAAATGGTGATGCAGGACCGCTTCGCCGGGTCCTGCATCACCCTGAATGGGTTTATTTCTCTATAGTGACCGGCTCGCTCTACATTATCCCGCTTATTACTCACTAAAGAAATCAAAAGTTTGACATCAAATGCTTCTCTAAATATGATTTTATTGATTTACAAAAGTTTTCATTGCATCCACTTGAAAAAATAGTCCGTTCCTTTCTACGGTTGAAACAGTAACGGAAAGCAACGGTAACTCTGAAGCGAAGATTAGCCTATTAAACTGAACGTTTCCATTGATTGTGACGTGGGACAAGGTGAATAGGATGTCCATAATTCATCCCTGCTGTGGCCCTGTAGCTGACATACCTAGAATCAGTTTTTCACCGTTACAACTGCTCTCAATATTATTTCATCACTAACACTTTAAGAGAGGCACTCACCCGATCTGCTGCTGCTGCCAGAATTAGAGGACAGGATCTTGCTCCACTTTTAAAAAAAACCGATGTCTTGCTGCAGGTATAAACGTCTTTCTGCAGATTGATACGACATGACGTGATTCGCCCGAGTCGATCAGAAGCGTCCTTAACAACGGTCTGCTATTCATAGCAACGGTCTGCTATCCAGAAATAACAGACCGTAGATTGTTGTAATTGACCAATCAGGATCGAGCATTTGACAATGCCGTGTAATAAATGACATTATCACATGGAGGAAATAAAATAATGAAACAGGAAAAAATTGAAAAACGAATAATTGAATAAATCAAATATCTTAGAAATATTTGGATGAAGGAGTAAATGATTCACAGATAATTAAATGAATTAATTGAATAATCTACATGATGATTGTAAAAGAAATGTAAAAATGAGATATTTATGACCTAAGCTTGACACTTGAGCCTGAGGCGAAGCCTTATGGTTTAATAGACCATATAAAATGATAGGGCTGTGGCGATACACATGTCTCCTGATTAGATTTTTTAAGATTTTTTAGGGGCAGATTCGATTTAAATTGCGATTCTGTCGCTTATTTTTGCAATCTTTAGTTAGCTTTTTTAACGCCAGGACAAAAGGTGAAGGATGATGATGCCTACAGACTATATCAGGAAGGACTCAGGTTTCTTCTTATTCACCAACACATTTTAACCAGCTGTTTCTACTCTCTTCAAAAGCCTGGATTTCATTTAAAAGTGGCTTATTAACACAGACTAGAGCTTGAGGGAAAATGATTAAATCGATTAATTCGAATTATTTTCTGCAGAAGATTAAAAAAATTAAAAATTGAGTTTTTTTTCTTGCCTTAATCCAATTGTAAGTAGTTGCAATTTTTGAAAAAAAAAATACAACTTTCATGATGGTCAGCCTTGTAGGGTTTGCACAAGCACTTTTATAGGCTTGTATTTGTTATTTAAGTAGATTAAATATTGATCAGAGAGTTTCATGCTAATACTGTAAAAATACCTCAGCCATTTAGTGTTTATGTAGACAAACCTGCCTACGTTTATGCTACATAATCAACCTTTTATGACCCAGACTTTGATTTTAAGAGGGAAACATTTTGACAACAGAAAGGCAGAACTTGATTTGTTTCATTTTTAAGTCACTGGGAGTTTTGTTTTTTTTTAGGGTGGAAAAAAATTGATTAAAATCGTAAATCGAGTGTTGTGGAAAAAATCGGGGATTTTATTTCTAGGCCATATCGCCCAGCCCTAACAGAGACTAAAATAAAGCATTTATATTTAGAAAAATAAAGATTTTTGAACAAAAAAATCGATTTAAAAATCGTCAAGCAAAAAATCCTGATACTTATGTGGATTGATTTTTTTCTCCCACCCCTATAAAATGAATAGATGAATCAACTCAATTGATCCATTATACAATATATGAAATAAACTACTGTTTCAATGAATGAATAAAAGATAAAAAACATATAATATTGATGGAAGTACTGTTTATCATATCCCCTGTGAAGGTAACAATGTAAAATGCAAACCAAAAATGCATTTTAAGTATATAAAAAGTATTCTCTATATGGGAATTTCAAAATACCTGTCACATGGACTTGTTTCCTTTTACCATATCCATAAAAAAACTCAGGTATTGCCATAGAGAGAAATATTAGTTAGACTTGATTTTTTTGTGGGTTTAAAGTCCAAATAATCCTGCACCCTACATTTTATGACAATTTTTATTACCAAAGCTTGTATTTTGTTGTTTTTTGTATATTTTTTGGCAAGCTGCAACCAAAGAAACAAGCAACCAACAAGACAACAGACAGAGGTAAAGAAAATAGTCAAGTATGTTGCTGATGATGTTCCCTTTTTTTGGTCGTAAGAAGAAATCATCTTTATAAATTTGGGTCTGTTTTCATAAACATCAGTAAACTCCTTCACCTGACACACCAGTTGGCCTGTTCAAAAGATCTCACTTGTCCATCTGGGCCATATAGAAGGTATTTGGGAATGGGCTGAACCTTTCCATAGCATATCCAGCTGGTGAATGGATGACTATTCTTCAATCACATTCATTGTGTGCCAATCAGATAATGTAATAGGCAGGCAATACTGCTGCAGTGTAAAATGCAAAACGTAGGCCACTTTGTAGAACAAACTGTTGCCAAAACATGGTAAAAGTGGAGTGGAAATAATCTCTCTATCGAGAAATGCTTTCGGTGTTGTTATCTGTTCTTCATGTAGTAATGAAATGCAGGTCATTGTTGATAAAACTGCTCCCGAAGCTGTTGGCATCAATGCTCATCTCTATACAAGCCGTCACTTCCTGCTGTCATCTCGTTGTAGCTCTCACCTCTTCCTGCACCATAAGATGCTGATTCTACTATCCTTATTTCAGCCTCTCAAAGTCATAGACTGGCAAGATGGATCTGCCTGATTCCAGCCATCGTATCAAGTATGTCCACCTACTGCCCAAGGTTATAAACTCCTCACAGGAGCTCTAACAGGCTTGTCTGTTTGCCATGTTAGTATTGTCTGCTTGTGTCAGATTCTCAGTCAGAACGACCCTCAGCAGCCTTGGCCCTGTGACCCAGATAGCACCACTTAGGAAACCACTGCTCACATTCCCATCTCTGTCAAATGGCTCCTTTTCCTAATCATTAACACACAAATGGACCATGAGACAGAGTGTCAGTGTGTTGATGCGTGTGTTTTTGTTGCGTACTTTGCGCCTGACTCAAAGCTGTGATCAACATACAAAGCTGAGACCCACTTAGGGGGCAGGTTTAAATTTAGCAACAGAAGATACTCGCAGTCATGAGACTTCACCTCTGTCTTCTCTCTCTCTCTGATGAGTGTTTGTGTGTGTGCACCTGTGAGCGGATGTTTGAATTGGTGTGTTTAGCTATAAAAAGAAATCACTAGATGTTCATTGACCTCCTTGTAAAGGTGCTGTAAGTTTTATGATACAACAAGAGGTTTTTGATCGGTGAGGTGTGTTAGTGTACGAGAGAGATTGAGCTGTATTTCCAAGAACTTGCTCAAACCCAGCTCCTTCTCCTCCTGTTTACATCCCTTAAAAGCACAAGAACACAAAAGCAGCTGTCAGGAGCTTCACTCTGTGATTTTTCTTCACCGACCCCTTAAGGCTGATCATTAAAAAAAAGAATAAGAGAAAGGGAAAGAATAAAGAAAAACAGAGCAGGTGTAGAGATGAAAAGGGAGTGAAGGCCTGACTCAACAGTATCGGGTGTTCAGGTGTGTTTGCGCAGAGATCAGAGGTGAGAGGATGTGTGTGTGAGAGCTGGTGTCAGGGAGTCTCTCGCGTCGCTGTAGAGGTGATTGGCCTCACCTCTGTCAGGTGACTGGTGTCCTCAGTGGTGACCCACCTCAAGGGGGAAGGCATCTGATAGGCTGTCCTGGCCCCGAGGTGACAGGTAAAGGTTGAAGTTCCCCGCCAGGTGGACAGGAGTCTCATGTTGGGAAAAATCCAGCTAACGGATTATCTGAAACAGTGGAACGGTTGCACACTCAAAAGAAAATCACAAAAAATGAAACTTAGTCCTTTAGCAACAGGAAGTAAGAGAATGGAAAGCAGCACAGGGGTAAATTGCCCCCACTGTTTTAGGTGGTGAGTAGCTTCATTTTAAAGCAGATGAAACCACACATAAATATTACAATAGTGAAGTTCAGACATTATGATCTCATGATCACCCTCTCTAAAGGTGAGGATTGAGAAAGGCTTTGATATTAGTTTTAAGCCTTGACTATTTCAAGTTAGAATTCAAAATAGAAGAAATATGCAGTTTATGTCTTCACAGAGGACTGGATATCAGAGACAAGGAAGCTAAGAATGACCACATCCAACAGCCCAAGGTACCAAAACACTATAACTGCTATATATTTTCCCTTTGTTAGTACAGTATTATGACTAGGGCTGTAGTGATACACTTACTTTCCGATACGATACGATACACGATATTCAGCTCACGATACGATAATATCACGATATATCAAGATATCACAATATTGCGATATATTGCGATATTCTACATCAGTGATTCCCAAACTGGGGTACCCCCAGGGGTACGCGAAGTGATCTAGGGGGTACGCGAATACCTGTCAGGTTTCAAACAGCTGTTTCAGTAGTTCAAGGCATCTTGGAGAAGGAAATCTGTCCTGAATATTCTAAGATTCTTACAGTAACATAAGTTCAGTCAGACAGCCTTCTCATTAAAACTACGGTGAGTTTATGACAGCTTCAAGTCCAAAACTGAATGTGTTCCAGAAATGTACATTTCTTTTTCAAAAGTGAACTGCTGTTGCCCACTGACATTGCTGGTAAATCTATCTAGTGAGAAATAATTCATTTTAAGAGATATTATTTGTGTGTTATGCATGTTAAATGTGGGAGACGGGGTGGCAGCAGGCTTACAGACACATTTGTTTTTCTAGCTGCTATAAGTGCGTGAGAATAGGGGTACATGGCTGGAGGTCAAGAGTCTGAAGGGGTACAGGCTGCGAAAAGTTTGGGAACCACTGTTCTACATTAAACTAGGAAAAACCTAGAGGCAGTGAATATGTAACTTTTCCATTTTATTGTTATTGAAATATGTCAAATGCAGCGTTACATACATACACTTAACACAGAGTGCATCAAGTCAATTAAACTAATGTTGCAAAGAAATTGTTCTTGTTTTCCCTTTAGCAAAGTGTTGAAATCATCCTAACCTGTAGTCCAGTTCAAACTGTAATAAAACCCATGAGAAACAAAGAGCTTTGAGTTACTGACAGAACAACAGTAAGTTAAAAAAGTCACATATTTCTCTGGTCACTGTCTGAACTGAATAGTGCATGAAAAAAAAAACATGTGCATACATCGTTATAAGTTGTATTTTATTCCCAACTCTGATAAAATATGAGTTTTTATTTTTACAAAAAATATCGATACTAAGATTTGAGATATCGATATTATATCGGGAGTCAAAATATCGATATATATTGCGACATCGGTATTTTTCTACACCTCTAATTATGACATTAGGTGCGGGCCTAAAATAGAACCTTGTGGAACACCACACATAAGCACATCCTCCATACAGGTGATCAGAGGTGCCCTTAACCCTTTGACTGGCATTGTAACCATGCAGTTGACTTTTTTGCCACCATACCACTATATTTAAAACCCTATAATCCCACCTTTGTCTGTTTTTCCTTATGCACCTCTTTTATAGTGTTTGTAACACCAATGTGTATCCACTGAGTGGTACTGCTATACATTAAATTATTTGTTTGAAAACTAGGGAAAGTCGGAAGTGAATCATTGCGGCATAGCTCCTCAGAAATCTAACAATTAAAGCGTACATCAGAGTATGGAAAAAATCTTTTCACATATTTCCAGTTCTTCTAACAATCCTAATTCAGTTGAAAGAAATAAAGTCAAAGGGTTAACTGTCAAGTAGGACTGAAACCTTTTGTGTACAGTTTTGTTTCCCCCCCCCCCCACCATTTACTAAAATATGCAGAACTAGCCAACACAAAATCTTCAGTGGCTGTGAAGGTACCTGTTTAGCATGCTAAGCTATGCAGTTGGACATTTGAGTTCCAAGGTAAACTGAATGCATTGTTATGTATATGTATGTTGATACTGATACTGATATTATTGTCCAGTGCAAAAAGCCACCACTTGACCTAACTTGACCTATTCCCCCGATGCTAGCAGTCCATTTTTGCTGGATATACATGTGATCAATCAACAGCATCTTTTCCTAAATAAGTTACATTTTAGATTTATTTAAGTAGACATGCAGTTATGATGCGGTAAATCATTATGGTACATTTGTTTATTCTCCCCATATTACAGCCTAGATATAAGACATCCATGGCCAATTTGTACCTGAAAATTATCTGTCAAAGCTGACATTGCCCTGATAATACCATGCAGTCCTTCTCTTTTAACTTTACACATCACTAACATACAATTTGCAAACAAACACAATATATATGATTGTCTTAAGTCCTGTCATCTTTATTGTTTCAGAGAAGAAGAAAAGGGAGTGGTGGCTTTTCTCTGATTATGACAATGACTGAATAACTTCCTGCTGCTAGTACAGAGTGGGTGTGTGTTTGTTATCAAGCCCGGGTGTTTTATCAGGATCAAACGGCAGCTCCGGCATTAGCTGCAGAGGACTCTGCTCTTTTATCTGCACTAGCCAGAATGATAATTCTCCTCATGCAGTGAGGAGAGGCAGTCTGTGTTTAAGGAAAAAAACTGTTAAGGCTGGGGATTTGATGGAGGGATTTCACCCACAGAATCTCACACAGCACATTTATAACACCAAAAGACCCAAGGTGAGCTATTAGTCTTCTTGTGAAAGCACAACCAAGTAACCATCACTGGAAAAAGAGACCTCTTCCCATTTGTGAATTGGGGGGGAGTTGTTTTTGAGTCTTTAGTTTTCCTTCCACCAACCTTCCTATACCTCCCAAAAGTGTTTCCCATTCTCCTCCACTGTTATGAATGGTCCGAGGTATGAATTTTCATACATGAATGTGCTTTCTCCTTTTAACAAGCGCTTCAATTGAAAGTCTTCAAAACAAGGACAGCTACCATCTTTAAATACATGCAGCATTCCAACACAAGAATCACAGATACTGTACTTTTTAACTTGGCAATATATAATTCGATTGCAGTGCGTGCTTCTGTAGCTGATCATGCTGTTCAAGTTCAGTCAGTGCAGAAGATTAACCCAATAACTTCTGATTGGATGTTCTCTGTTTAAAGGGATTGAGTGTTCTCAGTGAAAGGAGTCATTTGACATTTGCATATATTCTATTACTGGAAGAGTTCACCAAGTTTACTTACTGTCCTGGTAATGACACCAGTACTGCCTTTAATTTTTCACAGTGTAATAATATAGACAATGCCCCCCTGCCTCGGGGGCTCCACAGAGTGAAGTGAAGCCCAATTACCCCTGCAATAGTTGCTGCTACATTTTGCTAGTGATGTAATTTCGAGTCAGGATGTGAAGACTGAAGCTGGCTGTTGGAACTGCAGAATTGTCTTTGTACACCATGTCCCTACATGCCAACCAAAACAAACATTTAACTCATCATTTCATTCGGTCAGCTCAGCCCTCAGTCTGAAGTTCTTTTGTCAGTTTGAAAGAGACACATAACGTTATGGAAAAATTTTTGATTGTATTTTTGGTTTCTGTGATGTTTCCTCTATTATTCTGCACATCTTGTTAAAATTGCTACAAGAAGCCTCAATTTGGCCACCATGACATTCAAGCCAGTGCCTTTGCATCTTATAACTCATTAAAACACAACTGCTCAGAGAGTACAACTCTTATTATAAACTACAATCCATCACCACAGAATCTGGCAGAAATTTTTGATGTTGACAAGTGGGGCCATGTTGAGTAATTGTGAACCACGGCCCCTTCCATAATTGAGGAAAATTGAAAGTAATTTATTGTGGGTGGCACAGAAATGGAAACAGAAAAGAGGAGAAAATAGTTTTTCATCTTAATTAAATCATGTTCATTGAAAGATTCAGAATTAATTACAAATGTTTATGAGCACATTTTCATACACCTATTTTTAACCCACTTCGTTTCTTGTAAAGTCAATAGCTCAAAAAAGCATCGTATTGTTTTCTTTCTTGTAGCCCTCTCTTTCCTTTTGCATTGTTGCATTGGTGCATTGTTTCTGTTTTTTAGCTGCATCTTTTTAGCTGTTATATTGACATATTTTTCACAGTTTCTCTTTTTGATCAAGTGATCTTTAGACATGATCATAATAAACCGGTACTAACATTGCAAATCTTATAACAGTGGCTCTCAAATGGAGTGGCGAGGCACACAGGTGTGCCTGAGGACTTTGTGCAGTCAAAAGTTATTATGATAGCCACAAGGAAAACTAAAAAAAACAAAGAGTTCATTTCTTTTGCTATCACACACACTCCTTGGCTGGTTCAAATCCAATCTCTCTGTCATCCACCTCAACTCCTCCTCTCAAAGCCTTCTCCCTTGACTGCTGGTGTTCCTCAGGGTTCTGCCCTTGTCTACCTTCTGTTTATTATCTACTAACTTCCACCCAGCCATATCTTTCAGAAATTTAGCATAATTTTTCATTGCTACGACATGACACCCAGCTCTACCACCAAACCTAACTCAACAACTCTCATCCCCCTCCCTCACAGATTATCTTCAAGAAATTAATGTCTAGTTTTCTGCAACTTCCTCAAATTAAACAGTTATTTAACAGAGGTTCTTTTCTTTGGCACAAAAGCCACTTGAACAAAATCAGACAGTTTCTCACTCTACATTCATAGCTCCTCAGTTTCCCCCTCGCTTTAAGTTAAGAGACTGGGTGTTCTCCCTTACAGCTGTCCGCAGTATTGCTCCTCTGTTACTTTCTGAGCCTCACTGTCCCACCTGCCTAGTGTCCACTATGGGCTCCACAGCCTTCAACCGCCCCCTCTGGAACTCCCTCCCACTGGACATTCAGATCATCCACTCCCTCTCAATCTTCAAATCCTGTTTGAAAACCTGTTTTTCAGTCTGACATTTTCAGTCTGATCATTTTTAAACCAGCTTGAGCTGTTTTACCTTTGACTACTGTTTATTTATTGATCTTTTCAAATCCTGTTATGTATTTTGATTTTAACTTTGCCCTGTAAGGTGACCCAGAGTGCTAAGAAAGACAAATCATCTGACAAATAAGATGTATTATTATTACTTTTATTATTCTGATTATTATCTATTTAGTGTGTGGGAGGAAAATGACTTTTTCCTCTTACTCATTAGTTCTTTCAGCTGTAGAAATGTGACCTAACCAGTTTAGAAGCTTCGAAAGTTTGCAGATTCAAAATTTAACAAAGTTGCAGATTCAATTTAAATAACAACTAATGTCTTTTGAATGTGTTTATTTATCTCTGCCCTCTGGTTGATTGTCAGTTGAAAGGGGACTTGTGCTCTCAGCAGACGGTGGCCTCACTGTAGCCCTAATGCGGCTCAGAGATCATCTATAGACAGTCACAGGGCAGGTATGGCTTAACATAATCCACCTAAATCAACTCTCTGGATGACAGCCAGACACTGAACAGCCTCTGCATGCAGTACACCTACACAGACATACCGCCCCCCCGCCCTCCCTCGATTACCTCACCCACAGTTCATACAAGACAATCTTTGACATGATAATTACATGAAGTGTCTCTTCACTTATGGAGAGAACACTATAAATCAACCTTGCTGCTTTCTTTAAACCGATGAACACACCTGCATACACCTGAACATTGCTCGGCAGCACCTTGGGCAAACAGAGTATGAAGACACGTACCTGGCAATTTGGGTAATATTGCCCCAATTGAAGATGGAGTATTTAATGAGTGCATGGGCAGATGTAGCCACGGTGTGTATTTTCATTGCATATTAAATCATAGCTCTCCCTCTCTGACGGTGTCTTTGAACTGTCACTGAGCAGACATTTTCATGCCAGATATATGGATTTTGTGCCCATCCCCCTTAATTTTAGTACAATACAATGCAGAGTGAAGGACAGGGGAGGGGGTTGATGAGGAGATGGGAGTCTGCCGTTTGATGTGTTCTTACCCTATTTAAAGTCAAATATCCCTCTAGCTTTGATGTGTTACCTTTAAACCCTTCCCCCTTTCTTCTTAGTTCTCTTGCAGGAAACTAAAAGTGAACATACACCCACACATGCTTGGTTTATAGCCAGGCAAATGTACACTGGATGTGGCAAGGGGTGGGCATACAAACCAAAATTCAAATTTAGGATTTTTGAGGCTAAGTGGAAACACAATCAGTATCTCATTTTATGATATATTTTTTTTATTATTAGAAAATAACTGTTGTCACAGTATCAAACTACAACAAATATGTGGCATCTTGGGAAAGTTCCTTGAGAAAAAATGAAGGGAACTTCTCGGAGCACTTTCAGAATTGCTGAAGGTCAGGGTTCCTGCAGGGTCCCAAGACTCTAATAGTGGCAAGGCCATGAAAAGTCTCAAAACATCTAATTGTCACTGATAATGGGTCTGAAATTTTAGTTGCTTTGGCTAACACTGTAATTTTAAAACCATTTTGGACTAAAGGACTTGGCTTGGTTTGGGGATGAATTTGCAATGCAGTTGTAGTTTTCACATGGTTTTGCTTTCTTTGAAGGACTGCAGTGAGCCTGCACCTGTCAGAAACAGAATACTCCAAGCATCTTTATGTCTGTCTGTATTTTTCATTTACTCAGTTGGAACAGTCTCTTCTTTTTATTTACTGTATTTGTGTTGTATATATTTGCAACTTAATTTTGTATATTTTTCCATTTTACTGTATGCACAGAAGTGTTACCCTTACCCCCAATTTCCACCGGACGCCGAAGCGCGCTGGCCACAAGAGCTTCCTGCGGAGCGCCCTGCGGAGCGCCCCTGGAGCTGCCCTGCGGAGCACTTCGCCCCATTGTAGTCTATCAGGCAATTTCCACTGCACGCCGAAAGCGCCACCGCGATCCTGAAGGGTCAGGCGCGCTTAGGCGCGAGAGATACGCTTCAGGTCTATTTTCGCGCTGCCGCTTCCAAACCTCGTAAATTCAGAGTCATTAAGAAAGCCCCAGACAGGAAGTCAAACCGAAGTTTCAAAATAAAACACAATGCACGGACTTTTGCACGTAATTTTCCTCAATTAATTGTCATTACGTCGAAACCGGAAGCACGAGCTTCAGGTCAGCAGTCGATCAGAGGGTCCCAGAGACAGCACGACACCATGGACAAAGAAAAGTGAATCGTAGAGGTACAGAAATGTATAACACTGCATGCATGACACCATAGTCTTTCTACACGGATATAGGCGGACAGAAGTTTAATAATTCACGAAGCTGTGTGGTTGGGACCAGCAGAGGGACCTTAGAGAAGTGAAGTGAGGTGTTGTTTATTTCTTTTCTCAGTCTATAACATGCTTTATGAGCGTGTGACATTCGCTATTCTCATGAGAGCCATGGCTCTCTGGGGATCAGCCCTCCCCCTCCAGATTGAGGTCCGCGGCGCGCCGCTTCCAGTGGGTTTTGAGATTCGGAGCAAGATGGTGGAAATTGGGGGTTACTCGGCATCAGAAATTAATTTTCCAATTTACTGTATGTTTCCCATATTTCCCACATTATAGTCCTTCTCTGCAGTTTACCATGGATCCTTGGTGTCCTCATCAAACATTAGAAACATGCTCTGATTCAAAAAGCCTATGAATCAAGCACAGCTGCATTCTTTCAACTCTCACATAACCTGTCTGTTCAGAATGGCTGGTTTTAAGGACGATTGTCATAAATGCTAATTATGCTAATAATATGCTAATAATGATAGACCAGCAGTGTATCTCAAGCAAAGCAGAGCGCACTGCTGAGCAGTCTGCTACAGTCCTGGACACACACACAACCTGCAAATTCATGCCGGTTACCAGATAACAGTGAAGCTCATTTCCCCCAAACTCCACAGGCTAATGCTTAGCCAACTGTAGCTTGTTCATTCCCTTCAGAAATAAAGTTAATAAAGTTAATCCACTTGGCCCTTTAGTCCTCCTATGCGTGAAGATACTATATATATGATACTATATGTACTCCCAACAATTGAACAGTGACAGGTTTGGGGTCTCGAAATGTTGTACGCCAATCTCTAGTTAAGAACGTAAACAATATGAAGACACTTCACGCAGAAATTTCTCTATCCAGGGGGTGGGATTCTCAGGTAGATGTAGGCTTATGCAAATAACATGCTTGTTACGTTACAGAATAACCACAGACTCAACAGCTCCACAGACTAAATGTGTCAGGTGTGAACTTGCCATAAAACTGTCTTTTTCAAACAATTTTAGACTATAGTACAGAGCCCAAATTCTTTTTTTGTTTGTTTCGTATGCCATTTAATGTGTTTTACATGTCTCCTTTGTGTGATACAGTACTTATTAGACAAAATGTGCAGGGCATCTGGACTTCTTTCTCTACCCCTTTTTGCTGCATTGGAAGCCTCCTGAAGCTCATTCCCCAACCCCTCAAATAAATTGTTTCATTGATAGTTCAATGGGAGAGATGAATGCCAAATGGGTCTCAGGTTGGGCTCAAGTCTGGGCCACCTGTACAAGAGAAGAGCTTTCATGGTACATGCATATTTGTTACCCACTCCACCAAACCAGCACCCCATGAAGCATGTTTCTTCACATACAAAAACCTTGAAAAAGCTCTAGCTGTCGCCATTAAGGAGAGGACCACTCTTTCACCATTTTGAAATATGTATTTAAAAAAAAATTACAGAGAAAACAGGCCAAATTATTGATGGAAGTTAATTAATAGAATAACATGTCAGGCCTTCCTTCCCTTTTTAAAATTTATTTGCCAAATTGCCAGATGAAATCTGAAGACAAGTGTAATGTTCCTCAATACAAAAGAAAATATATCTATTTAAGCCATATAGTAATTAAAAAAAAAAAAATTAAATCTTAAAATACCCTACCCCAGATCAGGGTTAATGACGTTTAAGTGCAAGTTTGTGTGTGTGTATACTGGCAGCCACATGAGTCTGCATCTCTTGCCAGGATCCTTGTCTTCAAGGCACAGTGCTATGGGGATTCGACCGGCTTTTAGGAGACTTAATCGCTCTGGGAGTTGAAGTGAGCAAGAGGAAATACCCTTAACAAGCAGAGTCAAAGTGTGATTAGCGTTTGGTCTTTTTCTTGGAGTCTGTTGGTTTTATGTTTGCGCCTGCTTGTTCTAGTGACTCACATCCCTCAAGTAATGACACATTATCCCTCAACACACACAGTAAGCTGCCGCTACTTTACAGCCATGATCAAAAGCAGCAGTCATACATGTTATTTCATCAGTCTTATCCACTAACTAGGCCGACTGTTGCTTTATGACAAGTCTCATACTTAATTCCAAGTTACTGCTTTTATGGTAAACCCCTCAGATATGTGGGCTTTATGTTGAACCCTAAGAATGTTGAAGCCAATTGCAAGTATGCTCAATTATCATTTATGCTCAAGCTCCTATATCTAAAGGGAAATGGACACAGCCTTCTGAACATTCTCTACATCAATTCTTTGCTCTGCTAGTTTTCTGGGGGCTTACAGACACAGACCAAATGTAGTGTTACCTGCCACAGTTAAGCTAGGCAGGAAAAACAAAAAAGATTGCTTTGGAAAATGTTTGAACTAAGTTGTGAGCTGGTCAGCCGACCAGAATAGCTATGTGCATGTGGGATGGGAGATGAATGTTGGCTGGGCATCAAAAAGGAACAAAAGATAATGCTTGGTTGTTTTAATGCCTAAACACTTTCAAACAGGATCAAGTTGTAGACTTTATTTAGTCATCATTCGGTTATATATGCAAACTCTCACTTGGATAGCAGTAGATGTTGCTCACAAACATGTACATACCTTTCAGCATTAATTGTGCCTTCACAAGTTACCCATGCCATCAGCACTAAAGGCCCTGTTTCCACCAAGTGGTCCGGTATAGATCAGCACGGTTTGGCTCAGGCCGGATTGGTAAAACCTGATCCTGTTTGCGTTTCAACAGCCAACGGAACCCTACTTGGAGGGCGGTGTATAAGCCGGATGCTGATAGCATGATGTCATAGCAGCGTGACACCGTGTACCAGGCTATTAAATACAACAAAGAAGAAAACGCAACACAGTAAACAAAGAACAACGATGGAAGACATCCAGAAACTCTTCTTTTTTGTGATCAGCATGTGGCTTTTTGTTACGAAGCGCAACCAAGCTTTGTTTAAAGAAGGCTGTGTGCCTCAAGAGTTATCTTCACGAAGATGAGTGGAGATTTAAACATGGCGGAATTATGTGTTGTTCCGCTGTCGCATGGGAAGTGACGTCTCCAATCAACAGACTGCAGTGTTTCTAGCTCCACCTTCTGGGGTTGGATCAGTATGCTTGGCACCCCAATAGAAGGGTCCCAAAAAGTAGGATGGTACGGTTAGCTTATAAGGGGTCCTGTCCCAGTTTTAGGCTATGGAAACACCACAAAAAGCGAGCTGTACCGAGACGAACCGCACTGAACCCTCTGGTGGAAATGGGGCTAACCACACACCTATACCATCACAGATGCCGGCTATTGAACTCTTTCACAGTTAACAATATGACAGATCCTTTCTCTCTTTAGCTTATAGGAAGTTATGATTTTGAAAAAACAATTTGAAATGTGGACTTGTCAGTACAAACCTCTCTTTACCGCTTTGCCTCAGTCCATCTCAGGCCCAGAGTCGCCAGCAGAGTTTCAGAGTGAGGTTGATGATTGGCATGGTAGAGTTTTAACTTGGTGAAGTGAAGACCTGTGTCCCCTGACAATGTGTTTTTAAAGTGGTCCTGATTTTAAATGCAGTGCCATCTAAGTGATCAAGGCATTCAGTGTTGGTTTTTGGTCTTGCCATTTATCTGCAGAGATTTCTCTGGGTTCTCTAAATCTTCTGAGGATCTTATGAACTGTAGATGATGGTATCCCTATTCTTTGTGACTCTATGTCAAGAAATATCTTTCTTAAGCTGTTTGGCTATTGCTCACTCAGTCAAGAAAAGTGGCAACCATTGTCCCATCCATGCTTGTGAATGACTGAGCCTGTCATTGATGCTTCTTATATACCCAATCATGACACTTACCTGTTCCCATTTCACCTGTTCACCTGTGAAATATTCCTAACAGCATCTATCAAGTCTTTTGTTAATCCATGTCACAACTTTTTTTAGAAAGTGTTGCATGCATCAAATTTAACATGTGTGAATATTTTCAAGAAACAGTGAAGCTAATCAGTCTGAACATTAAATGACTTTTTTTGTAGTGTATGCAATTGAATGATTGAATTATTGTGTTTCAAAATGGTTTCAAAAATGATCGTTTACAAACCCCCAAAACGCCGTCTTTGTATGGATGATACGCAGATTCGGCAAAAAACGTATGCGTTTAGACCTTGGTTTGGCTTTATGTGGATGGGGCCTTAGTCTGTTTCAAGGGTGCAATCCCGTTTCCACAAAAACAGAGATAAAACACAGATATAAATCTGAGACCGTATCTCCAGGCTCTTTTGCATGGACAAATGTTTGGACCTAAAGGTAGCATAATTGGGCCTTAAGACAACCACACAGTACTTCTCTTTATGATGAACTCCTAACCTCACGCCAGACGTGCGGCCTTAACGAGGGTTCTGCCAGCCTGGTCCGGCAGTAATATAGTTCCCCCCTGCCCTCCCCGGTAGGACACTAACGAGACGCCGCACACTGACCTCTGCTGTGGCTCAAATTAGATGTAAATTGTGCCTGATTTTTACGGGGGTCCCTAACGCGATCCAGATCCCCCTGCCATCGCGGCCAGCGGGTCAACGGCGTGAGAACGTCTCGCTCCCTAACGACATTTGGAGTGGTCGATGAGAGGGGTCGCGGATAATGGTGACCTCACTGGCCTACACTTCACTTCCTTCTAATTAGAGCGCTGGGCCAGATCAAAGGAGCTAACCGCATCGCAGCGGGAGGGCTACTGAAGAAGGAGGGAGGGCAGTAAAGACGAAGGGAAGGAGGAGGAAGGAGCAGGAGAAGGGGAGGAGGGGGTGGTAGGTACCTTTTCTATAAGTAATGGGGCACAGTGCGTATGGGGGGGACTTTGAGGAGTTTTTTTCATTAGTCCTGGAGGTCAGCAGAGCACTCAACCTGCGTGGAACCTCTTCTATAGGTGGCAGGAGAGCCTTTAAGAAGACAGACAAATGCTGAGGGAGTGGAGGGGAAAGTTTGTCTCCATGTTCAAGCAGCAATGTTCAGGAATTTGGTTTTTGAGCACTTTGGTGCCCACCCCTCTCCCACCCTGCCATATAGATTTTTTTCAACTGCTGTCGACAAACCTGATGCATAACTTGGGTGAGACGGCTTCTCTGAACCAATTGGCAAGTTTCCTGAAGATCTTTATTGACAAATTTATTTTTGCACACTCAAAAGAGGTTTTATTTCACCTCAAGTCAGGTTCATTATTGATTTTTGATGACTGCTAGGCTGCACAGCAAATTGAGAAGATTCTGTGGTGTGCAGAATATTCTGAATGGAGTCATCCCAAACATATTCTTAGTTGAAAAAGAGTTTGTGTTGAAACCAAGTGTGAAAATCATTATACAGTAAATCAAATCTGCTAGTGTCCAGGATCTGTAACTCAGAACTTTTCCCTCTGAATTCTGAGCTTGAACATGTTTCCTGTAGAGTTAATCGTCCCAACTCCTCTTCTATTATTGAACTTAAACCAACAGATGCCAAAAGTCCACATCATGAAATCTGCAGTCCGACCTCTGGCTTTGGCTGCATATTGTCTGGCAATAAAATTAACACATTTTCTGTAAATTATATTTGGGCTCAGACATCGTTGCTTCTCTTTCAATGTCTCGACCTTTATCAATCATTAGCTACTGTGAAAACAAAATTTATAATTGTATCACTCAACTTCAGCCACAAGCACATTTTTATCAGCAAGTTCAAAAGTCAGCATCTGTGATGGTATGGGGTATTAGTGCTCATGGCATGGGTAACTTGCACTTCAGTGAAGGCACCATTAGTGCTGAAATGTACATGCAAGTTTTGGAGCAACATGTACCATCAAAGCTACACATTTTTTTTAGGGATGTCCCTTTTTATTTCAGCAAAGCAATGTCAAGCCACATTCTGCACGTGTTGTATCAGCTTGGCTTCATAGTTTAAGAGTGCAGGTAGTAGACTGGCCTGCCTGCAGTCGAGTCCTTTCTCTATTGAAAATGTGTGGCGTATTTTGCCTTTCAAAAACTACCACACCAAGACCCCAAACTGTTGACCAATGAGTCATAAATGAAGAACGGGAGAAAATTTCACCTGCAAATCTTTAACAATTATGTCCTCAGTTCTTAACGGCTTGTTTTGTGTTGTTTGAAGGACAGACAATGTAAAAAAGTGTCCCTGTCCCACTTTTATTTAGAATGTGTTGCAGGCATTAACTTCAAATTTAGTGAATATTTGCACATTTATATTTGTTAGTTTATTTATAATAATAATAGAACAGGACATTACACAGCCAACCAGGACCCTTGAGTGCAAAAGAGCTCTCCTTTGGAAAGCCTGATCCCCGCAGACATCACTGCTTTAAACAACAGATTGCGGTGAGTGTGAACATTTTTGCTGTTTGTGTCGATGTTGTTGTGTGAATGTGTACAGTAATGTGAAAATGAATTGCCCCTTTGGGACAGTAAAATCTAATCTAATCCAAGTTTAAACATTGAATATCTTGACTTTGTAGTGTACTTAATTGGTTATAAGTCTAAAAGGATTTGCAAATCATTGCATTCTGTTTGTATTTATGTTTTACACAGCATCCCAGGCTCACTGGAACTGGGGTTTGAAATAGATAGCCTTTATTTAATTAACCAGTTTAACCAGTTAGGTTTTGTACTGATAGGAGCTCACTGAGCAGCTCATCAACTGACCGGCTGGATGCTGTCAGCTGGAGTTACTTCACAGTCTGTTATGGAAAATATCTGCAGGGTTGAATGCTCCGCTGTTGGATTGTTGCTTTTGTCTGGCTTGTTGCTCAGCCACCCTCTCATTTTCTCTCCTTCGATTAATCTGACACTGTTCTCATAATCCTGTTCACCTTATCAGTTGTTTCAAACACTGCTAAGATGAGCTAACTGGCTTCTTTATAGCTGGTGTGTGAAGTAGAGCTGTAAAGCCTGTTCGGTGTGTTTAAAGCTCATGCAGTCTTTGGAAATTGGAAGGTTTACGTTTTCCTTATAAATCAATCAATCAATCAAACTTTATTTGTATAGCACTGTTCATACATGACTTTTTGACACAAAGTGCTTTACATGGGACATACGATTAAATAAAATAACAATAAGTGAAAAAAACCCCAGAAGATTGCATAATTGCATAAAATGAAAACGCAAGACCCCCGCAAATCCCCACATTCAGCATACCCACTCATGTACTCAAACACACAAAGACATAAAAAGGAAATTCTGACAGAAAACAAATTTGGAGGACTGAGGAAACGCTTTCTTGAATTAGAAATGAGGAAACACAGGAGCTAAAACTAAAATGATTATGGTAAGACATTAGATAAAAGAACCAGAAGGTAAAATAAGAAAATACATAAATGAATAAATTAGTATAATAATAATATAAAATAAAATTTAGATAAATAATATGGTAAAACGAGAAAGCATAACAGGTGCATAATAAAATCAGCTAAAATAGAACAATACAAAAAAAAGCATTTAACAAAAAAATCTAAATAAAAAATCTGACCTGAAATGTAGAAATAAAACCGAATAAAAGAGTTAAAATCAGTTCAAATATAATGCAAAATAATAATAAATATAATCAGCTAAAAGCCAGATTAAAAAGGTAGGCCTTGAGTTAGCCTTTGAATATATGAGCTGCTGCTCTCTAACCTAACCCTAACCACATCATTAAAGAATCTTTGAAATCTCTATTTTAAAGTGGAGAAGTGATATATCGTTGTTTAAATGGTGGCAAAGAAAAAGAGATCAGATGGGGGTCAAGGTCAGGGGGGAATAAACTTTTTTTCACATCCTTTTTAAGAGAACCATGCAACTCATCATTTTCTGCCAGTCTTCTCTATGTCCACTCACGACTGTGAAGATGGACCCAGACACACAGGAAGTGGAGCATTTAGCATTTCCTCACCCATGAATCTGTGGCAGGACCCCCCCACTCCCACAGCACCCCCCAGTCCTAAACATATGGACAAATGTGGATATGCCCCCCAACACACACAAAACATTCATCTCTTGTGGAAACCTTGGACAGACTGTCACACAATAACAAGCACCAGATTACATCTGTTACCACGGTTACTAATGAGGGCACAAGCAGGCCGGATTAGAATATATAATTGGCAGTATTCACTCTGGGACATTTTGTTCCTCAGGATTAATGGTGTGAAGGTGCCAGATGTAGGAAGTACAAAGATTTCCAAAAATCAGTTATTAAGAGGTTTATTGTAAACTGTTCAGATTTATTTTGTATTACAGCTTTGTGTCCCAAAAAAGAACGAACACGATAAGTCGATTATGAAAGCATAATTGCTAGGACTGTTTTTTGTCTGAATGGCTGCCAAATTGCAGTAAAAATGAACAAAATTTAAGTGTTACTACTGTGCGCTTGCACTTATTGGAGACACTTGATATATCAATATTTTCTTCTAAGGCAAATACAGTGCAAACAGCTTAATAAGGTTATTGATTAAGAATTTTATTTTGTGAAGGATTAAATATTTATTGGCATTTCCATTTTTTATGTTTGTCTTTGGCTGCTGTTGTTTGCTCTCTACAGTGTCAGCAGCCTTCTATACATATGAAGTACAAGTTTAAAATGTGTTATTATTTTAAATATAAATATTTTTTAACAGTAAAAATAGTATCATGTTTCCACAAGGGGTTGGAATCAAAGGATAGGCTTGAATACGATACGTCAGTGTGGGAGAACTCGTGTTTTTTTATTTATTTTTATTTTACCTTTATTTAACCGGGAAGTCCCTTTGGGATTTAAAATATGTTTTACAACAGAGACCTGGCCAAGGTAGCAGCCAATACAGTATTAAAAATCAAACTTAAAAGTAGACTTAAAAAGCAAGACAAAACATTAACAGCACACAACTCAGATTTTAAAACAGGCTTAGAAAATGTACAGTGACCTTTCATGAAAAGGACCGAGACTTGAGTCTAGGGCTTGGGCTTGGTCTTATGCATGTATACCAGGACTTTACTTGAAATATGACATGACTCAGATAATCTGACACACCAGACAAACCATTCAATATGTTAAACTCAATATATTTCACCCATCCATCTGGGAAACATACCATAGAAAGTCTGGTAAAGTATATCTGGCAGGTGATTGGATGATCATTCTGTCAGTCACCTCATTAAGGGTCTGTCAGATAATGTAGAAGTTGAGTGCTGCTGTTGTGTAAAATACTAAATGTAAGCCACGACAGAAAACAAACTCTCTTCTAAATGTGTTGAACATGTCCTTGCTAATGAGAGATGCTTTCAGTGTTGTTGTTTTTCATCCATTAAGTTCTGTGGTCTAGAGCTGATAACACTGCCACTGAAGCTTTTAGCATCTATGCTAATCGCTGGACGAGAAGTCACTTCCTGCTGTTGTCTCGCTAATAGCTCCTGCCCCTTTAGGACACTGATTGGGCCTCGCCACTTTGGGCTAGGCACAGTCCTTGTAGAGTGGAGCTTGGGATACAGACAATGAATTAGGCGGATCCAGCTGCACTGCAAGGCTACAACTCAGAACCTTTTTGGGAAGCTTGAATTTGGATGTGACCCCAAGAGACTTTAGTGTTCTCTGGCAAGAAAGTCTCCAATGGGACTCAGCTTGGATTCTTGTTTGCTTACTTCCTCTTGGACACAGATTTTAAAAAACTGAAATAGATTATAGATATAGGACGATATTGATATGCCCCTATATTTTGCTGTGTTGTAATCTGTTGATATTTTTTAATGCATTTTAACTAAGTATTTTTTGGAAATTTAAGACATTTGTTTGTGCTGTAGTTCAGCCCCCAGCTGCTGTTGTCAGCAGACATTCAGCCAGTTGACTCTCTGTCTGTAACATTTCTTATTATATTTAAAACTTTATGTAAAAAACATTGATTAGAAGCCATATGTTTTGTGTGCTTTGTATTGAGGATTCTTATTACCCTACTTTATCAGAAAAGAGATTTTAAATACAAAGAAAACATTGTAATATATCGCCCTACTTGCAGTGTCACATCATAGCAAGACATATAAATTGTGTGTTGTCACCCCTTATTGTGATAGGTATTCTTTCCAAAATTCTTGAATATACACATCTCTAGTACTGCATGATGTAATACACAGTACTCTTGAGCCATTCTGTTCCTGTGTTTACCCATTTTGCTAACTCTTTATGCTTTTTATAAAAATGCTATGAATGAAAATGGACTGTGGTTGCTTTCTTCAGCTTAATATTAAGAAATATGTGAGAATTATGTGTTTCCGTGTTAATGATCAACATAAACGATTCCTCAAAAATTAAAATGAGTATTGGATTAGAACACCCATGCTTTTGAAGAGCTTTGGAGAACACTGTGTTCTTTCACATCTATGGATCTTGTAAGTGCGAGGACATTATGTTCTCTGGAGTCAAGTTTCAGGCCCCTGGTGCCCTGAAATGCACTGGGACTGTTATGAATGTGTGGCATGCAAAGTTCATTACATTTGTTGTTATTGCTGTGGTGTTGCTGTGTTGTAATAATTAGTATGAACTTTTACAGTGCATCATACCAACTTCACTGATTTAATGACTCCCTCTGAATAAGGAGGCTTGTTCCAGTATTGTTGCTATAAAACTTAATCACCATTTCATTATCGTTCACCATATGTTTGGAATGCAGGCCAATGCAATGCAGCGCAACCAGCCTCTTTGTTGCAATTTTCCACTGATCCTCTATCTAAACTCTGTCAAATCCAGTTGTTTATGTCCATGAGCTGGATGAATCGGAGGACACCACTCCGGCGTGGTGCTGACCTCTCCTGCGAGTGCTCCTGGATGGGGAGATAGGGAATCTCATATGCTAGGAGCTCTGCGTAGGGATCAGGGAACAGTGAAACTACAGCCTGGGAAGTTCACGCTGCTTTGATGGAGACAGAATTCCAGGAGCTTCTCGTAATCGCGGGATAAGGCTGTGTCATCCCTGTCACTCACCTGGATTTATCAGCAGGAAATCTGGAAATGAGACGGCATTCCTGGCCCCTTTGGGAACACAGGCAGGCTGATCAGCAGACAAAGAGGGCCACAGTCAGGGATGAGATCAGGGCTAGGACATGGATATGAGGTTTTTTAGATGCATTCTTAAATAAGATAAAGGTTGACACTGCATTATCTATCTGAATACATTTTTATGTTGGTTCAAGGCATCCTAGGACATACCTAATACACAAGAGATTGTTAACAGTAGAAATCATTAATAGTGAATCACACAAAGACCACAAGATAATCTATTTGAAATATAAAGTCTAAATGGGAAATTAATTAATCTTGTGTAATATTCATGTCACAATGTGGCATGAATATTACAGTAGTTTATTCTTAGATTTGGAGGCGAGGGTGTCTGATCTGGAGAAGCGGTTCTGCGCCGAACCAAATTCCACTTACGCAGCCATAGCGAGCAGGCAGGACGTAGCTAGCGGTGCAGGCCGCGCTAGCGCTAGCGTTAGCTTAGCCTCCCCCCCGGCTAGTAATGGCTGGGTCACTGTCCGTGGCAAGCATAGCCGTAAGTCGAAGACCCACTCGGAACCCCACCATCCGCTTCACGTTTCGAACAGGTTTTCTCCCCTCAGTGATGGTGGTAACCCGCCCACAGGGGAACAAACACTGATAATTGGCGACTCCATAGTCAGAAACGTGAAGATAGCGAAGTCAGCGGGCATAGTGAGGTGTATCCCAGGGGCCAGAGCGGGCGACATTGAGGCAAATTTGAAGTTGCTGGCAAAGAGTAAACGTAAGTTTGCTAGAATAGTCCTCCATGTCGGCACGAATGACTCGACGCCGCCAGTCGGAAGTAACTAAATTAAACATTGAATCAGTGTGCTCTTTTGCAAAGGAAATGTCGGACTGTAATTTTCTCTGGCCCCTTGCCCAATCTGACCAGTGATGATATGTATAGCCGCATGTCATCATTCAACCGCTGGCTATCGAGGTGGTGTCCAGCAAATGATGTGGGCTTCATTGACAATTGGTCAACCTTCTGGAGAAAACCTGGCCTGATAGGCAGAGATGGCATCCATCCTACTCTGGCTGGTGCATCTCTCCTATCAAAAAACATGGCAGAGTCACACTTATGACCTCTCAGAGATGAGACCATGTTGCAGAGCTGCAGTCCTCCACGCTCCTCTGCGCTTGCTCTAAGACAGTTTCCCTGCCATTACTGTTATGACAGTTGTGTTCATCCCTTAGATAGCTGCTATGGCTTTTGTAATAGTGATAAACATTATTCCATAGAGACTGTGTCAGTACCCGACCCAAAGCTCACCTAGATATTAACACAAAAACAAATAAAAAGGTGTCAACCACAGAAATCTGATAAAAATAAAACCTTCAAATGTAGTGGCTTTAAAACATCAGAGAATTAGATGTGGGCTCTTAAATATTAGAACTCTCAGGTCCAAATCTTTACTGGTGAGCGACCTTATAACAGAAAATCAGATTGATTTATTCTGTCTAACTGTGACATGACTACGAGAAAAGGAATATGTCAGTTTAAATGAGTCCACTCCCCCAGTCATTCAAATATTCATATACCCACGCGACACAGGCCGTGGTGGTGGTGTAACAGCTATTTATCATTCCTGTCTCCAAATCAATCACAGACCAAAGGCTAAATATACTTCTTTTGAAAGCCTTACTCTAAATTTATCTCATACTGATTCAAAAACTGGCCAGACAGTCCTATTTGTGATAATTTACCGTCCTCCAGGCCCATACTCTGAATTCTTATCAGAATTCTCTGAGTACATATCAAACTTGGTCCTAAGCTCTGATAAAATAGTCATTGTAGGTGATTTTAATATCCATGTGGACAAAGAGAGTGATAGTCTTAGCTCAGCTTTTATGTCATTAATAGACTCAGTTGGCTTTATTCAGTCTGTTAATGAAGCTACCCATCATTTTAATCACACTCTTGATTTGGTTTTAGCATATGGCCTCAATATCAATGAAGTGAAAGTTTTTCCAGAGAATCCATTTTTATCCGACCACTTCTTAGTGACTTTTAGCATCCTCCTGGAAGATTCTGTGTTTTGCAGCAAAACTGTGAGCAGCAGAAATCTGTCCAGTGGTGCAGTGGCTAAATTCACAGAGGCCATTCCTACTGCCCTAAGCTCAATAAATTGGCCAACTGATAACTGTGATATTAGCTTTAGCTCAACTCAGCTGGATCAGCTTGTTGATGACTCAGCCAGTCTACTAAGATCCACTTTGGACTCAATTGCCCCACTGAGACAAAAAGCGTATTAAGCGTCAGAGGACAGCTCCTTGGTTTAACTCAGAAACTTCGTACACTTAAACAAACAACCCGTAAATTAGAGAGAATGTGGCGCTCTGATAAAAGGGAAGAGTCACGTATACTTTGGCGAGAGAGTCATATTAACTACATGAGAGCCTTAAAACATGCTCGAGCTGCCTACTACTCTTCACTAATTGAAGAAAATAGAAACAACCCTAGATATCTCTTCAGCACTGTAGCCAGGCTGACACAGAGTCAGAGCTCTATTGAGCCTGTGATTCCTCTAGCCCTGGGCTGTGAGGACTTTATGAACTTTTTCAATGATAAAATTCTGAAAATTAGAGATAAAATTAGCAACTCTTTATCTCCAGCCGAACCTGCCCTACCTTTAAATGTAGTAGAAGTCAGACCTGAGTTAGACAGTCTCTCTAGGATTAGCCTTCAGGAGCTAAATTCTCTCGTCTCTTCCTCTAAATCATCAACCTGCCTTTTAGACCCAATCCCAACTAAGTTGTTTAAGGAGGTCTTTCCTCTAGTTTGTCCATTGTTGCTGGAGACAGTAAATATATCTCTATCAACAGGCTACGTACCACAGTCTTTTAAAACAGCAGTAATCAAACCCATCCTTAAAAAACCTAACCTTGATTCAGGAACATTAGCTAACTATAGGCCTATTTCTAACCTTCCATTTGCCTCAAAGATCCTGGAGAAAGTGGTAGCTGATCAGCTAGGTGACTTCCTTCAAGACAATAGCCTGCTTGAGGACTTTCAGTCAGGATTTAGAGCTCATCACAGCACAGAGACTGCTCTAGTTAAAGTAACCAATGATCTACTTTCAGCTTCAGATGAAGGACTGCTCTCTGTTCTTGTTTTGTTAGACCTTAGTGCAGCTTTCGACACCATTGATCATGATGTTCTTATACAGAGATTGGAGATGTTACTTGGGATTACAGGGACTGCCTTAAACTGGTTTAAGTCCTACTTATCTAATAGATATCAGTTTGTACACGTGAACAACAAATCTTCTGTGTACAATAAAGTAAGTTCTGAGGGTTCCTCAAGGTTCAGTGCTAGGTCCAATTCTCTTCTCTATATATATGCTTCCCTTGGTAATATCATGAGGAAATACTCTGTTAATTTTCACTGTTACGCTGATGACACACAGCTCTATGTATCTTTAAAGCCAGGTGAGACAAACCACTTAGATAAACTAGATGCCTGTTTAAAGGACATCAGAACCTGGATAGCCAGAAATTTTCTTCTTCTTAACTCAGACAAGACAGAGATTATTGTGCTGGGCCCTCGACACCTTAGAGAATCCTTTTCTAGTGATTTAACTGCCATAGATGGCATTACCCTGGCACCAAGCACAACTGTTAGAAATCTAGGAGTGCTATTTGATCAGGATTTATCCTTTAACTCTCACATAAAAGCAAATTTCAAAATCAGCCTTTTTTCATCTCATAACATCGCAAATCAGGCCTATCCTGTCCCAGAAGCGATGCTGAAAAGCTAGTCCATGCTTTTGTTACCTCTAGACTGGCCAATTGTATTTCTCTTCTTTCAGGCTGTCCCAGCAAGTCCAAAATGCTGTGGCACGTGTACTGACTAGAACTAGGAGAAGAGACCACATTACTCCTGTATTAGCTTCTCTGCATTGGCTCCCCATTAAATATAGAATAGAATTCAAGATTCTTCTCCTCACCTATAAAGCTCTCAGTGGACAGGCACCAGTCTATCTTGAAGAGCTTGTAGTGCCGTAACCCCTCTAGAACATTACGCTCCCAAGATGCTGGCCTACTTGTGGTGCCATCAATCTCCAAAAGTAGTATGGGAGGTAGAGCCTTCAGTTATCAGGCTCCTCTTCTCTGGAACAATTTACCAACCACAGTTAAAGTCTGACACTCTCTCTACCTTTAAGGTTAGACTTAAAACATTCCTCTTTGATAAAGCTTTCAGTTAGGGACCAGCTTATAGGTTATAAATAAATAAATAAATAAATTAGTTCATAAACTAGACTCATAGTTTAGATGTAATAGGCCTAGACTGCCGGGGAGGGTCTGGCACAATGGGCTCTATCACTCTCTCTCTCTCTCCACATCTGCCTTTGCCCCTTTTGTTTGCTCCTGTACTCGTCTCTGGCTCTTGTCTTGTAGGTGGCCTGGGATCCTTGGTGGAGACTGCCTGCTGCTGTGGAGTCATGAAACCTCAAAACTACAGCTATAAACATGACACACATAGTTGGCCATTCTATTAGGAACACTCCATTCTCATTATCATTATAGCTGTTCATGTAGTTATTAGCATGATCTCCATATCCATGGTCGTTACACCTACAGTATCTATTTCTTATTACCACATAGTCATGAAGTCCCTCTTGAAAATGGGATGTCACATCTCAAGAGGCCTTTAACACATTTATACTTAACGGAGACAAATATGGTTGGGATGCACTTGTGGTCTGGGCACCCATGAGTTCGTCACTACCATAAGTTCTTATTTTCAGTTTGAATATCTAAGATTATACTTCTAGAAAATGATCACCACAACCATTCAGACATGAGGACCCTCCAGAAATGAGATGTAGCATCTCAAGAGGCTAACCTCTAAGGAATCAGGCGACAGGCCAATGATACATGGACCTGTCCCTAACTTTAGTTCTTACTTCGTCCACTTGTCTCCTCTTACTTCCCTTCCTTTGCCCTCACACCCATCACAGCATCGTGTGGATTTGCTGTTCATCATGAGACTGGGATCCACATTCAAGATTTCCTGCTGCTTAACAGAAGGTTTTTTCTTGCCGCCATGATGGAGGGATTCATGATTGGCTATATGGATTCATGTTGGGTGTTGGATGTATATATTTGTATATATATGTATATGTGTATTTTATATGTATATATGTATCTATGCATATATGTGTATCCATAAAATGAAGAGCTTTATGCTCTATTGTAAAGTGTCTTGAGATAACACTTGTTATGAATTGGCGCTATACAAATAAAGATTGATTGATTGATTGATTGATGTCATATGTAAAATGCAACAAAAATAGATATCTTAAAGACCTAGGGAATGCTTTATATTGTGTTTGAATATCAAAAGTCATAGCTCACTCCCTCTGTGTTGCCAGATCTTGCAAGCCAAGCAAGCAACCTGGTCATAAGAAGTTCGAAAGTGGTTACATGAATCCTCAATAAGTAACTGATAACATCCCCCAAACTAGAAAAGCAATCGGAGAGCACAGACCTCCGCCAGCGCCACAGTCCTTAGCCATATTGTGATTTTGACCATAAATATTAGTCCTACCTTTATGTCATCTAAGTATTTGGATTCCTTGACCATGAAAACATAGCATTAGCAATTGGATTCATAATGATATCTATTTTAGTTCAGTAGTTATTCACCAAAATCACATTTTTCATCATGGCGGATCCAGACGCTGATCTGGATCAACACCAAAATTGAATCACTTCTTCTTTTTCCCATGCTGAACATTTCCTGAAAATTTCATCAGAGTCCATCCATAACTTTTTGAGTTATTTTGTTCACAGACAGACAGAAAAACAGACTCTCCCGAAAACATAACCTCCTTGGCGGAGGTAAAAATTTCCTTACCTTTAGCAATGAGTCGGATATAGGCCACTTGATCACATAAAATGAATGACAGTTCATAACCAGCAGTCATAAGTTGTGTGCATGCACTGACATCACAATTTGTATAATGGACTGGTAGCTCCAGTCACTGAGTGGCAGAGAGCAACGCTGAATATTAGTGGTAAGAAAAAGTGAAACGCTCTAATTTAGCTTGAAAGTGCTGTGTTCAGTCATTTTCATAGGCCTAATTATTTTTGATAGCGTTTATTACAATGGATGTAGAATCTAGTTACATTTGAAGATGACAAAATTAAACTTTTGGAGCCCTCAACAGCATTTACAAGCCTGAGTTATAGGATGAAGCACTGTAGAGACAAGTTTAAGTTTGAATTGTGTTATTTGTGTTTGTCCAAAGTGAGTTTGGGCATATATTTTAGCATCCAATGAGTAGGATACTTTCATTTCATGGTAAAGAGCATCAATAATGGGCCAAATGGAAGTCATATCAATGTCTTTGTTCCATTAGTTAGTGTAAAGTCTGTGGACTTTACACTGTATTATTTAAGAGTTGTTTGTTAGTTATTGGACTTCTCTGGGTTTTGTTTCAGCTACAAACATAAAAACATGATCTACTGTCCTCAGTGCCATGTTATAAAGAAACTGATGTTTGGTTAAGGACAAACAAAAGTTGAAAAATTCCTATTTATCATTACCTAGTACATGTGTGCTCATTACATTAGTTGCTATTGCGTTACCTCCTTGACTTGGTTGTAAACCTGATGTTACGGCTCCACATGTTGGACAGCTGTAGGTCTATACTGGTGAATAATATCAAATATTTATGACAAAAGCTTTAAACTTTCTAGCTTGGTTAGTGTTTGACTGCTGCGTCCTTTTTATTGTGATTGCTCGACTGGTAATCTGTGCTTTTTGTGACTCAAGAAGTGACAATCCACTTAATTGTGCTGCCCTGACATCATGTGCACCCTCTGGATACTGAAAGTGTTAATTAAATTTTTTCCTCTAAACATTTGCATGCAGAGGGAAAGAAACTGCACCATGCTGCACTGTTTATACTGCTCATTGAGGCTTTTCAAAGGTCCCATAGTGTGCAAAATACCCCTTTAAATTGGTTTTTACATCAAATATCTTTCTGTTTTGCCAAGTAAAATACTTCTTCCTTCTTTTTCTTAGCTCTTAACCAATCTACACAAAAAGTTTTGTTAAAATAAACCCCTCAAAGTGATTAAAAACCTGTTTATAGAAGTCAAAAATGCTCCTCAGGAAGCCCTGTAAACCCCCCGGGGCGAGTCATTGAACTATGCGCAACCCCCTACTATTAATGTTGACATGTTCGCTGACCTACTCTATCAACACACATTCGCACACGCATAATTGGTCTAGCCTCTCTATGCTAACAGGCTCTGATATCATCTGTGTCGTCTGATGAGCACTGATCTGACCCCGTGTGTGCCTCTGCTGCCCTCTGGTTCTGTACGTACCCATCAGAGCACAAGACCCCCACTGGGCCAGCTGACCCCAAGATGAGCCCCTCCCCGGGACCCTGCGGGTGTAGAAAGCACTTCTTTCACTCACAGGATTGGACAACATATGCAGCAACAAATCACTGGCATAAAATCCAATGCTGGTTTGTGTGAACAAAACGTTGTTTCATGGATAAAGAGCCACTTTCAGAAAGGAAACATTTATGACTGGTGCCCTGCGGCTGGGTATTTTTAAAACTCTATTTTTAGACAACCAATGAAAATACTTTGTCCCTTTCAGTGTTTACTACTTGTGCTTAGCTCTGTTTATGATAAGATAAAGTGGTAAGCAGCTGACCTTTAGTTTTTGATTCATCAATGAATAAATTAGAAAATGTTGGAATATTAATGAATAGAGCCTCCAACAGTGATCATAAGTGATCATTTAAATAATTTACTTTAAAATGTTCATACTTTTTTTAAAGGATTTTCTGATTCTTTGTTTGACGTATATACACACATTTTTGTTGTTTTCTCCACATTGGCTTTTCAACTGCAAGTATAAAAGCATAAAATAAACAAGAAAAAGGCTAACATCAGTTTGGTGCCCAGTGGCAGCTTTGTATATCCATGTCAGACCTTACATTTACCAATCTTTTGTTTTGATTTCAAGATTAAAAGAAAACTAGAAAAATACTTGGAAAGCGCAGACCTCCGCCAGCACCAGTCGTCACTCATACTGTGATTTTCACCATAAATAGTATTCCTACCTTTATTTCATCTAAATATTTAGATTCCTTGACCATGATATAATGATATCTATTTTAATTCAGTAGTTACTCTTGAAAAGCGCAGTTTTTATCATGGCGAATCCAGACGATGATCCGGATCAGTCCCAAAATGTAGTCATTGTTCCTTGTCCCAATCCGGACATTTCCTGGAAATTTCATCGAAATCCATCCATAACTTTTTGAGTTATTTTGCCGCCAGAAAAACTAACGAACTAACGAACTAACTAACTAACTAACTAACTAACTAACTAACTAACTAACTAACGAACTAACAAACTAACGCCAGCAATCACATAACCTCCTGTGCCCCATGTTATATGCCCCTGTAATTGTAAGGTAACACATTTTAAACCATATCATGCTTGATGCCTTTATGGATTTTAAGGACATACATACACTGTTATCTTACCTAGAGATGTCCCTGATTTGCTGAGTTTTTCTTGTTCTTAAGCTGGCAGTGCTAGCACGGCCCGTGCCCAAACACACGATTTTGGTGTTTCATGTCCATATTTTGGGCTGGATGTGATTAATTTTTTTCTCTGATTCAATTGTTATCTGTATAAAACAGTTACTTAAAGCTATAGTGCGTAACTTCGGTCGCCCTCTAGTGGTATTCTGCGTTCTTACAACGATAAAGCCGGTGCTTCCATATGACGTACGCCCAGGTGCCCCCCCAACTGTCATCCCTCTGCCACTGTGATTCGCGTTTCCACAACGTTTTTATTCTGTTTGAATAAGGACAGCTGGTGAAAAAAAGATGGACTCTTCTGAAGAGGTAATTGTTTTTTTTTTGCCACAGAAACTCACATAGCTTATTACAAACGGGAGACAAGGTGCCTGCTAATTTGTAACTGACAGGTTAGTGGATGAAAAGACCCAGTGGTAGTCAGCAGAAGTCATTTGTACACACCGTGTACACAGAGTAACACTCGCTACACACTGTGTACACAGAGTAGCACTTGCCACACACCATATACTGCCTGCCGCGGTACACACTTGCTTCACGCCCTGTACTGCTCGATACTGTCTCTCGCTACACAATGTGGCTAATACCAGGCTTCTAACATTACAAAATTACGTTCGTAGCACCATTTACAAGAAAATAATAAAGTACTTATATAATTATAAACCAAGTCACTTACTTATCCAACAGCAGCAAGGCAACATCTGTGTCTGCCCTCAGCCCAATTTCTGCCTTCAAGGCTCTCCACTGAGGAAAAGCCACGCCAATACAAATCCGCGTTTGCCTTCTCCGTCGGTCATTTTCCTGCTTCGCTAGCAATCCTTCAGCCGAATTTCCAGGCTTTTTTTGTGGTAGGATCCACTTCTGGACTGTGTCTCGGCCGTTTCTTTGGCTTCTCCGCCATGTCGCTTCCTCGTTCTGCCTGCGCTCTGCTTGTTGCTACGAGACTCTCCGCTCGTCCTCCCCCTGCCTTCTTGTTGTGACGTAAAATGCGTAATTTCCTGCGCGCCAACGCGGGAATGTCGCCGGTCGACAAGCAAAGCAAAAATTATATATATTGAAAAATCCCGCGAGATGTTAGAGGAGCCGATCGGCTTAATCTGCATTGTGTCATCTCCTCTAGTAGTGGCTTGGCTGAAACGGACATTCACGGAAATGTAAAGTTACGCACTATAGCTTTAAGCCAACACAGTCTTAATTCAACTAAGTTACATTTTTAGATCAAAATAGTGCTCAATATGAGGCTTCCTTACCTTGACATTTAGCCTGTCCCCTTCAGAGCACATTAGCTTATTTTGAGTCAGAGTGGATGTTTTTCCAAAGTTTGGCAGATATCCCTCAAAGCATTCTCAAAATAACCTTTGACCTTATAACATCCAGAATTGATTGACTTTGGGTACTTATGCAAAGCGTGATAGAAATATTTCTTAAGAAATTCAGTTACAAGCAAAAGATTAATATGAGACTCAATTTCCTTGACCAGGCAACAATTTTCAGGGCTCTGTTATCTTTCTCTTTGAGTAAAATAACACCAAAAGTTCTTTACAGAATGGATCTAGATCCAGATACTTATTGAAGGACTTGTAAACATTTTGTGAACGGCAGTTTACCATATTTTTTTTTACTATTACTTGGAATGTCAGAAATACCTTGGCATGGGCAGCAGTTTGGCAAAAAGGAATGTTTTGGGGTCTTTCCTCATGTTAACAGCCGGGGTATCCGATTCAATCAGAGGCCCATCTGCCTCACTCTTCACCCCCCTTTCTATGTCTACCCATAATCCATGACAATAAAAGCTAAATGAACTGGCTTGTGTTTTGCATTCTGAACATTTCTGGTCAAATTAAGGTTTAAAAGGTTTGAAAATCACTGGCATAATTGACATGGTACAAATACAGCGGTATTGATCAGACAGCCTTGAGTCCTGTCTCAACACGACCTCTCTGTGTGTAGGTTGATCTGAAGTTTGGTTGAGACAGCATGCACTGTATGGTAGCATCCATGCATTTGCAGCAGTCATTCCAAAGGCTGCTGTGATCATCTTAGGACTGTCGTTACATGGCTTCTCCAGTTCTTCAAAACCTGATTGGTTCATCTTTGAACCACAGTGGACATTGGGACAAAGTGTGACAGAAATGTCTGGAAATCATGGAAATTTTATGACTTTGACCTATGATGAATAACCCCCAAAATTCTTAGTTTATTTATGGGTTGGAGAGGACATAAGTTTGAAGTTTGAAAATAATCCTCCATAGGATCCATGAGATATTGGCCCAAAAAATGAGGAACATAAAATGGCCTGATTACCATGTACTCTGGCTTCCAAATTCATTTAAGTCCCAGAGATTATGTTGGCATTTGCAGACTTTGAAGAAAATACCTTCCTATTCCAGTATTTTGCATTTGGAATCAAGCGACCACCACTAAACCCATAGTGTATCTGGCCTCAGCTCTCTTGCTTGACGTATGCATCCACACCTGCAGCTTAAACCCAAACTTTTGGGGATCTTACCAGAGTTGTGTACATATGAAAAATGGTCATGGATTTGTTTAGGCCAACTCAAACCTATGTCCAGCTATCCACACAAGCTCATCATGGTAACAATTACTGGGGGTAATCAATCGTTTACAATTATAGACCAATAACTGAGGCCTTATTGTCTGCAGAGGAAGACAGCGACCTTCTTCTACTCTGTTGAACCAGAATGCATCGTTTTGGGTTTGACCCCTTGCACCCTTCCGCACTCTTCCCCACCCCTAATACCTTCCTGTCTCCATTATCAGAATGGCGGGGGTCACACTGTGTAAAGGTCAGGGTTTTAAGGTCACGCTGTCACTCAGACAGCGCCTAAAATAGGTGCTGTGTGATTTTAACCACGGAAGAGCTGGAAGCCACGGTCCAATGGTGCGCTGAGTTATGTGTCCACGTCATTAACCTCACACCATACACCCACATGTGTACGTTAAGAGAACGTGCTACTGTATGTTGACTAAACAAGTCAGTGGATGTTGTTTGACCCACATACCAAGTTCATTGTTTGCAGCACAAAAGCAGACTAACTGGAAGAAAACAGTTCTTTAAATGAGCCCACAGGAATCCAGTGATAATAGCTGGGAGGGGAGCTGGCCAGGCTGTAAAAAAGCTGGTAAAATTCTGCTGTTGGACTGCAGTTGAGCTCTCTGGGCTCCCTGAGCCATTAGAGAGGGTGCTAACACTGCCACGGGAATCAAAGATGCCCTGTTAGCTCTGTTAGACATAAATCAATCACTTCCCTGCTTCCACAGTCTGAAGGAGCTGAATGAGCCTGCATCACCGGCTGCATTCCCGAGCCATGTCTCACCTGTGCAGCACTGCCAACGTGACTGTTACGGCTTACTCTCTCTTACCCCTGAAACATTTCTGCACCCACGCTCTCAGATGTCTCTCTTCACGTCGCTGCAACATGAGAATACTTCTTAAGGCTCTCATGAACAGGACAAGGTGATGTTAGCTCATTAACTGACATGCGGGTGACAAATGGTGCGCTGCGTTGGAAGTGTGTGCAGGTATCTACAGTTACCTGAAGCTAAAAGGAAACAGTTCACCTCACAAGTCTGGTTATGCATTTTTGAGATTCCCTGCATCTGCAATGGGAGTGGGTGAATGCAGGGGTGGTTTAAGTACTTTGGAGGCCCCAGGAAGGGTGTGGCCAAATAAGTGACCAGCGGTGGCATGGGGCTCTCTTGAAATCTGGTCCCTAAAATTCATGTCAGTGATTGGTAAACTGTTTTCAAGGTACATTTAAGCAACAGTGCAACAATCAAGCTTGGTCATTATTCCACCACCACATTCACATTAATTCTGTGAGGACGTTGTATTTGTGCTATTATGAATAATGTGTTATTACATCTGTTATGCTATAGTGTGAAAGGAGCAAATTGAAGCCACCTATTTACCTCATTAAATCTCTGCAATGTTTAATGGCGAATTGTCATGGGGCAGAAGTTTTGAATTTGAAATTGCAGCGTGAATGGAGCTGTGATTTTCCCTTTCAGGGGTGGCACTGGCCCCAGTTCGCATCTCGCCTGTGGCCCGTTTACTGCATGTCATTCCCCCACTCTTGCCCTGTTTCCTGCTCTATCCACTGTACTCTTGTCTCTGATTAAAGGCATAAAAAACCCCAAATGACAAACAAACATTCTTAAAATGTGGTAAATGATGTTTGAATTTTCTCTGCTTTGCCTCTGCCAGTTCTGCCTTGTATCAGTACTGTGCTCTTGCTTTTTACCCCATACCGCCATAGCAAGGCCACCTGTAGCCACTAAAAGGAGATCTAAAATTCCCCCCTCCCTTATATTTAGTATGTATAAACTACTTGTGTAGTTCGTCGGACTGAACTGTCACCAAAGACAGGGTCAAAGGAAAGAACTTAGTCCATCAAAGAGAACCTCTCTTGCACACTGGGGCCTGAGACTTGCTCCTGACCCACTCTTGATTTGACTTTGTTTGATAGACAGTTTGCAGCATAATATAATGCATATCCCATTTATTGAAAGTAAGATCTAAACGCCATACTTAATGGCAAACTTTAATGACTGTGTCTCAGGCATCCTAAAGGCTTTAACTCCCCAACCACTGAACTCCAAAGTCTTCTCTGCATTCAAACAGAAGGAACTGTAGAGCATGGAGAGGGATATAAAGTATACAAACTGTGGTATTTGGCAGGCATTTTATGCTTTTGTTTGCTTTGCATGACTCAGTGAATGCACAAATATGTGATAGCGTGTTGCAGCACAATCTTGGTACTGAAGTTTTACTTGTTCTCAGTTTGCTGTTGTTTTGTGTTCGCAGTGATGTTGACAGGTCACAATTCCTCATGAGGAAAATAAGCTTTCAGGTATTTATTTATATTCCAAACAAGAAGCTTCAATTTTTGCTGTGACTACTGTGAGCGGAGGAGGTTGAGGAGGGAAAAACCTTATTTGACGTTTTCCTAAAAAGAGTGAAAAACGATAATAAATCACACCTGTGTGAGCTTTTTCTTCTTCCTCCAGAGAGGATGTGAAGGTTTGGAGCCGCCGCTATAAAGATTCCTGCCTTCTGACCCGGAAAGGCAGGCCTGTAATAAGAACCATCAAAATCATGTGATTGATCGCCCAAACACGGCTGAGAGAGGAGAGAATGCAACAGGCTGGATGGGCCGCTGCTTGCCAACGCTGGGGATGGTATGTGGGTGTGTGTGAGAAAAAAGTGAAGATGAGACAGTGAGAGCAAAAGAAGGGAGAGAGACTTGTTTAATAGGGCGGACGGGGGGCCGTGGAGGTTTTTTTTTCCTTTAAAGAGAGAGATGACAGATGGAAAGAGGGGGCTTAGAGACGAGGAAAAAATAGTGAGACTAAAGGAGTTGACATCAAGAGGAAGAGAAGGTTGGACCAGTCAAATGAGAGGGATCAGGGGCAGAGACCCTATTAACCTGCAGCCAGGTGTAAACCACACTGTGGGCTGCTGGTTTCTGCAACAAAAGAAAAACCTTGGGTCTCATATGTAAAACAGTAAATGGCAAAAATCTCAACCTAGCATGATTTAGATTTGTAAAACATGACGTATGCACACATGTACACAGTTTCTTTATGCTGCAGTCTGCCTGGACATTGATCAGCCTCCTTCTCCGTCTCCTGCAGACTCACATTTGAACAAAAACAGACGATACAGAGAACCACATGAATGATAAAAGGATAAGTTCGGTTTCTACAGCTTTCACGTTGTTTATAGAATGAAGTAGAACAATATACTCACCCAGAAGGCTTTCCTGATCCAAACAGTGCTTCGGGAGATATTTAGATCCAAAATCGAGCGGCGGACATCTGTATAATGGTAGCACACGGGGCATATATAGCGCCGCTCCTAAAACTGCATTAATCGTTCAAAAACTCTTTAGTTTCACCATCATCATGGTCCGCTCGTGCTACTCCTCAAAGACAGTCTGGGGTCGCTCCACCCATGTTTTTGTGATTGTGCTGACCTCTGAACTGAAAACTTTCTTTATGGCTGCCTCACCAGCGCAGTACAGCTCGTTGTTTCAGGGGCGACCGCCGGCAAATAACAACTTTCTTCTTCCAGTTTTGTGCAAAATGGACAAATATCTATCGGATGAAGATGTTGTGGACGAGAACTTTGAATATGACGGATGTCATTACAATTTCGAGCCAGAGTTTACAGATGAGGAGCTCATCCAAAGGAGGACGCGGAGGCAAAGAGAAGAACAGCTGGCCAGAGAGCAGTCTTCAGTTCAGAGGTCAGCACAGTCACAAAAACATGGGTGGAGCGACCCCGGACTGTCTTGGAAGAGTAGCGCGAGCGGACCATGATGAAATATTGGTGAAACTAATGAGTTTTGGCCGATTAATGCAGTTTTAGGAGCAGCGCTGTACATGCCCCGTGTGCTACCATTATACGGATGTCCGCCGCTCAATTTTGGATCTAAATATCTGCCGAAGCACTGTTTGGATCAGGAAAGCCTTCTGGGTGAGTATATTGTTCTACTTCATTCTATAAACAATGTGAAAGCTGTAGAAACTGAACTTATCCTTTAATCACCCTGCGTTAAAGGTGCAGTGTGTAGAAATTGGCATTTTAGTGACATCTAGTGATCAGATTTTGGAAGTTGCCCGAGCATTAGTAATACATCAAATCACTAAGCGATGAGAGCCGGTGAAGATAAAAAGGATCGTGAACAGGGCATCATTTACAACAGTTACAATTACAGTTTTTCATTCATATTTGTAACTATTGTTTTGATAGATTATTGGTCGGTTAAGATGATGACTCGTATTAAAAAAATCGCATTCCACTCTTTTTGTCCCCAAAACCCACCAGCAGACAACATGACGGATTGTTATGTCAGCCTCCACAAAAGGGAGACATGCTGTACATAAATATAAAATCTTGTTCTAACTTAATAAAAAGAAACAGAAGTTTTATGGGGATGATCTGTCTACCTCAATGGACCTGCATACAAATAGAAACATTATATGCTATATTTACCGTTTCTGTTTGGCAAAATGCTGCAAACTTCTACACACTACAGCTTTAAAATGTACTTTTACTTGTTGGCTTTTAATTCATCATGGCAGTTTTGTGGCCTCTGTTTATGTGTCTCTTTTTTCTCTTGTTTTGGCTTTATTTTAACAAATTAACATGTCTTTGTGATTTTATAATTTTTATTGGCTTTTATTTTATTATATTTCTAATATGAGGTCAGTGGATCGGATTGACTTGGATTGGATTACGAAAGTGTTCCTCAAATAGCGCGACACTTATTGAGAATGTGGCCACATGCCAATGGGGGAAGGGTCAGATTAGGGCATGGGTCACGTAGGAATTTCAACTGATCTGCCCAAGTGCCTATCCCAAATTCAGAAATACTTTGAGGGATTTCTAAAGCGCATTGCACAGATTTCCATTCTGACAGAAGGATTACCTCAGTAGATTCTGGAGGTCAAAGATCATGGCCATTAGGCCTGATCCACAACCCTCAAAAACACTTTACAGGATTTTCAGAGTCATGGTCAAGGTCATTGTGACCTATATTTAACCAAGGCTTGTCAACCCAGTTTCTCAAGAGTCCTTTCTCCAGATTTTCTTGCAAAATTTGCATGAGTGCCTCCCTGACATTAGGATAAAAGAATCAGATTTTGGTGAGAAAGATGAAAAGCGAGAGAACAGAGAAAATGTGTTGTAACCTTAACACAGATTTTGAGTCACAGATGAATTTACTTTAAAGATAATAGTCTTTGGGTCTTACTTTCTTCCCTCTCTAACATTATTTAAATGAACACCAGAACCAAAAAAAGCAGCCCCGTCTTTTTTCTTGTCCCACCCCTCTGTTTTCACTGTCTGGCACTTAATTTTCTCATATAGGCATATGACCACCAGGCAGGTGTTCTAGTTATTTATCCCTCTTCATAAACACAGTCCTATAAGCTGTGTGTGAGACTGTACTTTGGCACATTTAGTTTTTTTCATCATTTCTAAGTTTTCCAGAGTTAGCAGGACGGCCCACACATCGCCACAGCTGGTCAAATTCTCACATCATGTATATTTTCATACATCGCAGCGTGTGCATGAAACAATGTACACAACTTTTTTTTTTGCGTATTATTTCCACGCGGGGCCCCTGGTTTCCCTCCTCTGACCTGCTGAGTACTTCTCTCTTTCTCAACAGCAGCTCCGTCGTCTTACAGCAGCCAAAATCCGAGCGAGGTGACATTCACATGACGGATGCCCTGTGAGCACAATGAGCTGAGAGGCCGAGGGAGTGGAGCAGTTTCACTTTGCATACCTGATGTCATAATTATGTCCTCACAGCTCCACTTTTCTCAAGAACAAGTGGCTGCACATGCTCTAAAGCAAGTGGGCTTACTGGTATAGGTTGTTCTCTTTCAGTTGAGCTGGTGTGTTTGCATAAGAATACGTTAATGGGAGAAAATGTGCAAGTTCGCCCCCCCAAAGAGCCAAGAAGCTGCGATATGCTGGTGTTATAATCCCCTCTAATCCGATTAGTTTCATGTATAAACTCTATGCTGCGGGCGATGAGGGACAAGGAGGCACGCACACACTCTCACACTCGCCTCCTCGTCACACCTGGAACTGCAAAACTTCCCAGGCGTCACAGTCGACTGAACGGAAGTCTGATCCCTGATAAGGATGGCGGATCTCTAGGATCGGGGTTCAACTCACACAAGAAAAAGTGGGAGAGAGTGTGAAGACAGCAGAGAGTGAAACTGTGGGAATGTAAAGGTGGCTGAATGTGCAGTTGGTATGCATGTATTCCTCAGTGGGTGGGTGGGTGTGTGTTTCGGGGGGTTTGTGCATGGATGGGGCGGGTGACAGAATGATGATGGGGGCAGATCAGAGCCCAAAGCTGTTTCTAAGGTGGGAGGGTTGATTGATTAACGGTTTCAGACCCCCAGGGGGAACCTTGCTTGAACTTCCTGTACTTTTCTCACATGTTGCCTCAAACTGTTGAAATTTTTCACCATCTCTTCCTAAAAGGGATAAAAAAGCAGTCAGTCCTTGAGGCATATCTTTATGGTTTATGTTGAACAAATACACAGCTCAGGAAAAAATAAAGAGAGCATTCAAAGGTATGAACAGTAAAGTTTAGCTCATGACTTTAGAGCAGTGGACTGTAAAATTGAACTTTAAAGGTCTGTTCATTCTTCATGGTGAGGGATTATTGGAACTAACATGAAAGGCATTATAAGGGGATACTTCAAATTTTACTCCTTGAAATATCAAACAAAAAGCTCATTTTTACTTACATTCTTACTGGATCTTCACAAAGAAGGTAAGTGGGACTGCAAGTAGGACTCAGGGTTTTTTCTTTTGTTTATTTTATTCAGTCATAAATTCACTTCAAGCAGCCAAAGAAAAAGAAAAAGACAATACACAGTTTTGACTGAAAAAAGCTCAGGCAGAAGCAAAGCTTATTAATGCCCGCCTACTATGCATCTTAACTACACAATTCATGGTGTCAAGTGGGAAGAGAGGAACAAAAAGAAATGATTTACAAAAAAGAAAGAAAGAAAAAACAAGCAAATATTAAATACACATATATATATGTATACATGCATACATACGTACTAATGCAAATACATAGCTCTTTTCCCCTTTTTTGATTGCAGCCATAACTCCTAAATATAAATGGACATAATGATTTTTGAACATAACAGTTTCTCCCACATCAACAAACATGCATGTTTGGTTAAGCTGTGATTCGAAGCGAGTTTACCAAACCATTAAATAAAGATCTAAATAAAGGAATAAAGAAGCTACATAAAGACTGTATCAGGTCACAGTTGCATATGGAATGGGTGTGTTGCTATATTCTACATGGATTTGTAAACATTAATAAAGGCTGAAAGGTTTAATATCTTTCTGTTCTGTTGTTGGAAAAATCCTCTCATCAGGATTTGTTCAGACAGAGCTCATTATCGAAGCCTCCTGTAACCCCCTGCTCACTTTGATCTGAGCATTTCCAAAGAGGAGGGAAAAGGAGCTACGTCTGATGTCTACAGAGACACATTTTTCATTTTTGATAAATCATGTTCTTGGTTAATGGACACTCAAAAGATGATGACAACAGTCAAACAGAGCAGGACAGGGGACCAGGGGATGGCAGTCCTAGCATGGCTAATGTTAGCCTCTCTGCTCAATGTTGCCAGTGAACATTTGGATAAACAAACTGTTGTGAGATTCAGACAAATTCAAGCCACAATGCACTGTTTTTTCATTTGTTTGCCTTGCCTTGTATAGAGAGTCATTTTAACCCTGGGAATTAAATTTAAAAGTAATATGTCAGAAGTTACCTCTATTACTCTTACAGTTTGTACAAGTATTGAGAGCCAAAAACCACATCTACAAATGTACACTAACTTCAGTTTTAATAATACTTAGATCTTTGAATAGAAAAGCACTTGGAGAGCAAAGACCTCCACACAATACAATTCTTGATCTCCACACTCTCGGATATGACAGCTGAGTTTCCGCTCATGTTTGTCCATGTGGAGAACTCCTCTGCTTTGCAAGGGAAGCTGGGTAATGTAGTGACATAGGCTTGAAAAACAATGATGTGAGTTTGCAAATAATCTCCAGTTCTCATGATGCAGTCAAGGGGGCAGAACCCTCGCAGCAGCCAAGGAGTAATCAATGGGATTTACCATCCTAAACTTAGGATCCAGATGAAATTGACTGTAATGGTAGAGTTATATTATATATGGGGTCGGCAGGTAAGTTTGGCCTCGGGCCAAAATTTTTCTGAGCAACTGAATGGTGGGCCAAAACATCACATCAATCATCTTGTTATTCAGACTGTCTTTTAAGTCATCATAAATATGCCATAGCCAACTATATTATTTCCCCCACACATTTAATAAAAATGTGAGTCATTTCCATTTTGAAAATAACTACTTCTTTGAGCCCAACTAACGCATTTGTAATCAAGATTTATAAAAAACGAGTTTCAGGATTGGGCCATTGTCGTTTTTATGACAGTAGCTAAATAATTTTCCCTTTTTTTTTTTAAATAGTCCTTTTCAGGGATGTGCTCGGGCTCAAAATCTGCCCGAGAATTTTTTAGACCCAACCGTCCGAATGTCATTCATCAGAGCGGGGGGTGGCGGGGGGTGATAGTGGAGTTGATTGATATTTTTAGCCGCCCCCAGTCGGACGAACACAAGCCACCGCGCTGCGGCTGCCGGCCGTCTAATTTTGTCAGCTGTGCCGCCATGATGTTCGCGATCACGGTGGCTTGTGTGCGTCCGACTGGGGGCGGCTGCTGATTGATATTTTTAGTGGCGCGCGCTGCAGCCGCCGGCCGTCTGTGTGCCGACCGTCCGGGAGTTTTCCAGGTTTCCCCGAAAGCCAGTCCCTTTCAAATCAGATTTTCAATTTCATCTAGCGGGCCAGATAGTATTGGAAACGGGCCAATTTTGGCCCTCGGGCCATCAGTTGCCTACCGCTGATATATGGTATTGTGTACATTTTGAACCAAATCCATCAAGTGATGTCAGAGATGGGATTTTTTTTCAAATACAGCCAGATGTTAAGTTATGGGATCTTTTGCAAATTTGGGGAAGTTTTTGCATCTTGACAAATATGCAGATCAGTACCAAAATGTTTTGGCTTCTTCCTTGGACCTAACCACACGTCTTGTAAAATTTTCTTGTAAATCCATCCAGTAGGTTCTTTGTCATCTTGCTAACAGACACACAGACAAATGGACTAAAAACACACAGACAGACCCTGGTGAAAACATAACCTCCTTGGTGGGTAATGATATTGATAGTCTCGTTTCATGGGGAGAAAAGCTTTAATAGAAGTGTACTGATAAAAAAGAGAGGTCTTTAGTTATTTAATGCAGTTCTTTCCACCTTCAAGAGTTAAACCCAAATATTTACATAGTTCACAATGATTAACAGGCTGCTCCTTCATGCAAAATAAGATTATGGGTCTTAAATTCTGTTTAGTTGCTTTATTGCTGGAGCTTGGTGAAAAAAAGGCATCAAATTTTGACCACAGGAGCAGAAGCAGAAGCAGAAATATATTAGGTATAAAAAGTATTTTTCCATGAAAATTCTGAGTGCATTTTAGTGTCTTCAGCTGAGGTTAAATGACAAATAAAACTGCTGGCAGTAAACCTTTAACCACTGTATGTAGAAATCATTCCATTTTCATTCACGCCCTGGAACTATAACTCATCAGCGAACTGCTTTACCCGGATGCTCAGGCAGCAACAAGGTGCGCTGTAAAAACTGAGCACATAAGTACAAGTTTACAGGAACAAAAGGGTTTTTGTAAACAACAAGAGGAGCAGTGGGGGTAAGAAAAAGGGAAGAGATCGGTACTCAAAGTTGTTGTTCGAGTTAAGAGGGAATGCAAAGTGTTTGAAAAGATATTAGATGGAGCTGGCAGAACATTCTCTGTGTTTGGCTGTGAAGTGCTGCTGCGAACGCCAAGCCTCGCTCCTCCGACAGGGCCCAGCGCTATGGCTGAACAGAATGTGGTGTAACACACACAGACGGCATGTGCACGCACACAACACAGATAGACAAATCGCTCAAGGGGCTGTTAACAGGCTGCTTAGCAAGATAGGGACTGGGGAATTTAGACACAGTGTGAAATTGGTTTCATTAGTTTGTGATTGGCTGAGATTATATAACAGTTACATGAGGCAGCTCTGTTTCTCTATTGTATTCAGTCATATCAGTTAAACAGGCTCGTCTGTTACAGGAGATAAAACGACAAAAACAAGCAGAAATGTTGTGTAGAAATGTTTGGTTGGCACTTTTAGAAACAAAATTTACAACAAAATCAGTTGTAATTAGTGCAATTGGATTTTAGCTTCAGGTCACCATAGCAACGGTGCTGCTTCTTGCTTTATAATCAGTGAAGCGTTACTCATGAATCAGGTTGATCAGCCCAATGTGCTTCATTAAGACTGCAAGTCTCTAAAGGAGCAAAAGTTAATTCTGAAGTTATGTAATCTAGAGCCGTGCAATTAATTACATTTAATCAAGATTACAAATACTGTCTGTGAAAACTCAGAGATATAGATTACAAAATTAAATTTCATCTTATGACATCCTGACCTTTTTTTTTAAAATTATTTCTCATAGTTCGCATTATTTTTAATGTAATTATCATTTTGAACATTTAAAAACAGGCAACAGAATACAGGCCTAGAAATATACTTGGAAATTTTAGTCTCACAAGCATATCTGTTCAATGAAAGCAAGCAGTCTATTTTAAATCAGAGAGTAATCGTGTTTCATATCCATGATCACAGTATCTTTGTTACTGAAACAGTTGTGATTGTGATTTTTGCCATGATCAAACAGCCTGAATGTAACCCTGATTATTGTCAACCTGAATGTAATGTGATGCTAATATAAAGCTGTATGTCCAAGAATCGTGGATCAATCTGGGTAGTAACTTCTCATTAATGCAAAAGGTGATGAACCAATCAAATAGCAGCAACTCGGTGGGTTTTAGCGTGTGGACATTTCCCTGCGGGACATGTCATTTATTTAAGGGTGTGGGTCTTTGGGTCTTCACTCAAACCGGGTGTAGTTTCTGAGCTAGATGAATAAAACAAGCTGACTGACAAACTTAAAATGAAATTATAACTCTAAATTTGTTCAAGATTAATTCTGGTTGAGTGTGTGGAACTGTGTTTGTAGTAGATTGTTTTTTTCATTTATTATATGCATACCTAAAGAGTATATTATGACTTAAGCAAAGACAATCAGAACAACTGTCTTCTCTGTAACAGCTGCTGTTACATAGGCATACAGGTACACACTTTGACAAAAGTCAGCTGTTTACACAGCGTATAAAAAACACAGTTTGGCCTTTTTATGAGATGTGAGCGGAGAGGAAAATACTGCCAGTGTGTGGATGGTGATGATGATGATGTATTTTCTGTCATCTGAACTGAAACTGGGTCAATATTATACTGTTCTTCTATTAAGACAAAAGGTGTCAATAGAAGAATATTATAATATTTATATTCTAAGAAGACAAGATGAATCTAATCAGTAATGAAACTGGATCAAGCTGATCTAATGCAACTTAGGAATCTATAAGAACATATACGTGTAAGGCCAGAAAGGAGCTTACATGATGTAGTTTAATTTATATCTCTTGCAACTGACTTTTTTCAAAAAAATGTCAAAGTTATGTTGTCTTAAGCAAAAGAAACAGCTGTGAGAATTGTTTTGAAGACAACAGTTAAACAATACAGATCAAGTAACTTTAAGAGCTAAGTTTTTTGGATAGCATAAACACAACATTATGGGTATTTCAGTATTTGATCTATCTTTTTTTTTTTACAAATTTATGTTTGGAGGTGTACTTTGGACCAATGCTGACATGTTTTTCCAAGAGTTTGTTCTATGAAGTGGCTTATGTTCTATCCTTTACGCTGCAGCAGTAGCTCCCGCCTACTACATCATCTTAGCGCTTTCACACTAAAATTAATGAGTCAACACAGGTTTTTTTTTAATGCAGGTTAACCCGCTAAAAATCGGCAAGTGACTATTACCACTACCTGCAGATGAGCTGCGTGGCTGTTTTTTTTTCCTCTGGCGCATCAAGCTGATGTCATCACATTGATGACATCATCAGTGCGACAAAGCCCCTCCATGTAAACAATGGAAAGGACCATGGAGGCCACGGACACAGTTATCTTTACTATGTACTTTTGTCCCTCTTTAAAAATGTACAAACTCAGCTCTGATGATACAAAGGAGGATGGAATTAGTTGCTGAGATGGCAAAGAGCCACGCAAGATACAGATGGAGGGGGCGTGATATTATGCTGACATCATCTGTAAATTAGCGGGTCGACTGCCAAGCCAATCGGGTTTAAGCATATTTTTTGGCGAGTCTGACAGGGGTAATAGATTGGTCTGTTATGATTGTGACTGATTGAGTGATCATCCAGTCACCTTCTCAGTATGCCTTTAAAGTTCCTGCCCATTGCCAAACTCTTTCTATGGGCTCTTTCCCTGATTAAATAGAGAAATGCATTGAACGGTCCATCTGACATACCAGGTTAGCATATACACACACAAAAAAAAGTGACATTTTACCTTTTATTGTTTGTTCCTCCGCAACATTAACGTCTTTAGCATTGTACTGGTGATAAATAAAAGGTAGCATACAACAGGTGACGCCATGGGCAATGACACGGATAAGTAACGTGCCCTGATGTTTTTTTATTTTTGATCTCAGAGCGCAGACACAGTGATAGTGGAAGGTGTTAGTGATGCACGTTGAACTGGACGCTCACCGGCGACGACGACAAGGGGAGCCTCTGGGCCACAGAATGTCCCGACACAGCGTTTTTCATTTTCCATGCATCGCAGAGAGAAAGCACAGAGGCTGACGGGGGCAAACACACACACACATATATTCACACACGCACACACAGTGGCACTTAGGCCGTGGAAATCTGCTGACATGTCTGCTTCTGCCAGGCGGCGCTCAGTCTGTGGTGCTGCCGGCCGGTTCAGCTGTGACAACGGCGGTAATGACACTCCTCAACCAAGGGTGACCAGAGGACAGAGCGCTGCTTACAAGCGCTGGTTTATATACGTAATGAGGAAAGGAAATATAATTAATCAAAGCGCTTTCTGCTCAAAAGGTGGCATTGTGGATACATGCAGAGAAACACACCAACAGGCCTGTTTTGAATATTAAATCTTGTTTTTGACTGGTACATTTTTTCAACCCTCTTTTTTCATCTCCCGTGGCATTTTGCATATTTTAAAGTGTTACCATCAACTGCTTTTGAAGCCCTGACACAGGCTCGACTACGTTTTATTGCTGACACATCTTTCGAGTTTCTAGACTGAAAGTCAGACATCAGCCTTTTTGCTCCTGAGTTGTTTGGGTTGAGGAGGGTAAACTGGGTCAGTCTGACACACCCCGGGGAGGCAGAGGATGGATGGAGGGTGCAGCCAGGGTGTGTTTGTGTGTTGTTGAATGGAGGGGAAGAAAAGAGGTGGGATGAGAGTGGAGTAGAAGAGAGGAGAGGGTTGGTTGGTGGTGGGGGGACTCAGGAGGATGCTGTCTGTCTAGTCATGCAGGAATACTAAACTCTTGACCCCGCCAACCTCGTCTTAAAAACATCAGCCTTGTCTCTTTCTGCTGGCACAGGGCATATTTATGCTGAAAATGTTGGCATACAGACTGCAAAGATATATCATCGCACAGTTTCGTATGTCTGCAGGTTGTTAAAAAATCAAAGGATTTTCAGTGACCTTCAGATGACAAGTTGCGGTTCAAAATTTAAAAATATATATATGTATTTAGGGCAGGCCTGTAAAGCTAGCTCAGAGTCTACAGCCCTCTTCATGTTTGGTGGCAGGTTTAAAATGGGAAATGGAGACTTTATTATCCCTATTTCACCAGCTGGAGCAACACCGGTGCCTGACCGAGCACCAGTTCTTTGTTTTTCCACTGCCTGAGCACCGGCCCCAGGCTCTCAAAACTGATGCCAGGGTTAGCACCAACTCCGTGCTGTGCCAGACTGGTGCCAGAGCGACAACTGAATATTTTTCAGGGGGTGGGGGATGGAGTCATTGCCCCCAAAAATTATTACTCTACAGTTAACAGCAATTTAATCTGATGTTACGCATGTGTAGGTAATGCTAGGTAACAGTGTTAGTGGTTAAGTTATTGTTAGCATCGCTAACTATGGCTAATACCTTGCATTCATGGTTGAGAATAAAATGGTGTCTGACAATTACCTCTCTACTGTCATATTATCACCATCATCTGCGATTACAACTCAAATGACTGGTCTGAAGTAGTTAAATTTTCATTTCCTGTAACAGGAATGCAAGTATTTGACATCTTAATCAAGAAATAATAATGAGCTTCCCTATTTTTTATACTTATGTATTAGCAATTACAGCAACACAGAAATGATTAAGGTAATATCCAGTGCTGTTAATGTAGGACCACTGTGGCATTTACCTTACATTGGGTGGTGGGCTAATACATTTATGAAGCACTGCATGTATATGTTAGTCATTTTGGCAATTAAATCACTAAACATGATATTGTTTACGAGGACAGCCTTAGTTAAAGACTTGGGATTTAGATTCAGTGCCTGCAAATCTTTAGTAAACATCATGGCAAAAACATAATGCAATTTTAAAGTAAGTCCTTCTCTGTTTTGTCTTCACTTTTTGGGAAGGGGGTGTCTCCGCTCATGCTTGACTTGGCCCCTGACCAGAAGTGACAAAAGTGGCACAGCTAAGAAAACAAAACAGAAAGTGAACATGAGGGGTGCAGACAGAGGCTGGGATGAAATAGTAATGAGAAGAGATGGGCAAGGGCATGCCACTGCAGAGCATCACCCTCTCTGCTCTCCTCCTCACCCCCCTGCTGTGATAATGTCCCGCCTTGTCTCGTCTCATCCTCCCTCCCTGCCCTGCACTGCACCACACACGACTTTCTCTCTGCTTCAGCTTCTCCCGTTTCTGTCCTCAACAGCAGGAGGGGTGAGAGACGTCGAGGGAAATGTGCGAGAGCAGGAACACTTTCTTCCAGTCGGTGGTATAAAGCCATCAGTGTCCCCCCGTCAGGCCCTCTGCCGTCTGTCCTCCTCACCCTCTGTCTAGTTAGCAAAGTGTTTATTCAGCCTGGCATTGTTTCCTCTCTGCTCTGCAAGTTTCTCTCTAAAAAATGAGAAGAGTGCGATCCGCTGCATTCACACAAGGACAGTGGGAGCAAACTGAAAATGAAAAGACGCCTCCCCTGCACCCCCTGCTTCATACACGCCAGTCAGTGGGAGGGTATGACGGCCTCCGTGCCAGTGGTGAGTTGGTGAAGGAATGGAAAAAGGGGCCTCTTTCTCTGAACCGTGCCCCTGCTGATTGAGATGTACCCCACACAGGGGAAAAAAACACTTCAGGGTGAATCTGTGGCTCAAAAAACCCGCCTTCTTTGGCCTCCGGGGAGCGCCAGTCTGAGTCAAGAGCCTGCTGGGAAGCAGCGTGTGGGGGGGATGAACTTGACGTGCCGCTGGACAGACTCTAAAAGGATCATACTGCTGGAGAGAAGGGGTGGAGAGGACTGGGATGGGGTACAGCTCGGTGCCAGGGTTTCCCAGGTTACAGGCAGAAGGAAGAGGCATGATATTCTCTCACTGTCTCTGATTGTTTTGTGTGTTTGATTCTGTCTGGTTGTGTGTCGCTGCACCGCTGTGGGGATGCTCTGATCCCTGCTGCTCTGGTGTCTTCACCGCTGCCCTTTGATGATCTAAGCCATAGACAGTATATTAAGATGGACAGAGCAGCAGCCGCCTGAAAGTGACACCACATATTTAGAGCCCCCCCTGCTAGCTGGCATCAGCATTGATTGTAGACCCCATCCCTCTATGTTTAAGCACAAGCCGTTTAAAGTTGAAATAAGTTTGAAGGGCTTTGCTTTGTTAGAGTTTTCATGAGTTTTGGACCAAATAAATGTTCTTGGCCTATCTACAAAATCTCCCAAGTTGAGAAAAAAAAAACCCTTATTTGCTTCTTCTACTTTCTTCACCTTTCAGAAAATGTGTGCACAGACACTCCATTTTCTAAATTCCCTTAGTGAGGCCAATAGGGGAGTGTTCATGCTTTCCCTGGATGGGAGATACACCTTAAGTTAAGGGTTTGTGGGGTGCTGGTTTGGCAGAGTGGTTAGAAACCAGGCACTTCCCATATACATACACAGAATGCCCACAAAATACATTAAAAAAAGTTAGGGGGTTGTTAAGCACATAGTAAACATTAGAGGACAGTGCTGAAAAGCAAAACTTGCATCCACCACTTGAGGAGAGCACAGCTCATTCACCACAGAAGGTGACCAGCAGCACTGTTTAATGCACAACAAAGTCATAAAAAAGAGATGTAAGGTTTGTGCCCAACAGCGACGACATTATGGGAGACTAACCTGTGATGATGGTACATTTCATTTAGTAGGCTCCTACCTAATCACCCACCACCTACTCTGGAGCTGGAGCTGGAAATGATTGAATTGACACTAGCCAACTTGTAATTAAATGGACAAATTGTAGTGGAATCAGGCCACTACTTTCACAAGATTAAGGGGGCAAATAATGTTTATATCAGGCCTTAAAATCTGATCAAAATGATCCAGTAAGAGGCCAGCTCGGTGACAGAGTGTTTTGCATAAAGCACAAGTGTCTTCCCTTATTTCTGCCTGACGCAGGTGTCATTTATATGCCCAGCACTCATGCTGATAAAATAGTAGATGATTGTGTACTCCCACAAAGCTGTTTTTTGGGTTTTGTGCTCTAGGACAGAGAAATTATCTGTGCTTTATACGTGGTGTAGAGTCTGTGGTGCACAGTGTCTCCTCTGTTACGAGGATGCATCAGAGTGACTGGTACACACCCTTAAGATCACAACACACAATTTATTGATCTTGTTTGACTGACATTGGATGCACAGCAGCACACCTCTACTTAAATGTCAGAACATTTGTTTGACACAGTAGTTTGAAGTTCATAACAGGACGGAGAGTTGAGAGAAAGTATGTCTTTTTTAAATGCTACTCGGCACATGTAATAGTGCATGTGTTGCTGAATAAACATGAAAAAACAAACACAAGGCAAAAAGAAATGTCCAAGCACAGAGCTGAGTTTCTAATACTTATGGGCATACTAATGATTCCCCCTAATAATCATGCTCACAGGTAATAAAACAGACTGTGCTGTGCGGCTTATGCAGAAATCTCTGACTTCTCATACGGATAATTTCTAATGCTCTGGAAGCTTCAACAAAAGAAAGCACTTTCAGCTAAGCATCAACATTTTCCATACAGTGACCTTTGTGTATTCTTTGAGTATAGTGGCACAACAAAAGAAGCTGAAAAAACAACCAAAATTCATGCTAAACATTCAAACCCACTGTGTAAATAGCGAAACGCAAGCCACACACTGCACAGGGACTTGATTAGAATGAGAGTAGACACCCAAACTAGCTTTGTACTGAGAAACATTAATCCTCAAAAATACCAAATCTTGACCAACACATCCTTAACTTCTGTTTGCCGCACACTTTCAACAACGTGATTTAAGCTGCCAAAATATGACTTTTAGTCTCTCTGATCATATTAATAATGACTCGATCCTTTATCTGCGCAAGCCGCACCTAGCATAGCTAGTTTACTTGCTCTCCTTTGATTAGTTGGTTAAAGGAGGAAGGATGAGAAAATCCTTACAGAAATAACCCATTTAACCATTACATTTTCCACAGATGTAGGAATATATTCCAGCTCCTGCCTTATTCTGATGTTGAGATGTTTGATGTTATATTGCTTTGCTAAACAGTTAAATGTATGGTTTTCATTAGTTTTGTGTTTGACAAGTCAACTTACCTCTGTCCTTTTGGCTTCAAAATACATCACCAGCACACTATGTCTGCCCTGTCATGGTGGTGTTTTGGTTTCACTTTTCTATAGTGGAAGGACAGAGAAGCATCGTCCATTTAAGTATACAAAATATGATATGAACACTATCATATTCAAGCCATACACTTCTATTGATACACACAGAGAAGTCCCCCAAAGTGCTATGCTTTCTGTTTCTTTTGAAGCTAAACCTCAGACATACACACTCAGATTACAATATAAGTTGCGCGGTAATGTCTAGCAATTGGTCCTATTCCATTGCCTTTATGATGGGCTAATCACAATAGTTTGAGAAATTACAGCCGAGCCGACAGATTGATTGTACGCGCAGTGTGTGAGTGATTATGTGCGTCTGGTTTGTATTAGGGCTCTGTCGGAGGATATAAGGCTGTTACTGTACTATGAGCTACCGAGGTGTTCTGGTATCCATTTGGATGAATCAGCACTGATGACTGAACTGTACAGAGAGACGGGGTTCGCCCAGATAACTACTGCGCTTCCCTGATCAAACAAACCACCAGCAGAGACCTCTGTCATGCACTCTCCTGCTTGCTTTGGTCTTTTTCCTCTTTATACATCCAAGCCGGAGACAACCGAGGCTGGAGGCATCATGTTTTTGAGTTGAACTTCCATATGACCTTCTTTCCATCCATCTGTCCATACTTCGCTCCGAGTGTCCCAATCTTGTGAATGTACTATCTTAAGAATGTTTCCACAACTGCCACTCTGGCTATGGGAAGTCAAGGGTTAAGACAATGCAGCTACACATTCATGCCTATCTTATGAACATAATATGTAAAGATTGAGGAATTCCCCTCAAACGTTGCCCAAATGTGTAGTCCCAGTGATGGTCTCAGTGGATGTCCACAGGCTTTTAGAGACCAAAGGTGAAAGCCATGGAGCTTATGTCCACTCCTTGCTTGTAAACACATCTCAAGTGCACTTAAATTGATTGTACTCATTTAATTATTTGAGGTCAAAGCAGTGGAGCCATGTCCACCCCTTGTTTGTGAACACAACCTCCGAAACTCAATGTCTAACAAAAGACCTCTGGATTTTCTTCCAACTCACACAAATTACCACTCTGACTGACTGATTTTTGAGGTCATGGGTCAAGCTCATCATGCCTTAAGCTCATCTCCTCATTGTCAAGGCAAAGCTTTGAGAGATATTTGTCCACTCTGTCTCATCAAGATTTTTGTGGCCAAGGGCAAGGTTTTGATGCCCTGTATATGTCTTCTGTTTGTTTAAACAAACTCTTAATGAATTTTGAAAGATTTTTAACGCTTTCACAGGTATGCATTAAGATGCAAAAATGGATTTATACATTTTTAGTGGTCAAACATCAAGGTGTTTAAAATAATCCTGTAAGCAATGCACTATATGTGATTCTTCATCCAAACAGACAGTGTAATCTGTTTATACATATGGTGTTGATTGTATTCAATTTTAACATATTAACATGTAGACAATAGCACATTGCACCATACAGACTAACATTTGATGCTTTAAAAGTGTTTGCTTTTGTTAACACCCTTGTTGTGTAACGAGTTCATACTTCAATTTGTGATGTTATCCACATACAGGTTTCCCTTGTTAGACGTTCGCTAGAGGATGCTACTAAGTGATGGTGTTGCTGTGTTTTTTTATTAAAAGACTTTTTTAAAAGCTGATTTCTAGAGCACTTTTAAAATAATGAAAATGAGTTTAAATGCAGTAAATCAGACTGCTTGTGTGCATTAGTAAAAGATGACCATATGCTGTATCATTGAAAATCAGCGATGATACTCATGGTGATGCATCATGATGTCGAATAAAATCGTTAAATGAATAATCATACCGTAAAGTACCAAATAATAGCCGGGGTGTTTGTTTGTTTCAATCACTGAGCATACCAGGCGTTTATTTGGGACCAGGTGACTATTTGGAACAGGCGTTTAATTCCTTTCCCACAAAAATCTTGCTTAGCAAAAAATGAAAAAATAAGGTAAATGTAATCAAATAATTTATTCACACCAGTATGAATATCACCCTTACAGCAACATTACAGTAATGTAGTTTTATTCCTGTCTTCTTCTATCAACTTCGCACTCTCGAAACACTCTTATTACTGGTAAGGAACTACCTTACCAGTAATAAGTAGTTAAGTTAAGGTCTTACTTCTGTTTTTTGGCTGCACCAGGGCCATGGAGATAAGCAGCAATGTACTGCTAACTTAAGTGTCTAGCCTCCTGCGCCGAATAAATTATAACCAGCGTTTATATGGAATGGGCGTCTGTTTGTCAAAATGGACTGCTACACTCGGTGTTTATTTGGAAACTGGCGATTAATTGGAACTCAGCGTTTATTTGGTATTTTACGGTCGTTTATAGATTATGGATCCTAATGCTCATCTCACATACTATTTAAAAAGAGGGTTATTTACAGACAGAGGTTGGATCAGGTTTGGGAGCAAATGCCAGGTTGGCACTTTGCCATTCATAAGTCAGACCACTCGACTTCACCACCAGCAGAGTTAACCTACTTCATTCAAATGTGTTTACATGTCATGAGGTTTAATGGCACAGGGTGCAAATCCTACACCCTAAGGCTCCAGGGGTGTAGGGTTCAGATGCCACCACCTTTCAGCTGCGTTACCAGCTGATATAAGGAAGTCAGTTTGCATCTCTTCAGAAACCAAACCAAATTTTAAATACCCAGACTAAGGTATGACATACTAAGATGTTAAAGGTCAAAAGGCAAGTTTAAGATTCCCCAGTATTATGCTTTGTTTGTGAAAGCAACAAAGCTCACATAAATATAATTTAATCTACTTGCCTCTGACTCAAAAATTAACCACTTATTTTTTGAGGCTATGGGTTAAAGATCAGTGATATGGAGGCTCCTGTTCATCACAATTTCCAAAAACTGATTTTAGTTATATTTTCCATTTTGCACAAATGTCCTCTTTTAGTAAAAGCTTAACATGTTATAATTTGGAGGTCAAAGAGCATGTTTTGGGGTTTCTGTCAAACTTTGCATAAATACAGAGGCTTTAAACAGTCAGGCCGTGATTTAATACAAAAATAAATAAAAGTGTTGGTTGTTTCTTTGTACCTTTTCCCCCTTTTACCCCTTACACTTTCTCTTCTCCTTTTCCCCTCTCCTATTTAATAGCCACCTGCCACTCGCAATCAGTGTAATTCATCTACTCTGAAACTTCCAGTGTTATAGGCAGCAGGTCTGGTGGAGATGAAGAGAGAGATGATGAGAGGAGAAATGATCCGTGATTCATCAGGAGCTAAAGAGAAAGAGGAAGCTCCCTCTTTTTTTTCCTTCGGCTTTAAAGGCTGCAAAATGATTCAAGTGGAACTTTAAAAGGAGGCGTTCAGGATCCCAGGTGGAAATGTTATACCTGAACACAGATCTAGGGTGACACAAGGAGGGATGAGAGGGATCAAAGGTAGTCCAGCGGTGGAGGAGGCCCGACAATCACCCTAAAACAGATAATTGGCCAGTGTGGGGTTTATAATGGAGCTGTCAGAGGGGCTCGCTTTTCACAGCACAATGGTGTGCGTGTATGTGTGTGGTTTTGTGTGTCTGCGTGCATGCAAAGTGTATGTGACAAGACAGGCTTTTAACATGGGGACTAAAGGTTGCTGTCGGGTTCTCTGCATGCCTCTGGGGAGCATTTAGATGTCTGTGAAGATGGGCAAAGAGAGATGAGAGAGAGAATATGACAGATGAGGACTTATAAAAGCATTTGGTTCATGTTGTGGATTTATTAATGGAGTGTGGGGTTGTTTCTGTGGTTGTAGGAGTTCAAAACAGGCAGGGTTAAGTTCCGAGAAACAAAATTGTCAATCTGCTTTGAAGTGACAGCGTTACAAGCTACATTTTGCTTGTTAAGTGTGTAAGAACTACCTGTGAAATCAGCACAGCTTGTAGTGCTTTATTAACCATATGTGATTTCATATTTTACTGCTTCTTAAGAAAATGCTGCTTGTTCTAGATTTCTCTTGATTATATTTTTGTAGCTCCTTCAATTAAAATCCCCTCTTATAGTGTGCCCTAATTGAATGTAACACTGTGAGCATTGGTGACAAAATCTTGCGAAGGACGCTGAATTATAAATGTCCGTGTCCTAACTGCCCGTGAGCGACGCAGCACAATGCTGTGCAGCAAGGTGTCCCATCTTCTTGGTTTTCTTTGGCTTTTAACACTCAGCAGAGCATGTTTAGCTACTTAACATGGCAGAGAAAGTGATGCTTTCATCTTTTTAAGTGGTTAAAATGATTTGTTTTCAGCATCAACTCTGAGGGTGAAACTTTTTGTCACAGAAAACTGTATTGATAAGACTGTGAGAGCATCCCTCATCAATACAAAGCACTTTGTCGCTTTTTCCAGCTGAAAAGTAAAAGCACTTGATGTGCTGTTTACAAGAGGAATCATAGGAATGGGATTTTTGGTGAATTCCCTTCTTTTTTTATGTCTGACATCTAAATTGAGCAACACTAAGTTGCTACTTCTGCAAACATCAGGTCAGGCCAGGTTAGGGAGCACATGCCGGGTCAGCACTTCACCATTCGTCATTCCTGTCATCTCGTATGCACCACCAGCAACGTCAGACTACTTCATTAATTAGTTACCTATGGTGAAGTTTAAGGACACAAGGCTGCAAACCCTACACCCAAAGCTCTGGAGGCAAGGGACACGAACCCCTTTCAGCTGTGTTACCAACTGCCATAACAAACCCCTGTTTCCTCTTATGGCTGTTTCAAAACAAAGGCCTGTACGCAGTATAATAACTAGGTACATTTATTGTTTGGAACGTGTCAGAAATAAAACATATTTATCACCAAACAATAAATGAGCTATGATGTATATGATCCAGTAGATATGTATGTAAACACAATTGTGATGAAATTGTAGCAAGGTCATTATATTGTATGCAAGCGTTCATTCGCCCCAAAGAGTGTACCATGTGTAGTTTCTGGGAACCCTTCCAACTTCAAGTCCTCTGTGTCGGTAAAAATGTTAAATATCCTGGAAAATTCTGAATCTACAACTTGTCAACTCTTTCAGACACAATAAATCAGAAGAATTTGGACCATTTTTGGACGTATATTAACAAGAATTAGCTCTCTTACAGATTAGCTATCCCCATGGCACAGTCAGAGCCTAATTGAAGGACTAACAGAATAAAACTTTTGTCTCATTCAGCTAATTGGCCCATTTGCGTGATCCTGTCTCAAACAAGAGTTTCCACAAAAATGACTTCAGTGTTGGTGATGCTAATCATGGCACACTGAAGCTGGTCTGCTGCCAAAAGTTTGCGGATCAAACCCATGCTCTGGGATATTTATTCCGCACGTGTGAGTAAGAGACATAAAAAGGCTATTCAGGGTCACAAGGTGTGCTGACCAAGGCAGTCGCATACCAGACCTAATGCCGTGTACTGTTTGATTTAAGACCAAAAAATCCCACTGTTGGTTAGCTGTAGCCAAAGATTTCAGACTTATCAAACAAACTCCTGCAAGACGTTTTAAAGTATACTCTCTTTGAAACCGTTGTCTTCACAGTGCAATAAAACCATAATTACGTCATCATTCTAGCTCTCATTCTGGAGGAATATGCACTTCATAATTTCCTACACAAGCTGGTGTTTTGTCTACAAGGCATCCATGCAACTAAATACATTTCTTAATATTTGAAAAAAAACATTCCTGCCATCCTTTCCTTTCTGTTTGTTGTCTCCTGGCATTTTACACCAGACGACCAACAGTTGGGAGACAACAGGTGGTTTTATTGTCTATGTGGCAGCACACCAGACTGTCTCATTTCAAAGACAACAGGCTGTCCCAAATTACACAAAAAATGGATCTAGACAGAGGCCATAGACAGACCTCTGCCACCTGGTAGAATAAACAAGATGACATTTAACAATAATCACTGCCGTTATGAAGTCATTTTCTTATGGTAATTGTTTTGCAATAACATTTCCAACCATCTCAAAATCCCACATTGATTTTGTGACACTCAATATTTTAATATGCTGTTGAAAAAGTAAAATAAAGTGTTTGTCCAAAAATATGACTCTGTTAATGCCTACAACATGGTGGTCAAACTAAAGCATACTAGATCAATTCTCAAAGTCAGATAGAGCTGGATTTTCTCTTGCATGTGCTCTATTAGCGCTGTTATTTCCCCAAAAATCAAACTTGATCAGATTTTAGGCATACATGCCAATAACTGAAAATATATATTTGTAATTTTATTTATATCTTTTAATTTACAGTACAAACAGAACAAAAGACAAACAAAAAAGACACACACGTATGTACCCACATTGCCACACACAGTACAATGAGGGAAGGCCGTTCATGCCAGACCAGAAACAATGTTTATAGGGGATGAGAGTACAAAAATATTAAGTATAACTGAAGATATTTAACCCTCAACTATCTTCCCCTGGCTGCAACAGACAAGAGGCATTTAAAATAAATTATTTTGTGATTTACCTCTCATGAGGCCACACTTGTGTACTCTATGTCATTGCATATGAATTTTGCAGTTTTGTTTATGATAGTCTTTTTCCATGCCTCTATCATGGGGCCTGTCAAGGAGGAAGTAGTTGCACAGAGTTGAGCACTTTACAGGACGCTGTGCAACTGTAATGGGTGTAAGGCTGAAAATGGGCCTGCAAATTTGTTGTAGATAAGGGGGGCAGCTGCTTTGCCCTGGGAGAGCCCTCTGTTGGATTGGGTGGTTTACTGCTCCAGGAGCCCTAATGCATTGAAGAAAACGGACATTTGCTCCCCTCAGTACTGTCAGTAATGTAATTTCAAATAACAATGTGTATTGACACACAGTTCTTGTTTGTACTCGCGGCTACTTGGCGTGCTTAACTTCTTTGTTTTCAAAATGAAACATCAGGGCACGTGTCGGCGTCGGATATTACAATCCATTTATTTTAAACTTAAAACATAAACAAACAAAAAAATCCAATATGCAAAGCCGAATTTAAAGAAGGAATGCCCCCAGCCTGCGGTCAAAAACAATTATGCTCCTTGCGCGTTCACACCTGACTTATCAGCGCCTCTTAAAAACGCACCACACACCTGCAACAGTTAGAGGCTAGATGCTCAAGGAAAAACAGCTCCACCAATGTGTGCTTGAAATTTTCTTGTAATCATTAAAATATCACCCAGAGAAACATAAAAACTAAGTCAAGAAATCAGCTCATAGCGGCTGGAGACTGGAAATTGTTCCCTCGAAAATACGAGTGTGATCAGTTTCCCTTCTGCTATCATTATTCACGTAGCAGCAATCAAAATTCTGACTCCCCTTCATTTTCATTGGTTTGTGTAATAAAACCATCAGCCCTAAAAGAAACTTTCAGATGTTTCTGAACATCTGGGTTGAAGTAATGAATCTCATATCTGATTCAATCCATGCAGAAGTCTGAAGGTTTAATAAAGATGAAGGGGGTGAACGGAGGACTGAAGCGATGGAAGGAGGAGAGGAGATTGACGCTCCTAATCCCTCCTTGGTGGCCCCGGCTTCCCTTCAACACAACAGGTCCCATAATTACCCCCTCTACTCTGGCAGCTCACACTCACAGCTCGAGCAGCAGGGAACTAGCTAATACTCTTCATCCTCATGCGCACGCATGCACACTAATACACACACACAATTATACTGTTGTTGGATCTGTCTTGCACTGGTGACACGCAGCAAGAGAACAGACAGACTGACAGAGGAGTGAAGACAGTGTGGTGGTTGTGACACGCGTCCAAAATCTGAAGGAAAAATAACTTGGCTGGCACAAGGTGCAGTCAGGAGGCTGTCGGGTCGACCACATTTCTTCTTCTTCTGTCTCCTGTCTCTGTGTGCTACACTCTCTTCCCGCCTCTGAAAGCTGCTCACCTAATTAACACAGTCACACTGCCAAGAGAGAGTAAGGCGGGAAACAGACAACAGATATGCAGTGGGCATGACAGTGTGTGGCACAGTTTGACAGGCAGTGTGCATGCATGGGTGTGTGTTTTTATAGAAACTGCAGATATATTAAACATACAGTATGACCAGAAAAGTCTGAATCCTTTACATAAAACAGTAAAGCTGCATACCAAAGAGCAAACATTCCCATCACATGCACAGATCTGACTGTTATACTCCTCCTGGACAGTGAAAGTACCAAGGTAGGTCAAGACAAAGGACCAAGGTACTGTAGTTTTCTTTGTAATTGTATAGTTCTGGAAAAGTATGAAAGCAAGAGATGAACACCTGTCCTGAAGACCTTAACCTGTAAAGTCCAAAACCTTTCTGTTTATTTTTCAGTCATCTCCCAGTATCCACATTGTCCACATCAATATATACCAAGCAGATTGACCCAAACCAGGAAAACACTCAGAGTTTCCAGGGCATTTCAACTACATCAAGAATAGTGGAAATAACATTGGCGCCTACAGCAAATCAACGTCAGGCAGAAAATATAACCTGCTGTCTACATGTTGCTCTTCCTGTTATCTTATAAACTCTCAATTACCTCGTAAAGCTGTGGTTCTCTCGTGATCTTTATGATCCTGTGTTCAAGCGTCTGGGCTTTTTGTGGGTGAGGATATGCAGTCTGTCCGGGCCGCAGCATGAACATGATGCTAAAAAGGGTTAAGTATGTGGAAATTCTGGTTATGTGCTCCAAAAAATATAACATCCACAGGCCAGTGATAAACACAGGGCTTATAATCTTTGACCTTGTACCTTCAAAATTGAATTAAGCCCCATAGCCTAAAACTGGGACAAGACCCTGAAGCGAAACGTACCGTACTAGCTTTTGGGACTCTTCTGTTGGGGTGCCAAGCATACCGATCCGACCGCAAAAGGTGGAGCTAGAAACACTGCAGTCTGTTGATATGTTGAAGGAGACGTCACTTCCTGTGCGACAATGGAACAACACATAACCCCGCCATGTTTAAATCTCCACTTGTCTTCGTGAAGATAACTCTCGCGGCACACAGCCTTCTCTGATACAAAGCCATCAGTGCTCTTTGTTTACTGGTCGCGTTTTCTTCTTCGTTGTATTTAATAGCCGGGTACATGGTGTTGCGCTGCTATGATGTCATGCTATCGGTATCTGGCTTAGACGCCGCCTGCCAAGTAGCATTCACTTAGCTGTGGAAATGCAACAGGATCAGGCTGTACCAATCCGGCCTGAGCCAAACCGTGCCAATCCATACCAGACCACTTGGTGGAAACAGGGCTTTAGTTCATTGTTGAGTCAGACTTATGACGTCATGTTTGGAGGCATAGGATGAACAGAGCAGTCACTGTACCTGAGCTTTTAATTATTTACACCAGTATGAATATCACCCTTACAGCAACGTTACAGCACTGTAGTTATATTCTTGTCTTCTTCTATCAACTCAGCACTCTCTAAACACTCTTACTACTGGTAAGGAACTACCTTACCAGTAGTAAGTAATGTGAAAGCTGCAGGAACTGAACTTATCCTTTAATCTGCATTCTTAAAAACCCAAATTACACTCCTGAGTCAAAGAATTTATTTAAGTTTGGAGAAAATCCCTGAAAGTGGCACAAGTTCATTCTGATTCAAAGATGAACTGAATAGATTACATGATTTGTTGAAGGGATTTTCTTTCCACAGGTGAACTGATTAAATTTTGACTTTAATGGTCAGGGCTGTTGGGCCTTTTGGTAAATTCTGTATCCATCTTCTACCACATAAAAACCCTGCCTATACCATTCATTCATTCATTTTGTTTCTTGCTTAGCCCTTTCAGGGTCGCAGGAGCTGGAACCCATCCCAGTTGTTATTGGGCAAGAGGCGAGGCGAGGTACTCCCTGAACCAGTCGCCAGTCAATCGCAGAGCCACATAGAGAGACGACAACCATTCACATTTACACCTATGGGCAATTAAGAATTAATCAATTAACCTAATGAGCATGTTTTTGGTCTGTGGAGGAAGTCAGAGTGCCCAGAGAGAACCCACACATACACGGGAAGAACATACATAAACGTCACGTATCGTCTTTACATATAATTGTTCCGAGACTGAGCAACATTGATTGTACCGCTTTCATGTGCAAATCTTTTCCACAGATATGAAAATCATCTATTTTGGATAAACAAAAACGAGAACAACTTTTTTCACTAATTTCAGAGTAGCAATTGGTTACTGTTGAATAACTGTCAGTCAAAGCTTGATATAAGTGGCTAATGGACTGGTTAAGGTTCATAAATGAAGAACCTCAACAGAGATGGACTGGTGAAACTGGTCCAGTTGTCACTTGTGTCAAGTTTTGGATAACCATGACCTGGATAGATAAGAACCTTAAAGGAAAAGTTTGGTTTCTACAGCTTTCACATTGTTTATAGAATGAAATAGAACAATATACTCACCCAGAAGGATTTCCTGATCCAAACAGTGCTTCAGGAGATATTTAGATCCAAAATCGAGCGGCGGACATCTGTATAATGGTAGCACATAGGGCTACAGCGCCGCTCCTAAAACTGCATTTATCTTCCAAAAACTCATTAGTTTCACCAATATTCCATCATGGTCTGCTCGGGCTACTCCTCCACAACAGTCTGTGTCACTCCAGACATGTTGTGTGACTGTACTGACCTCTGAACTGAAGAAGAAGAATGTTTGCCTCGGCGCATGATCTGACTCATTGTTTCAGGGGAAGACCGCCGGCTACAAAACGACTTTCTTCTTCCAGTTTTGTGCAAAATGGACGTATATCTATCAGATGAAGATGTTGTGGAGGAGAACTTTGAATATGATGGGTGTCCTTACAGTTTTGAGCCAGAGTTTACAGATGAGGAGCTCATCGAAAGGAGGACACGGAGGCAGCGCTCCAGAGAGTACTGCGCAGGCGCGGAGCAAGCGCTCTTCTTCTTCAGTTCAGAGGTCAGTACAGTCACACATGTCTGGAGTGACACAGACTGTTGTGAAGGAGCAGCCCGAACGGACCATAATGGAATATTGTTGAAACTAATGAGTTTTTGGATGATTAATGCAGTTTTAGGTGCAGCGCTGTATGCCGTATGTGCTACCATTATACGGATGTCTGCTTGGATCTTACAAATGACTTTAGAGGGACCTGCACATGTGATAGAAAGCAAAATGAAAGTATCTCATCAATCCCCAATCATCTGCATGCAAAGATTACTATATTTTTACATAAATACAATCTCTTGTGAAGTGCCTGTTCATCTTATCTGATTCTCTGCTCACTATCAACAGTTTCTCTGTCTCTGTAATGGACTGTTAGCTGCACTTCCATGAAGGTTTCTATCAAAGGATTGATAAAATATCGCATTATACTTGAAGGGAGTCAAGATATTATCAGTACAACACAGACTACAAATCATTTTTTAACTGAAGCCAGAACAGTTGTGTCCTTCCATTGAGTGCATTTTCTATGATGAATGAATATAGAAAACTTCAGCTTGACCGCTTATCAGAGTCATTTAGATTTCTGTCTGGAACAAATGTACATGAACATCAAATTCTTCCACATCTTCACTTCAGGAGTATTTTTCTGAAACTCAGGCAGGATGTCTTTATTATCCAGCATTTTTCAGAAAGCATGTGAGCCAGCAAATCACGTCATCCTCCTTGTCCTCCTCTTACATCTCTGTGTTATTTGTGTGACCAGACAGAATCAATAGCCTGGTATTAAAACCTGAGGAGTCCAGCCATTTGAGACTTATTAAAGTCTGCTGCAGAGTTAACGCACCGAAGAGTATTGACATTTCCACGTATAAAGTGAGACAGCTTTTTTTTCTTCCATTTATATAATTAAAACCTTTAATTGTCAATTAATCCTTATGTCATTATTGGTCTGCCTTTATATTGCAATAAAAACTAGAACTATTGCCTGGAAGTGATAAGCCTCAGTAAGGCATACATAACAGCAAAAGCACAGTGAAGGGTTAAAGACCAGGGCTTTGGTTATTTTTGTAGTTTGTTGACAGGTAATAATCATATTTCTTTAATGGCCATGGGGCACATGTTGAAATTGACTTAAAATGATAAAGCTATGTTTGTGTAGTATCTGGATAATTTAAAGTTAATATAAGCTGGTCATTTTGCTAGTCTATGTTAGCTGTTCATTAGCAGCCAATCTTGAAAAAAAATGTGATTTTAAATTCAAAAGTAGGGCAATAGCAGATATATTTCATGTTTCTAAATGAAATATTCAAATCTCCAAAGCACTTGCTTACCTTAGACCTTATTTCAGGTATTATTCAAGTGTTTGATCAATGTGTTTTAAAGGGTTTTTGAAGTGTCATCCTAAAGCTAAAGATGAATATGGGCCATTTTAGAAACCTCAGAGTATACGAGCAACACGCACTGATTCTGACAAAATGTAGTGTGCAGTGTGAGAACATTTGTAAAATCTGCTGGTTACCAACAATTCCAGGATATCAAACTAATTAAGGAAAAATTAGCAGTATGCATTGGACCAGTCTATCTTGTGTAATGTTACCCTAGTTTAAAGCATAACAGGTAGGGGCCAAAGTGGTGGGCAACCTCTGTTAGCACTTTTAGCATTAGCATTAATTCTGTTAAAATTATTACAATAAAGCAAATCAAACTCAGTAAATTACATGAATTACATGGATGTGACACATTTCTTGTGTGGCCAGTGGTGAAAATCAAGAAAAAAAAATCAATCATAAGACTTCTATTAGCTTGATAATGGATGTTAATTTATCGGTGCTAACCGTTGGCTAAGCTAATGTTTTCTTTTAATTTAAAGAATAGAAACCAGCTCAATTATTGTGTTGGACAGAGAATTCACATAACTATTTTTGCATAGTTACTAGATATGTGACTTTTTATGTATTCAATATACTGTAGTTTTGTGTTTTAGACAGAAATTGCTCTGATCCAAAAATTGCTCAGTAAGTGAGGTTTCTATAAAATTCTCTACCTGCCAGAAAACAAAAGAAGTAGTATCAGCTTGGCAGTATATACGACATACTGCACAGTAGTAGTTAGGGGTGGAAGAAAAAAATTGATTCACAAAAGTATCAGAATTTTTTGTTTGACAACAAAAATATTTTTTTTTTCAAATATAAATGCTTGATTTTAGTCTGTGTTAATAAGCTACTTTTAAATGTAATCCAGGTTTTTGAAGAGAGAGTATAAACAGCTGGTTAAAATATATTGCTGAATAAATCCTAAAAATGGACTCACATGTGATGTGTTTTATTCCTGATATAATCTGTAGGCATCATCGTTGTTCAGCTTTTTTAACTGGTGTTAAAACGCTAACTAAAGATTGCAAAAATCGGTGAATCGTAGAATCACAATTTAACCCTGTAAGGCCCAAGACCATAGATTATAGTCAGAAAATTCTAATTTTTTGGAGATTAAATGTTTGTTTCACTTTCTGCTAAAATCCTACAAAAATCAAAATGTCCATAAAATTCAACATATAGATTTTTCGTATCTCATTTGATACATTAGGTGTTTTTGGCAGCTGATAATCCATTCGAGGACATTTTTATCATTTATCTGATTGTGTTCAGATGTTTTTTTTGTAATTTGTTGATCATATTGAGTAGATAGAGGTATTATAAAAGTATGGATCAAGTTTGATACAATTGGCTTTATAGGGTTAAATCGAATTGGCACCTACAAAAAAACGTAAAAAGTCGAATCGGGAGAAAAGCCTATCCTTCCAGCCCTAGTAGTGGGATAAAGTAGACAGTTTTTAAAACAGCTACTGGGTCCAACAATCTTAAACTTTGACCTTTGAATTGGCTTCTTATCTATTAAAGTTTGGAGAAACCCCTTTCAGTGTTTCTAAGGTATCATGTTCACAAGCAGGAGATGAACATGAGGAATCAAAGACTTTAACTGCGGACCTTTGATCTTTAAATAGGCTTCGTTCAGTTGTGAACCAGACTTGACATTTCTGCAAAGTTTGATGTAAATTCCATTGGAAAAGATAGTATTAAAAGAGCTTGTTTATAAGAATGAATTTGACGAAAACAGACAAACCAAAAACATAGTGCCTCTGGCCTTGGCTCTCACCAGCACTTCAAAACCAATCAGATAAAACAATTTTAGACCATCTCGAGTCTATTTTTCACACTTCACATTTTAATATGTTCAATTAAATCTCAAAACAAAACCATTTTGAAGGATCATTTTAAAATCAGATTTCATATTCAACAATAATCCAAAGGGAAAGTTAAGAGAATATATGTAATTTAATTTTAAGCTAATAGTTTAATTAAATTTAGATGAACAGTTGGTGAATAAAGTCTAAAGCCAGCTAATTATGTCACACACTTCTGTCAAATAACAATCCTAAATGCTTTTGTTCCATTAATCCCCCCCTCCTTCCTGCTTCCTCCATCCCTGACTGACACTATTGTATTATGATGACACAATTATAACTATTACAAAGAAAATGTGTGGCTGTTTAATTAAATCTTCAGCATTTGTTCCCCAGCACATCCTTGCCTCCATGTTAATCATTCACGTCTTTCCATTTTTTTTTTTTTTGTGGAAGCTGCTGAGGTTCACCGTCTGTGTGCTGGAGTTTTCATGTTTAATGAAGCGGCCATGAAGGACTGCTCAGCACATTAATAATTGATGAGCTCTGTCTGGGTCTTGATAGCTGCTAAATAGCTTCTGAACATGATGTGATGACATATTCCTGAATCAATAAGGAACATTGCGCTCCTCTGCCCTGGCACATATTTCAGCCTCAGGAATGTAGATCCTCCAGCGCTCGAGATTGATTTCCTCTTCTTCATTGTGTCTCCATCATTGTGGTAAACTTGACTTTTCTTTATACGGCTGCAAATGCACTCCAGCCAGACATATCGATGCTGATGCTCTTTGTGGATTTCACTCCTGCCTGAATGTACTGTACTCTCTGACTCCTTCAGTGCACTGATTGTATAAGTCCTTTCTTTTTATATAACGTGAACCATTTTTCTGCTGTTGAAGCAGGGTTCTCAGGAATAAGACCTTATTGAAATTACCACTTTAGAGGCAGAAATTAATATCAAAGCTGATGACATTTGACCCTTTGTCAAGCTTCCGTCCGCTCCGCCGTCCATAGTTTCTGTCACACAGTTTGACAAAATTTCTTGTCAACCCCCCCCCTATTTGAAACATCTGTAAATACCCCAGAATTTGGCTAACTTTTGTCAATATTAACTTGATTATATTCTTATTAAACTTGGCTTAATGGAAGATCAGCAGTGAAGATACTGAGGAGTGCATGAGGGTAACTTTAAATCACAGAATCCTTGCTATTACTATTGAAGATGTCACAAATAACTGATGCTCGACAATTGTTAGACATTATTAAAGGAGACATATCATGCTTGTTTCTCCTTTTCACTATGCCAGACTAGGATGCCTGTAAAGCATTTCTGCCCTCAGTACAAGTCATTTAGTTCCTTCATTGCCCCACAATTGCGTTCTCAAAATCCTCATTTTAGGCCATTATCAAGCGCTCGTTGAAGCACGAGGATCTCAGGATGACCTACAGTTACCTTGCAACGTCACAGCCCTTTGTGCTCTGATTGGTCAGTTGTGTCAAAGCTGCCAAGAGGGTTGAGCCAGCCTGTCCTTCTTCTTCTACTGTATTTTCCAGCAGGCTCAAGAAAGCGACCGCGTATTGAGCCCCCCTACAGGCCAGAGCTGGTAATGAGTGAGTGTGAGCTAGGGAGCTATATACTGCTGCTGGTGGATGTGTTCCTCGGTGACTGTTTTGTGGCTAATGGATATCACAGAGGAGGAAGTGTTTTATCAGATTACTCCAATAAAAAGAAAGGTACCTCGTGTCGTCACGACGATTTAAATCTCGCGGACATCTCGCAATGACCTATTTTCAGAGGCATCAAATCTCGTTCTAGGATATCAGAAAAAATACAATATCTCATTTTTTGAAAATTAAGGGGGTGTAAGGTCTTGTTTTCAAATTTATTATATTATATGTAAGTATTAAATCATGCATCAGCATGATATGTCTCCTTTAAATTAATTATTCACAGGCCCCAGATGTTTCCAGAACATACTTTCAAAAGTTATTGCCTAACATCCACCCCAATATGTGTTGATCAGGGTCTTTCTGTGTGGAGTTCTCATGGTCTCCCTGTGCCTGAGCAAGTTTTATCCAGGCAAAGTGGTCATAAAATTTCCATTGTCGGCCATGGCAAAAGGAAGTGATTTGAATATTTGTTGGAGGTGATATTTTCCAGTGATTTGATTTTGGCGGTGATCCAAATCCAAATGCAGATTCAGGAATTGTTTTCAAGGATTTGATATTGTGTGAAAGAGTAGTAATCCCCTTTTTCCTTAATAACTCAATAACTTGTCAACAGAGGTTCATGACACTGTCCGAGATTTCTGGTCATGGCTCAAGAGAGAGGTGATTGGATTTAGTTCGTAATTTGAATTTAGATTTGGATCCAGGATTTCTTTTCAAGGATTCTTAACAGTGCAATACAGGGCAGTTTTCAACACTTAAATTACAGTATACCTTTCTCCACATTGTTGGAAATGCCAGTATGGAGTTTTGCGCTCTTGCAGCACTTCTAGCTGATGTTAGAATGTCTAGTTATTCTGTCGCATCATATCAGCAAAAACTTTGTATAAACAAAATCACTTCTTTAAGAAAACATTTTAATCAATACTGTTTTACAGTTGGCAATTGGTTTTGATATTTTTTTTAATTATTTTTAAAGCCTGAAAACTAGAGATAAATATTTGATAATCATCCCTCAGACATTCAAACAGTGGTCTGTTTGGAAGACAATATTCTCCCAAACAGACAGCAACTTCAGATGGAGAAGTATACATGCTTTAAGGCTAATTAAGTGCTTCATAGTGAAGAAACTGATCTCCCGCCTATAACTCACATGAGTTACAGAAAAATGTACTCTGCAAGTCCCTGAATATTCATGACTGAAAGGGTTTTAGGAGCCATTGTTTAAGCACAATAGTTTAGATAATCTGCTTAATCAGGGTTTAAGCAGATGTGACTGACAATGGCATTACAGGCAACAGGGAAACAACACAAGTGCCACAGATTTACATCCTTTAGTGTAGTTTGACTGATGCAGAAATGATGGCATCATTCAAATCTGAGGAAGGTAAGCATAAACAAATCCATATTTGACCACTTAGATAGCTAAAGGACAACATTGGGAACAGGCTGATTAAAAAAATACATTTAAGGTTTTTTGATTGAACCCCCTGAAAAGATTTTCTGTCAACCTGGACAGTGTTTATCTTTTCTGAATTGGTTACAGTGTATGTTGTTAAGGTGTGTGTGTGGTATGATTTGGTTTGATGAGGAAAAAAAAAAGTGGTCCCCTTGGTTACAGCTGTGGTTCTACTCATACTCCTATAATTATCTTCTTAATCTGATTGGTGGACACAGCTGACATCATCCCTCTCCAGCCAGTCACAGCCCTCCATAGTGGTGGCAGTGAGCACTGGTACTGTATGTTGCACTGTAAGAATGAACCTAACTGTTCCCACCCTGGCAGAGAGCACTTCTATATCTGAAGGAGTCTGTTAAATGACATTATTTTAATGAGCTTGGTGTGAATTGATTTTGACTGTAACTTGTTTTTGTATCAAGATTTAGATTTAGATTTCAGTTTCAGTCTGCTGTAGAGTTCCAAATCCAATTTAAGGAACATTTCCATTCTATGTAGAGTAAGCAGCCTCTGCTATTGATGATATTGTTATGTAACATCTCATTTACATATCAAGGCAAATAGCTGAAATTTTTGCAGAGAGTGAAGTGAACCAAATCAAATCCATCTCTCAGGCGAAGGTTGGGGTTGAGGTTAGGGGTTAAGATGAGTGTGAGTGGGAGGGGGCGTTCAAGAATGTCTACTTAAGATCAGCAAATATGCAGAACATTATTTTTTATGTTGATATTTGACCTAAATATAGCCAGGATGAACCTAAAGGTAACATGTTGCTGCTGTAATTTCCTGCCTGACATTTTCCACATCATGTCATGGATGATACCTGCCACAACCCAGCCGAGCCCCCTCACCCTCATCTCCATCATTCTGTAACTCAGTTACTTCTGGATAAGATAACCATCCTTAGATATGCAGCTAGTCCTCCTCTCCTTCGTCCCACCCACCTCAACCAACCATGACCCCCCCATGGGGGTCATACAATGACTGTCATGCATATCATTATTGGTGGAGGCCCTCCTTCCCCTCTGGGGGTCCGCTCATTGACCTTCTGACAAAGGATGAAAGTGTCCCGTCCAGGGAAGGGGGTTGGCCGGGCCGACGTTGGGGTGAAGAGCCCTGCGTCCTCCTCCGGGATGGGATAAGACCCAGCAGGGCTTTCTTCACACTAATAGGCACGACCCCTGAACCCCACACAAAGAGCATCACTTCAGGAGCCATGGGCACTCAGTGTGGGAGAGCAAGGAGGGACCAATGGGAGCAGGCTGGGGGCTCGGGCTTCCTTTCAGAGAGTCGGACCACTGACTTTACAGAGGGAAGAAACAAGAGAGTGGAATGAGAAAAAAAGGCCAGGAGAGAGAGAAAGGAGATAAGGGGAAGATTTTTGTTTTTGTTTAGGGGAAAGGGCTTGTTGCAAAAGTTCAAAGGGCTTCTCTTTCAGTGCAAGGGTCTCTTTCCCCTCTTTTCTTCCCCAGCTCTTTCTCTCTCTTAATGGCTGAAGGTGGGGGATTATTAGGCCTTTCACATGCCTGCTTAATTACTTGTTGCTGGTGTGTATTGTAAGTGTCTATAGTTACTACAGTATCATTAGTTGTGTGTATAAACAACACCAAGTAAAGGCATGCTCTGGCCTTTTAGTTTTCAAAATCAAACCCTCTGACTCCACTTTAAACTAGATGATTCAGTTTCATCATCTTAATTAAGTAACATATTCATGACATACCAGACACAACTTTGGTTAAATTTTCACATTTTATTATTTGTTTCATTTTTTGATTGATTCATTCCAACCAATGATGTAAAAATGTAATATTTTGTATCACTTTAACATCTTAATACACACTTTATATGTTTACAATCATAACTTAATAATCAGAGTGCAGTTTCTTCATTAGAACTATAAAATGCGTTCATTCACTTTTTAATGTCAATAATTATAAGAGATTAAAATGCCAATCTGTTTCAGAGTTTGCCTTTTCTGTCATGATCTAACATAAACAATTTGATTTTTTGAATAAAGGTCTGGACAACAGAGGACTCCCACATTTAAATCTACAGAATAAAGATTTTTGGTACTTTCACAATAAAAGGTCATCAGTGATGGAAATAATGTTATTTGCCTCAAAAAGCTTATGATAGACAGTTTATTGATCCACAATACACTTTACAAATTACAACATTTATGCTTGGTGACCACCCTCAACAGTATTTGTTGCTTATTCAAATTAAGTCAACTCCTGTAAAACTGCTTTGGTCGGACACTGAGTAGGTCACCTTCAAATTCCAAATGAATACTGAAAGTGTAGCCTGCAGCACATGAGTGTTGGTGAATAATTAGCTGAGAGGTGGCATTGCATGGTTATAAATTAGTGCGTGAATGTCTGTGTGAAAGGGTAAATGTTGCCACACTGTGTAAAGCATCTTGGGTGGTCAGAGGACCATAGGGTTATCTGTTGGTGAAGTCCATTCACCATATTCTTCTCTGCATGAAAATGGTTAATTTATTGCACCGTCAGTAGTTGCTGCTCCATGTCCATGTGCCACTCCAGAGCTTATACCAACTTTAAAACCAGCAATGGAGACTGTTGTCTGTAGGCCTGGAGAGAAAACCACCAAACTGTCATGGTGGAGACACTTCTAAAAAGCTTATGGGCTTACCTTTGAGTAGGAATGGGAAATGATACAATATAATGATTGTTATGCCATGAATGACTCCACATATCGATCTGATTATTTATTTAACGATTCCCTTATTAATTTATGAGTGGGCAGAAGTTGGCCTACATGGGTTTTGTGTGGCAGCAATGCCAAACACAGAAACACACGACATTTCTTGGATTCAGTGCCTTCCTGAATAGATGAATATCTCTGCAGGATTTGGTTGTTTCCATTTTCTGAAAGTTGCACAGTAGCCTAAGCTGCGATTTTAACTACTTCTGAAATGTGAATCTTTGATTGGCAAGGCATACAGAACAACCTTGAGGAAGTTGTTATCACTTCTCTGATTTAATTACATTAGTAAAGAGGCTTGCCTCGCTACTGGTGTTTGTTAACTTGTTTGACAAGAGAATAGAGCAGAAATGGGCTGAGAACCAGTCTGATTGTGGTGCTGATCTCAACTCAACTCGTATCCAGGGACTTTTTAAAGGGTTTATAGATAGGGCAGTTTTCAACATTTTCTCTGTTACTTCATTAAGTTTACAACAGATTTTGATGACACTTTCAGGGAATGGTTTTCATTGCACAAGGGACGAGTGATTAGGTTTTTATGGTGATCCCATTCTGGATGTGGATCCAGCAGGGGGGTTTTTTATCAAGTAGTTGTTAACACAACTTGATAGGGAACAATGAAGGATAATGCCTTGGCAGAGGTTTGTGCTATTGAAGCTCTTCTAGTCTAATAAGGTAAAATGTTCAGATTTTCCTGAGTTCAAATAAAAAGATAATCCAGTTCTAACAAATTTTTTCATTTTAAATCCCTTAAATTCAAATATTTCAGTCACACTAAAAGATTGAATTTCAGGCCACAACAATATGAAACACTGCTACAGCTTTTATTTCACAGGTAATCATTTATTAGTGTAACTATAATTTGTAAAAATACACTGTACAATGATAAAATTTAAAGCAAAAATATGTGTTATAAATTTGGAGGAAAATATTTATTTTTGCAAATTTTAGCCAAAATGTAACATGGCAATGCTTAAATTGAAGGTACTGCAAATCAGCCAATCACATTACAGCAAATCAGTGCATCAATGGAATGTAGACATAATTGTGGCAAACTGCTAAAGTTCAAATTCAGCATCAGAATGGGGCAAAAAGATGCATAAGTGGTTTTGAATGTGACATTTTTGTTAGTGGTTGATCCGAAAATTTCAGAAACTGCTGATCATGGGCTTTTAACACACAAGAGAGAAAATATCCAGTGTGTGGCAGGTCTCTGTGAGAAACTGCCTTGTTGATGCCAGATGTCAGAGGAGAATTGCCGAGGTTTGTGTGAACTGATGCAGTGAAGAAGTCAGACATGTCTGAAGGCAAAAGGGGGTCCAACCTGCCAACATACAGTGGGAAGTGGGTATATTCTTCCATTTAGCTTAAAACAAATCCAAACATAATCTTTAGTCCATATCTCCCACCATTACTGTGTAGCTGTTTGTGTAAATAGCACAGGTAATATCGTCTGTGGTCATGTCGTGTTAGGTAACAGGTTTGGGGTACAGTGAAGATCTTTTTAAGGAGGGGTGGGAAGAGAAGAGCTACAGTGGGGTCCAATGTGGGAACCAGAGGCCCCTCCTGGCCTCCTTGTTTCAGCTCCGTTGATCAGAGGGGAGGGGTGAGAGGGAGGGGAGGGGGTCGGGTACTGTACCTGCGGGGAGCTGGTCTGTGTATGTGTGTGCATGAGAGAAAGAGGGGTCCACTTTGGTTCTGGTATAATCCATCCACAATGCCCTCCGCCTCTCCTCTCCCTCTGCTCCCACCCCACCTTCAGCCTTCAGTGTGACAGGTCCCAAACAAAGCTCTCGGCGTCTTCACATGAACTCACATCATGGAGTAAATATGGGCAAGGGGAGGGCAGGAAAAGAGGGAGAGAGAAATTTCAAACTGAAACAGGCCTTTTAACCTATCCAAAGCCAGGGAAAATGGCTGCTCCTCAGCTTAAATTGCTTGTCTTGACAGTGGCTTGGGGGCGTCCTGCCACGCTGTCGCACACCGGGACCATTTTTAGACGAGCCTTGGCAGAGTAATGACATTTTCTGACAGGATGTTGTGCTGAAATAATGTGTCTACCTCTTTGTTTGTTTGGAGCCAAACACTGACAAAAAGAGGGTGTCACACACCTGATTGCACACCATTAATAAAGACACCTTTGCTTCCAAAGCACGCACAAAGATACGTCTCTGCACACATGAAGACCTCTATATGCTGCAGGAGAGGCAACTCAGAGTCAGATCATTGTCGACTGTTATTTATAAAACTAAAGTGAGATAAAGGATTTTACCTGACTGAATATTTGCAGTCCTTAAGGGGACTTTATCCCTGCTGGGCTCTCACCTGTGGAGATAATCTTTATCATTCAAGTAATTAATGAGGCTTTAATGGGGGCTGTGAAACTCGGCCTCGGGTCATTAGCCAACAGCACAGATGCTGCTGCTTCTGCTGCTACTAAGTGCTTCTTAACTCTCAGCTGTTGATGCAATGAGAGAAAGGAGAGAAATTAAGTGGTCTTTCCTCAAAAATGAATTTCAAGTTGAGCAGTTCTTTAATTGGTTTCTGGTAAAACATCAGTCCAAGGTAGTTTCCATCTGTGTGGTATACAGTCCTCAGGTAGTGAGAAAACATCCGTAGGTCAAGAATAAATGGCAACCAACAGGTATATTATACACTCGATGCCTCGTTATAATGTTATTAAAGTATTCCACTGTTACGTGCTTAGGGACAAGATTGACATGACTAAAAGACCACAGAGGTTGCAGCCTCAACATGGCCTCTTGACCTGTCATTTAGTAGATCTACTGTATGGCAGTAGATCTAGTAGATGGCATGTACAGTTATGTCTACGTACATGGATTGGCCTCAACATTTGAAAAGCTCCTTTGATAACCAAACGACTGACGTCTTGTGGCATTGCCCAGTTCTTTTATGAGTGGTGTAGAAGAATGGCTGGGGTTGGCTTCAGTGTTAAGGCCATTTGATGAAATCCCAGCCGAAGGAACAACTCAAGATCCAACAGCCTTGAACTCCCATATCCAAAACTGAATCAGGTCGTTTGATAAAAGTGATTCATGCAGGGCGGACATTAGCTCAGTTGGTAGAGTGTCCGCCCCATGTACAGGGGCTGCCAACCCCCAGCAGCGGCTGCTGGTTCGAATCCTGCCCTCAGCCCTTTGCTGCAGGTCATCACCTCTCTCTTCACCCACTTTCCTGTCTCTTTCAGCTGTCCTACATATAATAAAGGCCATAAAAAGCCCAAAAAATAACTTAAAAAAAAAAAAAAAAAAGTGATTCATGCAAAGTTAGAAAAAATTCTCCCAAATTTTACAAGCAAGAGATGAATATGTGACCCAATGACCTTGACCTTAAGTCTTTTGCTTCCAAAGTCTAATGTGAATATGCCAAAGTTAGAGTAGAGCTGGGCGATCTGCCCCCCCCCCCATAAAAATCTTCGACTTAAAAAAAATTCAATTCACGATTCAATTCAATGCCCCCATCCCATTTAAAATGAAATAACTACTCACTGTAAATTTATTTCCAAAATATACATTTATTTATACTTAAAATATACATTTAAAGTGCCTCCAGGTCAAAAAATCAACACAGAAATCAACACAAAGTGCCTGTGCACTGTAGTTTTATACACTTGTTTGAATTAACTATGAAGATAACAAAATGCCTGAGGTAACGCTTGTTGTAAAAAAATAGAAATCTCAATAGAAAATTCAACTCTTGTTGTAAAAAATGTTAAAGTGTACAAAGTAATGAGACAATTGCCTTAAAGGGCGAATGTGACATGAACGGGTTGAAAAAAAAAAAACTTGAGTTTCAGGAAAAACAAATCGATTAAACTTGCCAACTCGGTTTTTAAATCGAATTGATTTTTTACCCATCCCTAAGTTAGAGACGACAGTTGTGCAAAGTTTGAAGAAAATCCCTCTTCATGTTTGAAAAAATCTCAGCGTTTGTAGCACTTTCCCTTTGGGTCATAAACATGTGTGTAAACACCAGTGCTGTCAAAACCAGAATTTTCAGTAAATAGATCTTGCAAGACTTGGAGTACTGGTTTGAGTACAGTTTGTCAGTGTTTATAGTCTACCTTAGTATGTGTGTTGTATCTGCAGGTGTGTATTGATTGGTTGACAGTAGGAACTGTCATGATAGTGGAACTGGGCTAAAAGAAAGGCAAAATATTTTTCCGATCCATCAGTTATTATGTTAATAAACATCAATGCACAAAAAGTTAATTGAATCATTGCACTGTGTGGACACTGACAGGGATGCCTGGTATTATCAGACAAATATCGATAGCGGAAGATATTAGCCTCAGCGTTGATTAGTAGCATGGGCAGAATTGAATGTTTTTGCCAGCGTTTACAGGTGATACTTTTACCTTACAAATTGGACAAGTCCTTAATATTGGTTATATTGTAATACTGTTTTGCTATGATGGTTACCTCATCACCTATTGTCCAACTCTATAATTCAGAAGTGTCATTTTTTTAGAGAACAAAATGCTTTCTTGATTTACATCTGTTTCCAACACAATGGACTGAACTATGAGAGGTACAGGTACATTTCAGTTATGTTGAGACTCTGTGGTCTTCACATTACATATTGATATTGATATCAGTATTAATGATAATGAGTTTGGGAACATAGGCATGTATTGAATAAAAAAATGTAATATTGTGCATCCCTACTTATTCAGTTGCTCCTAAAGAGCTTTATGTACTTCTCTGTTGAGCAAACATTCAACCAGTTGCCCTGACAAAACATTAAACATGATTGGTCTCATTCTTGGTATGATCTCACCAACTCTAACTAACAGCAACTCTGATTGGTTCAACCCTGATGTATAATTAATCTTCAGTATTATATTTTATTTATATTAAATCCTTCCTTTATATTTCACTTGCTGCATGCTGTAAACACCTGTTACATCCTTTGACCTGCTATTATTACCTCCGCCAAGGAGGTTATATTTTCGGGAGAGTTTGTTTGTCTGTCTGTCCGTCCGTCTGTTCGTCCATCTGTGAACAAAATAACTCTAAAAGTAATGGACGGATTTTGATGAAATTTTCAGGGATTGTTCAGTATGGGAAAAGGAAGAACTGATTCTATTTTGGTGTTGATCCGGATCAGCGTCTGGCCGCCATGGCGAAAAATGTGATTTCTGTGAATAACTACTGAACTAAAATTGATATCATTATGAATCCAATTGCTAATGGTATGTTTTCATGGTCAAGGAATCTAAATATTTCATTGAAATAAAGGTAGGACTAATATTTATGGTCAAAATCACAATATGGCTGAGGCTGTGGCACTGGCGGAGGTCTGCGCTCTCCGAGTGCTTTTCTAGTATTATCTGTTATATTTATTATATATGTTGGTGTAGTGTGTACATGTCCATCAGTCGTGACCTTTTTAAGATTTTTCACGATAATATCTTTAATTATGGTCAAAGATAATCAAGTAAGTATTCAAAATTTAAGTCAATATTTGAACAAAGTTGCAGCAATATTTGATTCTCAAATTTATCATGTGTGTCCCACTCAAGATACTGGACACCACACACACATGCACACATGCACACACATGCACACACACTCTCTCACACCAACATGGCCTGGAAGAGTGTTATGTCAAGTACCTCCCATCATGCTTTGTTCCTGTGTAGTGAAGTGAGTGAAGCGAATGGCAATTCTTCATTCTCACCCTCCCCTCCCAACCCAACTTTCATTCTCTCCTCCCTCCTTTTCCTTTCTCACCCCATCCTCCCTCTCCCCACTGCCGAGCTGCATTAATCCGTATTGAGGAAGCCCCCCCTCCCCAGCAACCCACCTCCCAAAAGTTTCCTCCCCTGTCCCTTCCTCTCCACCTTTAACAGCCTCTCCATTTCTCTTCTTTACTTCTGTCAGTTTTCACTCTTGTTCACTCCCCCCATTCAGCTCCCGGGCGCCGTATTTCCTCCATATTCCAAAAATCCAAACTGCCGACCGGTGATCCCTTTCTCTCAGCGCATGAGAATCAGGGAGCGGCTGGCGGCTTAGAGCTGACATCCTCCCCCCCTCCCCTCTTTTATCCTCCCCTCCCTGCATCGCCATCCACTGTACCAATCAATCAATCTCCATTTCTTACATTCCATCTCTCCTCTCCAGCATCCTATCATGGACCAGAAACAAAGCAGGCTCCCATTATCCCCCTCCCCACCTCCGACCCACCCACCCACCTACCCTTCAGCTTCCGACTGGGCCTAGCTGGTTAATCTTCCCGAAGCGTTCAGTGTCCAACCGACCCCCCTGATGCCATCGGACAAAGAGAGGGCTCCCTAATTCTCCCTTTCTCTCCTTCACCCTCACCCACTCTCACCCCTTCGCAGCACCCCCCACTTACATTCTCCATCCACAGGGCCCCAGAACCAGCGGAAAGGCTTTGAAGAAGGGGAACACCCCCTTCGAGCCTCTGCCTTCCATCCCTCTGGTACCTCTAGGAGAAAAAAAGTGCACCGCCAAGGCTGTCAGGGTGGCCCTTCCTTCTCTCCCCCCTTTGTTGGGTCCTGTGTACCGCGCTTTACATACCCCACTACCTCAGCATCCAAGCCCCCCCCCACTCACTCCCCATCCAGCTCATGAAAGACCGACCTGCTCAAGAATGTTGTTTTTAGCTCCTTCCTTTTCTCATTGAGCGGGTGATTGGTGATGTGCCCGGGTTTTGTTGCCCGTATCAATGGTGCCACTTGATGACAATTTGGCGGGCGAGACGGCCATTTTTAATCAGACGTTAATTTATTGCGCTGCACCCTTGCTGGCGTGACTTTGGTTAAAGGAATGAGTAGGGTGTTGTGTCGCTTTTTGTTCCTTGTTTTGTTGGGGAGTGTGGCTAACATTAATAGCGTGTAGCTATAGTCCCTCTTTACAGAGGCCTCCAGTGGCACTGAGCCTTGCTTGGCGGAAAAGTCCCTGTGGTTTGAATAAGACCTAAACCACTTAAGGACAACCACTAAAGAGGACTACTGCTGTTTGATCTTTCAGTTACAGCAAGGGCAGAATAACTCCTCATGTTGAATAATAGATTATTTATTGGGTATAAAAGAGAAAGTTTGGCTTCATAAGAAATCATGTAGAAAAAAAGATAAAGTGGACATGCACAGCCCTGGTTGGGTGCTGGATCCTAAAAAATCAAATTATAAAGCACAAGAGATCTGGGCCTGTATTCTACAAAACACCTTAAGGCCAAAAGTAGCTCCTAACTTGCCAATTTAGTAGAAACTCTCAAAAATAATGGACATGTCAGTCCTAAATTTAGGACTCCCACATTTCTCTCCTTAAAGTATTTTCAAAGTATTTTAGCACTAAAACAAGCTCCTAGACCTGTGGGAAGTTAGAAGTAGTGAAGAGGACTCCTAAGTCACTAAGACCAGTTGAGAAAGAATATCAGCATGGTTGCTGCTGGCAATCCACCTCATGAACGCGTGAACATTTTGGAAAGATACAATAACAATGAGATGAAAAAGGAAAAGGTACCGCCTCAATCAGGAGGGCAGAATGATGGTAATAGAATAAGTCAAAGATGCAATCACTTCACCAACAAATAGAAACAACCCAGTGGCTTGGGTGCAGAGCCTCCTCCTAATAATTGAAATACAAATAATAAAGTTCACACGTTAACAAAATTTGTGATGACAAATTTAGCAAAGTTAATTAATGTATAACATTTCTGTTAATTACTGAACACACTGAATTGGTTGTCAGGTTTTGTTTGACAATAATTGGTCTTACCTGTTGCAGTGGTTTGTCTTTTGAATTCTTCCTCTGACCTTGAGACCGTAAAGAGAACCAGTGTTTCTCACAGCAAGCAGTGGTTCTGGTCAAAAGTGGGAACACTACATTTTCCCTTGCTTCTTTTTTCAATTGCGAGGCTATCCCAGATCCAAATTTTCCTATTTTAATGTCCTTTTTTTATGGACAAGTTGGGCAAGGAGAAAAAGCTGGTCTTGGTTTGTGCTTTCGTTTACCTGATGTTTTCTCTGCCTTGGTTATTCCAGAGTTCGAGCTCATTAAGAGGCTGCTTATATGCTAATCGTTTAACCAGATACAGCTTCTTAAAATTAGTAGTACACATACATGACTAGTCAGTATATTGCTCTTGGTTTAATGTTTATTCGGTAGTCTACATTTTTTTTTATTTGAAGGTCTTTATTTAAATATGCTAACATGGCACCTTTCTCTAAACTGCATGATTTCTCTGTAGACACGTTCCCTGTCAGCCAATCACTGTAGCCGTTGTAAGTCAAGTGGTTCCTGAACATGACATCATCCATAGCAACGGGGGTCAGCTCCGCCCCTTTCTTTTAGCTTAAGAGCTCTCTGAATTCCTTAGTGAGAGTTAGTCTCAGTATGTCTGTGAATAGGTTTTAAGAGAAAACTCTTAGTTAGGAACTTTTAGTGTCATTTAGGAGTTCTCCGAGTGGTAAGATAAAATGCTTTGTGAATACGGGACCTGATCACCCAAAGGAGCTCCCTGCAAGAATTTATTAGACAAACAGTGACGTTTCGAGCCATATGATTCTTCCTCAGACTTGAACAAAGCAAAAAAATGTTTTATGCCAAGTCTGGGAAAGAGCCATGGCTCAAAACTGCAACATGGTGGTACATAAATTCATATTTGGTCTTTAACAACAATCTGTGGAGCTGAATAATGAAGCCTATGCAGTAGTGCAAAACCTGCAGATTAAAAAAGACCCGGTCTGCAGTGTTTAATGTCTTTGTGTCCTCACACTGTAAAACTCCTTCCTTTTTTATTCAGGGTTCCAGTTTCACATCATACAAGGCTTTGTCTGCACCACTGTAAGCCTGTACAGTACTGCTGTTTGTCAGGGGGCTTAAGACCTGCTTCAGACACTCCCTCTTTAACTGATGTTAGGTTGATCAAAAGGTGGCCGAGACGGTGCTTTCAACATTACCTACCTGCTGTAGAACAGCTGATGTCACTCAGGCTTCGTTTGGTGGATTTTACAGTCAATGCATAGTTTCAGAAGGTGGCCCTGGAACCATGTCAGCCCCCCTACAGCAGACCATTTGGCCCGTAGAACATTATCAGTCAGAAAATATCATTTCTTATGTTTTCTTGATTAATCTCTTAAAAGCTGAATTAATTAGCAGTCTTGAACTTCCCTATAAAGTCATCTGGGGTTTAGTGTTAAACTGTAGGGCAGTAGTGGAATGTTAAGGCCTAATGAAGAAACAGTTTCGCTGTTTTAGGTCACTCTCAAACCTAAATCTCAGTTTGATCTTCACACTGCGTCTATGGAGAACCAGTACGTGCTAATATTATGTAATCAAGACTGCCATCCCATCCATTGTTGCATTGCGAGCCAAAAATACACAATCAACTTGTATGATAACATTGTTTAGTTCAAAGCAGCTTGGAAATATTCTGTTCCATAAAATAAATATATTTGCTATAGTTAAAGCTGCTTCCGGTGACACTTGCGTAATTACTGGACAGTTGTATAAACATCATCCACATGGATTTCTGGAGATTAATCTATAAAAATGGCCGGGGCTGGCGGTGCTAACAAAGCTAACAGTAGTCAGACTCTGCTTTATTTTGTCAGTTAACTCTAGGTTAGCTTCCCTGGTGTGATGGTGGTCCAGATCTTCAGTCCACACTTTCACACTGACCCAAATGAAGTGGGTTTTCAACAAAATGCGAACTAGAGTGTGTTTGGTTTGTAAAAATCGTGTCAACAGTGAAAGCATCCTAGTGACCCAAGTTCACCAAGTGGTCTGGTTAGGTTCATTATAGGTTTGGAGTAGTAAACCCTCATATTGCTTCTGTTTGCACTGCCAGCTGTACCTTCACTTGAGGGCCGGGATGTGAGCTGGGAAGTGAGTGTTGCACCAGCTGCATAAACGTGTTCCATCATAGCAGTGCGACACAGTGCTGTAGAGCATGATTGTAAACAAAGAGCAACCATTGAGGATATCCTAGCACTTCAATACTCTGTGGTGCATTGCCCTGTGTGGATATTACAGCAACAGCAGAGAACTGATCACTCTAGATCCACAGCTTTTTTAAACATGGCAAAGTCCATATCTTTATTTATGTTTGATTTTTGTGACCTATCAACAGACTGCAGCACTATTAGCTCCACTTTTTAGGGTCTGTTTGATATTCCTCCCCTTCAGACTGGTGCCAAAAAATAGAATAGCACAGGTTGGTTATTTGTATACCTTTATTCCTTATCCAACAGCAGAAACATAGTAATTTCATGCTATACCGAGCTTTACTGAACTGGACTGCTTGCTTAAAATGCAGCTTTAGCTTTAGTGATAAGAACTACCATGACTCCGGTGTCCAAAGATGAATGTTGAACAACTGGATATACTGTATATAAAATGAGCCAAGACCATGACCAAAGATCACTGCCAGTCTTGTCCATCTCCTTTGCTGCTTTGTCCGACATGTCCATTATCCTTCACAAGCCGTTCTCTGTATGACCTGCCTGTAGGTGTCTCCCTCAACTTCTTTGGTATCACTACTTTAATACCACTTTAATGGCGATCCATTCATGTCCAGCCTTCTGTTGCACACCAAAACCTATTTCCAGTCAAAAAGAAGGCGGGGGGAAAAGCGGCATGACTGTGTCTGTGGGTGGATACCTGAGTGAATGGCATGTGCACAGCTGGAAAAATGATCCTACTTCAAACAGCCGTATGAATCAGAGAGGTATCGCTAACAACACCCACTCAGAAGCAATAAAACAAGTGCAGGGAGGGGTTCAGTGTGTGGGTGTGTGTGCATTGATGTGTGTGCGCCTTATAAGAAGTGAAAGGGAAGTTGATAGGAGGACATTAAACAAAGGGAAAATCGGTTGAACATTAACAGAGAACACTTTATCAGCTCTTTTTCCTGGTTTTATGGATGAATGTGAGCATTGTTCTGCATTAAAAATTGAACTACCAAGATTGCTTTCCAGTTTGGTGGCATGCTTAATTGCACGGTGTCCGCTCAGCTTTGCAGCAATTGTGTGCTGGTTATGTAATCGACGTAGTTCTAAGTGCAGCTGAGGTATGTATGAGGGATTTGCATAGATTGGGGTGCACGCTCCAAGAGGGCTGGGGGGCCCCCCGGTCAAATAAGACAAAAACAAGGGCAGGATATGAAGTCAGGACCAGAAAATACCACCATTGTGAGTAACATGGGCCTCAGGCTATCTCTGGATACACAGAAAAGGTGTGTGAATCCATATGTGATAAAGCTAAGGCTGCATTAGTGCTCTCCTATATTGATAAAGAGTCAAGCAGCTGGATCTACAGCCATATTCCATTTACAGTAAATGCCTTCAGCTCAAGGATGGAGCCAGCAGAGGCACTTCAAAGCATCTTTAAAGCGCCGACTCTCTTTTGTTCTGGCATATCTTATCACAATAAGCTCCAATAAACAGGACCGCGACTGTGACTTTTAATGTTGCTTTTACAGCTTCCCATCTTAACAGTTTAAGAGAAAGTGAAAGAGTGTCCAGGTTTTCTGTATGACACTGAAAGTGTGATAGATTTATGAAATGGTGGTGAGAGAAAAATGAAGCGAAGCAAAAGAACAATGTAGTAAACTAACAGCAACAGGGGAGCAGAGCTGAGTGAGGACGACTTTTGAAATTTGGTTCATTCACATTTTTCTTAGAGGTTGCCCACAGGGAGATAAAATGAGACATATCCACACAAGTTATTTTTTATCATACAGATGTTCCATCCACAAAATGCCTTATAACACTGGCCCTATTCTTAGAGAGAATGTGGCGCTCTGATAAAAGGGAAGAGTCACGTATACTTTGGCGAGAGAGTCATATTAACTACATGAGAGCCTTAAAACATGCTCGAGCTGCCTACTACTCTTCACTAATTGAAGAAAATAGAAACAACCCTAGATATCTCTTCAGCACTGTAGCCAGGCTGACACAGAGTCAGAGCTCTATTGAGCCTGTGATTCCTCTAGCCCTGGGCTGTGAGGACTTTATGAACTTTTTCAATGATAAAATTCTGAAAATTAGAGATAAAATTAGCAACTCTTTATCTCCAGCCGAACCTGCCCTACCTTTAAATGTAGTAGAAGTCAGACCTGAGTTAGACAGTCTCTACGATTAGCCTTCAGGAGCTAAATTCTCTCGTCTCTTCCTCTAAATCATCAACCTGCCTTTTAGACCCAATCCCAACTAAGTTGTTTAAGGAGGTCTTTCCTCTAGTTTGTCCATTGTTGCTGGAGACAGTAAATATATCTCTATCAACAGGCTACGTACCACAGTCTTTTAAAACAGCAGTAATCAAACCCATCCTTAAAAAACCTAACCTTGATTCAGGAACATTAGCTAACTATAGGCCTATTTCTAACCTTCCATTTGCCTCAAAGATCCTGGAGAAAGTGGTAGCTGATCAGCTAGGTGACTTCCTTCAAGACAATAGCCTGCTTGAGGACTTTCAGTCAGGATTTAGAGCTCATCACAGCACAGAGACTGCTCTAGTTAAAGTAACCAATGATCTACTTTCAGCTTCAGATGAAGGACTGCTCTCTGTTCTTGTTTTGTTAGACCTTAGTGCAGCTTTCGACACCATTGATCATGATGTTCTTATACAGAGATTGGAGATGTTACTTGGGATTACAGGGACTGCCTTAAACTGGTTTAAGTCCTACTTATCTAATAGATATCAGTTTGTACACGTGAACAACAAATCTTCTGTGTACAATAAAAGTAAGTTACGGGTTCCTCAAGGTTCAGTGCTAGGTCCAATTCTCTTCTCTATATATATGCTTCCCTTGGTAATATCATGAGGAAATACTCTGTTAATTTTCACTGTTACGCTGATGACACACAGCTCTATGTATCTTTAAAGCCAGGTGAGACAAACCACTTAGATAAACTAGATGCCTGTTTAAAGGACATCAGAACCTGGATAGCCAGAAATTTTCTTCTTCTTAACTCAGACAAGACAGAGATTATTGTGCTGGGCCCTCGACACCTTAGAGAATCCTTTTCTAGTGATTTAACTGCCATAGATGGCATTACCCTGGCACCAAGCACAACTGTTAGAAATCTAGGAGTGCTATTTGATCAGGATTTATCCTTTAACTCTCACATAAAGCAAATTTCAAAATCAGCCTTTTTTTCATCTACGCAACATCGCTAAAATCAGGCCTATCCTGTCCCAGAGCGATGCTGAAAAGCTAGTCCATGCTTTTGTTACCTCCAGATTGGACTATTGTAATTCTCTGCTTTCAGGCTGTCCCAGCTTGTCCCTTCAGCTGGTCCAAAATGCTGCAGCACGTGTACTGACTAGAACTAGGAGAAGAGACCACATTACTCCTGTATTAGCTTCTCTGCATTGGCTCCCCATTAAATATAGAATAGAATTCAAGATTCTTCTCCTCACCTATAAAGCTCTCAGTGGACAGGCACCAGTCTATCTTGAAGAGCTTGTAGTGCCGTACAACCCCTCTAGAACATTACGCTCCCAAGATGCTGGCCTACTTGTGGTGCCATCAATCTCCAAAAGTAGTATGGGAGGTAGAGCCTTCAGTTATCAGGCTCCTCTTCTCTGGAACAATTTACCAACCACAGTTCGGGAGTCTGACACTCTCTCTACCTTTAAGGTTAGACTTAAAACATTCCTCTTTGATAAAGCTTTCAGTTAGGGACCAGCTTATAGGTAGGTTATAAATAAATAAATAAATAAATAAATAAATTAGTTCATAAACTAGACTCATAGTTTAGATGTAATAGGCCTAGACTGCCGGGGGGGAGGGGTCTGGCACAATGGGCTCTATCACTCTCTCTCTCTCTCCACATCTGCTTTTGCCCTTTTGTTTGCTCCTGTACTCGTCTCTGGCTCTTGTCTTGTAGGTGGCCTGGGATCCTTGGTGGAGACTGCCTGCTGCTGTGGAGTCATGAAACCTCAAAACTACAGCTATAAACATGACACACATAGTTGGCCATTCTATTAGGAACACTCCATTCTCATTATCATTATAGCTGTTCATGTAGTTATTAGCATGATCTCCATATCCATGGTCGTTACACCTACAGTATCTATTTCTTATTACCACATAGTCATGAAGTCCCTCTTGAAAATGGGATGTCACATCTCAAGAGGCCTTTAACACATTTATACTTAACGGAGACAAATATGGTTGGGATGCACTTGTGGTCTGGGCACCCATGAGTTCGTCACTACCATAAGTTCTTATTTTCAGTTTGAATATCTAAGATTATACTTCTAGAAAATGATCACCACAACCATTCAGACATGAGGACCCTCCAGAAATGAGATGTAGCATCTCAAGAGGCTAACCTCTAAGGAATCAGGCGACAGGCCAATGATACATGGACCTGTCCCTAACTTTAGTTCTTACTTCGTCCACTTGTCTCCTCTTACTTCCCTTCCTTTGCCCTCACACCCATCACAGCATCGTGTGGATTTGCTGTTCATCATGAGACTGGGATCCACATTCAAGATTTCCTGCTGCTTAACAGAAGGTTTTTCTTGCCGCCATGATGGAGGGATTCATGATTGGCTATATGGATTCATGTTGGGTGTTGGATGTATATATTTGTATATATATGTATATGTGTATTTTATATGTATATATGTATCTATGCATATATGTGTATCCATAAAATGAAGAGCTTTATGCTCTATTGTAAAGTGTCTTGAGATAACACTTGTTATGAATTGGCGCTATACAAATAAAGATTGATTGATTGATTGATTGATTAGTTTGTTATAACCTCTGAGTAACTTGTCTTTATGTTTGTTTATTTTTTTTTTTTTTCCTTTTTCTGCACATGGGACATATCCACACAAGTTTTTATTTTATCATATAGATGTTTCATCCACAATATGTCTTATAACACTGGCCCTATTAATTTGTTATAACCTCTGAGTAACTTTTTCTTTTTTTGTGTTTTCCTTTTGCTGCATGTAATATGTGTATAGAATATTGTGTCACTTTAATATACGAAAGGTGGAGGCTTTATATAAGCCCTTTCAGGTATGCAACTCTCCCTGCAACACATAGCTTTTTTTTTTTCTTAATTAAAAAAAAAAAAAAAACTGGCCCTGCTTTTCCAGTGTGTACAGTGTTGCTCTTGTGCTGCAGAAGCTACTGAGTTTGTTATGGTTTTTAAAGGAGACATGCTGATGCATGATTTAATACTTACATATAATATAATAAATTTGAAAAAAAAGACCTTACACCCCCTTAATTTTCTAAAAATGAGATATTGTATTTTTTCTGATATCCTAGAACGAGATTTGATGCCTCTGAAAATAGGTCATTGCGAGATGTCCGTGAGATTTAAATCGTCGTGACGCTACGAGGTACCTTTCTTTTTATTGGAGTAATCTGATAAAACACTTCCTCCTCTGTGATGTCCGTTAGCCACAAAACCGTCACCGAGGAACACATCCATCCAGCAGCAGTATATAGATCCCAAGCTCACAATCATTCATTACCAGCTCTGGCATTGTAGGGGGACTCGATACGCGGTCGCTGCTTTGAGCCCGCCGGAAAATACAGCAGAAGAAGAAGGACAAGCTGGCTTTACCCCCGATAGAACTGACCAATCAGAGCACAAAGGGCTGTGACGTTGCAAGGTAACTGTAGGTCATCCTGAGATCCTCGTGTTTCAACGAGAGCTTCATAGTGGCTTAAAATGAGGATTTTGAGAATGCTATTGTGTGGCAATGAAGGATCTAAATGACTTGTACTGAGGGCAGAAATGCTTTACAGGCATCCTAGTCTGGCATAGTGAAAAGGAGGAACAAGCATGATATGTCCCTTTTAACGTAAACTCTTTCCTCTTCTACAACCACCATGAGAAACGTGAGGAAAATGGAGAACAGCACGCACCAGTGTTTGTTTACATCTTACCAGACGTATGCACCTGCTCCATGTCTTCGGGTCTGGTTTTGGTGAATGGCGTAGCAGCATTACATCGCCAAGCCTGGCATACTTTATATTCTCCTGCCAATTTCATTTAAATGGACACATTTCTTGAAATTACGGCTTTTTTCCAGGTACAGCTCGAGATCTACTCATCTTCATATCCTATTCTACTCTTTCTCTCTTGAGTACTAAGTCACTGCTAGTAAGTGATAAAAACACACCTGAAACCAACTTGTTATTGTGCTGGTGGACTTCATTCACACTACAGCCTGTGAAAAGTGTTTAATAAATATGAGCTGAACTTACTGGATTATCAAAACTCCACAGATGATGTCCCAGTTTCTCCTCTCTGTGGTTCAGTCTCTGATCACTAAAATAACTGTGTAGAGGGGCTTGGCTGCTGATGTGCAACTATGTTTACAACCGCCTCTGTCTGTGGCGTCATCTTCATCCTAGTTCACACCATGTTGATTGACTGGCGCTCCATGATTTCAGGTGAATTTGTCATAGGAGTTGGATATTTTCAACTTTTACAAAAGAGGTGAAGTTCCCACAGTTCATGCAAACATCATTACTTCCCAGTCACTTTCAGTGTTTCTGTTGAAATTCACGTTTTGTGTGAGCACAGCTTGAGTTAGCTGCTGGTTTTTGGAGAGCTTGTTGCCTGAAGAGCCAAAACAGAAAAGAGGTGACCTGGTTGCTGTAACGTTGAACAAATTGGTGGCTCTTTTGTAGCCTGAGCTGCAACTTGTCACACTTCTTGCTTGTGCTTCTCACCAATTGTGTTATTATTGAAAACCTACAAGGACCCAGCTGTTTTTTTCTTTGAATAACAAAGGAGACGGAGGAAATCAGCTGCCAATCTGACGTGTTAAGGATGTCCATGCTTTACAGCTGCATCCTGGATATGGATTACATAACACGTGCTTATGTATTGTTTCATGTTTTTCCTTTTTTCGGTGGTTCTATTCCTTTCTAGAGCTGTCAAGTTGGAGCAACAGGACACAGCAGAGTTTAGAAGTGGTCAGCAGTGTATCCACTCAGGCTTGTTTGGATTTTCCTCGTGTTTAGTTTTTCTCCCACAGTTCAAACACAAAAGGAAACACAACAGGTTGTTAATATTAGGCCAGCTAAAGGCTCGTTTGTCGTATGGCTGCATTGAGAAAAACACGTGGCTCATAATGTGCCTTAAAGTTTGAGTTGTGCATCATGTTCTCTAGCTTTAATCAAGGTTGTCAAAGTGTATTTTTCATCTACCCCAAACCATGCAAATTAACATTTACCTTTTAGCATCAGCCTTGAGGGGGGCAGTCCCCATCAATAAAACACTCATTATGATTTAATCATACCTTCGTTCTCTGATTTCACCATCACTCCTTCATATTTCTTAACCATTCGTTACAGCCTACATCCTTGTGAGGCATCCTGGACCCTTATAAAACATGATTTTAGGGGTAATATAAACCCTTTACATACAGAAAATCAGCATTTAATGGCTGCCCACATCTAATCTGTAGCGTTGGCTTTGAAAGGAAGAATAATTTCAGGCTTTGAGGATGATAAAGAGTGATGGTGGGAGCTGTATGGAGGAGCAAGCATGCGTTTCCCATATCAATCAAGGCCTATGGATGGCGGGGCTAGTTAGCAGCTCGTGATTGTTTTGAGGCCCTTGGCTGGGGTTCCAGTGTACCCCAAAGGCCTGTCCCTTTTGCTTGGCCCAGTGGGGGGCGAGGTGGCGCCTCCGAAGCCCCAAATCCAGCCCACGTTCATGCGTCCGTTCGGATCCATCACTGCAGGGCGGAGTGGTGGGGCAAGGGCCGGCCTTTGTCCAGCGCCGCATTCTTTGGGCCATTGTGCGAGGACCACAACCATTTAGGGATTTTAAAGGCTCGTTTGCACAATTCCTTTTGTCAGCGACCCTCAGCACAGAAAAGCATGAGAGCAGTGGACGGGGGAGGAGCTACAGGTTTTGAATGTAAAAAGGGGAAAAAAGATGGAAATGTGGAATAAAAGAGGGGTGAAAAATGAGGTGTGTTGTTGATGTTCTTTTCTAATTACATGGAGCGGCAGTATGGTAAATCAGGGCCCTTGACTCAATGCATATGCTCCCCTGCCCCATCATTTAATCTCTTTTTCTCACTAGGTCTGCATGAAAGCCTTGGAGCATTTTTTTCCTTGGGCAACAGGCAGGCATACTTTTCTCATGGCACTGAGGCGCATGTCGTAATGGGAATACAGATACCAGCTCAGACACATCACATGTTCTCATAGAGTAAAACAAATACTAAGCATAACAAGATATCACAGACCCCTCCCAGCTGCTCATAAGAAAACAGCTCCTTATCAGAATATTTTCCCTTTTCACGGCATTCCTGTGAATAGGGTCGAGCTGTGAGGGTCCTTGGTTGAAGAGCGTGTTTTGACTGTGATAAATGTGATGCATGTTGGGTGGGGGTGTGCATGTGTGTTTTGTTGCATAACTCTGATTCTCTTTCACCTATAATGACAGACTTTATTTCCAGTAGGCTGAAATGTCTAATTTTAAAGCAGGGGCGTCCAACTGCAGCCTGTAGTCTTCTTTCATGTAGCCCAAATAAAGATCCAAAAACGACTGAAATAATAACATTTTTGCTTGATTCATCAATAAAGACAAACTAATTACAGAGTATAAGATCAACATAAACAGTCCTCTTTCTCTATCTCACGGTCTCATTTATAAAGAATACTGTGCTGGTTATCTTCAAGTACCTTACCAAGCTCCTATGAAGTTAATCAGCTTTGTGCAGTTCGCTCTTGTTTTGTGTCCGAAAATGGAGATGAGCCATCAGCATCTCCTGCCTGTTGCTTGGACGGACATTTCCATCTTGATCAAGAGCTCATGAAGAGATAGACAGGACCAATCACGGCCCCTGAAATCTGAATGACAACCCCAAAATATTTCACAATAATTGATTATCTCCCTTGTTGAGCCAATATTGAAAAGAAGTTAGGAAGCTTTTTTTCTTTCAGCATTTTTTAATAATTAGTGATATCTTAACTTATGTTAGATTGGGTTTAAAACTCTAATAAACTAAGGGTAATCAGTGTAATTCCTCGATTATAACAAACCCTCTTTTAACATCATTAGACGTCATGTTAGTCACATATCTGCAAATGTTCAATAGCAAATAGCTTAATGTTTTTAAAGTGGAGTTGTGTGGGTTTTTCTTTAATAGTAGGTACAGTGTAATTGCCACAGGAAAAGCACTTCATCCACTATTAAACCATGTCAAGGCAGTCATATCTGAGAAGTTATATTGTGCTTTTTCAAGTTTTGTATACCCTGCTGTGTGTTCGGCATGTCTGTTGTACATGATAGAGGCAAGACAACAAAGTCTGCAGTATTTGCACTTTCCCTCTTCTCAAGAAGCTGTCCAAAACAGCTGATTCCCCCTGCCCCACGGCGTGACCTACCGCTGTGACATCCTATCACTGTTTCTGCTGTGGTACTAGTCGGGTGGCTCAGGGTGGAGTGCCCAGTGCGGGCATAGGCTGTAAGAAGAATATAGAATCATCATAATATTGTGCTGAGTACAACTGAACTGACTGTTCAACTATCTAACTTACTTTTGATTAAAAAAACTGACTTGAATTCATGAAGTGTGTGTTAACATAATAACATCACTAACACTAACATCACTTTGTGCAACATTATCTAGCCCCTGGGCTGATGTATCCCAATATAGACAGTTTTGTGGAGAACTGATGTTAAATTGATGCATTGGTACCAGATCATTTCCGTTTGCCTCGAACTTTTTTCCCAATCAATTGTGTCATGGAAATTGGTATTTGAATAGTTTAGGATAATGGCAAACTCAAAACCATTGACAGTTGGGAAGACTTAAAATTTTTGCTATTCAGCCTCTAGTCATTCCTAAAGTGAAAGTAAACAGAACTTCAGAAGTGTTCCGTTCAGCAAACACAGATTTAAGCCCTTTTCCATGTAAACATTTAGAGACTCGTTAGAGACCACTCACCATCCTCCTGTGCTTTTGCACCTTTGACGAATAATGACACTTTCCCTCTTGTGTGGTGATGGAACAATGTCCCAATGCATCATCCTGGTGTATTCAGTGATTTATAATCACTTATCTAAATAAGCACATGCATATGATGTGAAGATGCCACCATTGAGGATGGTTTTGTGTTTCTGTGTGTTTGTTGTTGTTGTTTAGTGTTAGTCTTCTGTTGCACATGAATAGTCGACAACAGGGGGGGAGATAGCAACATGTTAATCTGATGCTGAGGAGGAGATTTTTAAGACTCCCTGAGTCCTTTAAAGCACATTGTTATCATCCTGATTGGGTTTAGCACTCAAGCAGAAACAAATGCATTCCTTCCTTTTGTGTGTCATTCACCTGAAAAGCTGGAGAGAAACAAAAGGGCCCAAGCGTCACAATCTGGCTCTATTGTTGCTCATACAGTGACCAACAGAGTCTGTTGGAAAGTTTTATTGACTGGATTAACACTTGACTGTGAGGAATCTCAAAGATCAATTACTATTTATTTTCATTCAAGCAGGGTTTTTCAGATTGGATTTCTGGTTTCTGAACCTCTTTAAGGGAAATCTATGCCACAATAAGTGAGGGTCATGACTTCTGGCTGGAGAGGTCAGAGTTTAAAGTGGTAGAAAAGCAAAAGGAGATGCATTGAGTTGCTATGGCACAAAAAAATGCTGTTTGAGTTGAGAATAAAGACTCAGAATTGTAAACTCAGCAGAGTCACTGGTTTCAGGTTGATAAATAATTTGATTTTGAAGTTTAAAACCACAAACCTAGTGCCAAAAGGCATTGTGTGTATAATGTCTTGGAAACAGAATACTGATTTTTGAAATACACGTTCACCCTTTTTCAATGGAATACAGAAAAAGACAACATTTTAAATCTTTAAACTGAAACTTTGATTTCCCTTCTTTAATATACAGACATTTTGATTTTGATGCCCCCAAGTTGCTGAATGCTCAGACAACAGTTGAAATACTATGAAGGAAGTTAATTGGTAATTAGTTACAGCATTATAATTGGCTCATAAACAAACACTCCTGTAAAGCTCATTCATGAACAGTTAAAGATGACAGTTTTATCCACATTGTGAAAGATGGTTTCGGCAAAGTCTGACAGATGCTAATCAGCAGCCCTCAAACAGCAATCGCAAGGAATTCGGTGATACCAAAGTCTGAAGTCCACAGTACTATCCAAAGGTTCAAAGAATTCTGACAAATTTCTGCTAGCAAGTGGTAAGGCCAGAAACCAGCACTGAATGCCCATGACTTCTGATCCCTTAGATGGCATGACATTGCAAATCTGCATCAGTCTGTGATGATATCCCAACATTTGTTCAGGATCACTTCAGAAAATTATTGTCAGTCAACAAACTGCTTCACTGCATATACTGATCTAAGGCAAGACTCGTTTGTCTTTAAGAAAAGCCGTTTATAAACAAAATCCAGCTTCTCTTGTCCCAAGCTCATCTGAAATGTGCCAGCCTTAAGTGGAACAATTGCTGTGGTCTGTCAATCCACATTTCAGTTATCTTGACTGGAAAAAAAGCTCTCTAGGATAAATAGAAAAGATCCATCCAGACTGATATCAATGCTACGTTCAATAGCTTTCATCTGAGATGATCTGGGGCTGTACCCATGCATCTGTGAAGGCACCAATAATACTGAGAGGTACCTCCAAAGAAAAAAATGCCCCCATCCAGACTGTTTTTTCAGGAACATCTGATTATTTAACAAGACAGTACCTGATAAGGATGGGAATTGAAAACCGATTCCAGTTGAGAATCGTTAACAGCTCCATCAAAGAATCAATATCATTAATCTTTTTGCTTATCAATTACCTTATCAATTCCTTCCACTGACAGGGTTCAGAAGCATCAGAATTGTAGCTTAATTTTCATTGCACCTACTACACAACCTTAAGTGAGTGGAAACACCAGCAACTTGCAGAAGCAGATATCTATGCTGTGACGTGTTTGACATTGTTGCCACTGAAAATCAGACCAACATTTGCCCACTCGCAAAATCTGCAGGAATCGATAAGGGAATCGTTAAAGAATTGGATCGATTAGCAGGATCGTTAACAGCATTGCTATTGATAAAATCTTATCAATTCCCATCCCTAGTACCACGGCCTACATGAATCTCCAAGTAAAAAAAAAAGAGTTAGAGTGCTAAACTGACCTGCATGCAGTCCAGACCTGTGCCCCTCTGAAAGTGTTAACTTAAGATATCTGTTAAAGAAGATTGGGAAAAGACTTCCCCTTTCAGTGCCTCAGTGTTCAGTGCCTTAGTCCCCATACACTCACAGAGTATTGTTAGAGGAAAAGATGAAACGGAGATGTAGATATTCTCCTGTCCACACTTTTTGAAATGCATTGCAGCCATCGTCTTCAGATTAACATACATGAAATTAAAAATCATTAAATATGACATCTTTGTTTTAAGTTTAATTAAATATACATTGTTAAATCACAGTAATAGCTACATTCACGTTTTACACAACATTTTTTGAGACTGCTGTTTGTACGTGTCTAGACAGAGTTGAGTGTTTGTGTCTTTATCTGTAGCAACATATATATTTTTTCCCTCCTTTATCTGCTGTGTCTCCTCGACTGTTTAACCACTGGGCCAAGTTTGTCAATATGTTCTGAGCTGCTAACCTGCACAGGCGTGTTTCTGTCTGAGTCAAAGAATGGTATGTGAGGAGGAGAGGAGCTCAAAGCCCGTTCCAGCACCACGCTGACTGATTTAGCCTTTGAATACGACTGAATTCAATCCTGCACAAGAACCAGGGGTCAAGTGAGTCAGTATGCAAAGTCGTGTGCCAGGATCAGGGCTGGGAAATATTGACAGTTTTTTATAGATAGGCAAGGATTCCATATTTCCAAATAGATTGCTTATGGTGATATGCTTTATGCTTATGTATGTATTCAAGTGCTAGGCCTAGTGCTCAGTAAATGGTTTACAGTAATAATCACTTTCAGTTGCATTCTTATTGACAAGATTATTGATTTGATGTTTGTAGTCCAAGTAAAAAAATAGTTCAGCTTATTCTACTTGATTTAATTAATGGAGCATTTGTATTAATAGATTAAACTAGATATTCAAATGACATACACCATTATATTGTTATTAAAGGTGCAGGCAAACCCAGACACAAACACGTAACCTAAAACACCACATGGACTGTTCAATGTAGTGCATTTCACTTATCAACTTGGGCAACTGCTAATAGAAAGTGTTTGGGACTGTGCATATCTGGCAGGTGATTGGATGATTGTTCCAGCAGTCATATTAATCAGATGATATAGTGAGCAGGCGCCACAGCAATGTTGTAAAATGCATTTTAGCCTCAACATCGAACTAAAGTGTTGGAAGTGGGGTGAAAATATCCTTCAAGAGATATGCTTTTGGTGTTTTTTGTTTAAATTTAATATTAAATGTGTACCAAATCTTACAAAACTGCCACCGAAGCTGTTAGCATCTATGCTAATCTCTGTACAAGCAGTTATTCCCCTTTGTCATCTTGCTTGAAGCTCACACCTCCTCCTGCTCTCAAGGTCATTTTTTTTGGCCGCTAATAATCATTGTAGACCGGAGCTTTGCTAGGTGGATCTTCCTGATTACAGCTGTGCAAGATGCGTTTTCTTGAAACTGTCAGAACTGTCTATATTCTGAGTACAGCATGTTTTCAAAGGATCAATCTCCAGTATTTTTAGGATCAGTGGTAAGCTTCTGAAACATAACAACAAATATCAGTATCTTTTAAAGACTCTGCCCTATCAATCACTGTTTATGTTGTGTTGGTCAGATGGTTGTGAAGTATATCCTATGGATATGTGAAACAGTTCACCTGGTGTGATACGCTTCCTGAGTTTAGATTAAAGCTGATGCATCTGATTTTATAACTGGATAACATTTATCTGTCCAAACTTAAACTGACTGAAACAATGGACAGACAGCAGGTGGATGTACCTGATTTGTCTGGTGTTCTTTTAGCAGTGTTAGCTGGAATAAACCCCGGCACCCTGCCACCTCAAAAGGCACAAGCAGTACCGATAATTGATGCTTATTTATCTGTTGTGATCACTACTGTTATGTCTCAGGAATGAAACATTAGGATGTGGCACATACTAGGGCTGCACAATTTTAGGAAAAACATCGAATTGCTGTTTTTCTGACTTTAATTTGATGAATGAGTTTCTTTAAATCAAGCTTCAGTGCAATATTCACAATGCATACAGTGACATTTACAAACATGACATAAATTTACATCATACCGTCCAACATTAATTCCAGTTATTCTAAGGCAAGAATAAATAACTAAAGATAAGAATTGCTTCCAGATGTATTTATTAACAAGAAATGTGCACTGGTGCTTAACCAACAGCAGTAATTACAACCAAAGAACTGAAAGAGCCTTCTTTGACAGTCTTAACTTAAAAATGTAGTGCAAAAAATATCTAATTGTGTTAATACATTTAAATTAAAAGCAAAAATCTCAAAACAGTGTTAAATCAGTAGCTAGAAAAGCACTCTGAGAGCGCAGACCTCTGCCAGCACCACAGTCCTCTTCCATATTGTGATTTTTACCATAAATATTAGTCCTACCTATATTCCATGTAATTATTTAGATTCCTTGACCATGAAAACATACCATTAGCAATTGGTTTCATAATGATATCTATTTTAGTGCAGTAGTAATTAAAGAAAATCACATTTTTCGTCATGACGGATCCAGACGGTGATCCGGATCAACCGCAAAATCGAATCACTTCTTCCTTTTCCCATGCTGAACATTTCCTGAAAATGTCATCAAAATCCATCCTTAACTTTTTGAGTAATTTTGTTCACAGACACACAGAAAGACAGACAAACTCTCCCGAAGACATAACCTCCTTGGTGGAGGTAATAATCCCATCGCGATCACATGATCACATTGTCTGAAATCAAGATTTTGATCAGAAACGATAAATCATTCATATACTATCACCATCCAAACAAAAAAAACGTGGATGGGACTTTAGGTCCCTATGTCCCAACCCTACTCAGGATGTGCAGTCTGCTCGGAGACATGCACACCTATGTGAGGGGGAGTGGGTGCACAGTAGCACAGCCTATAAAGACCAAGAAACATCCAGTTTTAGTTGGCACACCACCTGACCTCCCTACCACTTCAATACACATCCCACCTCTCAGCTGTTTCTCTTCTTGTTCTCCTTTTTTTGCTGTTTTTTATTATTGTATGGAGCTACCCCTTCTAGCAGCAACCCACAGGAAGCCATTCACTTCCTAATTATCTGCACATCAAACAGGGGTCGCCACGGAGACGCAGACCATAAATTCAGATTCCCCCCCTTTCCCCATCGCAGTGGTGCGATAGCGCTGCAACAGCTGCCTCTAATTGGGGCTGTAGGTTCAAACTGCTAACATATGACTTCCCTCTCATTCACTAACACACTGTCTGGCTCAGCACACACGGTCCAGGTCACCAGCACCCAGAGGGATGAGGTTTCAGATAAAGGGAGACAGGGAGAGCAGAGAAAGAGAAATATGCCCCTTGATTGCATGGGAGGCTTGGTGCGGTTTTTAAGATGGGCTCTGAAGTGGTCCGGTGTGGCCCACTCCCACCACAGAGACCCTCGGGTCAACAGGAGCTCACCCAGATTGACAAAGAAAAAGAGAGGGATGAAGAGAAAAGGGGTGACAGGCTGTGATAACAAAGACAACCACACTGCGGTTCCATGATGGCTCTCTGGTTAAAAATACTGATGAGTTATCAGATCCGGATGGGCCAGATGTTGTACCGCTGCCACAAGAAAACTCTTTTACACCTCTGCTAAGACTCACCCATCCATTACGGGGACTGAAATCAGGATCTTTTGTGTGAATAACCCCCAAGTCGGTCTTATATCAGAATCGTGGCAGACAGTTTTTTTCTGCTTTAGAAATTATGCAAGGGTTCTTTAGAACTTATGCAAGGGTTGTTACTGTACAATATTTACAAGGAAACAACATAAAATTCCTAGAAATCAATGACTGGGTCATTTCTGCTTTTAATTACCAAAATGCAGCCACATTCCTGCACACTGTCTAAGCTGCCCCTAAACATTAGCAACATTTAAGGCCTGCCAGGGTTTTTGTGCAGTTTAGTAACCATGCAGGAGTGTGCCGACACCCCCCTCTCCTGCACATCTGACTTAGTTTATTGATCTCATTTTGTAAAGCTCTGATACATCTTACATTTCATCCATCAATCAATCCATCCAGTCAGCAATCCATTCTTCATCTGTTTCCTGTCTGGGATGGCTCTTTCCACCTACTCCAGAGGGATCCTGACATGTTCCTGGAGCAGAAGGGCCACAGAACCTGTCCAGCGAGTTGTGGGTCTACCTTTCACCAATGTCAGCCTACACTTTTTTTTTTTTTTAGCTTTTTTCTTTTTTTTTTGCATTTCAGATCATCACTGTGTCAGATTATGCGACCATAGAACCACAAAATAGTTTTGTGACTTGTCCAACGAAGATTTACACTGCAAGATCTGAATGGACAAATTTCCACTAACAGAGTTTATATAAACTCATCTTAAAGGATGAGTTCAGTTTCTACAGCTTTCACTTTGTTTATAGAATGAAGTAGAACAATTTACTCACCCAGAAGGCTTTCCTGATCCAAACAGTGCTTCGTGAGATATTTAGATCCAAAATCGAGCAGCGGACATCCGTATAATGGTAGCACACGGGGCATGTATAGCGCTGCTCCTAAAACTGCATTAATCATCCAAAAACTCATTAGTTTCACCAATATTTCATATTGGTCCGTTCACGCTACTCCTCCAAGACAGTCTGTGTCGCTCCAGACATGTTTTTGTGACTGTGCTGACCTCTGAACTGAAGAAGAAGAATGTTTGCCTCTGCGCATGCGCAGTACGGCTCATTGTTTCAGGGGAAGACCGCCAGCTACACAACGACTTTCTTCTTCCAGTTTTGTGCAAAATGGACGAATATCTATCGGGTGAAGATGTTGTGGACGAGAACTTTGAATATGATGGGTGTCCTACAGTTTCGAGCCAGAGTTTACAGATGAGGAGCTCATCGACAGGAGGACGGGGAGGCAAAGAGAAGAACAGCTCTCCAGAGAGTACTGCGCATGCACGGAGGCAAGCGGGCAAAAGGCTAAGGTTACTCAACTTCAGGAACAAGACAATTAAAACTAGAGCAAATTTATATTATTCAGACTCGTCCTAGAGCACCGGGCTATAAGTAGCATATAACCGGCAACAAAACTACGATACTAAGTTTTCCCAAATTTGCTTGTTGTCACACATAAAAAACTACCGCTACATAACTAGAAAGAGATACATTACCTTGTAGCTTTGCATCCTGTAAGTTGTTGAAAAAGAAGTTGTAAAGCAATGCAGAGTTCTGAGGAAGGTCTGAGCTGCATTTTATTCGCATCAACAAACACACGCTTTGGGTCACGTATTGTGATGCGTTCCAGTTGTAGTCAGAAGTAGGAATTTTGAGTTCCGAGTAGGAAACTGCAACTGGAACGTCCCCCAAAGTCAGAATTTCCTCCGGAGAACGCGGTTATACCTCGCCACCCCCGAGTTGACAATGGAAGATGGATGCCCCCAGTGTGAACAGTTATTTAGCTCCTGTAATAATCAATTTATTTGCACTTCAGACTGGGGTGTGTCGCTCTAGATCAGCTGTATACATAGTATTGTTAGACTTATACTTACAAAAATGCTGCCATAGAGATAATCACATTCTTCATGTGGTATTTGTGAACAACAACGCAGGCATGCTAACAACAGCTAACAATAGCCTGGTAGATCGGCATGTTTTCTGACTTTGTAACTGGAACGCTGATAACTCTGAGATGATGTCACTCCCAGTTCCGAGGTTACTGGAACACAGCATTACGACAGTCGCCGCGCGGGCTCATGGGTAGCAGAGTCTTTTACGTTGCCGGTAATAGATTCTCCTCACAGTCCCTTTAAGTGTTAACTTTGTATTAACACTGCAAGCCTAAAATCCCCGTGGCATGGGTGGGATGACTCTACGGTGTCAATTATAGTTTCAGAGCTCAAAATGCTCTTGTTCAACTGAGATTATTTTTTCAGGGATTTGACTCCATCCATATTCTGCCGGGTCTTAAATTTTTCTAACATCAAAATTTGAGCTCTTTTTAATATGCTGTGAAAGAACTACTTGCATATAACGACCGATGTGAAGACCTTGGGAGGGAGAGCTGGTACTGAAGACAGCAAACAAACACACTGTATTTAGAGTAGCCTACGATGCTTCTGTTCAGCTTTTCGTACTTTATTTTGAACAGTTTTTAAGCTTGATCATGAATTTCCAGCATTTCTTCTTCTACAGTCTGGTGGCAGCTCCTCCACTATATATATCTCAATGATGTGGATATTGTTTCAGAACTTTACAAAAAACAATTTCACTTGTAGCTCTCAAGGCATGAACTTCAGTTTGTTTACTTCCGAGTTTCTCACACATGCAGATTTTCAGGTGCTCTCATAAGTCAATGTTTCTGATGTGAGGAAACAAATCAAACGTCTTTCTGTCGAGGAGTCATGACGCATCCTTCAATTGCCCATTGTCATAAATCATTATGAAACATGAGAGATAGAACGACTGATTTTTGTGGCAGATGTGTTCAAAACCTTACCACTGTTGAGTCAGTCCGTAATCATCCATAAATCATGTAGTCTGACAAATGCATCAGGTCCCCTTCCAGCTGAAGCTCTCATGACGGATACACTGATATTACTTCCTTTTGACACAGATATGCAGCGGCTCTCCTTACGGGAATGACTCTTTCCAAGTCCTCCTGAGGGATCCTAGCTACCTTGTGAGGAAACTTAGTTCAGGCTCTGATGTCACTCTAATTTTTTTGGTCTCATTCCCAAGCTCATGACAAGAGACGGCAGTTTAAGCCATTTTATGCCAATTCCACTGTAGATTCTGCATAGAAATTTAATACTTTATCAATGACCTAATTGATTCTTTGCTCTTTTCTGTGTGAAAGAGGGCCTATAGAAAATTTCTGTGTCAATATTTTCAAACACATCGATCTCCTGACATCTTTTGGGTATTCATCAACTTCTGGTGTTTCAACCTTTATTTACATCACTGTAGGTTGCTCATACACAGAAGTCCTAGAAACTTCAGTTACCCTACTGGATTTAAGAACATAGTTCTAAACTCAGAGGGAACAAACCCACTTTTTCAATATCATTGCAACAGTCAGACCTTAGATTTTGAACAATCCCCAGTTGGATTTACCTTTCAAATCCATCCACACCCCAGAACAATCCATCCACCAGACAGAGAGCTCCTTGTTCCAGCAATGTCAGTAATTTATAAAAATGGAGAAGCCTGACAGGGGCGCCACCAGGACTTCGGGGCCCTGGGAAACAAGTTATATTGGGCCCCACCACCACTAATTTACAGAATTCATTTGACCACAAGGATATTAATCAAATTATAAGGTTATTTAAATGCAACTTTTGAAAAAAAATGAAATTTGAGATAAATATTTATGAGTTTAAGTTTGATATTTCCTCAGCAAAACCTGAGAGTTAAGCCATTTTTATTTTAGGACCTGACAACTTACACATAATGGCTTTGAAATTATACCACCACTTAAATGTAGCAGGGTTTTATTGCCTTTTCAGTACATGAAATCTGACCAAAAGACAAGTTTATAACAGAAATTCTACAAGGAGTAAACAATAAAGTAAAATTAACTTTTATTGCATACTTTGGCTGTTCCTTTTTTCTTTTTCCAAAATCAAGGAAACCCAATGAAGCTGTTGGTGTTTGAATCGCAGTGGAATAACCAATTACAATAACTTCACCAATGTGTTTGTCCGAACAGTGGAAACAGAGTGGCAGTCTTGCAGTATACCTACACTAATGATGAGATGATAATTTAAATTGAAAATTTAACTTACAGGTGATCTGATTCAATACTTTAATGCATTCTTATACCCCCATCAAAAGGGTTTCTCTGGGCAATGTAGTTCACAGATGTGCCTTTTGGTAGGACAGGAAAAGATGATCATGTTGTCAACTGAGTGACCTGCTAGCACCATAAAAATCTACTCAAATGTCTGCTATCTGGTATTTAGCCTTAATAGAAACATGAAAACCCACCAGATGAAATTGATCTCCATGTGTTAAACCACCAAGAGATAATGAGCCATTCCACCACCTACAACCAGAGAGGTGTCAGGAGAGGAGTCCATAGCTCACAGGGCTGAAGAGGCTTTAGTACCTTCCACTGCCATGTAAATTGGGCCCTCAGAAAGTGAATGAGCCCGCCTATTGTCCCTAATGGCCTCTTATTAGAAAAGCCGCCTACAGTGTGAATTGGAGTTTGTATGCGCGCTCCAGGCTACGTGCATATGCACTTCCTTGCTTTCTCTTAAGTTTACTGCATTCAGCAGGAAACACAATTAGCCCAATCAAAGTGAAAGGAGGGGGGCCGGGGGAAGGGGGAAGAGAGGATGGCGTTTTATGAACATGGGTGGTGAAATGGCCGCATTGTGATGGCAGAGGACATTAGGTGCTTTGGCCGTGGCTTTTTGATGTAGACGAGTCTTGAGCACGCATCTGACTCTTGTTAAAGTGGACCGACATACAATTAAAGATATATGGCCCGGGACAGGCGTGTGATTTGGATACATTAGCAGATTAAATTTTAAAGGGAGTTGTTTAAAGGGTGGCTAGTAAATACTGTTCAGCACTAATGTGTTCTCTCATCTATGCAGTGAATTAGGTATGGTTTAAAAGCTCCATTTTAAAAAGCATGTTAATGGAAGTCTATTAAAAAAGGAATGTTAGGGAGATTAATTATTGCTCCACAAACTGCTGTGTGTGCAGACACTCATTACTGATTTAAAGTCATATCCCAGATGCTACCGCTCTCACTTATCTCTCTACTATGAGCCTCTTTGTCCGTCTTCCTTGTTCTCGTAGGATGCTTTCACATCTACAGCTTTTACTGTTTTATGATGTGTTCAAGTGTCCAGACATTAATTGAGCAAGTTTATAACTGCCGTGGGTAGTGTCACAATACAACACAGTAGGGCGAATAAAGTGAAACTCTACAGCTGTCATATTGGACTCATGACTCTTAGGCGACATGAAGCTGTTTTACATCCCACCTTAAAAATTACCAAAAAATTAATTTCAGAAATGAAACATAACCAGCAGAAGTCACATATAAAATCTCTCTCATCTTGTACTGCTGTTGTAGATAGCATTCTAATGAACGGTAAACCTTCCATGTCAAGAAATTAAGACTAGTTTATCAGTGAAAATGCTTATGGACTACAAGTCACATGTACATTCTGTTTTCTGACCTGTTTTAATATTTATCAATCATCTATACCTTTTTGTCCCTTTTATTGTCCCAGGTGGGCTGGAGCCACCCCAGTGTTCATTCAGTGAGGGGAAGGTTAGACCCTGGTCCAGGCACTATCCAATCTCAGGACTAAAGTACTGAGACAGACAAACATTTACCAGCCCATTTAAAACTAGAAAAACACTCTGAGAGTGTAGACCTCCGTCAAGCAGCTCACTTTCACCCATGTATTGTATTTTATATCCAACATTATTGTCCTATATTATTTTAAATGCACATTGTGGAATGAAAATTATCAATCTGCAAGAAGTCTGATTATTGTTGATACAAGTATCCTATTGAGTGAGCCAGACAGTAGTGGGTCTTGAACTTGTTGACTGAACCAATTTACTGCTGCTTGTGCAGATGTTGTGCGTGATGTCGGCAGCCTGTCGCTCGGAGCAAACACACACACACACACACACACACACACACACACACAGACTTCTGCTATAATTGACCATGTCTGTGTTGACATTATGGGCACCTGAAGTAAATGACTTTATCAGCAACCTTGTTTCAAGTGAATAAGAGGCCCCATCGGGAATGTCTTCCTTCTCTCTGCTGTGTCTGTGAGCAGAACCCTGCATGCACAGCTTTCACCTTTTGGCGTCCCATGAGACGGTAGATGGAGTAGTTTGGAGAACTCCTCCCCTGGCATTGCAAGGGAAATGTAGTGACATTGGTTTGGAAAACTAGTCACTTTGCAAATAAATAACAAATCCCATAATGCTGCAAATGAATGGGATTTGCAGTTATATACAGTAATGTTTTTTTTATGCCAGTCTACATCGAATTAACACCAAAATGTATTGGCTTCTTACTTGGACCAAACCACACCTCTGGTAAATTTTCATGTAAATCCATCCAGTAGTTTTTGCGTAATCTTGCCAACAGACAAACAGAAAAACAAACAGACAGACCAAGGCGAAACATAACCTCTGTGATGTTTTTTTCATTTGGAATTAAGTATTCAGAATTATTGGAATTGGAATTAAACTATTCCCCTACACATTTACATGTAAATAGTGTTCTGGATTGAGGTTTACATGGGAAATATGTTTATTTGCTTTTATTCAACTCTGCTTAAGGTCTGGGGGTTGGCAATGAGTTTGATTGATGGGGGCAGACATGATGTATTTACATTTACCTGAAGAAAACAAACTCCAGTGTCTCTGTCAGGGAATCCTCATCCAGCTTGGACTCTACAACTTTAAAAAGGTCCTCATTTTTATGCTCATGTCCATCCACTCTTTTCCTTATTCCAAATCTGCTAAGGTTCTAATTAAATATATTGTCTTGGCTCTAGCATATTACTTGCTTCAGGCGGCCATCCTGATCTTGTCAACACGGAATAAGTGCGACATTGTGACAGGACAAGGAAATGAGCGAAGGATGACAGGAATTATCTGAATAATTCAGTTTTGATTTGAAACCAGACTAAACCAGCCACCTACTTCAGAATTAAGTGTAATTTGGAATGGTAATTTTTATTCAGGACTTGGTGTTTACAAGCTCATTTCTAATCGTTTTAAAGAGGATTTAAGTTTTTTTCTGAATTAAAAGGGAATTACAGTTCTAATGTAAAAGTAGGCAGTGCGGCTCCTGATAATTTAGGCTGAGGTCTGCTGCTTTACAGTTTTGTCCTTTCAGCAGAAGCCATCTTGATAAAGCAATTACAGAACCAAATTAACCTGTTTGAAAAGTACCAGCTTTAGTGTTGTTTGGCCTCTTTAGGTGTGGACACTCTCAGTTGTAAATAAAAGCAAAGGGGCCTGCCATTTAAAAAGTTATTGAATCAGGAAATTCCTCAAACACTCTGGGAGGGGGGGGCTGGGTGGCAGGGGGATCATTGCAAGGCTTAGCTGACCCTATGCATCCACCCCTCTCATAGCCCTGTTTGGACTCAAAAGTGGGCTCACTGGTTGTCCCTTAGTCAGCACATACAGGGGGTGTGGACAAAAGGTCCATTCTGTCGACAATAGGGGGCATTTAGACCGTCACATACCCTGGTGACTCCAAGGCAGGGGATGTTGGGGGGAGGTAGGTGAACAGAGTCAGAGAGGGAGAGAGAGGAGATACAAGAGCTTGGAACTTCAATGGGAAAGAAAGCTATCTATAGAAAAAAAAGTCAGAGCAGTCCTAAAGCTAAGCTTACCTATGGGCCAGGTCAAAGATCAGGAACTGGACACACAGAGGACCCCTGTGGTGAAGCAGAGAGAGGAGGGGGTGGGGGAGTTTTATCACAGAGAGAATAAACAGCATGAATCCAGAGCTGAGTGGAACAAGGGATTCAATTCATTCATTTCAATTTAATCTATGTTTTGACACTATCTTGGCAAAATAAACAGTAGTGTTATCAGAGTACAAGTCAATCACGGCTTGAATCTTGTCACATCCAAGACCCCCGGGTCCATAAAATTACTCCACTGTGCTCTGGCCAATTAGTTATTTGAGATAACAAAGTGGCTCACAGACTATAAACTGAAACAAGGATGTAGGCTAAGAAGTATCCGCATACATCATGAGAAATGTAAACAAACACTGGTGCACGCTGTTCTCCATGTTCTCTTGTTGCTCACAATCATTGTGGAGGGGCAATAGATTTTGCTGTAAAAGCCATAACACACTCTGAAGCCAATGCAGCATGAATGTGACACTGTATTTTGCTGTTGTTTCTGTTGTTGTCAGGATTTGCGCATGCATTTTAAGGGAGAGGTGAACCTATGTCGTTATAGTTCTGAAACCATCTGTATTCATTGTACACACAGCATTTCCAGATTTATAACCTCAGGGAAAATGTTAATTTGGACCCCTGAAATGCTGTATCCACGCAGACGAAATGCCTGTACAATGAAAAGCTTGTCCAGATACACCTGACTTTGTCTCGCCTGGTCAGTAAATGCAATGATCTTGTTTTTCCTCCTGGTTTGCTGCTGAATATTTATTTAATCTGGGTTTGTTAACTGAATTTCTGTGACGTACTTGGATAATTTGTCTGAGGATGAACAAATCTGTTTTGACTGGAGGCCATGTCTTGTTGGACATATCCGCCACATCAATATTTGACCTTAACCAGAAACAAGTTATACATTATTTAAATGTTCTTTTATTTGATTTTAAATTGCTTTATTTTTCATTCTTAAGTTTCTTCCCTATATTTCTCTTGTATCCTCCAGCTGCTGTAAATCTGGAATTTACCTTGTGGAACTTACAAAGGAATATCTTAATTAAAAAAAAATAGTCCATAGCCCTTTTACAGTGCATTTCTGAAGTTACTAGTATACTTTATAGTTAATCAAAAACTGTGCTATATTGGTGGAATTAAGAATGGTGAGAATGCACGACTCAGTGGTCACTTTGTATAAGCACACAGTCAGAAATGCACACACATGAAGAGCTGCACTCCCCCACTGGCTCTGCTGATCACATTATTTCCATTATAGCACATATGTTGATGAAGATGGGGCACAGGGATAATCACTTTCCTCCACCTCTGTGGCAATTATTAGACACTATACTATACATTTATGTAAAGGCACTGCAGCAAAAGCCACCGGTCAGTATGATTGAATTGTTCACATATGGTAGGTGTACAAGGAAAAATATTGTTGAGCTTGTTGTTACATCCCCATACAGGCAGACAAATACACAACACTGTTCTTCCCTGCTGGCTCTGCCCGCTCCCATAACACCTCTATTTTGCAACCTCTGTGCTACCTCCAGGGATGGAGCAAGAACAGGAACAATTTTACCAAAGTTTTGCCTCTGTGACATTTATGATGAAGACAAGTGGTTGTGGGATGTTAAGTATTGAGGCTTGGAACAGTGCTGTTAGTGAAGCTATAATGAAATTGAAAGGTCACAGAGGCTAAGATACCAAACCTCATATGGGGCTGTTCTACTATATACTATGAACTGGACTCAACTTGGCTGTACTCGGTTTTGGTTTTCCATTTTTGATTGGCAGTTATTTATATCACCACCTGTAGGCTTCCAAGCAAGCTGAGCTGAGCCTGAACATTGTGTGGAGACACTGATGACCACTGAATGCTCAGATTATCGCCATAAGTCAGGGGTATTGACATGGAAATGAAATGCCCCCTGTTGTTGGCTCTGGGAGGCTGCATAATTTTCCAAACTCTCCTCTGTTTAAGCAGCATGTTGTTTTACTGTTTGTAATAATCTTTGGAACAAAAATAATCTTCTTACTGTTGCAATAAGGCACAAAGGGGCAGGCAGCTCTATCACCTTTATTTCCTTCTTTGTTTTGGTAAGGATGCCACTGTAGTTTTTGTGCAACAACAGGGTCCCACCTACCTTAATGAGGTAATGCTAAGGTCTAAACCATGGGTACCCAACCTTTTTCCACCAAGAGCCACATACAGAAAAATATACAGATGACTGGGTTGTATTGACATATCATCATTGTTTTAGACTGAGTAAACCATGTGAAGGATAGTTAATATATGCTTGATAATGAATGTTGTTCTATGTTCCTGCCTTCTGTCAAAACACTTTGTAAACCAATGTTTTTAAAAGTGCTATATAAATAAAGTTTATTATTATTATTATTATTATTATTATTTATTATGTAGATGATGCTCAATGCAAAACAGATGTGGGATGCTAATAGCTCATTTCCACATATATATGTAGACACAAAACCAGAGCAAACTGCACTATATCTGCAGAACCCAGGAGGAGTGTTTGTGCATAATTGACACAATTTTATTTGTAAATCAGATCATAAGAAACTATTTATTTGGAACAATCAGTTTGTCTCCATCCATCAGAAAGCACAAGTTTCATGTTTGACTGTCGGCTACATTTTATCTTATTTTTAGAATTAACAAGAGGCCACAGTTTGGACACCAATGGTCTAAACTGTAATGGAAAATGGAGTGGGTAGTATCCAAAAATGGCACTGTAAAGGGTTCAAGTTGTTTATCTTTTGGTGCAGTACTTCAAATAGCCTCTGAGCAATCCCTCAAGCTATGCGGATGCCTCAAATCTTCTGTGTGGTTTGTTTTGTAAAGGATTAAAAACAGTATTGTTTGTTAGCAGTGGGTGTGAGATGTATGAGGGATGATGGGAGGCACTTGAGTCATGTTCATTGGACTAACAGCTGTTACAGAGGAGATAATAGCTTCAGAACTACTCATCCTCATTGTGGTGAAGTGGTTTGTGACATGATGTAGATAATTCAGCCTTTAAATGGTATTCAGCATGAGTATGCCAGTGTTTCTGTTTTTTAGCTTACAGCGACTTCAAAGATTACTTCTGCTCTCAAGCTCAAGGGTAGAAAGTAAAGAAGCCACTTTCATCCACATCTAACAAGAAACATTTTTTATCCCTACACAGCTCCCAGGTGCCCCGTGTGCCCTCCCTTCCCTTTCTCCGGTCCAAATCAAAGGCTGATACTCTAAACGCGCTGAATGACATTGATCTTAATCTGTGAGGAGTAAGGGTAATTTGGATGGGTGTGTGTGTGTAAGTGGAACAGAGAGAAGGTCAGGGGGTCTGCAGAGAGGGGGAAGATGATCTCTATGCTCCAGCAGGGCACAAAGCGAGGGCGCGAGCTACAGGAGCGCTCTCCCTTACAATGTGCCCCGAGGATCGTTAAGTGATTGTGTTACAGAGAACAGGTGAACTGCGTCTCTCCGCCTCGTCTTTTATATTTCCCTCTCTATTATGATTTACAGGGCTATTCTTCTCTCCTGCTGCCCCACCATAACTTGTGCTGTTCTTTTGAAGGCGGCCTGCTCACCGCTATTGTACCTGGGCAGCTTTGAAGTGCCTAAGTCCTAAATGATGATGAGACAAGGAGAGTGCTTTTCTTTAACAGCCGGTGTAAAGGAGGCTCTTGTTTCTGACATTTGTCTTTTATAGAAGGGAGTGTGCTGGACTGGTGTTTTGTTGGGGATCGGGTTCCAGCCTTCCCCATCACCTGCTAATTGAATAACATTAGCTTGCCATCTGTGGAGATTTACTGGAACTGACCTCAGTGGACTGTTTAGATTACAGATTAGTCATGTTTAGGTGACAATGAGTCATGTAAATAAAGGACATTTGTGTTTTAAGTACAACAAAAATCACCCCTACCTTGCTGATGGTAACCCAATACAACTATATGATTCTTAAACCACTAGGGCTGTCACTTTTCCTAAAAATCAAAGTCGAACGGTTTTTGGACATGCACCCAAATAATCGAAGATATTCGATTATTGTATGTATTATTGATATGCAACTACAGTTTATCATTTTTCCCCTTTAATGATAACACCTGGTACTGTATTTTATATTATTGGAAAGCCTGATTTGTAACCTTTACAATGAGGTGCAACTTGTAAGGACTGTGCGTTGATGAAATAAGCAACAGAGCGAAAAGTGTGGGAAGAGCCAAAAAAGTCTGGCAGCATCCCCCACAACTGGAAGCTTGTGTTCCTGTGCATAGAGTGGCAACATTATTTGGCATCAGCCATTTCCAAACTCAGGACAAAGCTCTGTGACACTGGTGAAGTTATTGGGCATCCTAGAAGGACAGCATTCTTGCTTTATTAAGGAACTGTATGCTTTTCTTCAGGAGAAGAGAGGATTTTGGTGCTTTTTGGGATCTCTACCAAAATTTCATGTAGTTGCTCCTTCCACCAAAATCAATCGTCACAAGTTGTACCTTGTTGTAAAGATGACTGATCAGGCTTTTCAGTGATGTTAGATGCAATAACAATCAGTATTTCTGAAGGGGAAAAAATAACATTTCCAACCATGTTTTAAAGGAATAGAGTTAACATGTAGACCACTTGATGTATTTAAAACAACTTGAATATATTTGAAAGACACTCTTTACTTAACTGTTGGTACAATTAAGACAGAAGTTTTATATTCAGTTTATGCATGCCAGTTGAGTAGATGGCGATTTAGGTTTGCAGAGGGGCAGCGCTGGTACAATACATGTACAAAGAAGAAAAACTTTTCACAAACAACAATGGCGAGTGGACGCACAAAGACACAGGAGTTTCTTTTCTGGACAACAAATCAGTTCGGACTAATCCGACTGGATAGATTTGTCTGGATAACAAACCGAGCATGAAAAGTGGCACACATGTTGATCGGTAGACAGCCAAAACAATTGTTCCTGGTATGCCATTGCAGCCTTCATGTGTAAGAGCGGTAAGGTCAGCTGCATGGAGGAGCGTTTTGAAAACTCTCCCCTCTGGATACTGGTTTCAAAAGTTTGTGGATTTGGGCCCTCCGTATAATGTTCCCATGAAAACTCAAGGCCAAAATGCAATGAAAACTTACTGGATTTGACCATATCCAGCCTCGTGTAAATGGCTCCTTCGACACTGGCAGCAATCAGTCATGCCTCAGGTATGCTTTGGCTAGCAGGGGCTTGAATCCCCCCTGCCCTGGTGTTTCCATTTCAGTGCTTTTTCCTCACAACTTAAAGTCATGACTTGGACCCAAACTCAAAAAGACAGTTGCCTTGAAATTTTGAGTTTCATGGCTTTCTTTTGTTTCACAGTGTTGTGCTTTGTATTCATGCTGGCACTTAACAAATATGCTACTGAACTGTGTGTCAATCATTTGGGTATATGCATTGGAGCATCTGAGTCAAAGCCCAGCATGGAAACTGTGGAGCATTTACAGGATGTCTTGGCCTGACAGGTCCAGTTTGAAAACTGATATGCCAGCAGAAATCAGTCTCGAACTGTACTTTCCAATAAGTCTAACTAAGATTTTCATAAAAGTACAACTTCTTTCAGACTATGCTTTCATTTTAAAAATCACATTTTCATTGGTACTGTATGAGTTTTTTGTATTTCATTTGCATTTGCAGTCAGTTTAGGACAGTGAACAGTTCAAGCTGACATCTGATTCAAGCCACGTTGTAACCTAACATAAACAGCCGAACAGAAAAAATCTGATCATGGCAGTGAGTCTGAATCTATTCTTGGTGCTTGAGAGGTGAACGTTGCCTCGAACAGCCTTGTATTTTTTTCTTTTCCCACCACGAGTGTATTGAAATTAGCTTAAAGCGATCAGACTGAGATAAATAAGGTAGATCAAGGACAGTGTGTCGGTGAAGGCCCATTCCCACTCCTCTCGACTGAACTCAGTGAGAAAAAAGCAGAATGAAGTCCTGACGGCGGCCTCCATTCATGTGGAACGTAATCACATCAGCTGTTATCTCTTCATTAGGTCCAGTCTAAACAGAGCATCCCCGTTCGCTGTGTGTATTCATGTATGTGCCTGGAAGAGAGACGGCAGAAGTGAGCGTATGCACAGAAATTCAGGAATAATAGGGCATGAAGGAATTTCTCCGTCTGTGGGTGTCATGTGTGTGTGCTTGTGTGTGTACCTCTGTTTTGCATCACTGACTCCAATTCCAACCCTGGAGAAGATCTTCAGCCAGATAGCGGAAACACGCAGGCCGCTGTGGGCCATGGCCATCTGGGCCCGGCCTGAGGTGGATATTCTCTCGGGTTGGGGGATGTCTGAGCTTTTATTTGTGGGGGGTGGTTGAAGTTGCAGGACAGTATTACATGATAGGAGGTGTGATTAGGAGGCAGGACTGCATAAATTGGACCCCTCCTCCCCTCTATCAGTCGGCCTCAAGCTTGTGGTATGATGGAGAGAGGGGGGACTGAACACACAGCTGTCCTCAGCTATTATCAGTGATGGATGAAGCCGCAGCAGAGCATCAATGGCATGCCCGGCGCTCACTCACTCGAATGTGTCAGCGTATTGGTGTGTGTGACTTATTTAACCATGCCTGTGTGTGTGAAAGAGAAAGAGAGACACAGGGGAAAGCCGACGATAAAGAGAGTGTGATCCATGCCAGGAATGATGCAAATTAATCACTCTGGATTTCACTCTGAAGAATGAAAAGAACAAAAGGGGAAACATGGGCTCAATACGTTTCCTGTTGTACATCATCCTGTTGTGTGAATACAGTTTAAGTGGACACGGTCTTATCACTGCAGCTGTGCCAACTGCCGAGCCATTCATGCTTCCTTTAACTGCTCTACCTGTAACACTGGATAACAGAACAGCATTGTCCTTCAATTTAAGGTGGTTTCCATAAAAGACTTTGGCACTCAAGTGCTCAAATTTGCAAAACAAATTATTTGAATAGAATTTCCAGGACAAGCAGATTTGCATGTTGAGACAAAGTGAAACTTATCAAGTTTATTGAAACTTTGCAAGATGACAGGAAGTTGGTTTACAAGCACTGATAAGTGAAGCTACAGCTGGAGTAATAAGAGCATATAAATGAAGCACTGCCTTTAGCCCAGTGTTCATTTTCAAGCAATGTCAAAGCATAACTTGGTTTAAAAAGAGTTGTAAACGTGGGATTTTTTACTGATACAGGGACAAAGAGGGGGTGTAACAAAAAGTTGTGTGATTGTTGATTTCATTCTGTTGTATTTTTAATACTTTGCCATTGTGATTATTTATGTATTTAGTCTCTAAGTTTTACTTGTCTTATTTTTAAATCAGTCCCTTTTCAATTCTATGGTTCCTTTATGACATGAATGTAAAGTTGTAGGGAATATATTAAAAATCTTATTGTGAGTAGATATATTTAAGGACAAGTTGCTTATAATGTTTTAAAATTGATAAAATATGTTAATTGGAGCTTTTTATAGATTTATAAGTGAAAGAGAGGGAGCAGAGAGTTGTAAACTAGAGATATTTACCTTCTTCAAGGACTACACCCTCTGAACATGAGGTGTGTGGACTGAACTGTCAGGCCATTGGCACTCTACCTATTAACACAAGTCAAAGTTAATCAGGAACCCTCAAGTGCATCACAGATATCTGAAGCAATAAGTTATTTCTCTTTAAATGCTAAAGTGTTGTTAACATGAAATTAACAATGTAAAGTATTTTAAAGAACCCATGCGTTGTCTCAATTTATGTTAACAAATTCAGTTTTGGAGATTGTTGATTAACACCAACATTAAAAAAAACCATCTGACAAAAACATCAGTTGTCATATGTTACGTACCCCAGATCCTCTTAGACAGGGTGAACTATTAGCCCTTTTCCACTAGCACGCCTTGGCCCTACTCTACTCGGCCCTACTCGATTTGCAGCGTGTTTCCACTGACCTGGTACCTCCTAAAACAAGCTAGTTTTAGTACCTACTTCGCTCTGGTTCAAAGTGAGCAGAGTCGATACTAAAAGATGACGTCACTGACTGCCGGCTACTGATTGGTCAGACAATGTTGTCGTCGATGAGTCATGGGCGCGATGACCTAGCATGCTAGCGGTACCATTAGCTTACCCTCAAACGTCTTTTCTTTGCAGCTCGATTGCTCTCGTCCTCGGCTTCATTCTGTTGTATAGCTTCCAAAACTGTCCTGTGCTTCTCAAGGGGTATTTCTTCTTGCCATCTGCAGCCTTCTTCCACTTTCCCTTTTTACTCGATTTGTGACAAAAAGCCACAGATTGTTGTGTCACCCTCAAAATGACGTCACCGCAGTGCCGCTCAGCTGTTTACATTGACACTGCACCCCGTTGGGCAGGCGACTGGGGCTAATGGAAAAGCAGCACAAGGCGAGTACAGTATAGTAGGGAATGGAAAAGGGCCATATGAGTGTTATAGGACTGAATTCAGGCCAGTCAGTCGTCTTAATTTGCTATTTTTTGTCACTAATTAAAACCCCAGATCCACCTGTATTCTCAGTCTGTTTGAGATTCTTTGTTGTCATTTTAAAGCCCCCTGTCTTAGATGGGCCCAGTTGGTTTGATTGGTTGACTGGTCTACTCATTGGTAATTGTATAGATGTACTCTTTTATAAGGAAGTATAATTTAAAACACAACAAACATGTATGTAACTCAAAAAAGCATATTGCGGGCTTTTTCAAGCTCCTTTTTAACTTCTGAGTTGAAAAATTCCAAAGCATGATCTGTAATCAATGGCAGGCTTCTGAACTGAAAAAAACAAAATAGTTTTGTGGCTACCATGATTATATCCTCATTATATCATGATCATCATATCCTATCGTGCAGGATGTAAATAGTGAGTTGAAAAATGCCACGAAGGACAAGCCTTAAACATATTCTGTTAAGATTTGTCTAAGGTCAAGCCAAGATTTGCTCCTAGAGGGACTAAAAAAATCCTGACTTGGGTTTTTTGGTACTTTAAATCAATGTCCTTGGAGGTCGTATTGGAGGACGCTGAAAAATGCTGGCGAGGCAGGGAAGTGGAACTGCAAAATGAGGAGTTTGTTTGATGTAGATTCCCAGATGGAAGATGAACGCTCCAGGTAGTTCAGACATCTAATGATGACCAATGCTTTGGTGGATTGCATTTGAAGTGTGTGAGTGTGTGTTGAGGTGGGGGTGGGGGTGGGGAGGGTTGTGAGTTAAATCAAATTCAATGATGCTCTCCTCTCCCAGTCCACCAATTAAAGTAATCAATGCCACGCCTGAGTTACCACTGCACTGTGATCTGTGTGCTGCTCTCTGGCCACCGTTCACATCACCCTCTGGCTTGTGAATACAACATTACCAGACCCTCAAAACTATAAAGCCACGGCCCCTCTCAATCTAATTCTTCAATAATTAACCTTGTGTGTAATCCTGAGAGCTTGCTGATGGATGTTCAAAACGCTAACTCAATCCCCAGCCAAGGTTTGCTTGATTAGATTAGTGTGCAGTGACTCACATTCGCACAATGCCATCGTCTGACTCAACAGCTGTCAAACACAAGACATGGGCATAAGCCACCAATTAAATATGCTAATATGTTTCATCCTCTTAGACAGGGTGAATTATGAGTGTTGTAAGACTGAATTCAGGCCAGTCAGTCGTCCTAATTTGCTACTTTTTTGTCACTAATTAAAAGCTTCATTGGTCAGGCTCAATCCGTCAGAAGACTCTCTTCAAGAACAGTAACAACTGCATGGAGTGGATGGTGAGTGATCTGGTCTGAGGACAATCTAATAAGAGGCAGTGATTTGCATCTGTGTTGGGTTTGAGCACAGAAACAGGCCAGTGTTATTAAAATTGGGACTGGTGGTTCTGTCTGGAGCTCACTGATCCATCAGAGGGAAGTGACAGCCAAGCAGACAAGCCTGTAATAAACCAGTCATGGACCAAAGAGCCACCAGAGAATACAATCTCACCACAGGATGGAGGAAATAGTGCAGCTGGAAGAGAAGACTGAATACAGAGTAGGGCTAAACGATGTATCATTTTACCAAACCAGTATGATGTGTGAATGTGCTTCAGTAACCGTCTTTTATTTGCATCATTTGTCACGTTCTGGCTGGTTTTGATCCAGTAAAGTTTAGGGGCTAAAAGCAGTGTTTTTTTCTGTTAAAGGCCCAAAAATGTATCCAATCCAAGAGGTTCAATAGAAGTCAAGTCAAGGGTCATTGGGGCAATGCATGCTGGGATTCAGGCAGGAGATGAATGAACCAGCACAAAATAGAAGAGTACATATACTCAATAAAGAAGGTAATCAAGCAACCAATAGGACACAGAAGGTGATCAAGGAGGGAAACACAAGGAGTAACATGACACTGGTGAGCACAGTTAATTTTTAATTCAAGGAAGTGAACTTTATAACTGTATAAAACAAAAACACAAATAAACAGACAAGAGAGACACAAAGAGACAAACAACAAAAGACATGCACAAGGCTCAGAAAACTCCAAAGATCAGGAACAAAAGACTAAGAAGAAGCTAAGACACAGGACATTAATCAAACTATGGTGGCATTGAAATGTATAACCTCACCAAAAAAAGACAAAAAAAAGACAAAAAAAAAAAACCACACACAAAGCACAAATTTCCCCCTGTTGGACTAATAAAAGGTATATCTTATCTTTAAAAAATTTAATACTTGTGACAAAATAGAGTTCTACAATAAAGACAATGTTTTTATTTTTTTTGTGGTTGTGTTTTTGTTGTCTTTTTGATTTGTTGATAGCTTTTTGGGGGGTTTTGAATGGTAGTTATCCTTTTCATTTGTTGAATTTTGTTAGTTGATGTGTGTTTTGGTTTTTGTGTTTTCTAAATTCTTGTTGTTTCTTACATTCTTAATCTCATTTTATAGTGTTTTTTTTATATTTGTTCCATGTCTGTTGTTTTGGTTTTAGATCAGATGTGGTTTTTATTTACTGTTGTCTTTTAGATTGTAGTTGTATTTTTTCATTTAGGCTTTGGGTTTTTCAATTGTTTGTTAAGATTATGATTTTGTTTTGCTGTTTAACTCATTGTTTTTGTATTCAAGGGCCACCATATAAAAACCCTTGCTAGGCACGCAGCCTGTGTGTGCCTTGTTAACTGGGTGCTTTAATCTCTGGGTATTTTTGGGATGACTTTAATCAGATTCCAATAATAAAAATCACATCTAATCTGACTAATTCTTTAAGAATGGTCCTGATGGCCATCACACTGGACACTAAAAGTCACTTGTGAACACACCAGACACCTGCAAGATGCTAAAGGTAGAGGCTTAGCAGCTCAACAGAGTGAACGTTTGATTAATCAGAAGTCTGAATCACAGGGTCGGTCATGCAAACTTACCTTTACTCACATTGTTAGAAATGGTTTGTTACAGAGGCAACAAGTTGAGTTCAAAGTTGCAGAAACACATTACTCACCCTGCTTGTCTCATGCTGTCTCTACTTCTTAGTGTGTGTTTGAGCAGTTGTCAGAGGGCTGCAGTATGTGGTGAAGAACGGTTTGGATGTGAACTTAGAAATGATTTAAAGATCCAGATAACAAAATTATAACTGTTTAATTTAGGTTTAAATTGAGTTCATGGCATTTTTCTGATGTAAATCCCTTTTAAAACGGAGAGACATACTGCAGGAGGAGAATATTGATATTTATTTGCCAATGATTTTCAGCCTTTATTCAGACGTGTATGAAACTCAAATAAGCTATCAGATATTGGACTGGATATTTAACGGTAATGTTCACAGAGAATCATATACATGAACACTCTCTAAAAGAGAAAGAACCATCTTTCATTGCAATTCAAAATTGACCATGACATTTCAGTAGCAGTTGCTTTGTCTCGCACACATCTATGATCTATTGTTTGAAATCCTTTTCACAGGTCCAGATATGTCACCTACTGACCTCCCGTCTCTCCCCGTCCCACTGGCGAGCAGATGAGTGCCAATCCAACTGATAATGACTTGGGAATATTGAAAGACGAGTAACCCTGCCGTTTCTCTCCTTCTACGATTCATTAACCCGATTTCCACTGAGCTCTGTCCCACATGTGTCAGCGAGACGCCTGCTGAGGACTTAGCTGCCCCGCCGGGCCCCGTCCTCTGCCCCATCCTCTGCTCCATCCTCTGCCTTGTCCTCTGCCCTGTTGCACTGCAGCTCGCCATCAAAGCGACAGATAACTGTCGAGGAGGAAGACTTCCTGTGGAGTGTCCTGTCTCGCTCCTTGTTACCTCAGACCAAATCATGCCAAATCTTCCTGTCTCAAGTTTTGATATTTTGTTGAGAATTTCTTTATGAACTAAAAAGGCCAAGTGCTGATATCATCTACATTACGAAATATTTCTTAAATTGGATTTGTTTTGTAAATGAAGATGTTTTTAAAACTTCAAGAAATTGGATTATTTCTCAAAAACGCCAACCTACGTACAGACATAGCATCTCCCAATTTAGTAATGGGGGGACAATATTAACCATATTGGACACTTCCCAACATCTGACAGTTTCTATGATCATTTACATGAAACATAATGCAGCAGTGGTCAGAGATTGATGATAAATAACAGTAGAAGTATTAGCATCAAGTTTATTGCGCTATTGTCAGTAATATGGGAAATATATCTTACACTGTTAAAAAATCCCTGAAAAACATCCTGGATCTGCATCCAGAATCAAATCACCACCAAAATCTCATTAATTCTTTCTTATGTTATGACCAACAAATGTCATGAAAAATCGTTTTGAACTTTTTAAATTCACAGCAAAAATTTGGAAAATTCCCCGTTCTTGCAATGTTCAAAATCCTTTAAAACCAGCTCATGGATCTGGATTCAGATCCTCACCAAAATCGAATCACTTCCGTCTTTCACTATGACTAATATTACCTGAAAACATCATCAACATCCATTTTTAGCTTTTCCAGTTATCCTTTTCCAAAACAAACCGCCTGACTAATTGACAAACGCCAGCAAAATCATGACCTCCTCGGCTGAGGAAACAAGGTCCTGGTCTCAGTGTCAGCACATAGGAGAGCAACGTGGAGAACAAGACTGAGTTTTAGAGTTTTCTTTGTTTGTTCAGATAGGGTCAAGTAACACCTAACCAACATTTCAACTTGCCAGAGATTAATAGTTGCTTATTAAATATCACGTACATGTGAAGATCATACACCAATTTGGAGAACACCTCTGTTAAATGAGCAGTGATCAAGGAAATGTAAATAGCTACCAAACTGGACTTTGGGGGTCAAGTGTGCTTGTGCATGGTATAGACTGACTAGAGTGAATGCATCCTCAGACTGATCACCTGCTATTAAGCATTTACATTTATGTTAGAGTGTCATACATTCATTCAGGCACATGTTTTTATAATGTAAAACGTTCCGTGAGATATTAAGATTTGCATCTAATCTCAACTCATCTATGAGGCGAAAATGAGTAGGGAGGATATTGTTACAAATAGCACACTCGTTCAGATTTTTTTATTTAATACACATGATGGAAATGCAAATAATAGTTTAAGAGCTCTTTATAAAAACTCATTTTAAGCTGATGAATCTCTGATATGTATCTAAAATATCTTTCAGTTGGAGAGTAGAGTGAAAGCTGTGATCTTTTCTGCAATATCCTGACATTAAGGTTTTTTACGAACGGATAAGAGATGGGGGAGCATCCACTTAATATTAAATATAATAAATCAAGTATGAGTAGGCATATCAAGCATGTCTCATAGCATCATTGCAGAGGATATATAGCTACTTTTATCAGGTAAGCCTAATGCTGGGGTCACACCAAATGATAAATGCATGATTAAGGACCGACCCAACAGTTGGGTTTCAGGACCATGAAAATCAGTCAGTCCGTGTCATGTAGAGTGTCATAATGACCGACAACAACAGCCAAGTCTGGGACACCTCATGACTCTGCAACAGAAAGTCTTAGCAAATCTAAGCAAATCTTGCTTCCCACTGTCATCTCACTCATAGTTCCCATCTCCTCCTCCTTTAAGGGACAATGATTAGGTCGTTGGGATGCTCACAATAGTTGTAGGTTGAAGCTTGGCAAGCAGGATCTGACTGATTACAGACATCTAAAAAGGGAGATCCAACTGCAATGCAAGGTGACTGCTGAGCATCCATGGTTAGAGTTCCCTGTTCCTTAAAATTCCTCTGTCTGATTGAGAACCCGTGACTGCGAGGGCTGTTTGGGTACGTTAGCTCACTGCCATGTTTGAAATACTTCCCAAAGTGATTTAAGCTTTTTGACATGGAGGCTGTCAGAAGACATTGGAGAATCCTGGAGATGGTTGTCTGTGGAAATCTAAGTAGATTTTTACATCTTTAAATGCTCCAACAATCATGCCACATTCAAAATCCCTTAAATCTCCTTCTTTACCCACTCAGTGCTCAGCTGGAACTTCAGTAGATAGCTTTGGCCATGAATAGATGCGTAAACACAGAACAACAGCCACTGCCATGTAATTGTCTGATTTGATATTCTTGTTAACAAACCTTGAACACAGGTGTACCTAATAAAATGTCAGTGACATGTCCAGGCTAAGACCTTTCCCTCATGTTTGAGGATGACTTTGGACTTGAAACAGCAGCCACATTTTCACTCAGACTGTAGACTCTGTCAGACTGCGGGGTCAGACTCCTGCTGAATAGGCAGGATGTCCCTCAGCCACCTCCTCTTCCTTACTCCATCTTTCTGCAAACCCCCAAGGGGGATTCAAAGAGGGAATTGCAGAGTACACAGTCATCACTGAAGCTGCAGAAGTGACTGAGAGGGTCCTGGATGAATGAATGAATGAATGAATGAATGAATAGCCTGGCCGGGCTGCCCAAGATATCATTCAATCACCTCTTTCACCATCCAAGTGTTGCATGAACTTTATATTAAAATATTCGTACACAGTTTGAAGAGCTCAAGAGTATTACAGACGCTCCCTGGGTGAAAATGACAGCATGTTTGTCACTTATATTAGTGATGATTATTAACTCCGCCAAGGAGGTTGTGTTTTTGTCAGCAGACACAAGTTCTAACCTCACATACAGCAGCATGGAGACTGAACAGATTGCTGCTCATACGGATCAAACTTCACACTCTTCTTGCTATTTATTTCTGTCAAAGATCATGTTTTAGCACTCTGTATGTAACAACAGAAGTGCAACTCCATCTCACTTATCTCCACTTTTTTAAAGAATTTTTAAAATCATTTATTCAGTCTTTTGGTAATAGAGTATGTCAGTACTTCTTAAGCATCAAAGGAAAAGGGACTCTGAAAATCCCATCTACAAATCATAAATAATGCATCTCTTAAAAAACAAAATTGAAACCATGCAGTGTTTTCTTCGTTCTCTTACATCGTAGTCTCCACACACTTTTTCTCCCTCCGCTTCTCTAACAGTAAGTTTAATCACAATGATACAATTTGTAAAAGTAAATAATGATGATGATAGGAAGAACAATAATATTTTTTATCATTATATTTCAACAGTTTTTGATATAATATAATACTAACATTACAAAACATAATAAGACCCATTAGATAATTGTAGATGCAACATAAAGAAGCCTTTTACTAGTTATTTAATCAACCCATCGGTCAGTGACTAGTTGTCACTAAAGATAGTTGTTAGTTGCTTCCCGAGTATGTATTACCAAAAAGTAAATGGAGCAATGGAACAACATATGTGTCAAGAGAACATTTGGCAACAAGCACGGTCTTTATAGGTTGAAAGATTCTGTGTGATACACTATTTTGCTTGCCAAGTTGTATCAATGGCTGATTTGTCAATTCTAAAAATATTTCATGTTACAGGTAGCGCTGGTATAAAGGCTAAAACTATATTTTACCTCTGCAATCCTCTGGTGACCGGATCAGGATGTACCCTGCCTCTCACCTAATGTCATCTGGGATAGACTCCAACCCCTTGTGCACCCGAATGATCAAGTGTTATAGATAATGGATGGATAGATGGATGAATGGACATATTGTAGCATTGTACCTTTGTCTTCATCTGCCATTGCTTTGCTGTTTTTATACATTATACCATACTCCTGTTAACAGTCAAAACATTCCCCTTTGAGGACCCTGCCAAACAGACAACCCCAGAAGATGTTCAGAGCCATCTCTGCCCATGATTGTAGGAAGTCTCAGTATGTAGAATATCACAAAACATGAGTTTTAATCTGAGATTATCCTCCTTTTGCCCATCTTCTCCTGCTGGTCACTGTCAGCCTTCATTGGAAGCATAAAGGCCAAAGGTCAGACCCTTCTTCACCCTTCAGGGATCAAACAGTTGGCCCCCAGCGGACTCCAAATGACCGTTAAATCAACCGTTACGTCACAAGGCAGCATGAGACACATCAAGGCCCTTCAGATATACACTCCTTATTTCCTTATCTTGAGGGCACTCTTATGGCGGCATATTGACTGATACAATAAAAGGGGCACTTGTACTTGGGGGTTTTGAAAAATGTAGCAGCCTACGTGGCCCCCATATAAACACAAACTCATTGATTGGTCTCGTAAACCATGAGGGAGTCTGGAAGGTCTGCCTGAGGTGACAGCGGCCCTCTACAATTAGCCCTCAGTCAATATGTCTCTCATTGAGCTGTACGACTGAACGCGACAGCCTCCGAGCGGGCCATCCATTCAGCCTCGTACAGAAGGAGCAGAGGATGGTTTAGTTTAGGCTAATTTAGTTTACAGGCAGACGGTGTTTATTGGAGCAGAAAACCATTTGTTATCTGTTTCCTCTGCAGGAACAGTCATGAATCAATCCCCATACAAATGTACAAACACAGAAGCGCCTGGGTGATTACTCCAAATAAACACAAGTACACACACTCATACAAACAGAACAAGAGGCATAAATGAGACAGAGACACACAAATGAGTGTAAACGGACTAACACTTAATACAAAAGAGGAGAGGTAGCTTTATTGGAGAGAATTTCCCCTCTATGGTATATTTTTCTCCTGTTAGAAAGGTAACATTTGTTAAAAGAAGTGTCTTAATCAGGGGTCATCAGACACATTTGTCAGTTTAGTGGGTGAAATGGGCGAGTCTTTAAGTTTGTGATTTTCAGACACGCTTGGCTAGTGTTGGCAGACTGAAAATTCTGACTTGATAGCATGAATGTGGAAATATTAAACTTGTTTAGACTGGTGACATCACACAGGTAAAATGTTTCTAGTGGCAACTGACTCTTAAAGAAATGCACATAGAATAAACAATAGACTCCTCACAGCTCTGCCACAGTCTATTTGCCCAAAAAGAAGAAGATCCAAGGAGGAAACCAGCAGAGGACAGAGTGACAAGAAGTTTCACTTTGGTGAGACTGAAACCAAATTACAGCCAGTTCAGTTTTTACAGTCATGCTGGGGTTTGATTGGGAATATTGTCTTCTGAAGTCAATTAGATGTTGGAATGTTTAATGATATGATCAAATATCACAGAACTACTGTGTGGTGATTTTGCATCCAGTTGAATCCTGCATATGTCATTTAGTTATTATATTGGGACTACCAATCTTGTAGTGTGTACCAGTTGATCTCAGAACTTAAACTCTTGGATATGTAAATCATATACGTCACTTGTACCACTTTCCCAGTAAAATTTGCATATAATGCAGAGTTTTAAAACACGTGTAAACATGCTAATAATCGACAAATGATTTCTTTCCCATTGACAGAAGACCCTGGTCTAATGCCAGAAAACAGGCTGTGTGGCTGTTTTTTTTCCTCTGGTGCATCAAACTGATGTCATCACGTTGATGACATCATCAGCATGTTGAAATGTGGGAGCATTTTAACTATGTTGTTGTATATAGTTGTCTTGCACCGTTCCCGTGACCTGGCATTGAATATCCTCCTCTCTACAGATCAGTAGAAGCTCTCTGATCTCGAGACTTTCCAGCACTGTACCATCTTGCAAATGACGTTTGCAAGTGATGTGCCCATTAGAGCCGATCGGAGGTAAGTCGACAAAATCCTGTCCCTTGCAGGGTCAATTGACGTGGGTCTGAATGCCAATTAGAGCCTTTCCCACTACAGACAGAAACTGATAGTTAGCATTTTTAAATGGGTTTTCAGGAAAAGGGGCATGGGAAACTCCCCTTGGGGAGGACTTTCCACACTGAAGTCGGACAGTCTTATGCTGCGTTCACACCGCAAGCGATGCCATCGGCCGTCACTCGAGTTTCACTGCGATCATATCATATATCACATAATAAGATGTATACAAGGACATTATTCCAGCTGTATCCTTTTCATTCACTTATCAACCACAAAACACTGCAGCTGATGCCCTGCAGCAGCATTATCTGTGAGTTTTCCGCGGTCCGTCTAGGTGGAACTAATGTCCTCACTGACATTAGTTCCGCCTAGACAGAACTCATCTGCTCTGTAGTCCGGATGAATAACTGTCTGTCTCGGGTACCGTCACACATACACACACTGCTGATTGGCTGATGCTGCACAGCCACACACGACATCGCCTGAATAGATCAACTTTTTTTTAACTTTGACCGCGCGATGACTGAATTGGTCGTTTTGTACGCGGCTGTCGCATCGCGAGAGGATTAGCCCCGCCCCATCGCGGCTGTACATTGTTTTTGAATGGAGAGTGATTGCCGAGGTAGTACAAGTAGCGTCCAGTGTGAACGCACCTTTAAGCTACTGTGACCGGTTGTACATGGAACTCATCAAACTGGGATGTGACGTAACTCTCCCCTGACTTCCGCTGTCCAAGTTCCAAAGTAAAGGCACCACGCTAATCAGATGACATAGAGACCATGAGCCTGACTGACACCACTTGTGCTGAGTAAAAAAATAACTACTGGGAGCTGAACTAAAAAGAAATGCTTTCCTTTAACAGTTTTTAAAAACAAGAAGTGTCTGCTCTGAAGTGGCTTATGCCCATGTACACCAGGCGATTTATTGCCTCTCATGCCTCTTTTATTCTCTCTTAAAGTACTTTGTAACCACAGTTTTGAATAGTGCTTCATAAATGACTCTCTGACAGGTGAGTGTCTCCAAACAAAAGGAGTGTACCGCAATGATTGATGTTTAAACATTACGAGTACACACAGCTTTAATATACTGTCAAACAAATGCAGCATGTGACAGCATGTTCAGGCAGGTTCTGGACCAGCTCGTGACTTCAGCTCTTACATGTCGTGTTGTGTAGGAGCTCAAGCACTGATAGGCGTATTGTGAGGACACTTGGCACAGCAGGATGATTGTTAGAAGCAAGCCACGCAACAATGGATTCAAAAGGACATCTAAGTTACCCTAAGGACAACTCTTATGTAATCAATGCCCATACAACAATGGTGTTCAGAATCAATAAGGAGAGAGAACGTGATGGGAGAATGAATGAATGAGGCAAGTAAATGGATGTCAGCAAAGATGTGTCATATGTATTCATGTACATTTTATGGCTGCTGAAAGGTGAACCATGTGGGGTTAATTTGTTTTAATAATTTGTCCCTTCTGAAGACTTTTCTTTTGTTCCTCTTTCTCTCTGTTATTTTACTGAACCTTTCCCTTTCACTAGAGGCCTAAACACACCAGGCGAGGCTGCAGACATATTGTTTTGGAGTTTTACATCCATACGTTTCTCCATCTGTGCTGGGTTCTATTCTTGTCAACACATTATTACAACCGCCAAGAAGGCTAAGATTTTACCATTGTTTGTTTGTCAATTTGTAAGTTTGAGTGTTAGCAAGATAATCTAAAAGCTTTGAACGGGTTTTGATGACATTTCAGGGGATGTTGATCAGTGCACAATGAAGAATGGTAAGATTTTGGTGGTAATCATAATCCAAATTCAGGTCCAGGAATTCCTAAAGGGATTTGTTAACATTGCCAGAAGACCAGTTTTCCAAATTTTCTCTGATAACTCACTAACTTCTCAACTAGTTTTGATGGCATTGTCAGGGAATGATCGTCACAGCGCACTGAAGAAGTTATTAAGTGATTAGTGATGATCTGGATCCAGATTCAGATTTAACTCACAGTTTAAGATTTCTACAAATTTCACTTCCAGAGAAACTACCCCACTTTTTTCTTGACTTCTACCTGTACTTCTTTTTTGTGTAAAGGGATGACATAGCCGTATTTTACTGTGTGGTGGCATAAAACCATTAAGCAGTAAGTCTACTTTTCATAATTAAACCATTAAAGAGGCTTTTGTTTTTCCCTGTCTTTATTGTCTCAGTTATCTTAATCAGCGCATTATCTCTCCTTCTTTATCTCTACTTTTCCATCCTTTTTCTCCCTCTTCTGTCTTTCTAGGTGCTGTGTTGTGCGGCCAAGGCCGTTTCTTCCTCCTCTTGAAAGGCTATTCATGGATTCTTCAATGAAACCCTATTACATTTGTGTGCGAGTGTGTGCGTTAGAGGGAGAGAGAGAGGGACGAAAGAGTGAAAAATAAAAGAGAGGGAAAGGTATTCCGGGGGCCGGGCTACAGTACCATCTGTATGCAAATCTCCTCAGACTTTGGTAAACTTTGATCAAACACCCAGGCCTCCTTTTCTCTCCCCCTTACTCCCTCCCTCCCTGTCTTCTATGTGCTCTGCAATTACTGTAGCTCTGCCGCTCTTTGTCAGGCCTGCATTTTATCCAGCTAGGGCAACGGGTTCCTTCGAGGAACCAGCTTTCTAAAAATACACTTACGCACTAAAGAGTAAGGCAGTATATTGAGGTTTTGAATTTTTTTTGAAGATATGGGGAAAGACTGTACTGTTTATGTTGACGCTGATTAAAGAAAAGATGTCAGGTTAATTGCTCACAGTACAGATTTTTTGTAGTAAGAACCATTCCTAGTAATAAGATTGTTACCCAAAAATCATCTGCTGAAAATGCTTACTCTTTCCAGGTGGTTACTACTTTGTATATTTCATTTATAAGCATTTGTAATATGAGAAAAAAATATATTGATGCTTATTAGGGCTGTCATGTTAAATGGCCCTTTTCCATTAGCCTTACTCTACTCTTCTCGACTCTAGCCGGCTCTACTCTACTCGCCTTGTGCTGCTTTTCCATTAGCCCCAGTCGCCTGACCAACGGGGTGCAGTGTCGCTGTAAACAGCTGCGGTGACGTCTTTTTGAGCGCGACACAACAATCTGTGGCTTTTTGTCACAAACCGAGTAAAAAAGGAAAGCAGAGGAAGGCTACAGGTGGAAAGAAGAAATACCACTTGAGAAGCACAGGAGAGTTTTGGAAGCTTTACAACAGAATGAAGCCGAGGATGATAGCAATCGAGCTGCAAAGAAAAAACGTTTGAGGGTAAGCTAATAGTAGCTACCACTAGCATGGTAGGTCATCGCGCTCAGGACTCATCGATGACAACATTGTCTGACCAATCAGTAGCCGGCAGTCTGTGACGTCATCTTTTAGTATCGACTCTGCTTGCTTGGAACCAGAGCGGAGTAGGTACTAAAAGTAGCTTGTTTTAGGAGGTACCAGGCTAGTGGAAACACGCTGCAAATCGAGTAGGGCCGAGTAGAATAGGGCTAAGGTGTGCTAGTGGAAAAGGGCCAATAATCAATATTCGAATAACCATTTGAGCATGGGGATAAATATCCGTAACCATAAAAGTAAAGAAATATTCCAATAAAATATTAAGTATAGTGGCATTTTAAATTAAGGACTGTGTGTCTGTATGTTCAAAGCACTTTTCTCAGTTGGCCTCTACATGAAATTTGCAGGCTCAACTGTCAGCTTTCATCCAAGTTATACAGCCGAGTGCAGTGGCGCTTTGTCGCGACTTCAACCCCATGTGACTCCGTTTTTTTTGGGCAGGGTCTTAACTGAAAGGGCTGAAAGAAGAGTCTCAGTCCCGTGCTACTAAAGGGGGTGTGGTGGGGGGCAGTATGTGGTTATTTGTGCGAATGTTCGCATTCCTGTTTAATTTTGAGGAAAATTGATAGCCTATTTTGATCTAAAAAAGAACAAAAAAAAAACAACAACAACTGTAGCACAGTGGCGCATCAGGTAGTGCACATGCCTTACAGTAAGAAAGTCGCTGTTTCCCCCTGTGCTTGTCTGGCTCCTCCCACTGACCAATAACATGCTCATTAGGTTAGCTGGTGAGTCCAAATTGCCCCATAAGTATGAGAGTGACAAGAATGATCATTTGTTTCTTGATGCCGACCAGTTCAGGGTGCTCCCCAGCTCCTGCCCAGTGTTACCTGTGATAGACTCCAACCCGCAACCCTTAAAGGGATAAGTGTTATAGATAATGGATGAATGTATGGATATTCCAATCAATAATGCATATATTTAAGAAGCTGAAAACTTTTGTCATGGGATTTCTAGTCCAGATTGCCGAGCCCTAACTCACACACAAACACCCATACTTTCTGCCCCAGTAACCCCTTCTATCTGCTCTTTATTGGCTTCATCTTCACAACCTACAGCAACCCTAACGTGCTCCATTTCTGAGCACCTGGGACTGCGCTGGACCCCGCAACAGATGGTGACACCCCCCTTACACACGCACAGATACACACATACAAACACACTCTCTCACAGATAGCAGGGCTCTTGGCTGAAAAAGAAGACAAGTGTGGCGTACGGGTGACGGGCATGCCTTTGTGCAGAGGCTGGGCACATTCTAGGCACACACACATTTGTTTATCCACACAAACACACTCTCCGAGGCCATTGTCAGCTCCATATGGGGAGGTTAACACACTGAATACAGATCTGGTGTCCAATACAACAATAAAAAATGTTGTGACAAGTGTTGTCGATTAATGGCTATGGCAATGAAGATCTCAAAACATGATGTGACGTTCGCGAAAACACAAACATGCCACATTTCGCCCTGTTTTGCTTTCATGTGCATCCGTCAGTGGGGTGTAAGCCCATTAGAGTCGAGTCGTGTGTATGTCTGGGCAGCTCCAGCCAGGCTCTCAGTGGGCAGAGGGATAATGGGTATTAATCAGGGAAAAGCCACAGCCATATGTCTGTTTAACGCAGGAGATGGCCATTCGCTGGACGTCAGCGCCCCTCTAAAACAATTAGCCTCGTTTTGGAGGGTAGAAAGCTTAACTGTTGCTGAAGCGTGTGAGCATGTTAGCGTGTGTTGGGTGGGGGGTCGAAGAGGAGGGCGAGGGGTGGGTGTTTTGTGTTTGTTTAACACTGGGAGCGTGGGCAGCATACGTGGCTCTGGACACTGTTGGGGCTTGTGTACAATTCTTGTGATTGAGAAACAGATGCTCCTGTGCTCAGAAGTTTTTTTTTAATTCAGCAGTCCAGGAAATTTCAAGACAATGTCAGACAGGCTGTTGCTGATATTTTCCTCAGACAACTATGTACACACTCAGGTTGTGTTTACACTGGGCCGAATACGGTCAGATCTGATTTGTTTTCATTGCGTTTTGACCTTGCGTTTACATTGTAACTCTTTGCGGGTTGTCCAAAATCGGTAACTTATGAAAATGGGCTCCAGAGTGGAAAGTTTTGAATACGCTCTCCATGCAGCGCCGTGTTATCCTGAATAAGAGCGTTTCCGGGTGAAACGCTGACATCACCGCATGCGCAGCACTCTTTCACATGAAGCATACCAGGAACAACAACAGCGTCAGCCGTCTGCTGAATAACGTGCTGCTTACCGCACTCGGTTTGTTATCCAGACAAACATATCCAGACAGATTTGTTGTCCAGAAAAGAAAATCCTGTCTCTGTGTGTCTACTTGCAATTGTTGTTTGTGAAAAGTTTTTCTTCTTCGTTCGTGTATTGTAGCAGCGCTGCCTCTCTGCAGACCTACACGGCCATCTACTGAGCCAGCATTCACACTACAGCGGGATCATTTGTCTCCAGTGTCTCCGTCTGAATGCAGATCGACTTTGAAAACGCAAAGGAAAAATCTTTGCATTTTATAGTCAGGAGTGTCCGTGTAAACGTAGCTTCAGACATACACCGAGGATGGGGTTATGGTTCGCTGTAAGAAGAGCGACCTATAAAGCACTTTGTCCAACTTTACAATTTTCCTCCTTATAACAGTGGTTGGTTTGACACCAGCTACTAGTGGTTTGAGCCAACACTCATCCACAAAGAAGATGGCAGTTTCTCCTTTGCTTATAGAAATCTTGTCAACACTCAGACATCCATTTATACTCAGTAAAGTGGCTAGAAGCAATTTAAAGTAATACTGCAATATATAACACCAATTTATTTCAAGAATTAGCTCTTTTTTCTGTGCCTTTAAACCTATACCTTTGGAGAAGGACCTGCAGCAGAAGAGATTGGGCCTGCCAATTGTCAATACAAAGAACAATCAGCCAGCAGACCTCTGCTCCTGCTGTATAGTGGGCGATTTGCAATTAAATAGGAAAAGACAAATCACACCAGCCCCAAAGTAAGAAAGCCCACTCGGAAAATACTCTATTTGCCAGATTACAAGCCAAGCCTCAGCAAAGGAGAAGTCTCATCACCAATTCCCATTGTTTTCTTATTGGTTTGTTTTCTTTAATCTTTAATGTCAGAAAACCCAAATTGGACACTCCCTTACGTTTGAATTCCAGCGTTAAAAGTCAGAGGATCTTCATTAACCCTGGTTTTACCAGCTTGTAACTGAAAAGTGATCAATCCCCAGGTTCAACATCCTAGTTCCATATGCACAATTAGTCCTGCTCGGCAAAATTGTTTGTGTCTTTGGGTATTTGAACAATTATGGGTGGAGTTTTATAAGACAAAATGCAGTTTGTGAAAACATGAATATTTAAATTGAATTTAGATGTTAAAATCTGAACATTTCAGGAATTCTGATTGAATGATTTGGAAAAGGAGGGCTGCTCTGTAGCGTCAGGGAGAGCCTTTCTGTGTGGAGTTCACATGTTCTCCCAATGCATTCAGAAACCTTCCCATTTTATTTCAAAAACATATTCATTATATTGATCATGACTCTTAATTGCTCTTAAGTGAGAGTTTGTCTGTGTGTGAATGTGTAAGCCTTGTGATTGGCAGTGTGGGGTTCAAATCTGACCTGTGGCTCATTTCCTTCATGTTATTCCCCTACTCTCCACATTTTGACTTGGGTTTTCCTTAAATATAGGTAACAGATTCTCAAAATCTATCTCGAAGTATCGCTTGTACTTCTTCCTTTTATTGGGACAGTTGATTAAGTATTCTTTTGTTTCTTTGAGTTCAGTGTCTGTACGTCTGTCTGTGGTTGTCTAATCAGCTTGTTTTTCTTGTTTACCTGTTTGGTGTAAGAGAAATTCAATTCAATTCTGTTCAACTTACAATCGGGAGAGAATTGTGTCATTTAACTGTTTTTCTTGCACTTTTTCTGCAGGTTGTTATTGTTCATGAACTTGTTTTCATCCTATAACCAGGCAGGATAAGCCATTAGGCAGATGGTTAGGGGAAGTCCCATGAGAGGATACACATATACACGCGCACACTCAAAGACACCAGACTCCTGTCACACACACACACATACATAAACACACATACGTGCACAGTAAGAGCGCACAAAGACACCAGACCCACCAGACTCCACTGTTATGTAATCCACCAGTTCCACTCCCCCCACCGAGAGGCTCAGTCTTTGGCTGTCTCAACTCCAAAACAAAGTCATCAGTCTTGGTATGGCGCTGTCCGTGCGCATACCTCTGCAGCATTATACCCCTGGTCCAGCCTAGGACACTAAGAATAAATCTGAAAATTCAAGATTGGGGCATTTGATTCATCTTCTTCTGTCTCTGTGCCAATGGCAGCTAAGGTTGGAATCGTAAAGTTTGCAGATTGTCCTTCGGTCTGTCCATACGTCCCTCTGTGAGGCAAATTCTTGTCAAATGTCAAGAACATTTTAAAGGAATTGCTCAATGATCGGACTTCATGATGAAATATTTTTGAGGTTTCGGGTCAGCGGTAAAGGTTATGTACACCCCTAGTCAGCATTTGAATCAGTTTCATCTCTAGAATTTCTTTCAGCTTTCCACTTTCGCTACAGGGGTGCAATTCATTGGATTATGGCGGTCATAGGTCAAGATCATGAAGCTTTATGTCCATCCATTACCTTTACAGTCTGGATGCCAAACATCCATCTCAAAGGGATTTTCTTTTCTAAACCAGACGAGCTTGTTAAGTTAGTTTACAATGTGAGGATGGTGGAAAATTCATCTATGAGTGAAATGTTTGCTCTCACCTTCATCACTGTTGAGCCCCATGTTAAGATTTTCTTTAAGCTTTGCAAACATGCCCACTCTGATTAAAGGATAAAACTTTGAGATTCTTCAGGTCAGATCTAATGTTATGATGACAAAATCTCATGTTCATCATCAGCTAATAAAATATAGCTTGAGACATATAGGCATCTTTTAGATTGGCACAAATGTCAACTGAATGTGATCATCAGCTAAGCTGAAGTTATGAAGGAGGTTTGCTGTTATGGTCAGTTGGATTGTTGGACATGAGCAAGACACACCATCATTCGGCTCTCTGTTTGGTTTTGAGAGGTTTAAACAAAAATAGTACATTTCTGTTCATGTGTAGAAATCTTATATTGTTTCATTCTGTTTTTTCCGCTATGTCTTCTGTACACCTTTAGAGATAATGACCAACATTTGAACTTGTCAAAAGTACATTTTTTTCTTAGTTTCTCAACCTGTGAGCTGATGTAAAGACTTTTGTTCCTGGGAAAATGTGATACCACTTTGATTTTAGAATTAATTCATCAGATATTGAAAGTCAGAGGTTCAAGTTCAAAGTCAGGAATCTTCTTGTTCATCACTTGCTGATAGGAAAATATCTTGAGAAATCTTTTTTTTGAGATTTAACCCAACCCTGAATGTCCACTCTAACTAAAGGATGCAACCATTAAATTTTCAAGTTCACAGGTCAAAAATCCAGGCCATTTTGTCCTGAGTCAATTCTGGCTTTGTATTGCAATTCCAAATGAACAACCAAAGGGGATCTCTGAAAAGCACCACTTTGATGAAATGATGACTAGATGATGAAGATATTAGGGTCTTCATGGATTTTGTGGGAAGGCTTTAGAGAATTTAGGTTTCATTTTGCCTGAATGATCACTCTGACATAACAATAGACCAACATCAATTAAAGACCAAAGTCCAAGGTTTAGGACCTTGCTTGTACTCGGAATGGGATGAAATATTGTTTGGCAATATATCGCGATGCGGTACGTGATGAAACGCATCGACTTTGAAAAAAATGGATCGCGAAATAAAGACACCACGTCTGGTAGTAGTGCATGTGACCAGAAGTGACGACAACAAACATTAGCACCAACTACCTTGTTTCCAAAAAGCCGAATGATGGAGTCGAATGAGATTGAAATTGAGGACGCTCCGCCTGGATACAAGTCATCTGTCTGGCAGTATTTTGGCTTTCTCATTAAAAAAGACGAAGACGGCAAAAACAAGCCTACCGCTCATTAGCATACACTCTCTCTAACCTCTCTAGGGTCAGAGAGAGTGTTATTGTTTGTGTTTGGCCTGTTAGGCCTTGTGTTTTCCTGTGTGCAACTCAAAAACAAATAACTTGTAACTACACAGTAATATTTTTTCTTCTTTACTTTTTTGATATTGTATCGTGACGTATCGTATCGTGACCCGGGCATATCGAAGTGCAGTGAGGTCTTAGCTTGTACATTTAAAATCTCAAGGAAGCGTTGGTGGATTTATATAAAACTCTACACTTAATCTTCTCTGACCAAAGTAATTAGATTTTGGTGTCAAATCACAAATTTTCCATTAATTGAGTCTCATGCTCATCCCTTACTCGTGGAAGTGATATCTCAGAAAATGCTTCAAGGCATTTCTGTCGAACTTGACACAGATCCCCTCGAACTAAACCTCTAGTATTTGGACTTTTCATGTCAATGATCGTTCCCTCATGTTCATACTTTGCTTGTGACGTTATACTAATCACATGACCACAAAAACCGCCTCAGCCTTATTCTCGACCCACCGCTGCTCTTTAACCAGGCAGCACTTGTATACCTTGCAAAGCCTTAAAACCCGCCAGGCGCTGGGTCTAGTTTTTGCTGTCCTGGACCAGAAGCAGGGAAGAGTCACCCTGCCTTATGGTGTTACGCAGTCATTGCTTCCCCAAGATAAAAAGGATTAATCAAAGTCATCAACAATGTGTGTTTTTATGTCCCGTTAATTCCCTTCTCGCCGAGTCCCTTTCTCCTTCCCTCTGTGAACACACTGTTGTGCTGAAAGGCTCCTCAGACCGTGGCAACAGATTTCTCTTTCAGCCAAATCCAAAAAAACGCCCGGCCAGACTCCTGAGTGGCACATTTTTGGGTTTAGGCCCGGCAATGGAGGCACAGAGGGGAGGAGAAAGAGGAGGAGGAGGTAGGAGGTAGGAGGGAAGAGGAGGAGGAGGCCAGAGCCATGTGGCTGATGTTGGTAAACAGTATCCAGCCTCGTCCTGGCACGGTGGCAGGCAGCGCACAACGCCGGCGGAGAGGGATCAGGCGCCCGGGCCACACACAGACCGGGGGACAAAAGGTGGACTCGCATACACACCATTTGCATTCATACGCACGCTCACGCACACATGCAGGCAGGCTGAAATACACAGACTACTAACAGACAAATAAAAGACTCACTCTCGCTGTCTGCCACTCAGCAGCTGCTCCAGTTTCCATGGCAACAGCCCGAACAATGTAGTAGGAAGGGCTGCATCGGTCGGTGAGGGAGGGAAACAGAAATAGAGAAAAGAGGAGTGTGTGTGTGTGTACGAGTCGAGCACTTGAAAGTGTGTGTGCGGGTGTGTAGGTGTGTGTGTGGGTGGGTGTGAGAGGCTACAGAGGGGGAGGTAGCCGCAGGGTGCTGAGACAGAGAGGATTCAGAAGACACTCGCTTTATTTCTTTGTCAGGATGGGTCTTTTTGGAGCGGCAAAACAAACACAGTAAGCAGAAAAAGACACAGATATGAAGCAGAGAAGGGGTTAAGTACGGTAGCCCTGAAGGTCAACTGTTGAAATTTCTCATGATGGCCAAAAAACAAATTACAGTAGAGGCCAAAAGCTGATATTATGACTTAGAAATTTTGTTTGGCCCATAAATGATGTACTGGCTACATTTTCTTACCCTGTGTGAACAATATTCCTCATGAAAGAGTTTATATTTTAATACATTAGCTAAATACTAAATGTTTTTGATAGAAGGTTAAAACACTTGTCAGAATCCTGCACTTCCTTTCTTGGTTGCTGGATCACAAACGTTGCTGACAACACGTGACCCTGAACAGCTAATACCCATCACATTTTGACTGGAAAACCAAGAAAACACATAATAATGGCACAAAATTGCACATATACTAATCCAAACAAACAAACAGTGAAAGTTGACGATATTTGCAAATTTGTACCATCATATAAATTTACACAGAGCAAACACTGTTTTTACAGTAGGCAATTCCAGCAGAGTATGATACATTATTTGAAAAAGAAAATGTTTTATACTTGTAAAATACTTTAACAGGGGGGGAGATTCGTTTCTCTCAATGCTGTTTTTTGAATTTGCATATTTTTGTATTTTTGAATTTTTGATATGCTGATATTTGTAGACTCATTTTTGCCTGCTGATACTACAATATCTGAACACTGGTTTACAAAAATTGACCTGTTTGTCTCGTTTACAGTGTATTTGTGTTGGCAACAGATGTGAACCTATAAAAAAAATACTTTATTCTCCCATAGATCAAATTAGGGGTGGGCAAAATGACTGATTTATAAGGAAAATGCTAATAGATGTAGGAAATGGGTGTGTGAATGTGTAGATGTAATCTAGAAATCACCATTTAAGCTCAAGTTCATTTACCTTCTACCATGTAGACAGGAGGTGTCTACCCAACAACATCAATATTGATGTTTTGATAGATAGCTTAGTTTTCATTGGCTTGCTTTCATTTAAAATTATTTGGCCCTCTGAAAGTAAGAACAACATTTAATGTGGCCCCCATGGTTATCAAAGTTGCCCATCCCACATGATTTTTCCCCAGTGCTGCGTCAGTGTCGTGTAAATGGGTATGAAAGAGCATGGATATGTCAGCTGATACATAAGGTTGACTTACAGAAAGCATCAGTGTTAATGATCGTGAATTTACACTTTTCAAGTTGCACTTTTTGCACTAATTTTTACAAGGTCTGCTGCTGGCTTCTTACTATGCTATTTCTATTTATTATACTATTCCTTATTCTGTGTTTTTGTGAGTGCTGATTCACTGTTTTTTAATATTTTGGCCAATAGCTCCCAGCTCTCGGCCAAAATTTTATACTCACAAAATGGCAATAAAGGATTCTTGATTCTTGAATGGGTAGATGTGGCCTATAGTATGAAAGTGCTTAAAGCTATACATGTGCTCAAATCCATTAATTATTCACATTTTGCCCAGAGATTGGATATATTCTATAACCAACAGATTTACAGGATTCAGAGGAGTTTTATTTGTCATTCCAGTCTGCACTTACATGAGAAAAGAACAAAACTAGCTACTGAGGTCTTGGTGTTAGCCATAAAGGAATATGAGGAAATTAAAGTAGGCAGAAATTGGAATAAAATACTAGTTCATTGACTGTAAATAATGGCAGAAATTTCTGTATCTAACGATGCCAATAATCCACTTTTTCTATGTTGTTTCTGAACAACACGTGAAATGTAATTTTGTAAGGAGGGCATAGAGAGTGAACCTAGAATGAGTTTTATGTTCATGTTCTTCACAGAAAATGGGAAAAACACAGAGCTGTATGGATAGATACTTGTGTTTCGTTACCATTAGGGATGGACAATATATTTAAAGCAACAGTTGCTTGTGATAGGGGTGGACAACTGGCAGCTGGGGGCCAAAAGCGCCCTCCTACTTGCCCAGTGCAGCCGCCAATCAGCCCAGAATCTTATCTTCAAGTCTCTGAAATTTTTAGACATGAAGATTTTTCAATATTCTATGAAGTATTTCAAAGTAATTTGCCACTTAGACTATGTGCAAATGCAAAATATAAACTCAGACATGTCTGTGGTAATATTTCATTATGAGAAATAACTTTATATGTTTTGCTATAATGGTAAGACCTTTAAAAGAGCAACAACAAATACATTTGAGGTAAAAAGTTAGTTAAATGAACTGTTATAATGATAAATGAAGAGCAGGCCTTCTATTGTAAAGTGTCTTGAGATAACTCTTGAAGTTAATGGCACTATACAAACAAAACTTGATGGATTTTTTGATTGATTGATAACCAGTGTTGGATTGCTACTGAAAATAACACTTAACTGTCTTTGTTCTCATAGTTACATCAAGTTAAGCTTTAGAGTTTGCTTCTGCTTATATCATAAATCCAGATAAAAAGGATTCTTTTGATTGTATCACTTGTAGAGCGTCTGGCTCACTGCGTGTATCCTTTAAATTGTTTCAACAAATTAGCCCTTGGTAAGTGACCATTACATAATTATGGCTCTAACGGTTATTAAAGTTACCCATCCCTGACAAAAAAGTTATATAGATAACAGCAGCAGATATGAAAAACGGCACCATTACCAGCCATTTTTTTGCTTGTTGCCATATGAAGTATATCCCATACATTAGCTGTAATATTTGTAGAATGTACACATTCTCAATAGTGGTTTTCTTTATCATAACTAAATTTCACCTTTAATAAATCAAAATGAACATCAGTTTGAGAATAAACTGTTTTTTTGTTGCTCTTATCTACTTCTTAAACAAACAGACTGTCAGCATAAAAGGAGAGAGCCAAAATTAGTCAAGTGGAGTCTTTGAGCTCTTGACAAAAGAACTAGTATCAGTATCTGCAATAGTGAAAATAGAAATTTTGGTTAAAAAAAAAACAATAAAAATAACACTGTGCATCCCTAGTAAATATTGAAACCAGTCCCACAAGTATGAACACCACACATCTGGGTGTGGTGACCTCTGGGGTCACCATAGTTAAGACATTAAGGGTCAAACAAAGAGCCACAAGAGCAGAAGTTAGGATTTCATGATGTCTATTTATTTTTCAAAATGAGGTATTTCAAAGTGCTATGAGTTGCAGCACTAAATGTACATTTTTAAAAGTGAAAAACAAACATCTTATATCCGTTTACCCAGTTCTATGCACCCGATAGTTACAAATATAAACAAAAGAAGAAGAGATTTTTAAAAAAGGCCAGGTACATGAGGATAGAACACATTTTTTTCTGTACAAAAGAATTATCTGAGATAGAGGGAGAGGAAAAAATGACGAGATAAAGTGATATCTACTGAGAACTCATTTTCATACGAAAATATAAGTATCAAATTTAGTATGTATCAGGTTCACACTAAAAGCATAAAGGTGTGTAGAATTAGTAATATGATACAATACAAAGAAAAAAGAGAAGAAAAAAAACAATATATTGTTATATTACAAAGTTCATGACTCTCAAAAATCGAGGCCTTACAGTACTTTAAAGGTATATAAACTTCCAGTCTAGTTATTGGCAGCTTCCTGACATGTATATAAAAACAAGGACAAAATGTATTACAAAACAAGGCAGATCTGAGTGTATTCTTTTTGTCTGTACACTATTGTTATTTACAAAAGTGTCGGCTAGCAAGGTGCACAGTTATACATCCACTGAACTTGGTTTGAGCACCAGTGTGAGCGAGAGGAGTGAGAGACAAGAGAAACCTGTAGTGGCATCGTTTCTGTGAACCATAACGTCCTCATACATCAAACGTCATAGTCTTTTCTTTTTTTTTGCAGTGGTGAAGGCAAAGTTTAAGTGTGCACTGCTTTCTTGTACATGATACTCTCCAAGCAAAGTGCCCTCAGACATCCATCCATCCATCGTGTGGGAATCACCCATGATTCCAGGCTGGTGTCACAGTGAGTACAAAACAAACAAAACGATAAAAAGATACAAATAGAAATGATATAAAAACCAGAGGAAGGGAAGACCATAAAAAACAAGGTGTGTCCTCTCTACGTCCTCGTTTCTTTCTTTTCTAAGCTTTCCTCAATGTGACTGGATTGAAAAAGTAAACCCTAAACATTCTTAACGTCAACAAATGTGCAAAAAAAGTGGCGGCAGTGAAAGTCCGAGCATCCCTCCGGCAAACCCCCCCCTCCTCTGTTTTCTTCTTCTTCTTCTTCTGCAGGTGTGTGTGTCGCCTGAAGATAAACGTCCTCTGAGATGAGCAGATATGCAGGCCCATGTGTGTGTGTGTGCTTAAGTGTGTAGGCCTAAATATGTGTTTCAGTCTAAGTCGAGGCAGTTCTCGGGGGGGTTATCCGGAGGGGGTTTTCGTGAGTGTTTCCGTGTTGTAGTGGTTGTCTGTTAGCGAGTCCTTGCCTGCTCCAGCCTGCGCATCAGCTGCTGCCTGCGGGCCTGCAGCCGGTCCTTCTCCTGCTGCAACCTCATCTCCTCCGTCTCCAGCGAGCTCACGTACTCGGTGGCCTTCTTCAGGATCAGCACCTTTGCCGCCTTCTCGTTGTGCGCCAGCTCGGGCACGTGGTCGCGCAGAGTCAGGAAGCTGGAGCGCAGGTCATTGCGGCGCTGGCGTTCCAGGATGTTGTGGTTGCGCCGGCGCTCGCTGTCCTCTGAGTCGGAGCTGCCGCGCGGGCTGCTGTCGCCGCTGGCACTGCGTTTGCTGCGGGACCCTGTCGTGCTGAAGGAGCTGCAGGATGTGGAGGAGGACGACGAGGACGAGGAGATGGTCCTCGTGGGAGGGCGTGGGGCGTCCGACGTCTTCTGCTTCTTTGTCGGAGGGGTAGGGTCGTCGTCCGAGGCGTACGGCGAGGGGGCGGCATAGTTGTGTTGCTGCTGGTGGACAGAGCTTCTCTTGAGGATCAGCTCCTGTGGGGCACGACTCACGAACCGGCTCATGACACCGCTGGACCCCTGTGATGACCCCCTTGTGTCTTGGCTTTTCGGGTGCACAGAGATGGTGACTGTTCCCGCCGCCATTGGTGACGCCTTGCTGTTTGTTGATCGCCTCTTCTCTACTGTAACCACGTCGATCTCCTCCTCCTCCTCCTCCTCTTCTTCCTCCTCCTCCTCTTCCTCCTCCTCATCTTCTTCCTCCTCTTCTTCCTCCTCATCCTCTGCTTCTTCATCGTCATCTTCCTCTTCTTCTGAGGAAAGAAAGAACACAGAATGTGAGTGACTCAATCGCTCTGACACAACAAGTATTCCCACAATGCCATGCATGTGTACCAGCAGGTGACAGGTATGTATGAGAGCATTTATATATGTGAGATCAGATGTGAGTGTGTGGGAGCGAGAGTGTTGCTCAACGCTGTTTTCATAAGCAGAAACCCTCTTAATGCTTAGTGTCAGTCACTCCTCAGCTAATCTAGCCTGCAGGCGTTGACATGTTGAGTCTCAGTGCTGAGCAGACAGGCTCGATCCCTCCTTCAAAACTTCCAAACTAATCTTCCCGGTGAGACAAGACGTTTTAAGTCAGGACGCCTTCAGTCTTTCAGAGCTCCACCGGTCTCGCCGAGGCATTAAGAACCTAACTTTTGGTATCAGGGGAATTAAGAAACTTCAATCGAACTTTGACCTATTATGAGTTAAAAAGAAAAAAGTCTCGCCTCTTTCCTGCTTCCTTCTAATACCTGAAATCGAGGTCGAGCAGATGAGATTTATCAGGCAGCTTTGAAGATGAGAGGAAGTGGGACCAGAGAGCGTGAGGCCCAGTTTAAAAGAGAAATGCCTTTGTGATAATAACGGCTCTCATTATCAGCTCAGGAGCATGTGAAGAGTGTGGCATTTTACAGCTTACAGTAACCCACTTCACACACACCAGGATGCTGTCTCAACACAGGCGTACACACACACACACACACAGTCTGGCTGCAGCCATCAAAACAAAGCTGGGCACAGCTGGCTGGATGAGGGGGCGTGGCCGCTTTGCCACATGTGAAGCAGGGACTTAGCTGTTTGGTGTTTTTTTCCCCCCTCTGATGTGAGCTCATTTATTGAAGCTGGAAATGTAAAAATAGAAGAAAGGGAGCAACGTTTCTGCTTGTAGAGATAAAATATTAGCCCCAAGGAGGAGATAAGTGATCTTTTAAGGCGCACAATCCAAATATCTCCCTACATGGAGGCCTCTTTAGTGGAAAGATTGATCTAGATATGAGGATAAAAGCCTTAAATGGGGTTCTTTCATGAGAAAGTGCACAAAGCAGGACGCGTTTGAGCGGCGGAAGCGCATTTGAGCGCCCCAGGATGGTGGTGGTGGTGGTGCTGCGGCAGGCGATCGGATGGATCACCACCCCTTTTTTTAAGCCTCCGAGCTGGAGCGGCGCCAGGGAGACAGCTGTCGAGATGGAGCGCTTGTTTCAAAGCTGTCACCCCCTCCTGAAAGAAGAAGCCAGCAGCCAGCCAGCCAGCCTGGGCCCTCCTCCGTGCTCCTTTTTTTTTCCTCTTTAGAGGAGGTGTTTGGCAAGGCTGACTGAGTCTGCCCTCTGTGCCAAGCTGGGGGCCTTTATACTTGTGTTTCGCAGCGAAAACACGCTGATAAGAGCTCGTGAGTGTTTGTTTAGGGAACTCATGGATGGGAGGTGAAGTCTTGGGGCGATTAAACGCACACGCGGGCATCATTTCCTAATAAACACTTCCTGCGTGACAGTGCCTATTTCTTGTTGTGTTTGGCTTTCTCACTACAATATTGTGACTCCCTTTGTTGCTCCCGGGGCTATTTTTAGTTGTGAGCTCAACCTACGAGTGCAGTTTGAACACTGAAACCCCAAATAACTGCCAATTTCACCCCCACTGTGCGTAAATTGTCCTTTTCATCCATGCGTAATGAGAGCACCCGCGCGTTGTGAACCTGACACTTTTTTATCAGCTCATGGCATTATTGAGCACCTTTTCATCTCTGCACCCTGCAACAACCTGCTCACTGAGACTCAGTGTGTGAGTGTGTGTTGTCTTTTTGTTTGGCTCAGATGCCAACTGAGTTCAAGAAGGCACACAATTCCCCATTTTACTGCCATCTGCCGGATGAAGAGCCCGCTGATTACATAAACCCCGTTCACTGTGTCACTAAACTCCAGTGTGTGTGTGTGTGTGTATCAGAAAGAGTGTGTGTGTGCGTGGAATGTAACGACATAATCCGATTCTGGGCCAGTCATATGAACAAGCTACACTCCATAATAACAACATTGACAATAAAAATGTGATAAGATATATAGATTTCGGATCCTGAGGTAGATTCAGTATATCTGCCTATGGTGTGAATTTTGGCACAAGACTGTGTGTGACATAAAAACAAAGGCTTTTGCGCATCTTAGGCTCTTACCAGAATCACTGTGGCTGCTCGTGTGCGTTGTGGATGGGTTCACAGGCCCGGATGTGTCCCTGCTGCCGTTTTTCTTGTGCACCGGGAAGGGGAAGACCACCATAGGGTCCACGCACTCTGACACCGAGCTGCGGCTCACCACCTCCTGCGCCTTTACGCACACGCTCCTTCCACCGTTGCTGCTGCTGCCGCCGCTGCTACTGCTGCTGACGCCTCCTGCGGCTGTGGAAATAGCCTTCCCGAGTTTCTCCGTGACCACCCGTTCAAGCTTTTCCCTCGCGGAGAAGCCACTCCACATACAGTCCTGGAGGATTATGCTGTTGGGGTTAGTAGTATCCATAACTGAGCCGAACAGGTCCCCATCGTCGGACGCCCCCCAGATATCGTCCTCGGGCAAGAGCAGCAGCTCGGAAGCCCAGTCCAGAGGGTCCCCCAAGCCGAAGCCAAGAGGGTCTAGTTCCGGGGAGGCAGTCGCCGGCTCCCCTGGTAGCGCGGCTCGGCTCGGGGAGAGGGGCGGAGTGGGCAACAACTCGAATTTCTTCCAGATGTCCTCCCCCGGTGGCGCAGAGTCGGGACCACAGAAGTAGAAGTCGTCCTCATCCGGGTAGAAACACGGTTGTAAGGAGTCAAACTCCAAATCGGAGTTTTTACTTATGATAGCCGGCATTCTATCCCACAATCGAAAAACCTGCGAATGTACAAAAGACACTTTAGTCCCAACAAAAAAAAGCAGCGTCTTTGATCATTTCCTCTTCCCTGTATCACACCTGAAAAGACTCCCGAGTCAAAGCCCACACACAGACACTCAGTCTGCTCCACTAAATTCCACACTCACTTCTCTGTGAGGTTTTTTTTAAAAAACTCACAAATCTCAGAGGGGAATGTGCGTAAATGTGACCCTGACGCACAAACTGTGCAAAAGGACACACTGGCCTCTTCTCTGCCAAAAATTTGGATCAGGATTAAAAAAAGCATGTTTACAGAAAATCACATGGATGACAACATTCAAAACAGACAGAGGAGTGTTCAATATTGAAATCATAAGAATAAATAAATCATTATTCTCCATATTTATCCTCTTATTAAAAGAGATGCTCACCTCGTCCTGCCTCGGGTTGATTACGCGCGAACCAAATCTTCTCGTATCTCGCAGTCAGTAAAACAGACACCAGATTTGGAGCAGTCATCTACTTTGGGAGCACAGACAGTCCTCTGACACACATTGTGGCTGGCTGCACAGTGTTATACACTCAGTTCTGCGGGAGGAGAGATGACTCCTCCCTCCCAGGCTGGAGAGGAGGAGGGAGAGAGGAGGGGGGGTGGTACAGTTGGGCTTTGGGTTTGTTGCGGCGCGGGAGACGACAGGCTGGCTGGCTGGGAGCTTTTATTTTCAAGGTGAATCGAGAAAACAGCCTAAACATTGCACCAAGAATGAAAGCAAGGAAGTGAAGGTGGTGAGAGAGAATGACAAAGATTTCTTTTATACAGCTTTGGGAGAAGTGTCGTTTCTTCTTTCTCTCCATCCCTCCATGGGGATGTCAAACACAGGATCAGCTCTGAATAAAGCCAAGGGCTCTTACTGATTTGATGTGTTGCTCAAGGGCATAACAGCAGCCTGGATGTTAGCTGACCTGAGATGGAGGGCAGTGTCAATATCCTTCAATATGACTGACTCAAAGCACCAGGAGGCATTTTAATTATTTAGACGACATATGTTTGAGTTAATTTGGGTGATATAAATTCTGGTCATTGTAATTTTACTTAAAGCTTCTCTAAGTGAGCAAAATAAGTCCAAATTTTGACATTTTAGCAGCAGATTTACGTTGAAAATAATACACATGAGTGTTATCTTACACATAAACCCGTCTGCCCTTCTCTGACTCTCCTGTAAAGCTCTCAGTATTTTCCTGTTTTGTCTGAGCGCCACCAGCATCCTCTGTTAAAGGCTCACCGCGCCCTCATACGGACACAACGAGTACTGCACCCTGGAGCAGCGCGCAGCACACAAAGGCATAAAAACAAAGAGGCAGTTTCCACAAATATGAAGAGGACAAAACTTAAGAAGAGGAGAGGAGATGTTAATAAATCTGTCTTTGTGTTAGGAGGAGCAGCATCTCCTTAGAAAAGCAGCAGAGAGGGATTGTGTTGTTTTCATCTGTCTCCGGGATGAGACAGGATCCGAGAGGAGCGTGTTATGTAACCTGGAGCGGTGGTTGTAGCCTGGAGTCATTCCCATTCCCTTTTTCTAATGACAGCTTAGGAGGAATGGCGCATCTGTAATTATGCGCGCACAGGCGCACACACACAGCTCCTGATATTGACATATTCCAGGGGAAAACGTTTAGGAGTCAAACTAAAGCTGTGAGGAGCAAAATATACACATTGTAATATTCTTCGGGCAAACACAGGAGACAAAGACACACACATTTTAAAGGCGTGTTTGTTTACAGCTACCACAGTGAGGCTATGGCACTCCCTGAATTTGATACAGATCTGTCTCTAAGTGATAAAGTCAATTAAAGTCAACAGAAAGATTCTTACTGTGTAGATATTTCTTAATTCCTTAAAGTGCTGAAGCAGTGCAGGTGTTGGGCAAGCACATGTAAAGAAAGCTAAATAATTTTGACCTTTTCTGTCAAGTTCTTTCCAACTAGCTCACAGAGAAAACAAAGGTTTTGGCATTTGGTTAAACTCACCCTGTGGAGCTTTAAATGTGAAGCATCAGCATTTTCTCTACAATAATGTGACATATTTGGAAAGGTAGGTGAAAAATGAGATATTTTTTTCATTTTTTCTCAGAGGTTTTATTGTAAAACAATAATAATAAGTCTACCATGATTAGAGTTATTAAGTGAGCAACTTTAGGAGCACAAAAATAGCAATAACCTAACCATATGGACTTCAAAAGCAGACATTACTATACCACAAGACCATTATTATATATATTTTATTTATGTTATTTTCAGTGTTTTCAATGAGCCGTTGTGGGGTAGGAAAAAAAAGTTTTTTTTGTTTTGTTTTTTTCGTAGTGTTTGAGCGCTGAAAATATTTTTCACTGGTAGTGCCCCGAGAGCACAAACCTCCACCAAGGCATTTCTGACATTGTTTGCCAAGTTATTATGGATAATGAGGAAAACTGCCCTTTTGCTCAGTGTTAAACAATCTTTGAAAAAATTCCTGAATCCACATCTGGATGAGGAACACCACCAACATTGACCAGCATTCCCTGATTATGTCAGCCAAATATATTGAAAACTTTTTCACTTGACTGCTCAATATCTAAAAATGTTGACAGTCACCAGCAAAATCCAATCCATTGGCCCTTTTCTCATTTCTGCCTTCCTGAAAATTTCATCAGATTCCTTTTAGCACTTTTGATTTATTCTGTTGACAAGCGAGCAGACAAACGCTGGCAAAAACTTAACCACCACAGGTAAAAAGTTTATTTCAAGATGTATTTGTTTAAAGCATCTGTAGGGAATTTTAAAAGTGTTTAAATGTGGCTGAGATAATCGTTCATGACAACATTTTCAAAGAAGACCACAAGTAATTTTACTTAATTACATTTACTTGTAAGCTTGTAAGTGACAGATGGGGTCAGAAGAGCGTGCTGGAAATAACGCCTTCTTTGTGTTTGTGTCTGTTTTACTTTCCTTTTAGAGGAGTGAGGCATTTAACCCTGAAAAAAGATACAACATGTTTTTAAATGTGAAATTTTAAAGCAATAAAGAGTTTTATAGCTGCACACGCGCGCCCTGCACCAGTCCGCCTGGATTGGTCTGCCGCGCAGGGTGTGCGCAGAGACGCACCGCGGAAGTACGATATAGCACTGTTTAGGCTCGAAAAATGTACTAAATGGCCTCGCTTCAATTAATTATGGACGCTACTCCACTCAGGACACTTGGATTACAGCGACGAGCAGTATGAAGGAAAATAGGCACGCTTTTGTGGACTTTCATGGACCTTTTTTCTTCGGCTCCGCTGCCCCTGTTAGATGAACGTTTGTTGACAGCGAAAATCCCCCCGGACCCCCGGCTGCATTTGAGACATCAAAAAAGTGCTCCAGAGTGTTGCTCAGCATGAGGGTGAGTAGAAAATGAGGCCAAATTGTTGTTTGGGTGTAGTGTTCCTTTAAAGTTGAGGCACATTGGCAGATTTCTACATATAAGCTTTAAAATCAAACGTTATAATCACAGAACCATTAACAGGAAGTGTCATGATCTTTATACAGTTGTTTTAAATGTTTTTAAAGCAGAGTATGTGTCAGACAGTCAGTGTATTCCAGTTGGATTGTTGAATTATTTGGTAAAAAATTTATGAAAATGGTATTCAGAGGTGTAATTGTTTAAAGCTACTTTCAGAAAGTTTTAGAAGGTTGTGAAATTGACTGTATTTTATACTTCTGAAAGACCTTCAAAAGAAAACGGCAGCAGGTATAACAATATTAATGTTCTTCTTATTCTTAACACACTAATTTAACCCTTTGTTTGTGTAAAAAAACAGTACCCAAACAATATCCTATCCAGTAGTATCATCGACGTCAAACAGCATGTGTGACATAGATAGATAGATAGATAGATAGATAGATAGATAGATAGATAGATAGATAGATAGATAGATAGATAGATAGATAGGCCTTTTAATAGATCAGTGGATAGATAGACAGACAGCAAAAACTTGTTATTAATCCATAAAAGAAGTAAGGTATCCCAATCATTACAAACTGCATGTCCCCCACCATCTTTACAATAAATATCCTTGAAGTTTAATGGTGTTGGTAGAATTATTACAGAAAAGATCTCAGCTGAGGTCCAAGATTTATGAATTTTGTCGAAGTAATACTTTTTATTTCCTGCCTATTAAAACAGAGCAGGATTTTGTTTCCCTTGCGAGGGGTTTAACTTCAAACGACCACCAGTCAGTGAAAAGTGAGAATGTGCAGCTGTTTTGTCCACTGAGTCGGAATAGCAGGGAGTTTCCTGGGACCGGCCTGTGTCAGCTCCCAGGAACTGCAAAGGGAAGAGGATAGTTTAGGAGTCAAAATACTCCCCACAGGCTCTCCTCTTGTCCTCTCTTCCTTGCTCCCTCTCTTATTTTTTTCCTTTTTTTCTCATACTACAGTTGATTTGAGCGGAAGAATAGCAGCAGCAGCAGCTTCCTCCGCTGTGAGACGGGGGCAGCGAGTGGGAGTGAGAACAGAAGGGAAAGGACAGGAAGCTGTGTACTGCTGCTTGTTTTCTGTGCAGGAGCAGAGTAAACACTTAAAAAAATAAGCAGATGGATGGATGGAGGGGGGGATATTGGCTGTATGCTGGTGTGAGTTACATGGATATAACAGGCGCATGAAATACACAGATTTGCACATGTCCACCCGCTGATTTGAGCTGAAACTGGCCAGATGTAGATATAATTACTTTGTGTGGTTAATGCTGATTTGTATTCAGAACTGTGAACCTTTTTCAGTCCCCGCTACACAAAGGGATAACAGAGAAAAGCTCACAAAATTCCTTGTAAAATCCTCTAAAAGATCATTTTCATGGGATTTTACAATCCCTTTATGACACCAATATCCAAGGCTGGAAGCATTGTGTCTTTGGGTTGTAAATTCTTCTCTCCTGGTCTCTCCAGTAAAGGCTATTCCTCAAAAAACTTTGACTGATTTCCCTTCAAACTTTGCTCAAGTGCCAACTCTGATCCCGTGATGAATGGTTCAGGGTTCAGGTCATTGTACTTCTTTGTCTGACTTCTGAGTGCTCTCTCGCAGGAGCGTTGAGGGAATTTTCTTCAAACTTTGCCCAAGCATCCACTCTGACTCTGAGATAGATCTTAGATTTGGGTCAAGGCTTTGGATCAATAGATCTCTAGTCAAGCACCCTTTAAGAAGACAGCAGTAAATCAAAGAGCTGTACGTAGGATACATAAAAAGAAGTAAACAAAAAGACAATGGAATTAAAACAACGAAATAAAAGCAGTAAAAGATATAAAAACTACAGTGTCTGTGATTTTCCTGCCACTTCTAGACTTCAGTCTGGTTTTGAGGACCTCCAGCAGCAGCTGGTCAGGCAACCTTAAAGGTGTAGTCAGCGATGTGGGAGAAACCGAATGGAGAGGTTGTTGATCAACAAAAGGTTGCGTAACGTGCTAACTGCGCACATTACGCAACCTACTACTCCCCTTCCCCCCTCTGTCTGATCTGCGCATGAGTATGATCGCCCCTTGGATGTGGGGGGGTGTTCTCTGTTTTGGTGGCTTGGCCCAAGTCATAGTATTTGCCTGCTGAAATTCAGAGCCAAGGCTGTGTATTGAAACCAGACTTTTTTTTCAACATGCTGTCAGTGGTGACATCTTGGGGATGGAGAGGAGAAATACGGTGATTTTGACAAATAGTGCATTAGATTAGAAGATTAGAAGATCGCTGACTACACCTTTAAGGCTTTGTTTGGGGAGTGACAATGCAAGAGCTCAGTCAGGTACGGAGATCATTGAGAGCTTTAAAACGACTAAAAGAAGTTTAAAACCAATGCAGAAGGCAAACAGTATCCAGTGAGGAGACGCTAAAGCTGGTGTGATGTGGTCGTGCTTTGTCTTGCTGGAGAGGATCAAGCAGCAGTGTTCTGGATGAGCTGAAGGGGGTTGATATAGATGATTTGTCCAAGCCTACATTCAAGGAATTTCAGTAATCTAGTCTGGATGTAATAAAGGGATAGATAGTATTTTCAAGATCAGCCTTCAAGAAGTAACTCAAGTTCATCCATAGCTTGTTCATCCATAATTAACAAAGGCTTTGAGATATTTTTGTCTAACTTCTTACAAATACTTTCAAACTCATGAACAAATGTAGCATCAAAGGTAACAGGTCAGGAGCCTGTTTCAGAGGGCCTCACGAAAAACCCAGACTATGTCTCTGGCATCTCAAGAACGCTTTAAAGAATTGTCTTCAGATCTTGAAGAAATGTTCATTCTGACTCGTGTGAATAGATTTTCAGGGTAAGCAGCTGAAGCCCAAAATCTTCACCTTCCCAATTTCTGCATGCCGAATCTAAAAAATCCTTAAAGGCACTTTCTTCATACTCAGTACATAAATATGTAATGAAATAATGATAAGGTGGTTTATTTTTAGGAGTCAAAAGGTCAGTTATGGCCTAGTGGTTAAGGTTGCAACCCATGAGGTTCGCCCTCCAGCATCAGCTTCGCATCCTGCCTGAGGCCTTTTTACTGCATGTCATTCCTCCACTCCTACCTCATTTCCTACTCTATGCACTGTACTCTCTCCTCTGAATTAAAGGCATGAAAAGCCCCAAAAGAAAACCAAAATAAAAAAAGGTCAAATTCAAAGGACCTCATATTCATCCCTTATGAACAAAATAAGAGAATATCAAACAAAAGAATATTGCAGGGAATTTTGAAAAATTTCTTTTGGGTCTACTTGTGTTGCTCATTCTGTGCCTACACAATCCCTACAAAATGTACATTGTTGTACATGATTAGGATGTTTGCATTACAACATCTGTGTAAAGAAGAGGGACAAACAGAGCTGAAAGGCCAGACTCCAAAAAATACGGACCAATGCTTGCTGGCGTCTGCGGCAGTTGTTTTTCTGTCAGTTATGGCATGCCCAGCCTCCCTCCCTCCCTCCATTCACCGCTGGACCCGGCACACGGATGGTTAAGCAATTAGGCCAGTTTTGATAAAAGATTCATAAGTCACCCCAGTGGATAGTGCAAAGACAAGCATGTTGTCAGTAAAACCTGCTGCAGTGACACGGGGGCCGCGCTCTGTCGGGTCAGAGAGCACGGACATCCTATCAGTGTTTGAGGCGAGGCGGTTGGAGTGTGTGTGTTGTGTTTGGGTGTGATGCTCTCACTGATGTCATCGTTTTGTTTTCAGTGTAAACATTGAAAAGATGCTGCCGAGATGAATAAATACTGCACGTAATCGTCATGTTACCTTGGCTCACCCGTGGTTTGTTAAATATTCAGAGAGGAGAGTACACAGTGTTCGCTTCATGCTGACTTTTGCTGTTCTGTGTTTGTGCTGTTGAACTGATGCAGAGGTTCACGTGAGATTATTTACACTGCTAATATAAGTCCTTGTGCAAATCCAAAGCATATGTTCATTGATAACACACTGCTTGACACTAGAATACCAAGTGGACTAGCTTTAGATTTGTATAACTTGATTTGCACTCAACTGGTTTCTTTACTCTGTTCTTTCGGAAAAACATGACCTGGGGCAGAAAGATTTTTTTAGATACCTCCAGCTGTATTTATATGTTTAAATAAGGAGAGACAATATTTATTTTTTTAAGTTTGGATGAATGAAAATGAGCAATGTCTTTTGTGACTAGCATCTCTTTAAATGCGAGATAGGAGACCCCCTTGGAGTCGAGACACTGGTAGTGAAGAATACAATGAGGCATAGACTTCTGAGCAGCTTGCTGGGATCCTGATGTGATAGACTGATGTGCTGATGAGGGGGCAGACTTCTGATGAGTTAGACCTGGACATTGATGAGACAATTGGAGGTAACTGGGGTAGAGGAGGGTTACCAAAATCCCACAGCATGATACCAAACACTGACTGCGAAGGAGCGAAGACATGGTGCGTTCGTAAAGTCAAGAAAACTCCTCCCTATGTCATTTCCTATCCACTTTACCTTAACCCTTGTGGAAAATGTCATAGGATCAAGGAAATGAAAGAATTAGAGGAAAGGAAAAAAGACTGCGGTCAACTGCACTTTCACTTTGGTGTCATTTTTATGCGATGATTCCTTTGGCGTAGGTAAGCCATGACAAACGACAACGTTCTGAAAATGAATGGAGCGTCTTTGTCATCTGCTTTGCCTCGTGGTGTTGTTTTATGTTGGTTTCACCTTCAACAATCCATGAACAGAGGGTTTACCTGTGTCTGCTGTTTGTCCTTTGGTCATGCAGTGTGTGTCTTCTGCTCACAGCTGTGAGGTTAGGTGACAGCATCTATAAATGTGGACATCTTGGATAGGACACGGAAAATCTGAATTCTGACTAATCATGGTTCAGAAGCTGTATTCTCTCTGTTTTCATTCACATATATCATTATCAACATTATTTGAATTATTACTTTATTTGAAGTATTGTAAAATGCCCAATTTGTCCTTCTTTTATTGATTGTATTTTTTAATAAACGTTTTTAGAGACCCTGTTCTTCTGTCTTATCGGCATGATTTACTCCATAAATTAAGATAGATCAGGGGTGGGCAACTATCGATAAACACGGCCACATTAATTTTTCTTAAGTGCCCAAGGGCCGCACTGTTATATATTGTTGGCACTGTCAACAAAGAAAAATATATAAATAAACAAAAAAAAATACAAAGACAAAGCTTAACCAATGATTATATCAACACTTAAATATTGTAACTCAAACACAATTAAAAATTAAAAATGATCAAAATGAACATGACACATATTTAAAGCTAATTTAAGCTTCTTTTTAACGCAGTAAAAGAACAAATGTTTATGTTTTTGAAGCTCAAATATATTACCATTACCATTGTTTTCAAATATGGTTTTAACCTATACTATAAACCATGTTTTAATGCCTCATAAAATATTTTTAGAGAAACAATCATAGCTAAGTAGGAACTTAAATGACTTGTAAAAACAAACAGTGACCTAAGGTTAGTAAAAATATTTAATCACCTATCCAGATTCATGCATTATATGGTACTGTTTGCTCATGATGTATCATACTTAGCAACTGTTGTTTTGTTTTTTCATTTTTCCAGTTTTTGTTTTTTTGTGGAAATGACTGGTGGGCCGCATTGAGCGAGGGGAAGGGCCACACATGGCCCCTGGGCCGCCAGTTGCCCACCCATGAGATAGATGGTAATGTATAGTAATTAATATAGCGTAATATTATGGGACACAAGGATCACAATTGTATGTTTAATATTCATCAACATTGTCAGCAGTTAAGGAGAAAAAGAAATGTTTTAAAGTAAGTGCTTTATAAATTTACAAATATATATATATATATAATTGTCTGTTATATATATATATATATATATATATATATATATACATATATATATATATATATATATATATATATATATATATATATATTATATAATGCCTGATGGGCGCTCTCCTCCTCCTTTTCTTTTAAAAATGGTCAGTGTTTTCTAAGCTAAAGGAGATAATAAAGGAAACAACAAACTTCTACTCCTTAACTTTTGTAGAATTCGAACAACCCTGATCATGGCCGACATTCAAATGCTCCGGGTGTTTCCTTCACAAAAGGAAGGTTCCTAACCAAAAATCACTTTTTGAACGCACCCAATGTTTAAAAATATGATGGCAGCTGGATGATTGGCCAGACAGCTGGTGGCAGAATCAGGTTGGCTCAGAGCTAAAGTGATTGAACGCCCCTAATCAGCTGATAATTTGATTGACCTGCGCAGGAAGGCAGGGTGAGGAAGTGACTGAAAAGTGACTGAAATGAGCAGATGGGTGACCAAATGAATTTAACAGTAGGTCCCTCCACTTGAACTTTCACTAAAGCTTCATTAACCTACAAATTCAAAGATTTCTCAATGACTGAAAATGTGCTTTACAAGATCTTCAATTTACTATTACATCAACACCAAATAAAAATGTAAACATTAAAATGTTCTTCTTCATGCATAAAAAGACCACATCCTCAGTATAAAGTAAAAGTAATTGGGATGAGATTGTTGGAGTAGGCATGAGAAGAAGTTTGTTCATGTCAATGATCTTTAACAAGCTCTATGGACTGTTGGAAAAACATTAAAAGGCATTTTAAATCTCAGCTTTGTTGAAGACAATGTGGTTCAGAAGAGGCAAATCATTTCCATTTATTCTGGGATTATTCTAAAGTTAGCCTGTACTTAGAAAGTATTCATACATCATTAAATAAGATGATTAAAGTCCTTTTTTTAGGTCATATTAGTTGCATAAAGAAGTGAATCATACAAAACTGCTGCAGGCTCTTTTGATAGAATTCAGTGCCAGGAAGAGACTTAAACCGGAGCCACCCACACAAGAAGAATGTGGAATAAAATTTTCAAAGTTACTTAAATAACTTACTCCTTAATGATACAGATGGAACCATTTTTTTCACCAAACTTGGAATAAATGACGTGTATTCATGACTCCCCTGCAAGTAGATTTTGTGTAACTCCATAGGAATATCCATGCTTCTTCTCACTCAGAGGTTTTACAATCCTCTCCTTAATCTTTTGTTCTCATGTTCTTTGAAAAAGGTTAACGTGAACAATTTGTGCAATGGAAAGGTGTAAGCACCTACCTGTACTTATGATCTTCAAAGTTCCATGTAGACAGCTGAGTCTGTCTACATGGATTTCTGCGTTGTCTCCCATTTTCCCAGCAGTGATCCTCAGTCAAGAGAAGACTAAAAGCATGATTTATCATAGACAACTTGAAGGGAATTTCATGGCTCCCCTTTCAAAAGATGAATTGAGTTCATTTCTAATAAAAACTGCATATATTGTGGTAGTTTGGCAGAGTGGTTAGCTGCCAGGCACATCCCATATACAATTGCAGGAAAAAGTATGTGAACCCTTTGGGATTACCTGGATTTCTGCTAAAATTGGTCATAAATCATGTTCTGATCTTCATCAAAGTCACATCACTAGACAAACACAGTCTGTTTAAGCTAATGCCGCACAAAAAATATAAGTTTTCATGTTTTTATTGAATACAACATGTAAACATTCACAGTGCAAGGTGGAAAAAGTATGTGAACCTTTGAATTTAATACCTGGTTGACCCTCCTTTGGCAGGAATAACCTCAACCAAACGTTTCCTGTAGTTGTAGATCAGACTTGCACAACGGTCAGGAGGAATTTTGGACCATTCTTCTGTACAAAACTGTTCAGTAATATTCCGAAGATGCCTGGTGTGAATTGCTCTTTTAAGGACATGCCACAGCATCTTAATCAGGTTGAGGTCAGAACTGGGCCACTCCAGAAGCCATTCCATTGTTGATTTACCTCTATGCCTTTGTTCGTTGTCCTGTTGCATCACCCATCCTCTGTTGTGCTTCAGTTGGCAGACAGATGGCCTTAAGTTTTTATGCAAAATGTCTTGATAAACTTGGGAATTCCTTTTTCCATTGATGACAGCAGTCCGTCCAGGCCCTGAGACAGCAAAGCAGCCCCAAACCGTAATGCTCCCTCCACCATACTTCACCGTTGGGATGAGGTTTTGATGTTGGTGTGCTGTGCCTTTTTTTCTCCACACATAGCGTTGTGTGTTCCCACCAAACAACTCAATTTTGGTTTCATCTGTCGACAGAATATTTTGCCAGTAGTGCCGTTGAACACCCAGGTGCTCTTTTGCAAACTTCAAACATGCAGCAATGTCTTTTTTGGACAGCAATGGCTTCCTTCATGGTGTCCTATCATGAACTCCATTCTAGTGTAATGTTTTCCGTATTGTAGATTTGTCAACAATGTTAGCATGTACCAGGGATTTCTGTAAGTCTTCAGCTGATGGTCTAGGATGCTTCTTCACCTCATTGATCATTCTGCGCTGTTCTCTCACAGTCATCTTTACAGAAAGACCACACCTTGGCAGAGAAGCAACAGTGCTGAACCTTCTCCATTTATAGACAGTCTGTCTGGACATCAGCGCTTTAGAGATACTTTTGTAACCCTTTCCAAACAGTGTTGTCAGGGTCATTTCCTTTAAAGAGTGATAATGCATTTGTCTGTGAATTGAGTGTTTGGAAAAAGATGTCATGTTCTTCTGCTTTCTGAGCCTCTTCTAACAACATTGAAAGCAAATAAAATAGATTTTGCATGACATGGTATCTTTAATGGTTACTGCTGTTTCCCCAAACAGTCTAAAATCCTATTAACCTGTCACACCAGATGGACTGATTCACATACCCATGGGATAAATTTGAGTCCATTTGGACAACATCCCATAGAAAGTGATTGGAAAGGGCAAAACATTTCAACAAAAAACAAATATGAGATAGAACTACTGCTTTGTATGCCTGATACATTATAGGACCACCAGAGGCTCACAGTAACTTCTTAATTTCAGCAAAGCGAAACCACTGTTTTATTCAATGCCTTTTTGTCTTTTTTCTTTCAAGCATGAAATCTGTCAAGTGCAGCTGCTTTGCAGGGTTAAAATGGCAAAGAGGTCATGAAACTATTGATGGATAAATGGATGGATGGATGGATGGACACTTACAACATGCTTTTTTTAAGGGTCTTCACAAAAGTGCAAATTTGATTTTGATTTTATCAATTAAAACACTTAAAAGTTCTGTGTATCAAATTGTTTAGAGGTTAATCCTAAGGAAGTTTGACTCTTCTCAGGTACAACTAAGGGGACTTAGAGATCCACTGATTGAAACAACATAAGAAAACAACCATTTACATATAAGGATGAACACATCAGTGAATACTGTAATGAATAAACATAGTCAAAACAATAAAGATGATCCAAAATCCGTATTGAATGACACTGATGAGAGACACATTAATGAGCACACAAGTGAGTTTTAAGAAGGCTCAGTCTAGGCATTGCACAAGTTATTCTGTCTAACAGCCATTTACTGTAAAGAATCAGACTGTACATGATCCACAGATGATGATTCAGATAAAAGGAAGCTTTTAATGTTCACTGCTGCTGCCAGAAATGACTTCATAAAGATTTTGCAAGATACATGTCCTTGTGGAGAAAACTCCAGAGCAAGTTAAAACAAAGCTCAGAGGAATTTGTGGAATATCTTAATAGCAACCATTCCAAAAACATTTTCACCATTATTTTGATCTGAAACCCGAATGACAAACATGCCTTCCAAAAAAACAAATTTCCCATCATGTCTATTTTAAGGAAATACTTTCCCATGAAGTTCATTTGGGACAGAAAAAAAGTTATTAAAGTATTTCTGCTCTTTAAATTCCCCGTTATCAGAGTGCAAGAAGTGTGCCTGTGTGGAGGAAGTGCTTTTTGTCTTGTTAGATCTTGCCCTCAAATAGTCACTGAGCAGGCCGACAGCTTTACCTGTACAATTAAACCATCACATCAAATGATTCATGGAGCATATAAACAGCACTTTTTCCACTTGGGTAATGCCCCCATGTATTAGTGACGGGATCTCGGGTGTAATCCATTCCTCACGGGTTAATCCTCACTTTGTCACTTTAGCGAATGTGTTTGGAGACAGTTGAAATGGATGAAAAACACGCTGCTCCAGGGGAATGTGTCTCTCTCTATAAAAAGTAACATAAATATTACAGCAATGCAACATCCCTCTTGGCACTGAACCAATTTACATGAATATATTTCCTCAGAATATTAAGTACCTGCAGTGAAGCTGTGTGGCTTCATCATATCACTGTGTGAGCTAAGATACGGGTTGTTTTACTTCTGTGGAGGTGTAAAAGGAAGTGCCATTCACGTTCACTAAAAGTAGTGCCCTTACCTGCCAGTGGACTGGGTCAGGAATGTGCTCAAATATTTCACGCAGACAGAAAGCAGGCATCCTCTGTGTGTGGGAGCTTTTATAGAGATAGACAGATATGCTGTCCTCTCTCACCTTCACTAAAGTGAAAGTTAAGGTCAGTTAAGAAAAGTATTATGACCATAAACTGGCTAACAAATAGAGGTCATAAAAGTGGTACTTTACATTGTGTGTCCATCCATCTTGGTTATTCTTGTAAGCACAAAAACTTAAAAGTCATCTGAAGAATATTGTTTCAAATATGAATAAATGTTTTCTGGCTCATGAATGAGAACCTACTTAATTTTGCTTCATGTTCATCTCTTGCTTGGGACATCTCTAAAATCACAGCCTGGCAAAACTGTGTCCAAATGTCCTTTCTGACTTACACAAACTCTACTCGTTCTCCTCATTTTGGAGAGTTCTTGAGTCAAAGTTTCTTAGAGCTAAATTGCCTCATATTCATCCCATGTCTGTCAATGCCATATCTCTGAAAGACTTTGAGGTAGTTTCTTCAAATCTTATTAAAATATTATTCCTTCAGTTTAACTGAGTATTGTATTAGATTTGATAATGTTTATTTCAAACATAACAATTGTAAAATATTAAAGTTCAAAAACAAACAAACAAACAAAAACAACAAAAGTGCAAACATTAATTATAGAAATTATTTAAATATTAATGCTGTTTGATGTTCAAAATGGAGTAGGGAGAATCCAAGCTTATCTTGTCCTACCCCATTTTTCTTTGCCGTATTACAAAATCACGAATCAAAGACCTCCGCCCATAGTCCTCACCCATATTGTGATTTTCACCATAAATATTAGTCTTACCTTTATTTCATGTAAATATTTAGATTCCTTGAAAACCATGAAAACATACAATCAGAAATTGGACTCTTAAGGATATCTGTTTTAGTTCACTAGTCATTCACGAACATTGCATTTTCGTTACAGCGGATCCAGATGGTGATCCGGATCACTCCCAAAATTGAATCATTTGTTCCTCGTCCCAATACGGACATTTCCTGAAAATGTCTTCAAGTGCCGTCCATATCTTTTTGAGTTATCTTGCTAACAGACAAACAAACAAACAAATTGACAAACAGACGCTGGCAATAACATTCAGGGAGACATATCATGCTTGTTTCTCCTTTTCACCATGCCAGACTAGGATGCCTGTAAAGCATTTCTGCCCTCAGTACAAGTCATTTAGTTCCTTCATTGCCCCACAATAGCGTTCTCAAAATCCTCATTTTAGGCCATTAACAAGCTCTCGTTGAAACACTCAGTTTCCAGGATGACCTACAGTTACCTCGCAACGTCACAGCCCTTTGTGCTCTGATTGGTCAGGTCTATCGGGGGTAGAGCCAGCCTGTCGTTCTTCTTCTACTGTATTTTCCAGCAGGCTCAAAGCAGCGACCGCGTATTGAGTCCCCCTACAGGCCAGAGCTGGTAATGAGTGAGTGTGAGCTAGGGAGCTATATACTGCCGCTGGGTGGATGTGTTTCTCGGTGACGGTTTAGTGGCTAACGGACATTACAGAGGAGGAAGTGTTTTATCAGATTACTCCAATAAAAAGAAAGGTACCTCGTGTCGTCACGACAATTTAAATCTCGCGGACATCTCGCAATGACCTATTTTCATAGGCATCAAATCTCATTATAGGGTATCAGAAAAAATACGATATCTCATTTTTTGAAAATTCTCTTGTTTTCAAATTTATTATATTATATGTAAGTATTAAATCATGCATCAGCATGATATGTCTCCTTTAACTCCTAGTGGAGGTAATCATCAGCACAGTACAAAAATAGATAGTTTTTCATTAAAAGAAAAATAATCTGCAGAGCAGAAGAAGATACAGTTTACAATCAGCCACTTTTACCTATACCCTCCTTTGGTTCATAAATATATGTCCTGAAAACAAGGTTTGTATCTTTTTTGAATTTTTTGATATTTTTACTCAGTTTGATGTTATATTCAGTATTATTTCACAAAACCACCCCACAATGCGAAATGCACATACTTTTAAGATTTGTTTGAGCAAAGTGCTCTTTCATGTAAAGTGTCCCTCTTTCGTAATAACGCTCATCTCTGTCTGTGATAGTTTCTGTATGTTGGCCGGGAGTAAATTATGTCTTGCTTAGTGTATTATTTGAACTGTTTAAAATTTCACCAGATCCCTTAGCTTAAATATATTTGACTTTATAAATAATCTATTGATATGTTTTGGAAGTCCAAATCAAGTTCTTGATCCCCATATTCACCACTGCTTATGATTGAGTTCGAGAGCTTTGCTTTAAACTAAAATGGGTGGATTTGATTCAGAGCTCCAAAAGGCAAGGTTTTTTAGGTCTCATGTCTCCTTTGCTAATAAGAAATTATGCTACCACAATATACACTAGATCCATGAAACACTGCTGTGCTTCACTGTTTCACCTCATAGTAGCAGAAAACTGACAGTAGTCTGTTTGTTCGCATCCTTTTACTAAAGAGAAAGTGAAGAATTTCACAAGGTTTGTGACACATTATTAATGGTATGATTACCCCCTAATTTTGTGCTTTTTCTCCCTGTGTTTCTTCCATTTACTGATTTCTAATTACTTATTTATTGCATTGATCTGTCGCAGCCTTCGCCAGCTCCCATTAGAGCGTGAAATGAGAGGTAATTGTGCATCACTGTTGTTCACAGATCATATTACAAGTTATGGATCAAGCCATGACCATGAATCAATGAGCCTGGCCCTGAAGGTGAACATCATTAGGGTCCTGACGATCAACTGAAATCAATATCAGTGTTGAATTAACAGGACTGGAACCACCACCAGCAGCATGACCCATTTGGTCTGATTGGCCTGTTTTGTGATAAAATGTTCACCCACATCCTCTTTACTCCACCCAAACCTGCACTGACTCACCATGAGAGAGACGTTTTAAATGACTGTTTAAAGTGTGCACGTAAATCTAGTTTTGCCCTGACAGTTTTACAGGCCTATTGTTGCTCTTTGGGAAAAAAAGGGGCTTCGGTGAGTTTGTTGGGTCATGAATCAGGGGAAGTGAGAACTGATGTTGAAGTGGGGGTCAGGCAGACGAAGCAACAGTTTGTTAATGAACTCTGATCTAATCAGTATAAAGACAATTAATAGCTAGTAGCTATTAGTAGCTCAGCAAAATAGCTATCTATTTTATTTTTATTTATTTATTTATTTGTACCTACATGAAAGCTGACAACAAAATCCGTACACAGGTGCACATTCCACCCTCAAACAAACACAATAATGATAGGAAAGAAGCAGCAAGAAGAGAAATTTCTCTTATATTTGTCTGCACCTACTTGAACAGTTTTAAAAAGAAGAAAGAACAGATGGTCTGACGTCACATACAATTGATTTTCAATAGCCTACACCATCTAGTCTTTGACAACAAAAACAAGCAAAACTAATGCAAATAAGTACAGTAAAATAACCCTTAAATAAACAAATTTACATCTCAAAATAATTGATGCTTAACATCCAATTTAAGTTTCTAGTGTGTATGGACACATTTTTTTGCATTTGTACATTTTTTTATTGATGAGTCTCTGTACAACCCTTTAAGTCCTGTAATTGGGAATTCCATCCTACAACCGAAATACACATTTGTCTTAAAGTAATTTGAGCAATTGATGCTTACAATCAAATGTTCTTGTATGATTTTGATGTTCTGAGGTAGACACAAATAACTTTTGTAGGTTTTCTGGTAAAACTCTGTTTCTGGCTTTGAACATAATTAGTAAAGTCTGAGGTTCTATTATCTCTAAAAGCTTCAATTAACCCTGATTTGATAAATAAACTATTGGTGTGTTCCCAAAATTTGACTTGCAAGTGATTCTGATCACTTTTTTCTGCAATAAATACAATGGCTTTATATTATTGATATATGTAACCCCACACTTCTGCAGATTAATTTAGATGAGGCAGTATAAGTGAACAGTACAACATTCTCCTTGTTTTGCAATCTTAAACATCCTTGACTTTGTTCAAAATAAAAATATTCTTTGACAACTTTTTTTAAACATTTGATACATGTGATTTCCATGTCATATTTCCATCCATTATGATTCCCAGAAACCTAAACTCTGATATCTGCTCAATATTAATGGTGCTATGAGGAGAACCTATAACCGGCGACATAAAGACTCTGCTACCCATGAGTACACGCGGCGACTGTCGTAATGCCAGTAACCTCGGAACTGGAAGTGACATCATCTCCGACTTATCGGCATTCCAGTTAAAGTTGGAAAAAAACATCTACCGGGCTATTGTTAGCTGTTGTTAGCACGCCCTGCGTTGTTGTTCACAAATATCACATGAAGAATGTGATTATCACTATGGCAGCATTTTTGAAAATATAGGTCTAACAATACTATGTATACAGCTGATCTAGAGCGACACACCCCAGTCAGAAGTGCAAATAAATTGATTATTACAGGAGCTAAATAACTGTTCACACTGGGGACATCCAACTTTGATTGTCAACTCGGGGGTGGCGAGGTTTCACCGAGTTCCCAGTAGGAAATTCCGACTTCGAGGGAAGTTTGAGTTGCAGTTTCCTACTCGGAAATCGGTAATTCCTACTTCTGACTACAACTGGTACGCACCAAAAAACGTGACAATTTTTGAAAAACTTAGTCTTGTAGTTGTAGCCGGCTATACATCGCTACTTACAGCCCGGTGCTCTAAGACAGGTCTGAATAATATAAATTTGCTCTAGTTTTAATTGTCTTGTTCCCGAAGTTGAGCATCCAGGCCAGCCCATGCAGTCCAACCCGACCGCGAAGCTAAGGTACAGCATTTATAGATAACCTATTTTGATGCTATAAAACTCATCTTAAAGTGTGTATTTTGATCAGGCATATATCTAAAAGTGAGACTTTTTTGTAATTACTTAGAAACTCCTCATAGCATCTTTAACTCCATCCATGTATAATGAAACTTTGTCTTTACTTCTTTTAGAAAAAAACAAACTTAGTTTTTTATCAGATTTAACAACAGCTTATTTACATCAAACCATATTTTAAGTTTCACCATTTCACTTTCAATACATTTAGATAATGTTTTTAAATTAGTTTAAATAACTCTTAAAACTGTTAGTTCGATAGATTTGATATGCTAAATCAACTACTGAAATTAATCTCCTGTGCTTCCACCTTTTTCTGCTGATCAGATTCAACAAAATTTGCATAGTCATATTATTTGAATCCAGATTATGAAAACACACTGTAAGAAAGTAAAAGCAGACTTCATTACCAAGTTATTGCCCTCAGCTTGTGCAAATGCAAGCTTCCATTCTCTAAAGCATGTAACGTGCAAAGTTTCTGCCACACCCTCACTAGACTCAGTGTGCAGACAAAGACTGAGAAATGTAAAAAGATGATGTTTTTGAAGATAACAGTAAAAAATGTAAGTTGTATTGGTATGAAAAGAGACACTTCCGTTCTGTGACAGCGCAGGTGACCTCCCCTGACTGGTTGGTGCAGCTGTTGGTTAGTTTTGATAGCAGCACAGATAACACATGATGTGTTTTGTTAAATCACAAGATCTCCTGAGCCATCGCTGGCTGCAGATAGACAGACGATGTGGGTTTGAGGGGAAGAGAACTTTTGAGAAAGCGTCACGCTAAGTGACTGTTTATAGTGATGAACACTGATGGAGACTGTGATACTGAAAGTCTTTGTTTGGATTTTTGTTCACCCCACTCATTCACCTATCCTGTCTTCACACATGCACCTAAAATGATTTTAATGCAATTTCAGGGTACCTGAGTTAGTTTTAAACAAGTCATTCACAGCAGGAGAAAGAGGAGGGTTCATGGGGGCTCGTTTTTCATCTTTGTCACATAAAAGTATTTGTACATTTAGAACATTTACCCATGCACTCCTGCATGTCCTTTACTGTGCATGGACATTAGAAAAAATATCTATGTCTAGATATTTATGAATTTATCAAATTACATATCTATGATGTAATTTGCAGTGAAATCAACATTTTTCAGCAATCTTCTGCACGCACTGATATTGCTCTAATAATACTGTGCATCCCTATTAACGAGCTGTCTTCTTCCTGGAGAAGAGGGGATTGTGGTACATTTTTGGGGGGGCTACCCACACATTTAGTTGTGATACTCATGCACAGTCCTTGCAAGGTATACCTTGATGTAGTGTAGACTAATCAGGCTTTCCAGTGATGTGAAATACAAACAATGGTTTGATTAAAAGGTAGAAATGATCAACCAAAACAACCTATCAAAATTTTTTTTGGAGGAGTTTGTGATTTGAAGGGGTTTGCCTGGATTTTTTACACCTAAATATCCAAATATTTTGAGACCATACTGCATAGTTTGGTTGAAATGGAATCTAACATGTGTCAGTATCATGAAGGTTTAAATAAAATCAATTTAAGCTATAATTTTTAAGTTAATCAGTAAAAGCTCAATCAATAAAATAAATGGAATAAGTTATAGTTTTACATTTATGTTCATTTTTTATGATTTTAGAGAAGTATGCCTTTTTTCAAGTCATCAACTTAATAGATTTAAATGACATTGTTTAAATTTCTCATCTAAAAGAATAACAATGAATCATGAATAAATTATACATTACTCAGTTCTTTAGTTTATGTTTTGAATTAGCACGCTTTGTCTTTTTTTACTCAACATATGGTCAAAAACAGATAAAACACAGACCTAAAGAAACCCTTGGCCCTCGTGAACCCTCCAGAGCCCTCCTGGAGGTCAATGAGCTCTTTTTAGCCTCCCCCTCCCTATTTTACCCGTCTTTATCTCCCTGCATTTGTTTTGATCCTCAGGGGTCATTAGCCTGATTAAATGTTTGTCTGCTCACAAAGGGAGATGGTTAATATGTTTCAACGCATCCATTTGTCAGCTCTCTTGTCTGTGGCTGTGCGTTGTGTGAAAGGGGAGCTCAGCATCTCAACTGGCATTTCAAGACTTACAAGCATTTCAACACCTCCGGCAAGAGAGGCCTTTAGTGTGCATGTGTGTGTTTGTGTGTGCATGTGTTTGTATGTGTGCGTGCAGATACATTCCTCCTTCAGGGTTGGGTTCCCAGCCCTCCTGGTCGATATATCACCCCCTGACATCATCAATGTGCAGTTTGGAGGAGAAAGAAAATGGAACGTTTCTACTTCCTGCAAACATGCTTCGTCCTGTCGCTGCAGTCAGATTAGCATGACTTACGAGAATTAGGAGTGGGGGGTCTGAGAGGGAAGAGAGGAAAGGTTCACTCACTCCAATAACAATTATTATTTGCCTGCGAGGTGAGAAAAAAGGAAGCTGAGGCCATAAATATTGAAGGCGAGTGTTCATGTTGACAGGAAACAGTGTAGTTGGCACTGTTGCAGTGATATCACTGGTGGTTTCTTGAGACCCCCTTGTCCAAACAGGAAGACAGTGGTCAAAGAAAAATGGCCGTCCTAACAGTGCTCAGCTATCTGTGGGCAGAAGGATCCATTTGTCTGTGTGATGAGTGATTCTTTCCTCCTGAGCCGGACCCTTCTGTGGTATCCAGGGCTCCAGGTTCAGCTCATAATTTTAGCGCTTACGGTGTGTCACGTCTGTCCACACTAGGTACGTGACCCACATTTCTTTGTGTGCCAAGCTTTTGTGTGTTCTTGTGTAAGTGTGTATGTGGTGTGTAGATGTCTCTGAAAAAAGACAGCTGTTTAGTTGTACTGCTTGTGTTGGGTACTGTGTGCTTTTTTCAGATTCTGGTGCTAAATCAATACTTTAAGGTCATTTTCACACCTAAATTCTGGTGTTCATGATGTGGTTCAGAAGTGAAGTAGCAGCATTTTTCAATTTTCACTTGGTTTGGTTTTCTTTATTGTGACAAACTCCTGTCAAAGGTTGTAAAATATGGCCTCCCGCCACTACTTATCTGTGAGCTTTGTTCATGCCATCTAGCCTATTGTTGCACTTTAACCTGATACCAACTGGCATCAAGTACAAACGTTGTACAGGTTGAAGCAGCTCAGCATGATTTTCAGTGTTAAAATCAATTTGAGGGGTGCTGGTTTGGCAGAGTGGTTAGCATCCAGGCACCCCATATACTTGCTTCTGCCGGTCCAGGTTCGAAACTCACCTGTGACCAGTTTGCAGAGTGTCTTCCCCTACTCTCTCTCCCCCTTTCACAAGCCTATCCACTGTCTCTCTCCTATCAATAAAGGCACAAAATGCCCAAAAAATACTTAAAAAAAAAAAAAAATCAATTTGAAGTTGTACTGTGGCAGCTCATGTTAGATCTTTACCAGCTAGGAAAAGTTGTAGCTGGCAGAGCTAACATTGCTAATGTTGGCCACTATGTGCTTGATATTCATAAAATGTTATAATTAGCTATTTAACTGTTGTTGTATTCATTCAAATTCAAGCCACAATGACTTGTTTTTTGGTTTACTTGCCTTGTGTGGTCTTTGTTTTGTTAAGATGGCTTTTACACCCACCAACCGAGACTCTTGTTTTAGGTGGACCAGTACTAAGTTCTTTGGTCAGCACTACAGTTTGAGTGAGCTTTCTCTCCATCCCAAAGCAGCCACAAAGCCTGCCAGAGTTTGATTTGGCCAGACTAATGTGTTAGACGTGAAAGCAATCTTGTATAGTGCCAGTGCTTCAGCAGTTCCTGTATCAAAACTTAGCAGAGAAAACATAAATGTTCATATTGTTTGCCCTTGTTGTGGCCAACATATACATATTTTCCAGTAATGTGTCTTTCTTTAGCTGGTGGCATTATTAAACAGCTCACTAGGCATCAATAACATTACCCAGTCAGCCTACTTCCACCTCCGTTACATCAAGTGTCTCCACCCCCCCACATTCATTCTTCTACACAGCTGTATCAACTACTGTAACTCGCTCTTCCCCAAAAGTCTCTCCATAAACTCCAACTGGTCCAGAACTCAGCTGCCCTCATAATCACCAAGACCCCCTCTTACCATCACATCACCCCCATCCTACAGCACCTACACTGGCTCCTTGTCAAGCATAGAATAGAATTCAAACTCCACCTGTACACCTTCAAAGCCATCCACGACCTCACCCCTCCATATCAGTTTGACCTCCTTCACATCACCACTCCAACCCACTCCCTCAGATCCTCCTTCTCCATCCACCTCTCTGTGCTCTCTGCCCGCCGCAGCACCATGGGGAGCAGGACCTTCAGTCCGCTGTGCCCCACCAGCTCTGGAACTCTCTCCCACTCTGACCTCCAAAACTTGAACTCTCTATCCCTCTTAAAATCCCATCTAAAGCCCACCCATTCAGGACTACATCCTCCATTTTACATTAACCTGCTGCTTACATCCTTATACCTACATTGCCTTTTGTGTTTAAACTGATTTCATTGCTTCTTGTTGGTTTTATTACCTCCGCCAAGGAGGTTATGTTTTCAGGAGAGTTTGTTTGTCTGTCCGTCCGTCTGTCCGTCTGTGAACAAAATAAATCAAAAAGTATTGGATGGATTTTGATGAAATTTTCAGGAAATGTTCAGCATGGGAAAAGGAATAACTGATTTGATTTTGGTGTTGATCTGGATCAGCATCTGGCTGCCATGGTGAAAAATGTGATTTTTGTGAATAACTACTGAACTAAAATAGATATTATGAATCCATGGTCAAGGAATCTAAACATTTAAATGAAATAAAGGTAGGACTAATATTTATGGTGAAAATCACAATATGGGTGAGGACTGTGGCGCTGGCGGAGGTCTGCGCTCTCCGAGTGCTTTTCTAGTTGTTGTTTTAACCTTAAAAAGAGTCAGCATACTTGATCGATAAGTGGTATCTGAAATGGTACCACAGAATAGATGTATCCTCTGCAGTAAGTAGAACCTAAATTAAGTGCTTAAATAAGTTTGGTATATGTGATCACCAGTACCGCATTAGTGCTAGATTTCAGTAGCCATGCCCAATAATGCTTATGTTGCATCTCCATCATGAGGCATTGATTCAGCTCTTCTCGACTCTACACACTTTATTCCGTTAAAAGTGACGTGATGTAAAATACACCTTTTAATTGTTTATACAAAAGTGTGTTCATACATTCAGTTCAGTTTAGTTCAAAGAGCTTTACTGGCACAGACACAACCACTAGTCACTTAATGGTCAAAGAGTTTTGTTATTTTGAGCTGTGGGACGTTTGACAAGGGAATCAAACCTCTTTGTTGTTTTACTTCCCAAACTCTCCTGTGCTTTGGCAAAAGTGGTGTATCATTCAGAAGCTTGTGCCATATATACATTTCTGAATGGTGTGATTGCTTGTCTATATAATGCCTATTTGTCCTTTGTTTCCTGTATGGGAGCAGCAGCACATACTAACTGCATGTATGCATTGAAGGATGTGCATGTATGAGCTTGGATCCCTGGCTTTAATGTCTTAATGAGATGTAAATGACAACTGGAGGTGGTCTCCCACTCGCTCAATGGGACGTCCCCCCTCTACCTTTGAAGTCTGATTTTGGGGGTCCGGGTGGTGTTGTCATAGCGATGCTCCCTTGTCCCCCTGACCTTCTCTGGAGAATTGGATTTGATTGGAGTATTGACAGGCATGTGGCAGCCTCCGTCTCTTTCTCCTCCTCTCCTCCCACCCTCTCTCTCTCTCACACATCGTTGTCCCTGGAGTTTTCTCCTAAGAAGTCTGGAAGAAATCTGACAGCCTGCCACATGAAGAATCATAGAGGAAAAGTGGTCTACTAAGCAAGAAATGTCAGGTCTGAGCAGCTTCAAAAAGCAAGTTTAATACGGATCTCTTTTGTGTCAGTTTATACTAAGTGCTTTATATTTAGACAATTCTGTTTTTGAAGGTGTGTTTTGATGTTTTTGGAGGTCAGACTCAAAGGAAGGGATAAAAATAACTCAGGAGGGGTAGAAGAGGAATAGTACGGAGATCACAGATGCACTGCAGTATGAGTGTGTGTGTGCCTGTGTGTGCAGCAATGTGGGCATTGGGTTTAATCTGACCACCAACAAGGTATGCTGCCAGACAGACCTTGCCGCTCCATCTGTTCAGGCTCGCGTGTGTCCCAGACATGTCACCTGCTGTCTAAAATCACCCACCTTGTTGAGAGTCATGTGAAAAACGAGCAGAGAGAAATCTAAAATGCATAAAAAATAGAGGATCAGAACGAAATGGAAAGATCCATACCTGATTTAACTTCTGAAATGCAATAAAAACTTTAACAACAACCTGCCGTTGAAATTTCCCATAATTACTAGTAATACATCTACTACAGGCTCAAGATTTCCCTGTCTGTCCCACGAGAAGATTGGGGTCTGAAGAGGTGAGAAAAAGTCCATAAAACTAGAATGGCTGTTGGGTGACTTATTGTCAAAAATGTAGGAAAGTGTCCTAACTCGCACTGTTTACAAATCCTTAAAATTCCTGGATCCATATCTAGATTTGCATCACCACCCAAATCTGACCAGTTCTCTGTTGTGAAATGACAAACACTCATAAAGGTTTATGAAGAGCTTGGTGAGTTAGTTGCAAAATGTGGAAAACTGCCCAATGTGAACAAATCCAAATAAAAATTCTTGGATCTGGATTTGAATCATCACCAAAATGTAATCGATTCTTCCTTTTGCCAGGACCAGCATTCCTTTTATATCCTTACATAACTTTCTGATTTATCCAGTCCTAAACAAAAAAGGTGCTGAGGATGCGATTTTAACAACAGCTACCTCAAACCATTAGCCCAACATTGACAGGCTTCAGTATTTTAATGGATCAACTACAGAATCAGTTTTAGAGTGGTGCTAAAATGAATCCAAAAGGATTGAGGTGAGTAAGCATTTTAGCACTTATGGTTTCCACAGCCTAAAGTATCTAGGATTTTAGAATAGCTTCTTGGACAACACATGAAATAACATAGTAAGCAAATACGCATGAAATTTGAGCATTTCATTTTGCATCAAAAATCCATCCAATTTCTAACTAGAAGAGCACCCCAAGAACACAGACCTCCAAGCATAAGCAGGTTGGTTCCAGCCATAAATTGTGATTTCCACCCAACATTACAATCATATATTCATTTGAAACGCACATTGTGGAATGAAAAATAACTATCTGCAAGAAGTGTGGTTAATATGAATATTGTCCAATTAAATGACCTTTTTAGTAGATGTTGGTGTTGTGCGCGCAGCTGCACTTCCAGTGGGTGACATCGCCAGCCTGTTGGTCTGCGCAAAACTACAGCAGGCATGTTCACTCTTTGTGAAGTTGGGGTTTAGGTTTTTACTCACACAGACTTCTGCTATGACAGACTCTTTTGGTATTGACGTTATCAGCAGCCTTGTTTCAAGTGATTAAACAGCACATTTGGAGGAACTGTGAGTGAGCAGAGCTGCCACACATGTTTCATTAATGGGCTCACAGTAATACTTCTAGTGGTTAAGAGTTGTTGAGGACTGGGATATTTGTTACAATTTTGAGAGAGTATGCTGAGAAACCAAAGCTCCAGGAACAGCGCACGCCTTCTCCATCGGCAAAATGTTTCCTCCTTTCCTCTGTGTCTGTGCTCGCTGAACTTGGCCCACATTTCACTGCTGAATGGCCCTGACTCTGCATGTAACCAGAGCATGTAACCAATCGGATAGGACCATAGGTGGGACAAAATAATAGTAATTTAATCTTGCTAACAGGCAAACAGACGTGCAACAAACAAACAAACACACAGACAGGCTCTGGCAAAAACATAACCTTCTTGGCAGAGGTATTAATATAAAGCATTTTTGTGTTTTCAAAATGATGGAGCCATACAAACTGTTCAAGGACAACAAAAATGGCCAGGGACCCAATGCAAACATTTCTTATTGTTTTTTTTTGTTTGTTTGTTTGTTTAATGAATTTATTGTTTATTTATTTAATAATGCAAACACCATCCCCACAGTTATGGGCATTAACTTGATCAGGTCACTTGATTAAGAGGAAATTTTCCAACAAGAAGTTACAACATGTTCTTAATCTTTGGAAGTGCAGTAGCTTCTCCTGAGGCGAACTACCATGTTGTAGTTCCTACATTGTAAGAAAAAATTCCGTAAAATAACGGATAATGTCCTGGCAGAAAATTAGCAGTACATTTTCCGTTAAATATACAGACACTTCCTTCAACCTTATAATGAAAAATTCCGTAGATTTACAGTATATTCTCTGTGAAATTCACAGACACTTCTGTTAATAATAAAACAGAAAATTCCTTAGATTTACAGTACTCCTGACAATTACGTTAAAGCCCCAAAACTCAGCAGTCATGTTTGTTTGCAAATCATTTTATGTGCACCTACAAAAACACATATAAAATATATCAGTCAGTGTTGACAATGTTCTCAAGCTACCAGTTATCAATCTGAGCTGATTGGACACCGCTATTAATTATTTATGTTTTTGTTTGCCTCAACTTCTGAATTTTCTGTTTGCAGCTCTTATCCTGTGCACCAGGTTTGTTTACAGAAACCAGCCTGACCTTTACCCTGTACCTAGAGTGTCCTCAAGTAATGCATTTTGTTACTGCCAAGTGTGTTCACAACTATGATCATGGGCATGTTTTCAAACACAAGGTTAAACAGTACATTTATTTCAGGCCTTACTTTATCAGTCATCACAGCTGAAACAGAGAGTAGTTGTGTCATATTTGATGGGGAGAGAATCTGGTTTAAGTGGTGCAGGGACACAAAAACAAGGGATTCCCCCAAACTGTAACTCCGCTTACCAAGATCTCAAACAAGAAGAGACCTTAGTAGAGACTTAGAAAAGAGAAGTGATCCATGAAAACCTCAGAATACAAACAATGAACACTCAATGATACATTCTCATGTCCCCATATCCTGATTTTAAACATTAATCTCCCAAAAGGGCATGAAGGGACAAGCCCATGTAGCGTGGGATTTTAAAAAATGGCTTTTACATTTGCATAAATCTTACTTCAGGGTTATTTTGGGTTTTTTTGGAATTTAGTGTATGTGTAAAAACACCACTTCAGATCATTTTGATAAAGTCAAGATTGCACCAGCAATACTTGGACCACAGCGATGCACTCTTCCCCAGCAGACCCCCTGTCTTGTCATCATTGATCATGCTTAGCTGTCAATTGATGTGAATATATTAGAATAGAGGGTCTTTGTGGTGGGATTCCTGACAGGCACCAGTAGCCTACGGGCCTGTGACCTTTGTGCCCTCTACAAGGTCAACAACCCCCCCTCCCCTTTCCTTCCCAAAAAAAAAAAAAATGCTTTGCAATCCCTCCTCCTGCTCCGTCCCCACCCCTCTTCTCTCTCAAGACCTCCATCATGTGGTCCTCTAATCAATTAAGCCGCATCTTACATTCCTCCGCTGTGAGGTCACGCCAGCGTTTCCTCTGGGGGTTTCTCTCTCGCTCTTTGAATGACTGATGTCCTTCTCCATACTCTTCCTTCTGATCACACAGATTTACCCCCCACCCCCATATCTGTTACAACAAGCATGTGGTGTTTGATTAGCAGCCGCTGATTTATGCTTCCGCTCACGAGGGGAAACATTTATAATTGGTCGTCAGATCTTGTGAACATGAAAAGTGGGGGGTAAAATTGTCTAGAATAGAAGCAGCAGTTATCTTTCTCTTCAACTCCAATTGATCAAACAAATATAAGATTTATGGAAATCTGTTTGAAGATATTTCATGTGCTTTTACTTTTGCCCTTCCACTCACTTTTGTGATGCCTAAAATTATTTTGACATACTCCCATGAATTATTAATAATGAAAGATGGTTTACAAAACCTGAGATCACTGAGCTTTGTGCAGTTCGTTGCTCCCAGAGTCTGAACTAAATTGGGAAAGAAGGCCTGTAAATTCTCTGCACCTTTTCAATGGGATAATCTACAGAATATAAGCTGCAAAACTGCTACGAAAAATCTGCAGTGAAAACTTTGGAATACAGACTTACTGATTGTCACTGTGGTGATGTCATTTTTAGCGCGACACAACAATCTGTGTCTTTTTGTCACAAACCAAGTACGAAAGGAAAGCAGAAGAAGGCTGCAGGTGGCAAGAAGATATACCTCTTGAGAAACACAGGAGAATTTTGGAAGCTATACAACAGAATGAAGCCGAGGACGAGAGCAATCGAGCTGCAAAGAAAAGATGTATGAGGGTAAGCTAAAGGTAGCTACCGCTAGCATGCCAGGTCGTCGCGTTTATGACTCATTGATGACGACATTGTCTGACCAATCAGTAGCCGGCAGTCGGGGACGTCATCTTTTAGCATCGACTCAGCTCGCTTGGAACCAGAGCTGAGTAGGTACTAAAACTAATTTGTTTTAGGAGGTACCAGGCCAGTGGAAACACGCTGCAAATTGAGTAGGGCCGAGTAGAGTTGGGCCAAGGCGTGCTCGTGGAAAAGGGCCATATGTTTCACTCCATTCTTGGTCAGGTTTCCCTTGACAAAGAGATCCTCTGATCTCAGTGGGTCAGACTTGGTTAAATACAGGTTAAATAATAAGTAAAAAACTGTTTGTAATGATGAAGAAAGGTGGCCAAAATCAAGATTAATTTGGAGACTTGTATAAACTCTAAAAAAAAAAAGCTTGAATATGTTATTTCCCTAATTCCTGTCAACTGAAGGTAATAACAATACCGTTAGTTACCTTAAAAAAGAGGTACAGCATTGTAAGGATTGTGCATTTATGGAATGAGCAACAAAGCAAAAAATTGGGGGTATTGTCCCCTAAAAGTGTACCAAATTCCCCTCCTTCCCTGGAAGTTCCTCGGTGAAGCAAGAGTGAGGAACCAGTCTTTATTAGGTTATGTTTCTCTGCTGTCTGTCTTTGATATCACCAGTCTCACTTGATCTTAAGTTTGGAAATGATACCAGGTCTGACACCAAATAATGCTGCCTCCCAGTGATCCCGTTTACTTGGTTCAAAAAATCCTATTTACAATCAGATTGAAAGGTCAATCAGATTAGAAATGTCTCATGTAAACACCTGAGCCTAACTGATTCACCCGGATCGGATTGTATTTCGGATCGGATTGTAAGAACTAGTCTACGACGATTAATAATCAGCTCCATGCTTCATGTAAACGTCTGAGTGGAGTGGATTGGGTTGATAGAGAGGATTGTTCGGTCTGGGCAGGCGCTCCGTAGTGCGTAAGAGGCACGTAGTGACGTACGCAGAGCGTGCCTAAACAAACATGGCGAACAAACAAAAGAACTGGACGGTGGAGGAAACAAACTTTTTAATGGAAACCCTGGTCTTTCTAGAGGTAAACAGGAAGCAGGAAATGCACCTCTTCTTCTCTTACACATGTGCAGGTAGTGGCAGAGTGACATTCTGCGCATGTCAAAAAAAACAATACAATCAGATTCAGTTGGGGCCATGCAAACGCAGATTGAACGTGGATCTCTTTACTCAAAGTTCATGGAAACAGATTGAATCAGATTCAGTTAATCAGATCGATTAAATCAGATTGAGGAAAACTACCCATGTAAACGGGGCCTGTGTTGAACACCAGCTTCCAGTTGCAGGGGATTTTTGACTCTTTTTGAGGGGAGTGCTACACACCAATGAGCTTCTCTTTCATTTCACAAGCATATGATCCTTTCCATTTGTATCTCATTGTTAAGGCACCGATTCAGGCTTTCAAACAATCTCATATACAATACCAACTGTATTTGCTGAAAGGGGTGAAATGATCAACAAAAACAATGTTTCCAAAAAGTTTTTTTTTGATTTGTATTGTATCTGACACTTGAAAACATCTGAACAACTAATCAAAATGGAGAGAATAAATGAATTGTTCATTGTTGAAACAAACTCTGTTCAAATTTTAGCCGTGAGCTGCGTATGCATTTTCAAACTGCTTCTGCTTTACCTGAATTGCTTGCCACCAGATCCCATTTGAGATCATGAAGTAACAGATTATTTGAGAACATGGCATAGCAGAATTTTTTTTTTTAACAAATCAACTATAACTTCATCTCCAAAGACAAAGCTTCATGAACATATCATAAACGTATGCTCTTTTTCACACTTCTGTTAAAATTGTGAATATGTTTGAGTTCTTGAGAAGTCATTTCATAAAAGATGCAGTGCTTTATTTCTGCTGCCCCAGTCCAAGTTACTATAGCACTGATATAAAAACTCAGTCCATCATATTTCATTTAAAATCTTTTTGGTTGCACACATTTTCTGCACTCCCATGCTTACATCCTGCTCTTCCTCCTGCTATCACCTTCTCCTGTTCATTGGTGACAGTTACCTGTTGAAAGGTGGGAACAGTCTTGTCAGGAAGATTTCAGGGGCAACCTGATTGCAATTTCATAACTTTTTTTCTGGAGTACATGTGTGAAAATGCTCATTATAAAGTGTGTACCATGATCATAACTGCAGACATTTGGTTGCGTTTTTCAATGAGACCATGTTGTATGTTTTAGCTCAGGCTTTGCTTTGAAAGTTATTCTGTGCAGGTCTTTATGATAACGTGATCCAGATCAATCTTCCGCATTCACATGTTAGAAACCATTTTTTAAGTTTGTCCTTCTACAGAAGATGCTTAAAATAGAGAGAATTCACGTGGCAGAAAATGAGAACAAGAGTTTGGCTCAAGTGCTTTTCTGTATTTTCAGTACTTCCAGGTTTGAAGACATTTTTTTGGAGTTGACATAAGAATACTTGTGTGGGCAGAAAAACCTTTAACATCTGACGAGTGCTTCATATTAAGCCACAGAACAGTGTGTTCCTGTTTACTGTTTCCTAAAGTGAACAACATTTATGTCTTTTGTAGTGTTGCTGTAGTTGTCAATATTGATGTCAGTTATTAAGTTTCCAATATTTTCCTGTAATTCCAGAGATCAAGACTATGTAAGAGAAACAAATTTCCCTTGAAGGCCTAAATTATTGATGGTTAGGAAACAGTCCACATGACAATCTTTTTAAGGTCCCATGTCCTGCAAATCAAATTTATTTGCTTTTAATGTTGTTAGAGTGGTTTGGGGAGCAGTGGAAAATGGCACCTTGTACAAACTTCTCAGTCCACAGAGAAATGTTTATGCCTCTGTAAAGAAACTACCCCTGTAACAGCACCGTTTTTTTAAATCCTGGGGCTTATTATGCCATAACTGTACAGCCTCCAACTATGACTGTCTTGAAAACCCACCCCTCAGCCTGTTACCCCTCCTCCCATCAGACCTTATTTCAGAGCAGGGTCGTTATCACAGCCTCCTGTAGCCTCCCCACCCCTCAGATCTGAGCATTTCCATTGGGGAGGGAAAAAGGGCGGCATATGATCCTTCCAAAGGCTATTTTCTATTTATTTTTCATCTAAATTAAATTAAATTGACACCTTAAAGGAGACATATCATGCTTGTTTCTCCTTTTCACTATGCCAGACTAGGATGCCTGTAAAGCATTTCTGCCCTCAGTACAAGTCATTTAGTTCCTTCATTGCCCCACAATTGCGTTCTCAAAATCCTCATTTTAGGCCATTATCAAGCTCTCGTTGAAACACTCGGTTCTCAGACTGACCTACAGTTACCACGCAACGTCACAGCCCTTTGTGCTCTGATTGGTCAGTTGTGTCAGAGCTGCCGAGAGGGTTGAGCCAGCCTATCCTTCTTCTTCTACTGTATTTTCGGGCAGGCTCAAAGCAGCGACCGCGTATTGAGTCCCCCTACAGGCCAGAGCTGGTAATGAGTGAATGTGAGCTAGGGAGCTATATACTGCTGCTGGTGGATGTGTTCCTCAGTGACGGTTTTGTGGCTAACAGACATCACAGAGGAGGAAGTGTTTTATCAGATTACTCCAATAAAAAGAAAGGTACCTCGTGACGTCACGACGATTTAAATCTCGCGGACATCTCGCAATGACCTATTTTCAGAGGCATCAAATCTCGTTCTAGGATATCAGAAAAAATACAATATCTCATTTTTTGAAAATTAAGGGGGTGTAAGGTCTTGTTTTCAAATTTATTATATTATATGTAAGTATTAAATCATGCATCATCATGATATGTCTCCTTTAAACATGGTTTAAACAGTCAGTGTAAACAGACTGCTTTTTGTCATTTGATACCCTCAACTATTAATGAAACCCCATGCGGCTGCTTCAGGACTGGTGGGCCAAAACACTTCCTAATAATTGTTTTAATTTTTAATTAGTGTTTCCTTAAATCTGGCCCACAAAGCATATGCCCAGGAAAAATACCGTTGATGATCCCTGCTCTTCAAAGACAAAAAAATATTAAAACTTAAAAAATTAAAACCTTTGGGCTTTTCGCCTCGTCCTGCGCCTCATATAATTGTTGTCTTTGACTTTCGAGCATTTTAAAATTGTGCAAAATAATAAAATAAAATAAAAATAAACACACCAAGACATGAGACCCTTAACCCTTTAACTTCCTCCTAAAAATAGCCAGGAAAAATGTCTTTTTTCGACATATTGATTGTATTAATGCAACATTTTTTTACATTCTAAATATTTATACCATTAACCTCTACCAAAAGGTTGAAGTGGAAGTTTAGAGTCGAAGAAGTGTTTTCGTTGAGAAAAAGTGAAAAAGGACCAAAAATCAGGTAAAATGACATTTTTAAAAAATGCTTATAACTTTAATGATGTCATATTCAATTTAAATAAGCCATTTTTTTCTTTTCTGACAGTTTTTTTTATAACACTACGTCTACCTATCTGAGAAATTCCCCTCTCTGATTAGCCTAATGCTTTTCTCATATGTTCAACACCCATGAAATAGATGGCCTAATAAGGTTTAAGAAGTTGGAAATAGTTATGATTAAGACACAGTTACTTCAAGTTTGGTCTACCAAGCTGGGAGTTAAAGGGTTGAGGATCGAAACAGTAGGCTGTTTAGGCTGTAGGACAGAAAAGTGCACCAGCAGCTCTGGAAATAATATTTTACACCTTAAAACTGTGACAAGATAGGCATAACCTGGTTTCAGTCAACCGCATGCATATCAATGTGAGATATTATAAATGAACTCTCTTATTTTCATGATTTTGAGCCAACAGCAAAAGCAAGAGGTGTATGTGTCAGGTGATGCTTCTGTTAAAAAGTTGGTGTAAATGTGAATCAGTGCAGGTTTAGTTATGAATGCTGTGAGGGATTTTCTTCAGATTTACACAACATCTAAGAATAGATGGACTTGTTGAATTTTGGCAGTCATCAGTCAAAAATCCAGCTTCATGTTAGGTCTTTGCTCTCGAGCACCACATCTCGAGGTATGGTTAAATTCACTGTGTTTATTCGTGTTTATTCACTCATTTATCAAAATTTGCTTTAGGGGATTTTTTTCAGATTTTGCTCCAAAGTCTATGAAGATTTCAAGATGAACCCATTTTATTTTGCAGGCTGCAAAATAGTCACGATCGTAGTACTTCATGTCAGTCCTTTGCTTCTGAATGTCATATTTGAAGAGAGCTTTAATTTTAGTTTGAACAATTGTGTGAATAATAAGTGTGCCCCGTGTGCCATGTGACCCTGAAAAGGATAAGTGGTTTAGAAAATGAATGAATTAGTGAATAATTGCAAATATTGAATGTGGCTCAAAGATTTAAAAAAAATCCTTTGTCTTTGGTCAAGATCATAGGGTGTCATGTATGAATGATATCTCAAGATTGCATCGATGGATTGAAAAAAAAACCTTGGACTTGGACCCCCAAATTCTTTGTGATGTTCAATGTTCAAACTAATGTAGTTTTCCTCTAACTCAGCAATACACTAGTTCACTAGTTGAAACTATGTCTCTAAAGTACATTTTGTTGAATTAGTTTAATTTCCTAATCAAGAATTAGTGGGAGAGCTGCAAGGTGATGTTGTTGCCCTACAGCAAAAAGGTGGGACAGGGCCTTGCAGGGTGTTGTTTGCTTCTTCTCCCTGTGCTTACATGTTTTTTCTGGGTTTTCTGGTTTCACACCTACTGATGACTCTTTATTGCATTTCAGCGTGTGTGAATGATAGTTTGTCTTTGTAAGCTATGTGGTTTGCTTGAGACCAGTCCTGGGTGTACCAGCCATCAGGGTAGGTTTCAGCCCCTATGACCCCCAACAGAGGCGATCATGGATGTAGGAATGAAACTGATGGGGCCTAGCTATACTCTGCAAATACGATCTTCAAAAGGGTAACCTCCAAGGTGGTTGTTAGTCTATAAACAGAATTTTAAAAATGATAAGAGCAGAGCTTCCAGGATAGGTCTGATCAGGGCTAAGGACCAATCACTTCCATTTTGGTGATGATATGAGTCCGGATCCAGCAATTTTTTGTCTTTTTTTAAACTGTGAGGTAGGGCAGTTTTCCAGGTTTTGATTAACTTAATAAGTCCTCAGTGGATGTAGTGACATTTTCAGAATGTTGGTTGTGGCACAAGAGAAAAGTGATTAGTTTTTGGTGGTGATCAGAAAGCTGAATTTGGATCCAGGAACTTTTAAAGGATTCAATATCAGTGCAACAATGTTTGACGTGCCTCGGTGGAGGTTTGTGCCCTCAGAGCACTTCCATTTTAGAAATGTAAAATAATGTGATTTTTAACATGTAACAGAAATTATGATTAACTATTTAATCCATTGTCATATATAATGTTAAAATGCATAATAAATACTATTTGGCTATTATTTTTTCATTCAACAGACAGCTTTGTCTTTCTGTTTAAATATGACTTTGCTAAAGTTCTGAACAAAGTAAATGAAACAACACTCTCTTCTTACTTTTGTCCCTCAAACTTTATCATACACTTTTCTCATTGGAGTAGTGCCCTCGCAAAAAAGGTCTGGAGGGTTTTTCCTGAGGAACATCTTCACATTCTTTGGCTCAGCTGCAAACATATGAGCTCAAATGGACTATAATACGCTACGCAGGGGAAGTAAACATTATAAAATGTTGCCAGAAAGGAAATACATCTCTGATTCTTGGAAATAAACAGCTATAAGAAAAATCCCAGACAGAGGAGGTTAGTTGAGGTGACATACTGTAAATCTTTACCTTGAACACAACTTTCCTGTTTGAGCTGCACATGCAGCCTCACCTCCTCTGAGCGGGGCCACAGTGTGTGTGGGTCCCATATGATTTACCGAGGGCTGTAATCGCTCTCAGTAATCACTGTGCTAAATTTAACATGGGGGGATAAGGGGGAAATCAAAGGCTTTGTTATCTGCTGAGTGCTTATAATGTAGATTATGAAACTGCGCAGTGATCTGATAAACATATGTGGAAGGGAGAGCTCGGCGAAAACATCTGCACGCCTGCTGGCCACACAGTAGCAGGGAAATCTTTATCCTGCTGCCAGCCTTTAATGAAAAAGAGGAAGCCGGCTGAGAGGGGAAATGTAGACAGAAATTAATGCATGTGCGCTCGTGTGTAAACCTCTTGGTCATGACTTGGGATGAGGAAACAGTCGCTGAGCTACCTTGGGGACCGATTGTGTTTGAGCAGAGGGAAGGAGGGAGGGGGCGTATTTTGCGCTGGTGAGGAATTGGATTGAGGAGAACAGGAAGACAGATAGCCTATGGCAAGCGGAATTTTTCCTTTTTTGTCAGATCCAGGTCAGTAAGTTGCGGCGTGACACTCGTAGGGGGAAATGGTCTGTAATCGCAATAATCAACATGATTAGCTTGAGCAGAGCTGCAGCCCCGGCACTCAGTCTGCCACCCAGGCTGCTGCTGGCCTGCGAGCACCCTCAGCATTGAATTATGGGAAGTACGAAGGGCGGAGGTACTATTGAACTGTAGTTTGTTGAGTCACAGTTGAGTTTGACAGGAACATGGGGTGAAAAACAGGTTAAAGTCAAATAATTTTAACCTTGTGTAGCAGCTGGATCGACTGTCTGTAACCAGCCAAATCCATCTCAGTCAAAGCTAAGATCAGAGCTACAATAATTGTGAGCTTCCCAAAGCTGCATGACCCAACCAGCTTCCTTTAGAGCAGGAAGACGTGGGAGCTACAAGTAAGACAACAGGAGGAAGTGACTGCATACATAGAAATCAGCAGGTTTGTTTATTGCTGCCATGAAAATGTAGCCTTGCAGAGCAGACTGACCTGCCTGATTCGGAAATCATGCATCTCCATCTTGCCAGCCTCCAGTGTACAACGGTTTCACTCGGCTAAATGCTTTACCACCCAATCAGGGAAGGGAGGCAGGAGAAGTGGGAGCTGCGGACGTGATGTCAACAGGAAGTGACTTGATAGGAAGTGAAGTCACGTCCTGCTGTACAAATAATGGTGGCTAATATCGGTTAGCCTGTGGTCATCATGGTTACTCAGTTATACTTGGCGAAATATGCTCTCCTCATAAGTTTACTTTGTAGGGATTAGCTTTGACAAGGTTCATGTCACATATAAGTGTTAAATGATACATCTATGTGGTATAATTTAATGTGAAACAATAGTCTTAAGGTAGATGAGCTATAAGCTAACGGCCATTAGCCGCTACGACTAAGAGCTAAAAAGGGCAAACAACAGTTCCCCGCCGTTAGCCATGAACTGCTGTTTGCCCTTGTAAGCAGTTAGCCGTAGCAGCTAATGGTTAGTCATTGGCCTCTACGTTTAACTGCTACATACGCTCCATCATAGCAGCCCTGCTTGATATGGATTGGTCTGTGATGAATGTGATGAGCCAAATGATCGTCCAATCAGAAACTGCTGTTGTTTTTGAAGGTTCTGCCCCTGAAAACATTTCCGCAGGGTTCCTCCTCGGATGGATTAGTGAAATATTTCTAATATGGAACTGTCCATCTGGCATGTCAGGTTAATGAAAATAGTTACAAAGTACAAAAGGCTATTGATATGCTGTGTTGCTTACCCTTGATACTCTCTGCCTGCTGCCAGTTCTGTCACCCAAACTTCACTTGTATAAAAAAATCCTTCAGAGGGAGCTTTGTGAAGGTCATTTGTCACACGTTTGTCCTGTGCTAGTAAATGTGATAAAGTAATAACTATTGGGGAGGCTGTAGGTCAGTGTGACCTCAAATCTTTCCGCCAAAAAGTGTACATAAATATTTAAAGAGATAAGTTTTCTACCAATTACACTACCACAAACACGCCAGGGTCCTTCCTCTTGATCCTCCACTCTACTTTCACTGTCTGGCACTTCTATACCTCAAGGAGGCATTTCTCTGTCATGCTTAGTTCCAGTTTGCAATTTCAAATTGGCCTATTTTTTGTTCATCTTCAGGGGTTGCCTCTCGGTTATAGTTCACAAATTTGACCTCATATAGGATGCTAAATCCAGATTTGTGGGAAAGAACAACAACATCCCCCTTCAGTGCTGTGTAACAAACAAATATCTCCCCCTGGGAAACAAATCCAGACACTGTAAAAACATTTTGCCTTTTACTGTATGTCACAGCCTCCCTTTAAAGCATCAGTAATGGGTTTAGCTGGATGAAATATTGATTTGAGAGCAGGCTTTTTGACCTGGGAGGCACATATAAAAAGCAATTTGGATGCCACTTTCGGGAAGGGCATGGCAGTGGTGGCGAGGAGCATCTTATGGTCAAAAAATATCTCCATCAGATTTTTTGCAATTCCCATTTTCTCCCTGGATTCACAGGATAAGAAGACGGCTATAACCATCAAAAATGTGACATATAAACATTAGCAGTGGAGTAAAACCTGCTGTTGCGTTGTTATGAGTGATTAAGAGCACAGAAGATTTCCCCCATGCCCTGCAGCATCTTCACTCTAAATCCGGTCAGCGGGGGGTGATTTGTCATTGAGTCAGCGTTCTTCAAGCATCCATCTCTTTGTGTCTAAACAGCCTGTCAATCACAGCTCTGGCACTTCCTGTTTACCTGTCCCATTGACCTCCCCACTTTTTTGAGAGCCACCACCCCTGAGTGCTCCGGACCGCCCCAAGTCGCCCCGAGGACAAGCACTCACACGGCCAGCTTCAAAGTTAAGGCAAAGTTTACCCAGAGTTGAGCTTCCACAGGGCTGCCCTGCCGTCCTCCACCGGAGTTGTGTGTACAGATAAGAGAGGCTGCTTCCTGGCCCAAACATACACACAAAGAGAAAAGAAAGGCAGAAAGACAGACAGACAGACAGACAGACAGAGAACGGGGGCCTGGAGGCAAACAGTGAGTGTTATCACAGGTATCATTTGTTTAAAGAGTGACTCAGTGATTTGGTGCATGCTGAGGATGTGTGTTTTGGAATTTGCTTCATGGACATTGTGGTTTGTGTCACTGGCTAAGAAGAGTCGGTTAAGAAGATTTAGTTGGATTAAATGGTTCACTCTTTATATACATACGTGTTTAAATGTTTTTATTGGGTTCCAAACACTGCACCATAACTGCTGAAAAAGAGAGGAGAGGAGAGGGTCAGTATGACCGTTAAATCAAGAGAGGAGAAACAAGGAAGAGTAAAATATATAATGATATATATGATGAAAGTTGTGAATGAGAATACTGGCCCTGTAGAGCACAAAACTCTTACTTTTAAAATTGCTTCTTTTCAGGAAATGGAAAAAAACTCAACTGCTGATGAAAATGTATTGTATTATCCTGATTACAAACCAGTTTTTGTGCTTTTAACAGGTTAAAATTATAAAACCAAGTCACAAAAAGAGAGGTGACCAGTAGCACTGTTACAAGAAAATAGCATGGGAACCATTAAAAATGGAGATAAGAGGCTTGTTCCCGACAGCAACATTATGTATAAAAAATATGTGTATTTAACCTACTTTGGTTAGCCATTTGGTTTTGTTTGCATGTGTTAAAATTTTAGGGACATACTTAGCCAAGTGAAAAATCTGCTGCAAGGGTCCCCATGATGGGGTGTGTCTGAATGTGTGACAAAGCCTTGCAGATGCATCAAGATTACACAGGCTTTGTACACAAGAAGGACTGAGGCTGTGTTTACATGGCGCCGAAAACTTCAAATCCGATAAGTTTTCATTGCATTTTGGCCTTGCGTTTACACTGAAACACGCTGAAAACAGTAACTTTTGGGTGGAAAGTTTCCCAATCGCTCTCCATACAGCTCAGTGTAAACCCACATCAGAGTGCTTAAGGATGAAACGCTGACGTAGCCACATGCACTGTACTCGTTCAGATGAAGGCTGCACGCGCAACCCAGGAACAACAACCGCTTTGGTGAGCCTCGGTTTGTTATCTAATCAAAATTATCGAGACAGATTTGTTGTCCAGAAAAGAAACTCCTGCATCTCTGTGCATCTATTTGCCATTGCTGTTTGTGAAAAGTTTTCCTTCTTGGTACGTTTATTGTAGCAGCACTGCTTCTCTGCAGACCTACACCGCCATCTACTGAACTGACATGCATACTACAGTGGATTAACTTGTCTCCAGCGTCGTTGTCTGAACGCAGAAGAATTTGAAAATGCAAAGGAAAAATCTTTGCGTCTTTAAGTCATGAGTGTCCGTGTAAACGTAGCCTTATATTCTTGATTTTACAAAGTGATGGATCATGGCTGCTGTAAGGGCATCTAATTAGGGTATTTTCAGCAACCTCACAATATGATGCGTGTCCTGACACTGAGGCCACGATACGATTTGTATCCCGATACATGTAATTTGTAAACACTGACTATAAATCTGTTTTACACTAACAGATTTCCCAACAAGTTTTTTTTTTTTAAGAAAAAGGATGAGTATTAAATGATTTACTACTTAAAGCAGCACTACGGAAGATCTCCGCTTGACCGGATAGGGAACTCAACTACCCATGAGCTCTAGCGCGCGCATACTGTCGCACAGATCTGCCGGTCGCGTGCATTTGTTTTGTAGGCGAATCACAGAATCCAGGACTTCGCTAAAAGTATTCTTCTGTCTTCAGCGGCTGTTTGCAGGATGGATAGTGACGAGGTAATGTATTTATTTTTGACTAAATGACGATGTTAAAAATCGCTAAGTTCAATTTGGTTTTATTACCGTGAAGTCGCCCCCGTCCTGTTGAAGCGATAAAGTGAATAAAAGTCAAGACAACGACGAGCTGGTGATATCACACACTTGAAATAGGTCTAAACAAAACTACATACTGGTACGTTCTGGATTTGTTGTGCGGTACTTTTTTCCTGTAAAGTTTTTTGAGGAACTTCGTCATAAATTAGTCGCCCAACATACCTGATAGTAGTCGGACATCCCTCCTCGTCTTTTATTTCACGCCAGCGAGTGAACGCCGAACCGATGTTTATTCCTGTCCGAGCATTCAGCTTGTTTTTCTCTCGCTTTCTTTGTTTTGTATCCTCCGACAAAACTTTTCTCTTCCTAACGTTGTTGCCTCCGCCATGGTTTAAGCTCTGCGATCGGCTTTTGCCGAGACTTCCGTATTGTAAACGAATCGGGAATCGGGGGAAGTGACTTATGCCGTAAAGCAGTCCAAACGTGTAGTTTTTTAGTGTGGCAGGTTCCCACCATCCACCTCGAAGTTACATAGCGCCAGTTAAAGGGATACAGACCACTTCAGACCACGACAGAGGTTTCATTGAACTCATTGTAAAGTGGTGGACCATCACAATGAATATCAAAGGATTATATTATGTTTGAAAAACTACATAGTGTTGGTTTAAGAAACTCAAATTCAGTTCTTTATAGATGGTAGACATAGTTTTTAATTTGGAACATGTACTTGGCCATGTAGCTTGGCCTCTAATTTGAACTGTGCCTTTGTTAACATTACCCAAATTGTAATATCAACTATCAAACATTGAGGCCAAATCAAATCTAATCAAATATTTTGAGGCGGGCGGCTCAGTGGCGCAGCTGGTAGAGCGCATGCCTCACAGCAAGAATGTTCCTGGTTTGATTCCTGGGTCTGTGTGAAGTTTGCATGTTCTTCCCATGCATGCGTGGGTTCTCTACAGGCACTCCGGCTTACCCCACAGATCAAAAACATGCTCATTAGGTTAATTGGTGACTCTAAATTGCCCTTAGGTATGAGTGTGAGCATGTCTGTCTCTCTCTGTGGCCCTGTGATCGACTGGCGACCGGTTCAGGGTGTATCCCGCCTCTCGCCCAATGATAGCTCCAGCCCCTCGCAACCCCGAAAGGGATAGCCGGTTTAGAAAATGAATGAATGAATTATATTTTGAGGCCTAAATCCAACTGAGGTGTTGGTGACTTATTCTGGTAGAGTGCTCTACCAGTAATTGGAAGATTAGGGATTTGAGCCTCAGATGTAGCTGTCACATGTCAGTGTGGTCATGTGCAAGACACTTAACCGTGCCCACTGAGTTTACATCATAAGGATGTGTTGGCAGATACCCTGAATGTGGATGAGTGGGTGTGTCCTACCTCGTAAGAGCACCTTGTGTCATCAGACAGACAAGAGAAAGTTCTAAAAAAGTTCAAGTCCTTTTCTATTGATCATTAAAGACGCCTGGAAGCTTCTGCCTTTTACCCCCCTAAAGGCAACCTGCACTGAAAGCGCAATGTGGTGTCTGGATCTGAAGAAACTCTTTATGAATGTAACAATTGTGTACATTTGAAGTATTGACACTGTCTGTAGTGTCATTGTCTAAGTGATGGATGGCACTTGAGCTTTTATTGGCGGCTTTAGCAGTAAAACAGGACACCCTGGCCCCAGTACATGACCACGGTCAGACCCCGAGGAGTCCGGTGTTGACCGCACTCTGAACTGGGAACATAATGGCTGTTCTGTTCCTGCCATCTCTCAATGTAATGGTACTGTAAACCAACAGGCCCACAGCCCCTTGAGCCACATTGCCTCGCCTCTTTGGTATTCCTACGACAAATTAGAGAGGCAAACTTAAATATTGGCTCGTCTGTCAACATGATGGGTGAAAGGGAAAAAGGGGCAATTTGGGCCTAATGTATTTCAATTAGTGGCTACCTCTTAAAGGAAAAGCGGACGTCCGTATGGGGAAACATGTCCATACTCGGGTCATCTGTGAGGGGGCTGCAGAAGGGGGAAGCAGGCATAAATACGGCCTTGTGGCTATTAGCAAATGAGCAGTAATGTCCCTTGAATGATGGTGATAATGATGCAGCAGACAGGACATTGGGGTTTGATTGGGCCCTCTCTGTTAGCGGGCCCCAGCTCACACAGGAAGTGCTTGTTTGTTCCGAGCTGTGCTGTTTCCTGTCAGGCCGGCTGTGTGGGTGTGTGTATGTTTTCCACTGTGATAATCAGGACAGGCGTTTATGTGTGTGTGTGTATCTCTAACTCCTCTGTTTCCAACTTATGTCCGCCGGTTCAAAGCGCTGCAGCTCGCCCGGACGGAAGCCCCTCGCTACCAAAAGATGAGATCACCGAACGCCCGACAAGGGACTTCCTCCCTCCTCACAGGAAATGGAGGCGCAGCTGAGAGGGAAAGGGCTCTTCCTCTTCTTCTTCTTCCTCCAACACCCCCAATCTCCTCGTCCTGCCTCCTGCTCTTCCTCCTTGTCTTCCCCCTTGATCCGTGTTTTGTCTTAGAATTGAAGCATAGTGTTGTTAAAACTCATTTTCTCTGACCAACAGGAAGAGCAGACTGCTTTGTTTACGTAACAGACATCCAAGCACAGAAAGGCCTCTGGGAAATCCCCAGACTTCATATCCTCACATTTGTGGACTGGACATCCATCATGGGCTGACGGAGCAGCTTGGCGGCATGTGTCCATGTTAGAGAGACGTAGAGAGAGATGAAGTGCAGGAAAACAGAGAAGCATCTGTGCTGCTACTGCTGCTGCTGCTGATGATGATGATGATGGCTGTGGTGACCTTTTCAGGACATGTTTTTACTTCAGTTTAAGTTAGTTTGAATAACTCCATATTGTCTTCTGTATGCCTTTTTATCTGGAAGTAATTTCTTTAGGTTTTGCGACTTTATACAATAGGTATGTTAGAACAAACAAAGGCAATGTAAAAGGTGGTAAAATGGAAAGATTTCCTGAGATCTGTGCACATCCAGGCCCACCCACATCGACAGATGGCCCACCCAACCAGTGTATGAAGATAATAATATATGAACAATCAAAAATAAAGAAATAAATATAGTTATTTTGGCAAAATGCTTTGTTGATGCCTGAGGTCAGAGGGAATTCGCCTTGTTACTCTTTAACATGCCCAAAAATTGTGACTACAAGAGTTGGGGATCCATCCTTCAACCTCTTATTCGAGAGGTGGCAGACTATACCACTGATGCACAGCAGTTGACCCCTACTAAAACCAAACACAGACCATGCAAGTTCCTGTCACTCCCGATCCTGCCATTAGTCTTCAGCACTTATCTGCCTGCACATGATTCCAATCGGGGACATATGTCATCACTGTGGGCTTCAAGCTGGGAAATATGAATGCCATCAGTAATGGTTATTACTTTGTGTCCATGTGTGTGCGTCTTGTTCTGGGGCATGAGACTCATGTGACTGGATGAGGGTCCACAGAGAGAGGGTCTATCTCTCCAAGGCCTCCCAGATGAGAGCTTGAGAGACATGAGTGAGCCAATAGAAATTAAGAGTGGGTGTGGAAGAGAAGTCATGATCTCTGCCTACTGGGGCAACAAATGAACAAATAAGTAAATACTGGATGCCATTTCTCCATCGTGTCCTTGCCTGCTTTGTTTTCATAACGGACTTGTGACAGAAAGATTACTGCACTTGTGTTGTGAAGAATTAGTCAATAAATTGACATGTAAGCCATATTATTCTGTCTAACACCTCTTTCACATTGGAAGCATTTTGTGTGTCTTTCTGCTGTCTCGACTCTATCCCCCCATTTATTTATCACCCCAATAATGAGTCCCCACAAGGAACTTGATTCATTGCATAATGTGGGAAACCTGCAGAATGAGAGCATTTTGACTTGACAAACAAGAAGAGTCTCTCCACAGTGGAGGCACCAAAGCTTTAACTCTGAGAAGCATAGACAGGAAGTGTAATTGGACAGTTTCTATCTTTTCTATGACATAATCTGCATACCAGCTGGATTAAGGTAAATATAACTCTCTATTTGTCATTTTCCTGACTGTTTTGCTTGAGAAATGCATGCGGTTCACAGAAAAATGAGGCAATGTCCCCTTCTTTAGATTTTTGGCGGAGGATATGCCTTAGATGCCTCTAGTCTGAAAGCTTTTACTTGATAAAATTATGCTAAAATTAATAAAAACAGGTATTTATAGCTGCCATCACAGTAGCAAAACACATCCAGTGCAAAACTGACTTTACTGTCAAAAAAGCTAAAAATATCAATTTAAATAACAGAAATTCCAAAGTGCAGAACCTAAATAGGTCATAAAAAAGACTTTTGCTTATGTGCATGTTTCATTACATACACCATTTTCAACAGACCAATCATATCACATACAACTCAGCTATAAATCCAAAGAAACAGACTGTGACTAATCTTGTCCTCTGGCGTGTCTACACATAATGTATATGTGTTTTCTCTGCATCTTGGGTAATGGCTGTGAAATATTTGCATGCAGCACGAGCGTCCTCTCGGTTTACTGCGAGCCTGTTGACAGTCGACGCTCATTGCTCCGCAGCTTGTCGGACTCAGCTCACACAGTGGAGGGTCTGAGCGTCTATGAGGCCTGATGGCCCGAGGACCTGTTGGTGGAGGTCAGTGAGTACAAGAGGCGACAGCTGTAGAAACGCTGGGAGCCCGGTGCAGCATGAATACTGGTGATTATAGCCAGCATCACACACAAATACACTCAACACACACACTCACACATATACACACACACACACAGAGCGATCAGATCCTTATCTAAAGGATACATTGTTTGGAGGTTGTGGAGCACCGCCTCACAGGATGTAGACAACTGTTAGAGAGTGTGTCTGTGTGCATGCTGCATGTGATTGTGTAACACATGATCAAAAAGGTGAGGCCTTGTGTCCCACTTGAGACTTTTATGGGTCTGCAGTGTGTGTGCAAGCGTGTGTTTCACCTATAACGCTCAATGTTTGCTCTCTCATGCCTCTGTGAGGTGTTGATGTGGTCTGTGTATAGTTTACAGGAGTCTGAAGTGGCCCCTGTATGTCAATGTCAGAGTGTGTATGTGAGCAACACTGCTGCTGCCTAAACTGTGAGATTTCTCGGATAAACAGTAGATAACTGAAGTGAACTCACTAAGGTCAGCTGTTGCTTATATTGTAAAAGACATCTTGTTCTTTCACTCAGTTTGCAAGAGTCAAAAGCCCTGGCCAAATTTTAAAGGTGCTTTGAGAATTAAAGAGTCTTGAGGAAATCAAAAGAGCTCCAGTAACACTTTTAGTTAAGGAAACAACTTTATTAGACCATGGCATTTTGGATTGTGGGCTTTATCAAGTCACATCATTTAAATGGGAAAAGAGTAAAACAGGTTCAAAATTCAACTAGAAAGCACTCTGAGAACGCAGACCTCCGCCAAGCAGTGCGCTTCCACCCATATATTGTGATTTCCACCCAAAATTATAGTCTATATTTATTTTATACGTGCATTATGGAATGAAAAATATCAGTCTGCAGGAACTGTGATCGTTATTGACATAATTATCATCCAGTCGAGGGGCCTGATCAATGGTGGGTCTTGTAATTTGTTGACTTAACCAATGTGCTGCTTGTTGTACAGATGTTGGTGTTGTGTGCTCCACTGCGCTTCCCATGGGCGATGTCGCCAGCCTGTCAGTCGGTGCAAAGCCACGGCACGTTTGCTCTATGTTGATTTTGGGGGTTGATTTTTACACTCACACACATGCAGGCCTCTGCTATGACAGACTATTTTCAGACTATTTTCATATTTTCATACATTATCAGCAACCTTCTTTTGAATGAGAAAACATCACAATTGGAGGGACTGTGAGCAAGTAACGTTTGTGGACTCACAGTAATGTTACTAGTTGCTGAGAGTTGTGGAGGACTGGGATTTTTATTACAATTTCAGGAGAGTCTGCTGAGAAATCAAGACTTCAGTAACAGCGCAGAGCTTTTTCCATCTACACAACATTTCCTCCTCTCCTCTGTGTCTGTGAGCCGAACTCTGCATGCCCCAGCTTTCTCTGCTGATTGGCTGATCACTGCTAACTCTGCGTGTAACCAGAGTGAGTAACCAATCGGATGGTGCTGTGGGTGGGTCAAAAGCCAGCCCAGTGGTAAGTGATGGGAGTTCATCATAAACTTCAGTGTTTTTTTTTTTTTTTGTGATGTCAACCTGGATTGAATCAGCACCAAGAAAGGGCTTCATCCTTGGACTAAACTACCTCTCTAGTAAAGTTTTTATTTAAATCCATTCTGTATTTTTTGTAATCTTACTAACAGACAAAATAACAAACAGAAAGACTCCGGCATTAACAACCTCCTTGGTGGAGGTAACCAGTCCTATGCACCCACATGTGGATCAGCCAGTAGAGCAGTAGCAGAGGTTTGTTAACTGACTTTTTGTCAAGCTCCGCCCTCCCCAGGAAGCAATCCTCTGTTAACCTACTCCTTAGTTACTGTTGCTGCTACTTATTATTTGACCAGCTTTATTCAAGTGAAAGATAAACAGGGTTTAGAAAACCAATAAAAACCTTTGTAAGTCTTTCAAAATAATTAAAAGTATAACGGCATTAATGATGCTTTTGGTCAAGGACTCTGTTACTTGTTGGTTGATCAGCTAATCAGAAAGGCAACAAAGGGTCTTTTGAGTGGTTTGGAACCAATAAGGGACTGACAAGCAGTAAGGGAGAGCGTCCTATAAGGGACATGAATAGTACCATTTTTGGTGAAATGTCAAAGAGACAGTTTTTCTCATTACAAGCCAACTTCCTTTACTCACATTGTTTCTTATAGCGCAGCTCCTCCCAGCGAGGCAATTGAAAGAGAGGTAGGAAAAGACACAAGGATAAGAGCAGAGGAGGCAAAAAAGTTCCAATGAGAGCCTTGACTTCAGTCTGAGCAGAGCTTCCAGTGCTCTCATTGGTCGGTTTCTCTGTTGAAGAGGAATGAATAGTAGAAGACAGGACAAAAATCAAGCCAGCTAGATTTTCTGTCATGGAGCTGTGAGGAATCTCAGACTAGTCTGCTGTTCTTGGTCAGCATGACCGACTTTTGTAGCCACAATCAGAAACCTACAACTGTTGGGTCCGCCCATGATCATGTGTAAATTGTGTAGGATACTACAGACAAAAAAATGAATATGGATAGATATTTAATCAGAAAACTGGAGATATGGCCCAGGATATTATAGTCACTTTTAAGGCCCATTCACACATAATTGTAAATCAGATTGAAAATTACCGATGTAGGGAAATCACCAATATTTAATTAAGAGCATTAGTGGGGACAATTTTGCTGTGTTCAACCCAGGTCAATGTATCTAAAGCAGAGAGAAACTCTGAATTGGCTGAGTAGGACATTTCCCAACAACCTCCAGACTAATTATATGTTGGCCAGTATTTGATGCATGGGTATCGTCCTCAACTTTGCTGAAGTTTGACCTAACAAAGCCTGGCACTGCGGGACATTGTACAAATAAAATTGTGACATCAATCATCAAACAAAATTTTGAGAATGGGTCAACAACTTAAGACCATGTTCTTTCCAGCCCTGGCTTTTGCAGACGTTGGAGCATTTGAACTCGTTTTACAGTCATCCTAGTTATCTCTCTCCACAGCCATTACTGAATTTACAGACATCTACCTACTAATTTAAGATCTCACTTTCCTGGATGTGCTGAATCACAGGCACCACTCTTCCTGAGGTGATTCATAAATTATAGCACTTTCCCTCGGAGTAGTTTTCACCGCTTGCAGCAACAGATTAGTCAGTGTTGAATTAATTATAGGCATGCATATATCAAAACAACTTTAAATCATGACATGCAGGAGCTTTAACAGAGGCTTTAAAGCTCATCTTTTAATTTCCCAATGTTGATACATGACTAAATAACCAGTGAGTGTATAATGTGGCTCACTGTCACATTATTCATTGACAGCATGTCTTTGGTGTGGTCGTGGTGGAGGTGGTTTGTATCTGTTGTATGTTATTATCCTTATCACAGCACCATGGAAAGACCTACAAAATTCTCAAGAACGTTTTCTTGAGCTGATATTGTTTACAGCGCAGCACCATTTCAAGTGAGTCATACATGTGACTTGTGTTTTGCTCAACACATTCTTATTCCCAGCTGGTCAAATCTTTCAGCTTAGTATGTAATCATATGCTTCAAATATTACCATCCTGGCCTCACTGACTCACTTGGAGACAACACATTTACACTTCTTCCCCTTTTAAAAAAAACAAAATATCCCAACAACAAGGACTGATGTATTGTAGGCACATAACATAATAGCTTGCTCAGTTAATTCTGCAACAGTTTTGGACCTCATACTCCTATTGATTAAATTAACTAGAAAAGCACTCAGAGAGCACAGACCCCCGCCAGCGCCAGTCCTCACCCATATTGTTATTTTCATCATAAATATTAGTCCTACCTTTATTTCATCCAAATATTTAAGGTGCGTACACACCGGATGCTACTTGTACTACCTTGACGATCACTCTCCATGCAAAGTCAATGTACAGCCACGATGAGGCGGGGCTAACCCTCCCGTGATGCGTTTGCCGCGTACAAGACGATCGCTTCACTTGTCGCGCGATGTCAAAGTTTAAAAAAAGTTGATCTATTCAGGCGTTGTTGTGTGTGGCTGTGCGGCATCAGCCAATCAGCGGTGTATGCACGTGTGACGGTACCCTAGACAGACAGTTATTCATCCGGATTAAAGAGGAACAATCCATGTCCGTGTTGGAAACATTAGTCAATGAGGACATTAGTTCCGCCTAGACGGACCGAGGGAAACTCACAGATGATGCTGCTGCAGTGCATCAGCTGCAGTTTTTTGTGTCTGATAAGTGAATGAAAAGGATACAGCTGGAAATAATGTCTGCTTATAAATCCTATTATGTGATATATGATATAATCGCGGTGAAACTCGAGCGGATGTGACGTCACCGAGCGACGGCCGACGGCAACAATGACCAAATGAGGTATTTATGGACGCGTGACACTACGTCAGTGGGCGACGCAATTTTGGTAGCTGGGTCACTTGCGGTGTGAATGCAGCATAAGATTCCCTGCCCATGAAAACATACCATTAGCAATTGGATTTATAAAGATATCTATTTTAGTTCAGTATTAAGTTATTCACGAAAATCACATTTTTCGTCATGGTGGATCCAGATGGATATCTGGATCACCCCCAAAACCTAATCATTTGTTCCTTGTCCCAATACAGACATTTCCTGGAAATTTCGTCACAATCTGTCCATAGCTGTTTGAGTTATCTTGCTAAACAGAGAAACAAACAAACAATCTAAAAATCACACAAACTAACAAAAAACAAACAGACACCGGTGATAACATAACCTCCTGGCGGAGGTGATTATAAGTTCCTCCATTAAACAGACCTGGATGCGAGTTTGAAGCAGTGGCTCTCAGTTTCTAGCACGTTCATGTTCAGTGTGTTACTGTCAATATTTCTTCTCAGACTGTTTTTAGTTTTAGGAGTTCGAAGCATGTGGGTCCACAGCAGCAGTCCGTCCATAGCAACAATCAAGTCAGCTAAATGACTTGAAACATTTTTTAACAGATTTGTTTGACAATTTTAGAGAATTTTTAGGCACAAGAAAGAAGTGGTTCAATTTTGTGTGAATTTAAATCAAAGTACGGATCTAGGAATTTCCCAGAGATTTGTTAATATTGCAAAATAAAGGACAGTTTTCAAAATTTTCAATCATTTGGAAATGCCTCAGCTGAGGCTTGTGCTCTTGAACCACTTCTTGTTATACATTTCTTTAAAAGACATTTTTGTGTAGCTCTTTCAAAATTTCAGATTGGCCAAAAAACCTGTTTAAACCCAGTAACAATCCGCTCCTGTTGGCAGTTTGAAAGGGTTTAATTGGCATTTCGACATGGGTAGACTGACCCTGCAAGCGACACTGGTTTTTATAGGATTGCTTCATATCTGCTTCAGTGGAAACATCACACCCGGATTGACCCGCTAATTCACAGATGACATTGGCGTAACATGCTCACAGCTTAGTATCACGCTCGCCCCTCAGTCTATAACTTAAATGACTCTTTGCCATCTCAACAACAAATTTCATTCGCCTTCGTATTATCAGCACCTAGTTTTTACATTTTCAAAGAGGGACAAAAGCATGAAGTAAACCATGTCTTCCATGCTCCTTTTTGTTGTTTACACGGCTTTGTTTCATGGCGCTGTTGATGTCATCAACATAATGACATCATCGTCTGCTGCTGATTTGACTGGGTCTTCTGGCAATGGGAAAAGAGTCACTTGCCGTTTGTAAGCGGGTTAACCTGCTTTGAAAAAAAACCTTAATTTTAGTGTAAAAGCCGCACATGAGATATAATACTATGGTGCTCTTCCTTTTGATTGGTCGGATATTGCATAGGGGTGGCAAGAGTTTACAAAATTGTTCTGAATTTTGTTGAGTTCATAGTAGGTCACTCATTCTGTCAAGGAGAGTTGTTGCACTTTGGTACGCTCTTTTTACCAGTCTTCTTTTCTGACTACAGGCTTCTTTAAGCCTTAGCCAGCCTTAACTATTAGCCTTATCAATGGGAGAGTTCACACTTAGCTAACTCTGAAGGTAGAGAGGATGTCTGCCTTCCCAACCCTTACAAGAGAAGGATCCAGATGAGGGGGATACTATGACTGAGGGCTCTTACTTTAATTACTTATAGAGACTGAAGTCCAGTGAGAAGGTTTTCATTCTGGAATAGGGATGATTTAGTTTGGTATTGTGGCACATTGAACTCAATTAGCTTCAGTGCATTTAAAATGTGGTGCAGTGATTCTTTCTCTGTGATGTCCACCATCATTTACAGACATGCTGAGTTATCTCAACAACACATAAAATCCTAAAATCCAATTAGGATAATCATTAGAAAAGAAAAATCCTGGTGTTAGATCTTCAAATACCCTGGAACGCAGTGCACTAAGAATTACCTCATGACCTATTTCCCTTCACTCAGGAGGTATTTTGGTCCCTTAAATACCAGACCCCAGGCTCTTAGGGAGGGACAGGGGCCACTGACCTGGATGCCCAGAGAGAGGTGTTGCAGCTGGGATGGAGCTCTGCAGGGACACTGCTGGTGTTGGTCAGGAGCAGCTGTTGTGTGTTAGACTGTCAACACAGCAATGAAGGAGGGGTTAAATGTGGCACAAGGAGATTCTGCTGGATTTTGCCCTTGGGTTACACCACTGATTTTTTTTGTATAATTAAGATTTGATGCATACAAAAAACTGTAATGATGTAAATGATCACAGTTATGGGTCAGCCTGGAATTAAGGTAAAAATCCAAATTCTGTAGAAGCTGGGTCATTGCTTTTATAGCAGAATGCAGTTGTTTGTGGATCATTTTAAAGCTGAATAACTCTATATGTTAATAGATGCAATCTACTCTCCTTTTTTGTGTTGCTCCTTTTTTCGGGATGGTGGTGTGGGGGAATGTTGGTTATGCATACACTCCATATGTAGTTGTCCATTTATGAAAATAGAGTTTTTGATGTGCATTTTGCTTCATACACAGACAAACATCATTTTAGGCCCCATCCAGACAAAGACAAAACGCTTAGCACTTTCAAAAACGATCGTCATAAAGACGAAGGCGTCTCAGAAAATGTGTGCATCTCCATGAATGCTCTTGATACACGTGAAGACGCTGTAAAACACATGCCGGACCTCTATGGGCACTGTAACGATATGATGGAAAAAGACGAAAAAACAGTGGGCATGTGCACTTGCGGCAAAAGTTGTAAACAGAGATATAAAGTGATCATAAAGTGCCGTAATGTGTCCTCAATAATTGTTTGTTCAACTCGGTGGTGATTGAGAAGAAGGAGATTTTGCTGCAACAGGGATAGTAGGGTCACTAGCTTCATCAGCACATATGCTACACCGTACGCCGCCATTGTTGTTGTTATTGTTGCCGCGTGTGGCGCATGCGCGTCAATGACGATATGAAACTATGACGTAAGCGTCTCTGAAAAGTTATGGAGAGCCAGTTATCACGGAGTTGCGTATACGGCGTTTCAAAATCTTTCCACTCTGGAACCTGGTTTCAGAAATGATCGTTTACAGACCCCCAAAACGCCGTCTTCGTATGGATGATATGCAGATTAGCCAAAAAATGTATGTGTTTAGACCTTGGTTTGTCTTCGTGTGGATGGGGCCTTAGGTTCTTGAAAATTCACCTCTGGAAATCTTTTTCAAGGTTGAAGATTTGTAGTAACTGTGTGCACACAATGGTTACATGCACATAAGGAAAGAAAGGCTTAAAGTATCACTCTATGTCTCTCTGCTGTGAAACAAACAATCAAAAGCACACACAATCAGCAGTTCTCATGCAAGGTGGATCTGCATTTGTTGTTATTGTATACAATCTTAAGAATGCCTCTGATAAGTGCTAACAGGTTTAAACAAGCTGTCCAGTGTTTCATGCATACGTTACAGAAGATAGTTGAGGATTTCAGCAGAGATGTTTAGTTAAAAAATAGTTTACAGCCGACCATTATATGACTTGGTCAACGGGTCATTAATAAACATGAAGTTGTCTGAACCTGGTTGGTTATAATCTTATGATGTTGTCAGTGTGGCAGATATATGATGTATTTTTTTTTTTTTTTTTTGTCGTAAAGGATGAGGTTCGCTTCTTGTGGCCAGAACCATGCACTGGACCAGATTTTCCAGTTTTTAACAGTAATTTTTACAAAGAAGGATTAACTTACAATACAGAAAAACACTAAAACGATATGTTGGTGCAGTGTATATTGAAAAGTTCACTAAAATTACAGATTTACCCCAAAACAGATTGGCACAAATAGAGCATTCAGCTGAAAAAAAAAACATAGTTTACAAATTCACATAGTTGGAGGCAAGGAGTTAGGGGTGTTGAATACAGACTTTTTAATCAATGCATGGTGATGTGGATGTGAATGAAGATGAATTGATGCAGAGAAAGCTAATGGTTGTTTAGTCTTTCAGAGGCTGCTGTTGCACTGCAGAATCAGTTTTGGTTTTTTGGAAGAAAAACACCTATGAAATGTAATTGGTTTGGTATACAATAAAAAAAAACATTTTTGCTGCAGTTGAACTCCAAAGCTATTTCTAATTTATGTAAGCAGTTCATATTTTTCTGCTTTTACTTTTTTTTTTAAAGTAGCCTCGGCCAGTGATATGGATGATCACAGATACTACTTACTGCATTGCATAATGATGCATCATGACATCAAATATAATCATTAATTTATTAATTGCCTTTTAAATCGAGTTGTGAGACAAGTAAAAATGCACAGCTCTACCAAGAGCAAAGACAGGGCTGCTATAATAGTACGTACTAAGTGCAGGCAGAGTTTGTTGAAGCACACAGGGCCAATCGGGTGGCTGCTCCTCCTTTTCCCTGCAAATTGTCATTGAACACCTGCACTTTGAACGAAGGTGATCCTTGCATGGAGAGAGCACCCACTCCACTAACATTCACTAAACAAGAAAAGTATTCACAAAGGAGACAACAGAATTATAGGTCATACATCAGCGAGGTCGTAAGATATGCACATAATGTGGAAATGTCCAACATGCGTTTGATCTTTTCTGGTGTCACAGTGCTGCAGAAAAACATAACTCCAAACATCTTTAGTCAGTGTGTGTTTTGTATGTATTAGAGCACAGATGCGCAAGTAAGGATCTTATCTGCACACTTCTCTTTAAAGTTATTTTATAATGATTAATTTTGATTTTAAATTGTATTGTGATTTTAATGCATTTTTCTTGTTCTGTAAAGCACTTTGAATTGCCTTGTGTATGAATTGTGCTCTACAAATAAACTTGCCTTGCCTTGCCAAGTTACCCATGCCAGGGGCACAATAATCCCCCTTATCATCACTGATGCCAGTTTTGAACTTTGTGTTGGCTAAAATTGTGATATTCTTCTTTAATATTACGCCTTAAATATATGACAGTCATTTCTTACAAACTAAATTGAAGTGTGACCTTATTAGGCCATACTGACTGTGTTGTTTCAGTGTCTGTGGGAGTTACAACCACCCACATTAACACAGGTATTCACCGACACTTACTCTTAAGATCCAAGCATTTCCGCAACAAGTGTGCCATGTCAGAACATTGAGGTCCGCTTCCAACCCATCGTCACCATCATCATCATCATCAGGCTCTTGGATTTCTGAGCTTCCCCATGTCCTTGTTCTCATGGGAACCTCGCCGCCTTTCAATGAGCCGCCTGGTTCACCTCTCAGCACTGGCTGCTCTGGGGTTAACTCCAGAGGTTAGAGGTCTCAGGATCACAGGCTCCACAATGCCTCAGATTGTTGATTGTTGATGCTAAGGCAGTCACTAAGAGGAGGGGTCGGGCTGTGTGTATGTGTGTGTGTGTATGTATGTGTTTGCATTTCCTTGATTGTATACGTGTTTATGTGTTTGTGCGTGTGAGCTTTGGTGTGTCCTTGAGTGCGTGTCACTTTTTTTCAGCATGCATCCTGACATGTTTGCATGTGCAATCATGCATATGAGGCATTGTGTTTAAACAAAAAATGGAGGAACCTGATTGGCCGGACCACCGTGGCAGATGAAACTTGATGGACTGCAGGCTCTCTAAGCTCCTGTTGATGGGGATTTGGAGGCCTGTCTTTGAGGGGGGAAATTCAATTTCCTCCCCCTGCTCGCTGGTGCTGTTTGGATAGCTTGGCCTAGGGATTGGAGCGGGGTGTGTGACACTCCAGATTACCCAGTCACTGAGAGTCTGCTGAGAAAGTGGTGAGTCTGATGTGCGGCGTGCCATGACTCAACACAGGAGGAATGTGGCGCAGCAGAAAGCTGTCAGTCAGTCTGTCAGCCCGCCTCTACGTCTGTCAGTCCTTTCACTTCCATTTCTTTGGCGATATCTGAGTGCGTTACAACATGTTTGCACTTAAGATTGGATGCTTTCTGTAGGTATGGAGCTTGTTAGGGCAGTGTTTATGCAAATCAAACCTTTAATGACAGCTGCTCTATCGACTGATATGATCAATGCTTATGTTAAACATGCAGGGGAATCTATAGTTAGGATCAGTCAGATGTCAAAGGTTAACTTTTCTCATTAGACTGTTAATACTAAGTCTTTTACATTCCAGTAACTACTGATGAGGATTCAAACATTAGAATTTATGATGAATGTATTTAGAAAGAGATGCATTTATTCATTTAGTTCATATTTTGTTATGTACATTGGTTTCTTGATCATGGTATTTGGTTCCGCTCAGTACTGACAACCTTGGCATTCAGAGTGCATTAAAGTAATAACTAGAAAAGCACTCGGAGAGCACAGACCTCCGACAGCTCCACAGTCCTCTCCCATATTGTGATTTTCACCATAAATATTAGTCCGACCTTTATTTCATGTCAATATTTAGATTCCTTGACCATGAAAACATACCATTAGCAACTAGATTCATCATATTTATTTTAGTTCAGTACTTATTCACGAAAATCACATTTTTCGTCATGGCGGATCCAGACAGTGATCCGGATCAACACTAAAATCGAATCAGTTCTTCCTTTCCCCTTGCTGAACATTTCCTGAAAATTTCACCGAAACCTATCCATAATTTTTTGAGTTATTTTGTTCACAGACAGATGGACGAACAGACGGACGGACAGACAAACAAACTCTCCCGAAAACCTAACCTCCTTGGCGGGGGTAATAATAATAATAATAATGATAATAATAGATCTGTAACTCCATTATTTGCTAATTAAAGCTTATTTAGGCTTGTCAAGTTTTTCTACTGAAGTCATCCTCTGAACAAAATCTGGACCTGCTTTTCACAAACATCTTAGTAAATAAGACTGAATTTTCCTGCTGCAGAGGTCACAAGTGTTGAGGAGTTACCACATTTTTACTTACAATGAAAAGATATGACACATAGTGTCAGTTAGGTCGTGTAATAAAAAGATCAGTGTCCAGTTTGGAGACCCCTGAATCAAATTTAGCTCCTACATGCAATTGCTTTGTTACATAAATTTCCACATTGTCTTTAGCTGCTAACAACACACACTGATTCACCACCTTCAGTCGATCCTGACCCCGTACATTCAAGCTTTAGAAAGAGACAACACTAGTGCTCAAAACTATTCAAACTAGCGCTTTACAGTCCTTAAACCAACCATACAGACTAATGTTTAGAAACAATCAAGACTTTTTTTGGTGTCAAGTAGAAACCTCTCTTTACAGCAGGCTGATAAGGAATACACAATATTCAAACTCTGTACTTTGACCCATAATCCACCTGTCAACAACGATGAGTATGTGTGGTTTACAACCTATGCTGCAGCCTCTTAGCAGTGTAGCTCAGTCTGTAAGGACTTGAGCTGCAGATCAGAGAATGGCTGATTCAAGTCCTGATTGAAACAAACTTGGTAGCTGGTTAGATTCAAGCTGACTTCCCAGGGTGCAACTGCTGCTTACAGTAGTTGGCGTCCTTTTCCTCTGGAGCTTTGAGGTGCAGGGTTTGCACCCTTTCACCCTTGACTTCTTCACACAAATGAAGCAGGGTTAGGAATGAAGAATGGTAAAGTGCTGACTTGGTATATGCTCCCAAACCTGACCCAATTTAACAAATTGGCCAAACACTTTGGCTTTACTTTTGTGCAGCTGATGTCCTGTCCATCTGACTGAACAGTCCATTGTGTGGATTTATGCAGACTTTTCCATCCAGCCTCCCATATCAAATGTCTGCACTGTATAGCATGAACACTGCAAATCTCATTCTGAAACTATAATCCAGAGTGAAGGTGATAACGCTCTTGTTCAGTTTGACTTTGTGACTTTATGCTCCTTTGTATTTTGCATTGCTGGGCAAGTTAATTGTTCTGTTTTTGTGTTGCAGGATGAAGTTAAAGATTCTGAGGTGATCTAAATCAAGAAACATTCTGTTAAAATGTGAGGTGCACATGCAAGAATGAGGCTGTAAAGTTCCTAATCAATCACTCATTACCTGAACTCATATCCACTTACTGTAACAAAGACAACATCCTTTATTTGAATTTAAATACTCCGCACCCGGTGAGCCTTGCAGTGACTGATATATGAGCTGCTGCATTGAGCATGCACAAACACACAAACAAACATACATACAATCCTGCAGGGGGTTGTGTTCCACCTCATCAGGAATGTCAATTACCTCTGCATTGTTTGTCCTGTTGTTTGTTTGTCTGGCCTGGTGGAAAACGGTGATAGAGATCAGGGAGGCGGTGCAGCGTCAACGACACTCAAACTGTTCCCTTCCTCATTACCGTCGCCTACCTCTCTCTCGCCCTCACCTTGCTGTTAAAGTGGAGGAATGTCTTTAAAGCCTCATCCAATTTTACTGGAGCGCTGACCACTTCATCACACACAGATGTTGCTGCGTGTCTGTTTTGGAGAGTGTGTGTGTGCTTCCTGGGTCACAGAATGTTATTGTTCTTGGAAAAAGCCTCTTGATGGAGATGTGCGTTGCCTGAAGTCCCATATTTACTGCCAGAACAAGAGGAGAAGGTAGCAAAAAAAGCAAAAACAGGAAAAATAAAGAGGCAAATTAAATTTAAGTGTTGCAAAGCATACTTGGTGAAAAGTGGTTCACAGCTCACAGATCTAGATAATGTTGACTCTGTAGCTGATAGAGAATAATACCTGAAAATAGCAGAGAGGCCTATTGATTTGAAACACATTCTTTAAACTGAGACTTAGCTTCCTCATACTACCAGCAAAATATATTAACAGCTTCATGAATCAAGGAATGATATTGTTCCAATGAACCAGTCATAGCTGTTTACAAAGCAGGTATTTAATGACTGTTTCATGACATGACTCAGCCAGTAGGAATCAAAAACATGAGGCAACATGACCCTAATTTCATCAGCTTTATAGATCAACAGTAACAGGCATTCTGCAATGACATAAAGTGAACGTCTTTTAACCCTACATTGGTAAAATTGTAAGAGTACAACAATATAGCAAAGAAAATAACTACTTGAACACATGACAGGATGCCTGAAATTCTTTAAAATTCATCTTTTAAGAAATGAAAACAAAATTTGTTGATTTTTGATGTTCTATCTTAGATATCCAAAAGTCCAAATCAGCTATTCAAGGCCTGAGTTTTAAGGCAATGTGTGTTAAAATTCTAAGTGATTCCTCTGTTAAATAAAGTAAAGGAAGTGTGTTTGTCTAAAAATGTTGAACGTGCTGCTGTCTTAGCCAGAACACTCTGGAAAGAGAGATTTTTCATCTCAATGGGGTTTTTACCGGCATAATAAAGGTCAATAAATAAAAAATAAAAACCAAACTGATGTGTTCAGAGAAGGGTGCCAATCAAGCACCTATACTGTTGACGTCTTTATTAAAGCTGGGGCATGTAACTTGGATACATGGATGTCACTGCTGTGGAAGCAATTAACCCCACACCCCACATCCCCACACCACTACCACTGTCACCTAGCTGCCAGTAGCATTATGCCAATTTAATGTATTTGCAGCAACAAAAGGCCACAAACCACACACCCCCTGGAAAATGAACAATACCAGTACAATCTAAACAACAGCTAAGGCTAATTTAGATACAACACGCACATATACCTTAGTAGAGGATCCAATAAGAGCACTGCCCTTGAACTGAGCCCTTTGTGCCCTTTGCTGTATTTTCTAAAAGCTTAATACAGAGTAAGGGAGGGACATCGGTGTCTAATGGTCTCTCATGTGGTTTCAGTGAGGAGATGTTGACAGGTAATCATAGTTTTTGAGCCAGTGACACGAAAAATAAACTGTATACTGTAGCTTTAAGAAAACACACAGTGTTTTGGTCACAATATTTCATTTTATCTTGCATTACATGTGTAATCGGTCCATCAGTTAGTTAAATGTAGTATGTAGTATGTAGTGAACTTCCACAAGTAAACCCACAGCATGTGAAAATCCACCAGCAGGGTGCTCTCAACCCAAACATAACAAGATATGCTGAGAAGGGATGAATATGAAGAGTTGATGAGCTCTTCAGATCACATTTGTTTTTTGATCGAGGGCACCTTTTTTATTCTGTTGTTAAAGTGGACATATTGGGAGCTTTTGCTGTCAGCCTCAAGTGGACTCTTTACTGACAAAATGTTATGAAGAATATTCAATAGTTAAATGGTCCTAAGGTTTCTCTGGTGGGTTTATTCCAGGACAGTATCCCCAGTGTTTGCATCTTCTGTCTTTGCCAACTACCAGAATGCCCACAACCCCTGTCCTCTCTCCATCCATCCCTCCATCCATCCCTGAGGTCTCGTTTCCCCTGTCACCCTAAACCTTGATACTTGTCTGGACATGTCTCAGTCCTCCAGCTTTGCTGGGTTTGGGGTTTTTGAAAACCAGAGAAGGGAAAACATAAAGAGAAGTTTGTTTCAATCTTGGCTGCTGGAATAATGTGGCAAAAATGTTTAAATAAAAAAAGCAACATCAATCATTTCAAATATATTCCATCATTACTAATGTTGCAGAAGATTTGGAGAAACAGGCAAAGATGCTCCAGGAAAATCAAACGAAATAAGGAAACTGAGGTTCAACTGACCCTGTGTTGAGTCTTTAATGAGTCAGCTGACTCGAACAGTGAGATTAAACTGCTACCTTTCTCATGGTAGCAGTTGTTGGGCTCGTTTTGGTTAGACAAAGATCTGTCATTTTATTGATGTAAAATTGTAACTCTCTTTTCTTTAGAGGTTATGCTCACATTGTTCAGAATTAGTTTAAGCCCCATTTTCTAAATTGAAGGTTAGTTGTGAAAAGTGCCTTAGCTATAGATCAGAAACTGGTAACATTTTCAAGCTGACCCTTTGTTGGCTCTCCAAGCGGTTGAATGACCAGCCAATCAGAATCAGATAACCTTCTCCTTAAAGCAGCAGCAGACTCTATTTTGGTGCTTTGTGATAAAATGACAACACAAAGGTCATCCACCAGGTATATTTTCAGAGTTTTTTTTAATTTCTTCATACACCCTAGTTCCCTCTATTCATACACTGAATGATTCTCGTTGATTAGACAACCAGTCAAGAAAAAGTTGGTGTTACAGCTACCTTAAATTAACAGCCTTTTCTTATTACCCAAATCATGTTGTATGTTTCTGTAATGATTAATACAACAGTATGTGGAAGCTTTTTACCCAAAATATTACATTTAATGCTGAATGTGATTATTTTTGTTTTTCGTGAATTTACTCCATTTTATTTTTATATTGTATATATTTCTTGATTAAGTTCTGTTATTTTGTCTTCATTCTCTTACTGAGGCCAATTTCTTAATAGAGTAAAATCAATATGACATTAATATGTCCTTCAACATGCATGGCATGTCAATTGTTTTAAATGACAAGGAGTCTTGGGAATAGAGATAAGAGGTCAGCTGCAATATCGTCATGTTATCTCATATGCAGATGATGTGATTATCTCTTGTCTTTTTTGAATTTGGTTCACAGACAAGGTTTTGTGCTCTTTATGCTGATTGTATATTTCTCTGTCATGTACTTTTAGCATTTACAGACAGAAATGAAGGCCTGCTCTTCAGCTGTGTGGACAAAGCCAAGAGCTTTTGGTGACGGGTGGGTAGGTCCATCTAGATAAGATGTGAAGGAGGATAAGAGACATTTTCTTTATCTGAGGTTTGCAGCTCCATCTCTTTTCCTCATTGTTTCCCATTACGTTTGTCTTCAGACTCATATCATCTCTTCCCCTTCTGTAACTAATCAGGTGTAAAGCACAAGTTTGGGCAGAAACCGGATGCCACTGGTGTTTCAAACATCCCTCACACCTCCTGACTTCTGTTTCTGCTGTGGTGTGAGAAGAAGAGGGAGAGAGGGGAGCAGATATGAAGGCTTCCAGCTTGTCTTCATGGCTTATCTCAGCCTTTGATCTGTATTGGTTTATTTGGGTGCATATCAATCAGCCTGCACCAAACCTTCTCCGTCTCTTCCGGCCGTGACTTCCTGTCCCAGATTAGTCCTCCATCCTGCCCACCTTGGTGGCTCACGATGCGAACGGCACTTCAGGATCACAGGTCAGAGGGCGAGGGGTCGAGCAAAGAGCGTTGTAACGATGTCCAGACTTAGGGCAACTGACCGCTGCTCAGTGTGTGTGTAGGTGGTTAAATGGTTGAAAGGAAACTGTCCATCAATAGGAAATCTGAAAACAATTTGACTGCATTAGGGCATTTAAAGCGTCTCCACTGATTTCCCCATTGGCCACTCGTCAGTGCCACACACACACACACACAGAGTTTATAGTAAGGAGGAGGAGGAGGAGCACACAGAAGGCCTTTCACAATTATGCATTCACTTGTCTGTTGGCTTCTTCATTTACACATTTGTTTATTCATTTATTCATTTGCTATTGACTTGGTTTTGATCCAGCTGTCATCTGCCTACAAACAGATGAACTGTGACTTTAGTTTGCAAATGTGACTCTGTGTGCATGTATATGCACGTTATGGTCGACTGGATATCTGACTTTTGCACCTCAGTGTAAGTGCAGAAGAAAAACTTTTTTCAAAGGGATTATTTTTGTGGGTTTTTTGTTTTTTTTTTGTTTGTTTGTTTGTTTCGAAAAAAAATGGAAAAAAAGAAAAAAGAAAAAAAGGAGAAAAAATGATTATTTTTGGTTAGTAAAGGTAAATAGCACAGAACAGCTTGTGACTGAATAAAATAGGATTGAATAAGACATAATATGATATGAAAGGGTGGGATAGGACAGACTTGGATATAATAGAATGTGACAGGGATACCACGGTAACGGAAAAATATGATAGGTGAGGATAGTTTTGGATAGAATGGACTCAGACAGGACAGATCAGGATGGGAAAAGGATAGGGATTGGATAGAAATGGGAGAAAAAGACAAGCATAGACTAGGGTAGGTTAATATAGAACAGGACTAGGGGGATAGGACAGAACAGAACAGGATATGATAAAATAGGACAGAAATGATATATGTGAAGACTGGATTAGATTATGATGGGAAGGGAATTGATATGAAGGGTGGGATAGGATGGGTTTGGATGGATGAATAAGAGTGGAGAAGCTTAATAAAAGGAAGAATGTAGGAGAAATTGGAGAGACTTTGGAATAGCATGGACAGGATGGGGAAGGCTAGGATAGGAAAGGAGTAAGATGGAAAAGGTAGAGAGGACTAGGGTGGGATAGGATAGGATAGGATAGGATAGGATAGGATAGGATAGGATAGGAAAATAAAAATAGGTTCAAATAATAGAAGTTAAGGCTGGATATCCTGGAATAGGATAGAGTGAGAGGACTGATATCTTAAAAGGAGCTAAAGTCCACCAATTTGATTGCTTTTTAATGTAAAATAGATTGATGAAAGGGAATAGGGTTCAAAACACGGGTAGAGTCCCCTCCATATTGGAAGCACTGGCAGGTAAGGTAGTAAGGAATATGGGGTTCAACTGAGACCGAGATGTGGAGACCCAATGTGATGTGATGGGGCCCAGAAATCCTGTCATTGCCTCTGGCTATGGCATTTAAAGAGCTAGCAGCATACTTCATGTGTGACTCAGTGCCTTGTCTATTTGTTTGCAGTGTATAAAATGTGTAAGTACACTCATCCAATATTTTCCCCTTTTCGTATATGAATATATTCCTCTGTGTACGGTCCGTGTTTTCGCATCTCCACCCATGTTTAGCATAAGCTCGTGACTCAACCGTTCCACTTTTACCACTGGGACAGTTTGTCAGCTCCTGTGCTCCACAAACGAGTCCTTTTCTGCAAATCTCTCCAAAACCCATGCCCTCGGCTGGCTGCAGCGGTTCCCATAAAGGAGCCTGCCGATGCTTCCTTTAATTGTAGCATGTAATCTGACTTAAACACAAGGCTGATAATAGTGCTGTCTCTGTGGAGGTTAGGCCGAGAAAGGCCCCCAGTTCCTTCCAGCTCTCTTATTATCCCCTCAGCCCCAGCCACAAGGAACCGACCGGCCGATGCGCTCGTTTCAAGCCGTGCCAGTTACTCTGTGACTCATCTAAGGTTGAGAAACATTTGAGGAGAATGGAGCCCCTGTTTTGGTGTGTCAGCGTGCTGCTTGTGGTTCCCTGACAGATTGCCGTGAGACATTGAAGGCGAATCTGCCTCCGTGCAGCGTGAGTATGGAAAGTACACACGCCTTCACCTCAAGTTATGCAGCTTGACCAAACTCCCTGGGAGCTGCTGTGACTGCATACTTGAGGTGAACGGATGTAAAAAGAAAGTTTCAGTCTGAGCAATTCTTAAGGCAGATATGACATTTTTAATGTCACTGCAGTGCTTAATGTTTCCCGAATAAATCAACGTTTTACCCTCTAATTCAAATTGGAAAAATACAAAATATGAGTAATCACATCACATATCCTATCATTTGATGTATTACAGGAAAAAAGTCAGAAGGTTTTTATTACATATTACTTTGGCACTGCTTACTGTTGAGACGGTTTTTAGTTAAATAAAGTCATGAACGCACCTTCTATTCAGGGCTTCTTTGTGAGGTGATGGTTCAACCGACCAATACAAATCAGATGACAAAAATGAAATCTTCTCATCCTTAAAATAATTTTCATTTAACCTTTCAACCTGACGTTTCCTGATATTTAATTACATACAGCCAAAAAGCGACCAATTTTTTTTCTGTAGTCGAATCAAGGTAAAAAAAAAAATATCTGTATCACAGATTGAACACTGGACTGCATTAATTTGCCCAGTGTTCAATCTGCACTACAGATATGTTCCTTTGTCAATGCAGTGCAGTTAGAAGCATTCAGTGTTAAAATGAAAACAGCTATGCAAAGCAAAATTTCAAGGTTACCGTCTGCACAGGATTTTTGAGTTTCTGAACTCCTGATTCTAAGTTGAGAGGAAAACCTGCTGAAGATTTAGACAACAAATCATCTTGTGTCAAAGTAATTTATTTTTTAAATGTATTTTTTGGGCATTATGTACCTTTATTGATAGGAGAGAGATCGTGGATATGCTTGTGAAAGGGGGTGAGAGAGTAGAGGAAGACACTCTGCAAACTGTTCCCAGGCTGGATTCTAACACGGACCCGGCACAAGTAAGTATATGGGATGTGCATGGCTACTAACTACTCCGCCAAACCAGCACCCCAAAAGTGAAATCGCTACCACTGAGCTAAATCTATCGTTTCAAAGTAATTTAAATCAAATTATATCTGCATTAAATTACTGTAAAAGCCTGCAATTATGACAATATTCAAAAAATATTCACCTTGAAAAAAAGCTAGAGAAACGGTAGCACGTGAATCAAGGCCAAACTAGACTCAAATAGTCCCACGAACTTTGCCTTAAAACATTTTTTTAAGTTTGCCAACTTAAAGGTGCAATGAGGAGAATCTATTTCTGAAGACATAAAGACTCTGCTACCCATGAGCATGCGCGGTGACCGTCGTACTTATCGGCGTTCCAGTTGAAGTCGGACAAAAACATGCCGAGCTACCAGGCTATTGTTAGCTGTTGTTAGCACGCCCTGCGTCGTTGTTCACAAATATCACATGAAGAATGTGATTATCACTATGGCAGCAATTTTGTAAATATAAGTCTAACAATACAATGTATACAGCTGATCTAGAGCGACACACCCCAGTCAGAAGTGCAAATAAATTGATTATTACAGGAGCTAAATAACTGTTCACACTGGGGTCATCCATCTTCGATTGTCAACTCGGTGGTGACGAGGTTTCACCGAGTTCCCAGTAGGAAATTCCGACTTTGGGGGACATTCCTGTTGCAGTTTCCCACTCGGAACCCGGAAATTCCGACTTCTGACTACAACTGGAATGCACCAAAAGACGTGACCCAAGCCAAAGCTTGTGTTTGTTGTAATAAATGCAGCTCAGACCTTCCTCAGAACTCTGCATTGCTTTACAACTTCTTTCAACAACTTACAGGATGCAAAGGGACAAGGTAATGTATCTCTTTCTAATTACGTAGCGGTAGTTTTTGATGTGTGACAACAAGCAACTTTTGGAAAACTTAGCATCGTAGTTTTGTAGCCGGCTGTCCAACCCAACCACTTAGCTAAGGAATAGCATTTAAAGCATTTATTTATATTTTGATGCTATAAAACTCATCTTAAAGTGTGTATTTTGATCAGGCATACAGTATATCTAAAAGTGAGATTTTTTTGTAATTACTTTGAAACTCCTCATAGCCTCTTTAAGCTAAGAAATAGCAGTTGCCAAACCTCTGAAAAATAAACCTGCAGCATATCTCAAGTGTAGCAGACCACACTGCTGCTTCAACAAAGCGTCGCTGCAGCATAGGAGTGCGAGCAGTGGAATTGCTCTCATAGACTGGAGAGGGAGCGGAGTGTCCACAGTGTGAATCGTGGCTGGTTTGCTTTATGGGGAATTTGGGGTTTAGTGGATTTGTTTGACATCTGTCTGGTAACTGTAAATTGATTTGTTATCTCGTCTGAAGTCTTTCAATGAACTATTTTTCACCTCAGATCAGGGTGTCAAACAAGACAAAAGATGCAAGAAAAATCCTGAAATGCTCAGGACAACAGTCTTGCCAAAATCTGCCTAAATTTATATAGAGTTTTATAAGCAATTTATGGAGTTGCTTATGTCCAGTTTGTGCAAAGTGCCACTGAGAGCTCACCAATTCTGAGTAACTTCGTGAGAAGAAGCCCCTTAATTGCTGCATTGCTGTCATTTGTGAGACAGTGTTTGCTATGTGCCTATAGATCGGTGCCATGTGCTTAAATACCCAGCACAATGCATCAGGGAATATTCAGCACAAACGGCCCTAATCAATAGACTTGTTTAATGCTAATCATCTGCCCACCTCCGCACCCCCATTTTATTGATTCTTAGTCCTCAGAATCAGAACTAGACCAGCTGTAGGTAGGATTATACACGTGCACATGCATTTACACATATTCATCCAGACGCCCACAGATCCAGCTTGTTTGATGATGGCAGGAGGAGCCCTTGTACATATTGATCCTTCAGCCTCTGAAGGACAAGGTCGTTGGGTCATCTGTCACAGAGGCGAAGGCGGCGGTGACACACGCACACTTCAAACAGAACTGACGGAGCATGCAGGGAGTGGACAGAGTCTGTTAATGAGGGTCAGGAGGGAGTGTAGGTTGTGGTTAGGGCAGAGCTAACATTGTTAAGCTGCATTTGATCATGTTGGATGAGGTATCATGAAGGTTTCAGAAGATAACGGGACTACAAAGGCAGCCTGTGCCATCAGCAGGTTACAGGGGATTTCCTCACCTTTTACCCACACATCAGACGTCGTCATCTGGTTTGAACCCGGCAAATGATTAGACTGCAGAAACCATCAGAGTCTTAAATTGTAGACGTAATGCTAACAGTGTCTACTATGACCAAGACTCCCAGGGGCCAATGAGGAGTAAACCCTGCAGTTCCTGGATTGGCCACTTGAGGCTTCCTCCCAAAGAATCCCAGGTTAAAATGCCAAATGCCATTGAAATAGGTAAACATGTTTACAATCTCGTTAATCAATATATTTTTTATGTACTAAGAGATCCTCAAATATCACATATAACATCAAACCCAAGAAATATAGTAGGGATTTCCATAGATCATGTTAGGCATTGTCAAAAGTGTCATTTGTCACTTTATTTCTGTCAGTCCTATAGGTCCACTTTTTAGTCAAACTGCTACTGAACAAAAAACAAAAACTATGATTCAAGGTGCGCTGCAACAGGATGGGCAAAATGCTGTTTCCTCTGTTATCACTCTCCAAAAGTAAGTCTGTTTAGGTTAAGAGATGATGTTTCCAAATTGTTTAGTAAAGAAAATTAGCCTGTGACACCAGCACTACGTAGGCTCTATCTTAAATGATGATAAAAAGTCCACCCTAAACCCTACCTTGAAACTGGGGACAGTGCAACTTTAGTTGTGTCTTGGGTTGCACCACAATGTTGTAAAGCTCTTCTTAAATAGAAAAGTGTAAACTAAGCAAAATGTTATTGCAGAAATGTTTTTATTTTGATGAAAATGCAAAACATTGTGTCAAAAACACAAATCAGTAGCTTCTATGTATGAAAATACAGCAACAAAACTAAGTCTAGACAAACAGACCCATGGACAAAGTCATCCATGGTGTCAACTTTAAGTCACCAATTTACACGGTCACTCGTTGAATCAATACACCAAATACATTTTCTCTTTGCTTCTACACTGATCCTACGGGTTGTGTCTGCCCCAGATTCATTCTGAACAACACATACGACCAACATGCTGAATGGATGCAGCACATGTGTAGTGGTCATCATTTATCCGCATCCATGCAGTGTTTATTGATTTTTTTTATTTGTTGGAGGAAGCAATTTCAGTCAAATACGATGTGTTTTTGACTGACATTTATTTAATTTTCAGTGAAATAAGTTTCAAAGTCATCGTCTAAGACAACCCCCATACGTATAACACTCACTGATTGCTTCTTTTTTTAGCATATTGTCTGTTTTAAAATATCTGATAGGCCAGCAACCACTGAATCCATATTGGTAAAAAAATGTTTTTAAAAAAGTCACATTTGCAGATGGTCTCATTTATGCCAATTCAGCCCCAGATCCAAATGAGTTTGACCCCCCGCTCTTCTCCAGTAGGCCTTTGGTTCCTTTATTTTGGTCCAGTAAAGACCTAGACTCTAGTCTTCACTATGCTACTCTACTCAGGCTTATTTCTTATTCATGGTGAGTGCTAGAAGAAAATGTGAAGTCTGTGGTGTAATGACTGCAGATATTTTCTGGTTTGTGCATAGATATAGAAACTAGGAGAAAGTTCTGCACTTTAACTTCATATTCCTGTCATATCAGCACATCAGCTGGAGGTCTGGGAGCTGAAATAAGAGAGTGCCTCAACTTGAGTCTGCTGGTGAATGTAAAGTATGCCGCTGACACAGCCTGAGAAGTATTCCTGCTATGCTTTATTCTGTTTCCGCACCGCTACATCCTCACTTTGACATTTGGCTGTGATAAGAGGAAAGCCTTGAATCCCACACATATCCACTGTGGATCCGACCGCTGCAGAACACTCTGAAACTCCCACACCCTGCCGTACAGTAGGACTGCTGCGCAGGCCTCGGACAATGCTCGGATTCACACCGTATGCATGAGACCTATTCACACTTCCTATCGCGAGCATCTGCAATGCTAATGACTGAGCGAGTGACTGTGTTTCTCTCTGGCAGAGAGGTTGTGTTTTCTCTATGCAGCTCTGTCCCCTCACTTTTTTTCTTTTTGCCTCAGCACAAACTTCTTTCTCTCTCCATCCTTCTTGCGTAGGCGGAACATCTGAGTCCTCATCAAAGCTGTAGACGTCAAAAAGAAGCCATGCAGCTCAGCTGTGCACAGACTTTGGCACAATCCTCTAGTAAATGTCATTCGAAAGATTGTTGACAACATTTCTGTGAGGTTGCTCAGTCAGATGACCATTGTGCAGGCACACATACTGTAGTTCAGAGCAGCCTTGGGTTATAAAATTTACTTTCTAAGTTGTGCAACAGTTTTTGGTCAAGTTTAGATGACTTGCTACTATTAAAAATCAGTACTGGCTAAAATGTAATATAAAAAAATGTGCTGCAGTGAATTATAATATGAGGCAATAGTATCTGATAAGATATAACACAACACAACACAAAATAAAAACCTCTTCATGGATATTTCCAACATTATCAGGTGAGTTATAGTCAAAAATGTGAGAAACTGCTCTTTCTGGCACTATTAACAAATCAGTGAAAATATTCTATATGAGATCAACAATTCCTGAAAATTTCATCAAAATCCATTGAAATCTTATTAAGTTATCATTGAAAATGTGGAAAACTGTTTTTCAGTGTTTAAAATCCTTAAGAATTGCCCTGATCTGCATTTAGATTCAGGTCACTACCAAAAAGTTATCACGTCATTGATGTGCCATGACTAAGATTTCCTTATAATGAAATCGTACTCTGTTTACATATATGTCTATATAGTATTATATGATTATCTGTATTATTAATTAATATGATACATTTTCAAGTTATCAAGTGAAATTGTGGAAAACTGCCCTTTCCTGCATGGTTAACAAATCCTTACCAAACTGATCTGCATCCTATTTGGATCATCTCCAAAATTGAATCACCTCTTTTTTGTGCCAGAAAATGAAATCAATAACCAATTCAGAATTAATTAGGTTATTAGTAAAATGGGGAATACTGCCCTACCGTAATCATAACAGACCCTCCTCACAATAAGAACCTGCTCACACAGACTCAAGAGAACCCCAGACAGTACAAGAGATCATGTGTTAAACTTACTCTGTTATAATATTATGCAATGATAATTAATAATTCCCATTGATCTGTTTAAGAGGCTAGAGGGTTATAGTGTGTTTTAACTTCTTAATAACTTAGTCCAAAAAAAACCCTGAAACTTGTCAATATACTAAAACTTTTAACACAAGCATTTTTCATATAATATTGCTGGCTATATTCATTGTGACCCAGACATTATTTTATATATTTAGCAATTTTTTGTATTGGTGTTTATCAGTGACGATTGCTCTGAGACTGCAAGGGAAGCTCAGCTTCCCCTAAAATGTCCCCAAAAAAAGTGGTGATATGTACTGCTGTGTGTACATTTAATTGACTTAATATGCGCTAGAATACCTTCATCTTTTGTTCAGAATCAGCTACTTATCACAGGTAACTGGCGGGACTTCCTTCTCATTCATCCCCTTAGTGTCTCAGCGCTTTAACACAGTCGGACGCTGAGCGTCTTCTGACTTCGATGGGAAAGCGTAGAGTGGGTTGTTCCACTGTGGAAACTGGACGGTCATTGGATAAACGCTGGGCTTTGTCCCGCCCATCGGACGCTCAGCGTCTCAGGGGGTCTATGAGACAGTGGGTTGGCCTGGATGCTCGGCTTCTGCATGATGATTGGATGATCTGTCTGAGGCCGAATCCCCTTTTGATTGATAGTGAAATGAGCCAATCAGCAATCTTGAAGTATAACCCTCCGCCAGAGCATCTTCTAAGTTTTACATTCAGTTGATCTGGAGAGAAGCTACTCCTGTTTAGAGTGGCTCAAGTCTTACACCAGTCAAGACACCTAGTTGGTAAAACAGGGTCACAGATCGTTTTCTTAAGGAACAGAGGGTAGAATTTACATTTAAATAAATAGACAAATTCATGATGTAGGCCGGAAAAAATGAGCTTCCCCTCCTTGACTGGCCAGCAGCCGCCACTGGTGTTTATGTATGGACAAGAGACTTGAAGAAATTGCAGTTAATCCTTTAAGACTTGAGACTTCACGTAGACTTGCAGCTTATGACTTGTGCCCATCTTTGCTTTAAATGTATGTAATTTGTGCACTGTGTCATGCTCCTGTGCTCCTCTAAAGCCACCTTGCACTATTAATTGACACATATTTAATTTTTGAGGAGCCAATGCAAACATCTCTGTATGTAACAGTCATGGAGCTTTATCGTGACACTTTATTACACTGCATGAATGAACTGTGATGTGCTTTCCCCTGTGAATATGCCCCTGTCTGCCCTCCATCAACCTTCTCTATCTCACCTCACACTGCTCACACTGAGAGCTTTCTTAAGACTTTGTTGTATCAGTGTCAGTCTTTACTTTCCTCCCTCAACAACTGCCGGCCAGGCAGCGAGGACTGCTGGCTGCGCAGGGCCATGCCGGAGGTGACTTCCTGTTCAACAGCTGGGCCCTTGTTCAACCCCGGCGCGGCTCTATCTGCGATAATCTCCCATGAGTCTTTCCACATGGGCAGAGAGGCCGCTGTGTCGCACCACTATTTTTCTTGCCCTCCAACAAAGAAGAAAAGGTGATTGTGTTAAGACCTCTCAGACCCGGCTTGGGGTCCAAATGTGTTTGTGTAGCATGTGTGTGTGTGCGGGCTGTGAATCATTTGGCTACCAGGATGAATGCATGAATCAGCCTTTTCAGTAAGTATGTGAAGCGCTGGCTGGCTGAGGTGTTCAGATTGGGAGCGTTCAGCTGTCACCAGCTGACCTCACCACAGACGCACTTTGTGCTCCAGAGGAAACAGAGCTTTTCTCTGTCCCAGCCCCCTCTGTGTAACACTCACACCTCACTTGGTTATCCTTAGATAATCTCATACAAGTTACATGTTTAAAAGAGGCAACTTCCAGCTTTTTAAAACCTTTTTTTCACATCATAGCCTCTTTTTTGACCTTTGTCTCATTTGGAGCCCCGAGGCGCCCCTGGGCACAGGAACTGACCTGCACAGAGGTCACCTGAGGTCACACAAGTCGGCCTGGGATAGCGTGTGCGCTGATAGGACTTTGATGGCTTATTAGGAAATGTAATGGTGGGTGAAATAGTGGGAGTCTCAGGCTCCACCGCCCGCTGGGAAGGTGACTAGACTAACCTGTTATTACAGGGATCACAGAGGAAGAGAGAGGAGGCTTTTCATGATAATTAAAAGTAAGCAGCTGGGTTTGTTTTTATCTGAAACATATTAAGATTTATCCCAGGCTTCTGCTGGGAGGATGTTCTTAGTTCAATTGTCGTTTTCAAAGCTGAGCGCTTCAGTTTCACCATACGATTTATCAGCCAAATTCCGCTACAAGAATGACTTTTAATCTGAGCGACTCTTTGAGGTTTAGGAAATCTAATCCTTCCTCGGCCCCTGACAAGAAGACACATGCAGCCAAAGCGAGGGATGCCGTTGGTTTCACACAGCGCTATTCTGAACTTCTCCTCCAACTGAAAAGCAGATGACACACGTGCAGCTATGATTGGAGCGGACAGCTGTGCGCAGGATGTACAGAGGCCTTTGATTGGCCTTGGCAGCTGCCCATGACTGGCTTAGTTTTAGTGCTTGCTAAGTGTGTGTGTGGTGTATGTGTGTGTGCATTATCAGTGAGGTCACCACTTTACCATACAGCACTAAAGCTTCTGAGCTGATGTTTATCCCACTAATCAAGTTAAGGTTCAGACCATTGTGGCCAGTTTTCCTCTATTAGAGTTTAAACCTGCATTTGTGACTCCAGTTGACTTGTGTTAATGTAGTTTCCAGTGTGATAGGAAAGATCTGATACTGAAATGCCTCTCAGCTAGCAATGTTAGATTTCTGCTAGAATGAGTACTCCGTGTAAACGACGGGCTGTCCCTGCCGCCGTCGCAAATGTTGGGATTATTTTTCACACTGAATAAAAGGAAGTCTTCATGGCCAGATCATCTCAAACTGGATGAATCCGCAGTCAATATATCTGTTTGAGGTGGCTTAATCAATCTAAGCAGATGTTCCAGACTGACTCAACTCAACTCAACTCAAACTTTATTTATAGAGCACATTTAAAACAACCGAAGTTGACCAAAGTGCTGTACAAACACTGACACTGACGACAGCTTCAGCGGGCTTTGACCCCAGAAGTACCCTTAAACAATAGTGAGCAAAATTCCCACATTATGCTAACCTTTGAGCGAATAGAAGGCATGGGAGTCCAGTATGAACTATGCTTTTGTTGCTTGATTTTGTGTAACCTTTAGACCTGGCTGTCTTTCTATCAAGGTGAGGTGAATGCACATCAACTGATAAAAATTTCAACACAGCATTAAGGGAAAGAATAAATTGTACTTTCAACAATTTCAATATTTTCTTAAAGTTAGTGTCCATGCATGCATGCTATTAAATGTCACTGATAGTTATGCTCACAGATGATAGAATAGGCTGTCCAGTGTGTTTTGTGTATGCAATAAGAGAGCAGAGCCAATGATAACTGAAGGGAAAGTGTGTCAAGCCCATGGTTATTTAATGCAAACAGGCCTTTCACCAACAAAAACCTGCCTGATCCTGTTGCTTTGATCAGAAATTTTAATAATAAATGAGGTTTTGCTGTAATGCTCTTACGGAAGTATCTGACTTGTATTTTTGATAGTTTCTTGTGCTCTTGATTCAGTGTAATAAAACATTTAAATTTGGATCAAACTATGAAATTCTGAATAACAACATGCCAGACAACCGGCACATACTGATTGAAGGCATTGAGACTTAACATTCTTATTGTTTTGATACCTGTAATGCCCAATACACACCCATGTATAATCCATCATTTTTGCAACCTGTGCCAGGCTTTGTGCTAAGAATGACATCATCAAAGAAGAATATTTTCCACATACACGCTAAAATGCTAAACTGACACACCAGATGGACAGTTCAATACATTTCATTGTCCGTCTGGCAAAGAGCTCATAGAGAGTGTTTGGGAAGGACAGAACTGTTCAACAGCATATCCAGCAGGTGATTGAGCGATCAGTCTGTCAGTCAATGATCACAGGCCAATCAGATATTGAATTGGGCAGAAGCTACTGCCACAGTTTAAAGGAGGGAATGTGAGCTACTATGTTCAACAAACTCTTGGCAAAACATGTCAGAAGTGAAGTTAAAGTATCTTCTCTAGGGAAGTTTGCAGTGTGGATATTTGTTTTCATGTGCCAAAGAAATGCATTCAACATCTCATACAACTCCTACAGCAGTAGGCAGTCACTTCCTGCTGTTGTTTTGCTTGTAGCTCCCAACTCTTTCGACTCTAAAGAACGCTGTCTGGGCCGTGCACAATTACTGCAGGTTGAAGCTTGACAATATGGAGCTGCCTGATTACAGACATTGAATCATGCAGCTCCATCTGCATTGCAAGGTTACCAAATCACTGTGCACCACATGCTTTAGGACAGCACACTTCATGCCATCCTATAGGGTCAAGTGTGTTCCAGTAAATTTCCGTATCTTCTAATAAACACATTTTACTCCGGCAATGGTGTTATCCTTAATATATTTTTTCTGTATCACTTGAAGTTATACTCTTATGTTGACTAGAGTGGCAATCTTTCTTTTCAGCTGAGTGCCTCGCAGCTACCAATGCAAACCACTTTCAGACTTTACCTGTTACACATGCTTAAAAGTGCAATGAGGAGAATCTATTACCGGCGAAATAAAGACTCTGCTACCCATAAGCACTATGGCAGCATTTTTGTAAATATAAGTCTAACAATACTATGTATACAGCTGATCTAGAGCGACACACCCCAGTCAGAAGAGCAAATAAATTGATTATTACAGGAGCTAAATAACTGTTCACACTGGGGGCATCCATCTTCCATTGTCAACTCGGGGGTGGCGAGGTTTCACCGAGTTCCCAGCAGGAAATCCCAACTTTGGAGGACGCTACAGTTGCAGTTTCTGACTCAGAACCCGGAAATTCCTACTTCTGACTGGAACGCACCAAAAGACGTGACTGAAGCCAAAGCGTGTGTTTGTTGTGATAAATGCAGCTCAGACCTTCCTCAGAACTCTGCATTGCTTTACAACTTCTATTTTCAACAACTTACAGGATGCAAAGCGACGAGGTAATTTGTCTCTTTCTAGTTACGTAGCGGTAGTTTTTGATGTGTGACAACAAGCAATTTTTGGAAAACTTATTGTCGTAGTTGTAGCCGGCTAAATATCGCTACTTACAGCCCGCTGCTCTAAGACGTGTAATATAAATAATAAAATGATATAAATTTGCTCTAGTTTTAATTGTCTTGTTCCCGAAGTTGAGTATCCAGGCCAGTCCAGCCCTGTCCGACCCGAGAAGGCTAAGGAATAGAATTTATAGATAGCCTATTTTGATGCTGTGACACTCATCTTAAATTGTGTATTTCGATCATGCATATATCTAAAAGTGAGACTGTGTGAAACTCCTCACAGTCTCTTTAAATAAATTTACTTTATCATAGGTGATGTCACTACAGCAAAAACCATGTTGTGTAACCAGCCAGTTGTCCAGAACAGCACAGCAGAACCATTAAACACAGAGGGAATGTGAGAAATCTGAACAGAAGGGACCTTGAGAATGCAGCACATGCGCACACACAACATTCATTCATGAAGGACTTCTGGAAGATGAATTCTAAACAGCACACCAGAAAGTCCACAGCACCCATCTTCCCTCCCTCTGTGGTTTTCTCTGAACTCTACCAACAGCTGAAGCGATTACATAATCATGCTCTTTCTGAGGGTTGTGCCACCACCGGGGAGGGAGGGGTGCCACCATAGAGGCCCTGCTGCCGCAGATGGCGGTCCTGCCTGCCCGCACCTGTGAATCATTTGGGCCCAAATTGTTTATTTGGCTTTTCTTAAGTGCTACCAGTGTTTCCTCTGTGAGTTTGTGTCCCCTCTGGAATATCAGAAAAAATCACCCACCCCTCAACAACTGCATGTCCCTCAGGGCGATACACAACTTTGGCATGACCACCAACAAAATAGGGCCAAATTAACCCAAAGGACACCCTCCATTTTCAACCCCCACAACCTTCTTTCCTCAGGCTGTCCACTTCCAGAAATACACAGGCACTTAACACAAATAAAGGAGTAATTCAAACAAGAAGGGAGAGCAGAGCAGAGCTGTTATTTCGTTATGTTTGTTGGTTTTTTATTCTTTTGAAGGGAAAACCTCTCTCCCTGCAATTCTAAATTTATATGTGTTTGTTGTTACCAATGCAAGGAGGTGGCTGCTATCTATTAAGTTTAAACATTCCTTTCAACCATCTAAACAGCAGCGTGCAGCCAATGACTCAGGCTTGTGGTAGAGATTTAAGGCTGTGAGCTCTGGGTACAAGTTGCTGCTACAATGCAAATACACATTGAGGTTGTTCGGTGGTATAATGCTTCCTTAACCCAGCCCTTCTTTTAGCTCTTTGGCGGAAATCAAACCATAAATGGTGCAAGAAGGAGAACTCCTGCCTACCAGTATAATGTTTCACAGAGATGTACGAGTACCAGACAATGAAAGTACAGTGGTGGGTCAAGAAGAAGAGCAGAGGGGGACTTTTTAGGTAGACTACTTTCTAGAAATGTCATAAGCAAAAAAAGAAAATCAGAGACCAAAGACTTCGAGATATGATGTAGAAAGTGTATTCAGATTATCCAAAGTCAGCGTTCGGGTCTTGTGTACACAGAGTAGTTCAACAGAAACCCTTCAAAGTGTCTTGTAGAAGTTGTTTTTGCAAGAAGCAAGTTAAAATAAGTGACCTTGACCTAAAAAATCTGATCATTTCCTCCTGGAGTTAGAGGCAACGTGTGGTGTTGGTGCGGACGGCCTGTTGCTGTGGACCTACATAGCCTTAATAGTTACTAATATTTTGCCTTTCTTTTAGTCCCATTCCAGTTCCTAATATTAACTCCAGAATGATTAGTCCATTAAATTATATGGTACAGTAGGTCCTGCAAATATCACACATACACTTCTCTAAATAGATAACCTGCTGTTGTGGACCAGCTTCACTCCAACTACCATAACTAATATAATTTAATCAGTGTTTTAAATCAGAGCAGATAAACAACAAAATAAAAAGAAATGCTGCATTTAGAAACAAATAATGATCATGAGACCCAATGACTTTGAATTTTGATTTGTGACTTTCAAAGTGTAATATGTTCATCATTTAGATGAGTTTAAACTAAGTTTGAAGGTAATTCTTTAAAGGACTTGTGAATTACTACACTGACAAGCAAAAAATTACCATGAGTCCTCAGCTGTCTCCAGCATGGAGGCGTGCAATTTTTTTTTTTTATGAAAGTGGAGCAGCGTTGTATCTGATAAATCCATCTCATTAACAAACAGCACCCTGTTAACCAGCACCAATCCTGGTGGAGCTGGCAGGTGCTAACGAGGTCCAGTCGATTTACTAATGAGATAACAAGCGGGCTAATGAGGCCCTGAAAGAAGGTCATGATGTAATGGAATACCCTGATCACACCCGCTCTGTAATATGAGACATGTACTCTTCTGGGGAATTAAAGATCTTAAAATGAATGTGCAGTAGAGCAGTCTATTATAAGTCATCCCTGGTGGGAATGTGTCTTAATAAGGGCTTTGATGATAAAATAAGAGCAAGGAAAATAATGGGGGAAGAATAAAATTAGAGGAATTAATGGACGTTTGTGTTTACAATGTGCTCAAGACAGAGAGATTTGCTCAGAGGGAGGCTGGCATTAAGAGGATAGATAATTTTACAGAACAGAATTTAGTTTGTAAAAGTGACTCACTTTTACGTTCCTGCTTAAAAAAAAACCTGTTTGCATCTCACATTTAGGTTCTATTGTGTCAAGGTTGTAGACTTTTTTTGACTCAAGGGGGCAAATTTGCTCTGTCCATTGCTGCTATTTAGTCAGCTGTCTGCTAGAGGTGTAAGACAACTTCATTCATGGCAGAGTTGTAATAAGTCAATTATTTGATTCTGCGCTTATTCAAGACATCTTAAAGATATTTTCACAAATCGGTGGCTCTGTCTTATAGTGTGCTCTATTGGGAATCAGAAGGTTGCAGGTTTGAGCCCAGCTCCATCTGTCATAGGATACATAGTGATGTGTCCTTGGGCAAGATACTTAACTCCAAGTTGCTCCCACTGCTGTGTCAGTGGTGTGTAAATGGGTATGACAGGGCATGAATATGTTAGGTGATTCTGATGGACAACTGACTTAGAAACTCGGACCCATACATAAGTGTATGCGTCCATTTACTTTATTTCATTTTGGATTATTTTTACATGCAGCCAATTTGAGCAAAACAAATCAACACTTTATAAAGCAGCAGGGATGCTAACATTAGCGGTCTCTTTCCATGTGTAATCTTGCTTGTGTCTCATAAGACTTAAAGCTGTCCCATCTACATGGAAGGTAAAGGTAAATGGTGAAGGTTAGTGCTCTCTGGATTCTTCAGACCTGAGAGAAAGATTGACCTGGCATACTTACTATATGATATATCAAGTACATCAAACCATCACAAAACAAAAGCAGTGTTATTGTGAAGCTATATTTTCATGTCATATAATGATTAACTCTGTATGCACTAAAGGCATTTGCCTGTTGCTTAGCAGCACATAGTTTGTCACACAAGAGCAGAGAGATGTCATGAGATTCTGAAAGATGTGTTCACAGTTGATGTGTAATGGTGCTCATTGCTCATTGCATGGATGTTGCAATATTGCCTATCTATCCATGATGTAAGTCTTTTGTCTCGAACAAAAGAAGAATGTGTCAGTATTTTTTCTGTTTATGAAGACTGAAATTAAAGGATATTTTGCCAATTTATTACTCTTGTTACTATTGCTGATATTTTAATTTTGTTGACACAACATACAGTTAGCCTTTGCTCTACTTTTGTCATTCCATTTTCATCTCAGTTTCAGCAAACTTCTGGTTATAAAATGATGTCTTGGTTTAATTTTTGCTAGTTTTAGATGAGAATGATGGCTACAATCCTGTCTAGGCATATGCAGCACAAAAGACCTGAGATTGCTCCCCATAAAGACATACTATTGACAGAGCTGAAAGAGACCCACTCCCTCTTGATATTTAATGGGTAAGTGATCCAGAAGTGCCGCAGCTGAGTGTGATGCTTCTCTTTAAGTTATAACAATTTTCAACTTGTTATGCTGTGGATGCATCCTCACATTACAGAATGTGTTTATGTACACAAATCCTGGACACTACTCTATGTTACTGTTATTAATTTTCTCTCCTTTTTAGAATGTGTTGGCTATTGGTGCCTTTATTAAACAGAAAAGAGACAAAGAACAGAGTCTAAAAGCTTGGTGAGAGAGTGAGGAAAGATACCCAGAAAAAGTGCAGGCTTGATTCAAACCTACAAAGATTGTGTCAAAATGGTTCCGTAAAAATGGAACTTCATAACGTTTATGTCAGCCAACAGAGTACCTTCTATGGACACGTGTCCTTATTTGTCACTGAGATTATAACACTCAAGAAAGCAAGATGTTCAACTTTTGTACTGTGCTTCACTCTAGAGACTGTGTCTTTTCTTCCTCCCTTTGCTAATGAAATAAAGGTTGAGTGTAACTTGTGATAACAATTCTGTCAAAACAATAGCAGAGAAGAAACTGATCTGACTCACCACCGTAGATACAAGTTCTTGGTATATATAATATCAGTAATAAAAGCATGCACAGATATTTAAACAGACCTAAAAGCCACTAATGAAGAAAGGAGAAGTGCTAAGAGACAAAATCTGTAACCTGCTTGATGAAGTGAGTACAGATGAGGGGCATTTCCTACTTCAAATGCAATTAAAGGCTGTTAAGGGACATAGACCTAAAAGTTGTACAAACTTGGGCTGCTGTGGTTTCTTATCACAGCCTCCACAAATACTTTGTTAACTGGACAAAAAAAAATGGACCTCAGATGTTATGTATTTCCTGGTGCGTGTGGGCACCCTGTCCATGCTTTTCTTTGCATGTTATACTCAACATATGTACCATGCACATTTTCCTGTCATTACGTTTGCAGGCCAAGCTTCCCTGCATTTCTTTTCAGTGATTCAGAAGGAAATTCCCAGATTGCTATTGTGCAGGTTTAGAAAGCAGAGCGGCTGTAACCAAAGCTCCGTCTGTTTCAGTCATAATCCCTCGTGCCTCTCCCTGCACTGCTTCCCCATCAAAGGAGCGCTGATTACTGGGAACTCCGCTGGGAATGGGACTGCGAGATGGGAAGTGGGCACGGACACGCCTCACAAAAACTGGACTGTTACCAGGGATGTAGAGATGAATTAGAGCTAAATCAGTAGCTCTACTGCGAGATGATTAAAGATCATTGAAACCAAATATGCAGTGAAATCCTTGCATTGAGTCATTATTTACTATTTGCCTTAACAAAGTGCTGAATGCATGACAGAATTTTGTCTGTTGTCCAGGAAATTGGTAGGTTCCATTCAAAATTATGTTTTTGGATTATTGCTATTACAAAACAAGTTCTGTGCTGAAAACATGGTACAGTGATACAGTTGTTTAGATAACACATTACTCAAAATTCCTCAGCTTTTGCCTTTTATTGCTCTGTCACAGCTTTCTGGAATGTGTTGCATTCATTAAAATCATGTTGAGAGAATACATTTTCATTAAAGAATCATTGTTATCAGTTTGAACACTTAATAACTTTTTACCTCTGCCAGGAGGTTATGTTATTGCCGACTACTGTTCACTTTTTTGTTTGTTAGTTAGTTTCTCTGTTAGCAAGATAACTCAAGAAATTGTGGACGGATTTTGATGAAATTTTCAGGAAATGTCTGGTTTGGGACAAGGAACAAATAATTACCGTAAAATACCAAATAATGGCCGGGGCGTTTATTCGTTTCAATCACTGAGCAGACCAGGTATTTATTTGGGACCAGGCGACTATTTGGAACAGGCGATTAATTCCTTTCCCACAAAAACTTTACCAAAAACAAAAAATATGGTAAATGTAATCAAATTATTTATTACACCAGTATGAGTATCACCCTTACAGCAAGATTACAGTACTGTAGTTATACTCTTGTCTTCTTCTTTCAACTCAGCACTCTCTAAACACTCTTAAAATTGGTAAGGAACTACCTTACTAGTAGTAAGTAGTCAAGTTAAGGTTGCACTACTGTTTTTTGGCTGCACCGGGGCCATGGAGATAAGCAGCAATGTACCGCGAACTGACGTGTCCAGCCTCCTGACTTTAAGGGCAAATAACCTGCGGCGGCAGCGTCTTCTTCTTTGGATTTGTGAAGCCCTACTGTGTAAGATTCCGGCTTTTTGCGCTCTAGTGCCCTCTGTGGGCGTTGAGTGTAACTGCACTGTTGTGAAACAGAGCGCTGTACACCAACGTGCCTTTTGTTGACATACAGAGGGAGGAGAAGCAAGCCGACAGGACGTCCAGAGAGACAAATAAACTATGTGGACTGTTAAGGTACAGTCTGGTAGTGTTTCTTTTCAAGCGTGCACTGTCAGCTGTCAGCTCAGCGTTCGCATGTGTGTGCTGTAACTTCGACTATAGCTCATAGGCTGCGCCGAATATATTACACCGGGCGTTTATTTGGAATGGGCGTCTATTTGTCAAAATGTACTGCTACGCTCGGCGTTTATTTGGAAACTGGCAATTAATTGGAACTCAGCGTTTATTTGGTATTTTACGGTAGATTTTGAGAGTGATCCGGATCACCGTCACCATGACTATTGAACTAAGACAGATATCAATATGAATCCAATTGCTAATGGTATGTTTCCATGGTCAATGAAACTAAATATTTAGATTAAATAAATGTAGGACTACTATTCATGGTGAAAGTCACAATATAGGTGACGACTGTGGTGCTGGTGGAGATCTGCGCTCTCTGAGTGCTTTTCTTTTTTTTTTTTTAAGTTATTTTTTGGGGCTTTTATGGCCTTTATTTGTAGGACAGCTGAAGATCGACAGGAAAGCGGGTGAAGAGAGGGGGGATGACATGCAGCAAAGGGCTGAGGCCGGGATTCGAACCTGCAGCCGCTGCTGGGGGTCGGCAGTCCCCGTACATGGGGTGGACGCTCTACCAACTGAGCTAATGTCCACCCCCCGAGTGCTTTTCTAGTCTTTGTAGTGTATTCAATTGAATATAGTTCAGAAAGGATTTGCAAACCATTGTATTCTGTCTCAATGTATGTTTTACTCAGCATCCTAATTTAATTGGAATAAGGGTTTGTAACAAAAACACTTCTAACTTTAATCTAATCACAGATAATGAGGTAGCACTGCCAGCCCTGAAAAAAGTTTTGTTTACATGAAAAAGAATGTGCTTCAACAATTCACCTCATCAGAATGAGCTCTGAGAGGTTTCCACTTAGTGTAAATAAACACTGTATCTTGTTCAAGAGGCAGTTAACACAACTGTTTATTCTCTTGGAGTTTTTTCACATGTCATGAAACCACAAACAGACTGGATGCTGTTTGAAGGAAGTGAAAGGTATTCAAAACATAACACAGCGAGAGTAAAACGTCTGACTCACTGGTGGCAGAGGGCAGGAAGCAAAGCATCCTCAGTGCTTGTGTGTGTTTGTGTGTTAATGTTACTTGTTAGCCCGAAATAGATCAGGGAGTGTATCCGCACATTCTCTCCCTGTGTTTTTAATCTTCCTGCCCGTTTGTCCATCATGTAGTGCTGCGGCACTTCCCGTCTGTGTCGCCACAGTGATGAGCGCACAGCCAATAAAAAGTCAAACAGGAAACGGAGCGGAGACCCTCTGATTGTTCCCGAGGTGTCTGGAGCAGGAGTCCTCATTGTACATCCGCCATCCTTTTAATAACACACACAAATACACACTCACACACACAGGCAAACAAAGGCTCGAATTAAACAAAGAAAAAAAGGAGTGTGAACCTGTGATTATGCAGAATTGAAGGAGATGAAAGGCAGCGCAACTGTCTCTGTGCTGTGTACAAAAACATATAAACACACATTTAGTCTCAGCAGGATTGTGAAGAGTGGAGGTGACAACACAGAGGCAGGAAGACAGGGCTGCTGAATGTGTGGTGAAAACATCCACAGATCAAGCCAAGAATGACTGAAATCCATTCAGGTTTTGTTCTTTTCCTGCACAAAGCTGATAGGGCGGGGTAACAAGAAGACTCACCAGACTCATGTCAGAATTCTGTCATACTGATGTGACTTCATTCATCAGACTGAAGGATTTTTAAGACCTTTTATTCTGAACAGCATTCCACAGGGCTTTGTCTTAGGACCACTGTCATTTAAACTTTTACACTAACCAGACCCTGGACTGGTACCAGGCAGTAGAATATCTGGTAATAGGCTGTAGAGAACAACAAAAGATTAAATTATTACAGTTTTTAAAAGACATAGACCAAAGGATGTTTTATTTTGAGAGAATGACCAGATCCTTGCATATTCCCCCATATGGCTTGACTGTAGTCTGCACACCCAGGCCCTCTCTCCCTGTCCCTACTGTGATGAATGAAAAAGTATAAATTCTTGGTTAATTTGTGGTTGTACTCATGCACTCCTCCATCTGTGCCCTGGATGTACTTTTAAATACATCTGACTCTGCATAACACGAGAAATGAGGTGGACAGTTATGCCACACAAGAGTGCTCAACTTCCTGATATGGAAAGATTCAAGTCTGAAGCAAGAACAAATAAAACACCCATCAGTGATCAATTACATCAGCTCAGACTGATGATCGATTGATGAAACACACAGACAGCACCTACATACACACTGTTTTGCAGCATTTTGTCCCCACCCTCAAAAGGTTTCATTTGTTACTTGTCAACAGTTTGACCATCAGCCAACTGAGTTTCTAAATATCCTCGCAAAGCAGCTGATAAAATTAGAGCGAGTCCTTTGTTGGGGTTCAGAAACAAGCCCATGGCTGTCTCTGATTCTGTTTTGGGTTCATGTCGGTGTTACCCCCTGGATTTACAAGCCTGTGTTCCATAATTATCTTGTGACAATCCTAAATTTGTGGACATGTTCACCTGACTGTCTTGGCCAAGATAAAAGTTTCAACAAGGCTCCTTGGTTATACATACAGTCAGACAAAGTTGACTTTTTTTGTTTTTCTACTAAATTAACTAGTCCTGTCATTCATATTTTTTATATAAAGCTAACATTTTCAAAAACACTATCTTAAATTTTCAAAGACAGAGAAATTCTTTGTTTATTGTTACTATCAGAAAATGTATCAATGTACCTGCTACTGCTGCAGTTCTGTTTTTGAATCACATTCATTTTTAGTGCTGCTAATGTGTGATGGATAAACTGTGATCTCTGTCCACTTTCTGTCCATTCTTACTCCATCCCCTCAAACCCACTTGAATAGATGTTTACAAGTCAAATGGAGATCTGCCCTCTCCTTCGTTCGCCTACTGTGTTACTTATCTTTTAGACTTAAGGACTCTGGCTGACAAGGTATATTCACTGCACATCTCATGAATTAAATGCATATAAAGAAGGAAGAACACCTCTCACTCTCAGGTGCGGGTGACTGGGTCAGTATGCTTTGACTCATAGCGGATGTTTTTGGTGGATGAATTTTACATCCTTTGCCCTAAAAGGGATGGTAAATTATAAATGAAACAAATGCTACAAAATGCTCACTGACTAAAAACTAGAATCTGCCCTCAAAACATGTTATGCTTCATCTGCAGACTTAATGTTAGGTGGTCTTGTAACCCAGACAGGGTGGGATATTCAGACAGGAGCCACCTGGTGAAAGGCCAAGGCCTGGTTTGTAACCCTGGAAGGAAGCAGAGGTCCTACAGAACATCTGAGAGGCTAAAGGGGGCCAGGATGTATGGGAGGGGGCGTGATATAGTATTGTACTCTCCATTAATGTTTAGTCTTACATAAGAGGCCGTCTGCTTGTCATATATATATGTATTTTTTAATATACATTGCTTTTTGCTATTCTTTTCTTGTTTTGCCTGTCCTTGTCTGGCCGTTTTTTGTAGTCCAAGCTGCATAGTGTACAATTCTCTTCTTCATTAATATCATTTTTGTTTTGAGGATGCTCAACATGTATACAAAGTTAATGGATTATAATGTCTTACAATCAGCTTCCCAAACAATAAAACGTGAGCATTAGCGTTAGCTGCTCTCTTTTTTCAATTCGAAATTGTCAACCATTTAAAGCATTGAACGTGGCATCTCCTTACTGACCCATCTAATTGAGGGTGCATTGTACTTTTTCGGCTCTGTCAACAATGACTGGGAAGTAAACAACAGGATTTGTCTTTTTGAGGATAGTTTTCACATCTGGAGCTGCCCCTAAAACCAGAAAAACTGATCTTCTCCCATTTCATGATTTCTCCATGGAATGTCCTTCAATTAACTTATATTAAGCTTACAAAGCAACAAAAGACACAACAAGATATAAGCAGAATGGCTTTGAGCCAGAAGGCAAAAGTAAGTATTAGACAAAGGCTGTTAGCAGTGATGAGTGGTAGCGTCAATGCAAATACTGTTGTTGGTAGCACAGTTTTATTTGCTGCTTTGTGGTAGTGCCATTGCTTTTACAGAGAAAAATAGCTTTTCAGTAGTTTAGCCATTTTATTGATCGAGTGGTGCAGCCCCGTCCCAACAAGCAATTACCCCATGGCAAAGACAGAAAGCAGCAGAGCAGAGTGCTCAGCCACAGTCCAAAAACATACATCAAGGATGATTAAAAGATGCAAGTAAGCATAGTAAGGCAATGACTTTTACTCGCAGTGACTACGTCTGATCCTTATAGACTTCGTCTGTGCTGTTGCTTAATCTTCAGGCAGGCAAGCTTGAGAAAACACACAGACATCACCTTAATAAAACAACATAAGCACATTTAAAGTTATCCATCACCAGTATACAGCAGTTTATGTCCTATTGGTAGCTGACAAGGAGGCACTCAATAAAAGAGGAAACAGTGGACAAGTTGGAAATCAGAGTATGGTAGACAAAGGTGGTGTAAGTAACTGAGGTAGGTTGGTTTAACTTCTGCATAGAGCAACCTGGGTTATACTTTTGATGTTATGCTAGTACAAGGACTGTTTTTTTTTTCTTTTTTCTTACGAAACATAACTTTGAATGTCAAAGAAAGACAAAAACATGAAACCTAACTGATAAAGGTTTATTTAAAAGGTAATTTTCTTACCTACCTCTAACGTGGACATGTGATGTTTCAGTAATGTATGAAGATGATTTTATGCCACCGGAGAGAAAACAAAAAGAGCAAAAGGAATCTGCTTAGTTGGGCTCAGCATAGTGCAAAACAAAGACTGTTTGGCAGTCTATACTCTACAACTGAATATTGTTGTATTGTACCAAATAGGTCATTACGTCATGCCATTTGACTCTGCTGTTTTAGTGGGTCTTACTTTATGTTTTTTTTATATCTTGAAATAAGATATTGTTTGAACTTTTCAGGTAAATGACTTATAATTACAGGAAGATCATCACCCATACCACATGCAAAACACCCACGGATAACCCTGGTTGACGTGGGGAATCAAACCAACATCTTCTTGCTGCTGCGCCACAGTGCCCCAGCAAGAAGTAATGTTGTCTAGAAATCGGAAAAATACAAAAGCTAACAATTTTTTTTTTTTCAGTGTAATACCAGAAATAACTTCAAGCATGAAGAAGCCACCAGTGACTGTTTACAATTCTTGTCACATTCCCAATTCAATAAATACATATAAGCCCAAAAGTAAATCTATGAAAATACTGATAATAAAGGCAGCATTTTGAAAGTAACTCTGTTGTGAAATCTAATTTAAACTGTAATATCCTTAAAAAAAGACCCAGTAACAACATGAATGCAGAGACGTAAAGCTTTAAGACACACAGTTGTGAAACAGACATAGCAGAGCTTAAGAACTAATCTCGCGGCATCTTGAGCAATCAAATTGTTGGTTTTAATGTTTAGTTGTTGCTCTGCCAGCTCTCCATGTACCATTTACAGCAAACTAAAAGCCTGACTGTGTGAAAGCATCTTTTGTTTTGTTTCCACCTCACACCCTCTTTATCCTGTTCTTTCTCTTGTTGTGTTCTTCTGTTTTTACGCAATGTTGCAGCGTCACAACACGATGCTGTGCCAGTTTCTGCCTCGCAAGGCAGCCGCGCCAAACCCGAGTCTGCAGAATGCACACACATCCTTTATTATGATGGCAAAAGCATGCGTTCACTTGTGTGTTAGTGCAGGATACACCCATGTGCACTCTCACTGTGCAAGAGTAATTATGTATTTCCACACTTTCACACTTCATTATTTTGAATCAGCATCCTGAACACACCTTAAAACACATGAGCACACACACATACACACACAAATATACATCATCTAAATAAACCCACAATTTCTGGCTTCCTCCTCGTGATTATATAATAAGAGAGTTTATAGATTTGAGAGCATCATAAAAGTGTGAGAGTGTGGAGCAGTGTGCCAGACCTCAGGCTGACTATAAGCAGCTCAGTGTGTCTTAATTGAAAGTCTCACAGGCTCGCAGATTGTTTGCTCTGGGAATCAGCTGGGAGGAGGCTCTGGGGTGCTGCTGGCTCAGCCGCTGCATGCAGGAGCTTGTGCACCAAAAAAAAAAAAAAAAATCCGCCAATTATGAACAAAGGGCTGAGATTTTATTTGGTTTCGACTTCGATGTTTCACTTAAGAATCCCACGATATTGAGCTGTGAGCCTTTACAAGATGAAAATGGTCACCACATGGGAACTGAAAGTTTGAGCTCATGGAGCCTCAATAGAAACGCACAGCCTTCCTCCGTTCATGTAACACCTTCTCCCTGTAACTAAAAACGTTCTTGTGAATAAATTAAACTGTATTATGAGCAGATAAAACAGCTGTGGTAAGAATTTGTCTGACTTTTGTCTCAGCTCTCTTTCAAATATGTATCCTGGTCTGTGTCCACATGTAAAGGACATTTAGGTTACTGAAAACACATATTTTGGCAGACTCCTGACAAGGTGAAGATTTAAACTAAAAATAAGTCTCCATGTGGACATGAAAAACTGCCTTCTAGTCCTAAAATGCCGCCCTGTTCTCAGGTGGATGTCACTCTGTGCAAAAAATCACAGTTGTTTGCTTGAAAAGCAGCAGATGTTACCTTCACCACGATGCGCTGTTGTCTTCTAGGATGAGACCCTGTGTTACTGTATTACAAGTGACTGACCCATAGCTGTCTGTAAAACTTTCTTATGAGTATGTTGATTTTTCTTTGAAAACCTTTTTATGGACATTAACAACCTTCCCTTGTGCTGTCAAACTGTCTCATATACTTGTGGAAATATGTATGTATGATTGTAGAACTTTTCTGTAGGCATGTAAAACGTTCTTGAGGGCATAATACTTTCTCAGAGCAAGTTAAGCTTTCTTGAATGCAGGCACAGTTTCTTAAAATGATGTGAGATTTTATTGAGAGGATGCTGAAATTTACCTTTCTTGTGGACATGAAAAACTTCCCCAGTTGTTGTTAAACTGTCAAATGAACCCACAAACTGCCAAAATATTTCCCCAGAGCAAGTAAAACGATTGACAAAAAAAACAAAAAAACTTACTCGTGTTCACTTTTCCTTGGGTACGTTCAAATGTTCCTTGAGCATGTTAATCTTTCTTGTGGACATAAAGCTGTCTTTAGAGCAAGTTGAACTTTCTGGTAAGGATCTTAAACTTTTTGTGAGGATATAGAACTTTTGAAAACTTCGTCCAAGCATGTAAAACTTTTTTGTGATCACATAAAGCATACTCACAAGCACATGAGGCTATCTTGTGAACTTTAAACTAGCTTGACAGCAAACGTTTGCATGATACATCACAACGCATTGTCTACAACAAAAAGTTTGATAATCATGTTCAACTTTTATGTAATCATGTGAAGCTTACTCCTGACAAAATAAAACTGGGCTATGAGCAAGTAAATTATCTATGAGCCTGTAAAAAAATATTTGAAGCTTGTAAAACTTCTCTCTGAACAATAAGCTCACAGTAGCCAAAATCGAAACTCTTAATGTGTTTCTTGTGATACTCAGGCCCCATCCACACGAAGACAAACCGAGGTCTAAACGCATACGTTTTTTGCTGAATCTGCGTATCACCCATATGAAGACGGCGTTTTAGGGGTCTGTAAACGATTATTTTTGAAACCAGGTTCCAGAGTGGAAAGATTTTGAAATGCCGTATACGCAGCTCCGTGATTATTGGCTCTCTGCAAGTTTTCAGATACGCTTACGTCATAGTTTCATATCTTTATTGACACGCATGCGCCACACGCGGAAGCGACAACAACAATGGCAGCGTAGGTGAAGCATATGTGCTGATGAAGCTAGTGATATTACTATCCCTGTTGCAGCAAAATCTCCTTCTTCTCAATCACCACCGAGTTGAACAAACAATTATCAAGGACACATTACGGCACCCTCTGATCACTTTATCACAATCTCTGTTTACAACTTTTGCCACATGTGCGCATGCCCACTGTTTGTTCGTCTGTTTCCGTTTGTTTCTGTCATATCGTTACAGTGCCCCGAGAGATCTGTTATGTGTTTTACAGCGTTTTCATGCGTATCGAGTGCATTCATATAGACTTACACATTTTCTGAGACGCCTTTGTCTTTATGGCGATCGTTTTGGAAACTGTTAAGTGTTTTGTCTTCGTGTGGATAGGGCCTCAGATGCATTTTTTAATTCCCCTTCCACTCTATTCTCGGGACCCTGTGAGGTCCCATGCTGCTGACTCTCTCCTTTATGAAGCCATCAAACTGATGCAGTGGATCCTCTCGCTGTGATCTCACAAAAGCGGTATGCTAACAGAGCAAACCATGTGTAAATAAATCAGGAATGATAATCAGTGACTTGTAAACAGGCAGGTCTTGACCCAGGAATTGATTTTGGGAGCGCATTCTCATGTTATCCGTGGAAGCGTCGCCACAACCTGCAATAATAAATGAGTGGAGTTTTCTAATTTGGACAGGATTCTGTCCGCGGTCAAAGGGCGTCACCTCTGCGCCTTTGAGCCTCTTTCTCGGGGGTCAGCAGAGGTGAGGGCATAGCCACAGGCGAGGACACACAAATGCAAACACTCATACACTGACACACAAACTATGGATCTGCTGCAAGGTCAGCGTAAGGATTTTTTTCTCCTTTCATTAGATTGAATTCCAGCTTTTCAGGGATCACAGTTTCACACTGTATGGTACTGTATTAGAACCCCTACACTTTTCAGAGGCCAGGTCAGACGTTATTTATCTCCGACCGGGCACATCAAAGGTCTTCATCAGACACTACGCTTTATGCTTTTTCATAACCACTCGCACACATGGTCCGTCCAACCCGGGCGGGCAGGCAGGCGGCACCCCTGGGCCCTCTGACCCCCTGAACTGTGCGTGTACAGAGCTGAGGCGGAACTAAACGGGTGGCTCCGGCGGCGTCATGAGAAGAGCTCGCCGTCATCCATGCAGAATGCGTGTCAGGGGGGGATTGGGTAACTCTGCCAAGGGAAGAAAAGGCAGTCGGCACACACTGCACACATTGTTGAAACAGAAGACATCTCACTTACACAAGACAAGTGCGCAGTGTGTGTGGAGGCTGGCGGCATGAGTGTGTGCGCAAGTGACGGCAGACATGAAGAAGTTTAGTAGATCTGTGGGCATGTGTGTGTTTATGTCCAAAAATAAGAGTAAGACATCTTTGTATATGCATCAGTATGAAAAAGGATGAGTGCGACTGACAGGCAGTTGAGAGTTTTTTTGTTTTGAATCATTTCAGTTTAAAATAATTCTCAATTGTGAAGAAAAATATTCAAATTCTGAAATACAAGATAAAGTTCTGACAAAAAATGGCTCTGATTCTAACCTCAGATTTTTTTTCCCCCTATGATTTCTGACTAGAACCCCAGTGTTCAGTTTTTTCTCACAGTGTCAACCTTTTTTTCCCAGAATTCTTTTTTCTCTTTTTCTTAATTTTTTTTTCAGAACTCCAACTACATTATCAAAATTTTATGTTTCAGAATAGGGACATACCGTCTCAGAATTTTTATTCTTTTTCTTTATGGATCCAAACTTTATTTCAGCATTTGGACATTTTCTTTAAATTATGACTTTAATCTGTTTTCAGAAGTCTGTATTTCTTCCCCAAAAACTTGTCTTCAACACAAGAATCTGGTCTTGAATCTCAGAATTTGGATTTTTTTTTTTCCTCAGAATTTTGACTCTTCTTTTCTAAATCTGGTTTTCAATCTCAGCATTTTGACATTTATCCCAGATGTTGTTTCCCTACAATTTTGGCCTTTTGTTTTTTTGAAATTTGGCTCTTTTTCTCTGGATTCTGGCTTTTTTTTCCATAAACCTGATACAATCTCAGAAACTTAATGTCAAAATTTAACCTGTTTTAATCACCGAATTCTGACTTTTTCTTTCTGATCTAGAGTTCGGTCTCAGTAATTGACATTTTCTTAGGATTATAGCTTTAATCTCTGAAATGTGACTCTTTTTTTAGATTTGTGGGGATTTGTTGGCTCTCAAATTTCTGTCTTCAATCCTAGAATTTGTTCTTTAATCTCAGAATTCAGACTTTTTGCAAATTTGCAAACTTTTATCCGCATTCAGATTTTTTTTCTCACAACTGGGGCCTTTTGTTTTTCCAGTTCTGCCTTTTTCTCGGAATTCCAACTTTTTTTTACAAAGAAAAGTTCAGTTTCGTGAAAAATTAAAAAAACAATCTCCTCCTACTTTTCTATACATAATAGCGCATATGTTTGTATTTATGCATCTGTGTGTCTGCATGTGGTTTTGCCTCTGGTCGTAGCCCCGCACACACTCACACACACAACCCAAACATATTTATCTGAAGCAAATGACCCCTCATTACTCAGCGTGCTACAATCAAAGGTGAAAAGTCACCGCTGCTGTGTGTGTGCAGGAGCATCGCAGCATTAGAGCAGCTTTGTGTCCTCACATTCAGACTATGTGAGTGTCAGAGCGTGTGTGTGTCATTTATCATCAGCCTTTTGTTTTCCCTCCCTTCACAGTGTTTGTGTTTACCTGTAGCTCTTATCTGATCAGGCCACACAGCAGGTCAAAGTCACAACGCACCTCGCTCCAGGGAGAATTACGTTAAGTCCATCTGAAGGACACATCGGCGAGGATCATCAGCTCTTATGTGGCGTCACTCTGACACACTGACCGAGCTGGAAGACAAAAATTTGTTAAACAATGTCATAATATAGTATAAAGGAAGCCGAGAAAGGCCCAGTTTTAGTGATTATTAAGGAAAGGGTCCTAGTTTTGACAATGATGAATGCAGTTTCACTCATCTCATCTCGTCCACATATCAGTCTCATCCTGGAGCTGCCTTGACTGTTCCTGCAGACAGAGGCCAGCTCATCCTCCAGCAGTGGAAATACAGCTTTACTGATTTGCTGGTGTTTAGAAGCTGATGTTAAACACAGTGTGTGGCCAACACACAGGCATGATCAGGATATCCTGGGAAGCAGATCATGGCCTTTGACATTGTTCAGTCATAGATGCTGGGATTCTCTGTTAAGCTACTGTATGTAAGGTTTAGTTTAGTTTTTGCCCCTTCCTGTGATTTGTCTTACCTTTAAATTAGACAACTAGTCTTTAATCACGATTGAAACTTTGGCACGTCTCCAGTCTGTCATAAGAGCAGCTTCCTATTGAATTTTAGCCAAATTAAATTACAAAGAAAAATTTTATCAGGACAATTCATTCATTCAGAAGAACATTTCTTTCATTTCTTCAAAAGCAATAGTCTTGGAGATAGGAGGTTTGTGGCTGACAGCGAAGATTTGACAAAGAAATGCTGTCCAGATCTAATTAAACCTCTACTGAAGCTCTCTACATCTACATTAATCTCTGTCCGAGCAGTCACTAGCTGCAGCTGCCTTGCTTGAAGCTTCCACCTCTTCCTGTTTAAAAGGACTCTGATTGGACTGTCCCACTTATGGCCACTAACAAATGTATTTTGGAGCTTGGCAAAGACGGATCTGATTAAAGACATTGTATTGGGTAGATCCAGCTGCTGTGCAGGGTAATGATGGGCCAGGATCACTATTGGCTATCGGGTAGTAATTTGAAAAAATAAAGAAAAACTCTAATCAAGTCGATGCAATATCTCGTGATAGTGTTGAAAAAGTTTGGCCCAACTGCCCCTACCATCTTTGGAAAAACATATCTTGTTATTGTGACAAAAAGCCACAAACCCTGATGGACCAGCAGCCCCCCAGCTGTTGTTGGGATGTCAGGTAGTACCCTGCAGACATGCTATGAACACCTTGCTTTCCTAAAGAGGTGCTATCAACCTCCAAATTTAAATTGAAAACGAAAAGGGTCGTACCCAAACATGCTGAACTTGGCCGAGTTTGGCTGATACCCCAAATGGAAAGGCACCATCAATGACAGACAAATCCAAATTCCCAGCTTGCTCTTTAAGTATCATTGTGTTTCCTGACTCAGACATTGTCTTAACTTTACTGGAATTGGGGTTTGTAGATGACCAGCATCGGATGTTGAGCATTTCTCTTTTCTTTTTTTTGTTTTGTGTGTGGTCAAATGGTTACTTTTTCACATGCCCCCTACTTATCTTTACTATCATCATCATCATCATCATCATCATCATCACTACCACCACCCGTGGTCATATCCGTTTCCTCTGTACCTCACAGTGCTAAAAGACAACAGTCATCCAGACAGCACATACAGTAAGCCCCATTATGGGCTTCCTGAGTCGCATTCCAACCAAACGACCCAGGCGACTGATGCCCGGCGCTGGGCACACATTCCCATCCTCACACTGATCTCCATACATGCTCCATAACCATACCCATATTTGAAAACATCCGGGGCCCTATCACATGCCCCTGCGGAACGCCGCCGCCGACTCCTCACGTCTCTCAACCAGCTGGCTAACATAATCAGGAGCTTTGAGGAGACACCCGGGAACTCTGCATTCCCTTGGATATCATTCCCCGTGTTTCTCGCCAGTGTTGCTGTCAGCGTGAGTAAAAGGGGTTCAGGTTCGGCATCAGCCACGGTAATGGGATGGACAGATGTTTAGATGTGAGGGACCGGGCCCCCTCTGGGACCCCTACAGCAGTACAGGCTGACAGAAAGCAATCAGCTTGATGTGGAGGAACAGAATACTGTACTGTACATTCACAGAGAGAGTGGGAATATGAGCCAAGAGAGAGGGATTTAGATATAGGGACGGATAAGAAAGGAAATTAGAAGCGGGAAGAGTGGAAATAGTTGGGGTACACGGCGGAGAATAGGCTGAGCAAGGCGCACAGTGTATCTGAGCGGGAAAAAGTGTGTTTGAGGAAGCTATGCAGATCCAGGGTTGTATGAAAACTTAAAATCCCTTGACAGGCAACCAATGAGGCCGAGTATGTCAAAAAGGAGGAGAGGAAAGGAGGGGAGGGGGAGGTGAGGATAAAAATGAGTCATGTTGGCAGCAGAGAGGGGGGAAACAGCTGAGAGGTTTTTGAGGTGCGCTTTTATTTTGGCTGCAGTAAGGTGATACTTCACTGCAAAAAGGGTCTCTCTCTCTCTCTCGACTTCCCTCTCTCATCCACACACACTCTTTCTCTTTCTCACCCCCTCCTCCTGTCTGCCCCTGCCAAGTTTTTTTGTCCTGGGAGGTGATGTGAGTGTTTCCACATGTGGTAGGCCGGTGCTACTAGTTTGGCTTGTAACACTGACTCGACACAAAGCCCCCTTATAGAAACAGAAGAGCAAACAGGAAAAAGGCCACGGTTACCTCACAATGCTTCACTTTAAACTGGAAGACTGGGATAAAAAGGGAAGAGGCAGGGATAGGGGGCACAAAAGTGAGAAACCAGTTTAGTTGACGACATCTGTGCAAAGTTTGGGATCTGTTTTATTGACTCAAATTATGTTCATTTTAAGAATTACACAATTAGGATAGAAGAGGTGAGGATAGAGAGCAGCAGAGTAGAGAAGATACAATATGACACCACACATTATGATGTTATAAGAACAGATTCAATACTGTTCAATGTGTGTTCTATTTTTTGCCGCTTTCAATGGACCCAGGTCAATTTATTTAAGGTCCTCACAGTAGGTTCAATGCTGATGAGACCTACCCTACCACAAGGCTTCTCACAGGTCTGTAGCCCAACTGGAAGACTAGTTAAGAAGGTCATCAGATTGGGACCCTCCATCTAAAGTGATTTGTCCAAATGGCCCCATGACACTTCTATGAGGTTGGACAGTGAGTTCAGGTGATCCCAAGCCAGACCCCTCCGCGCTGACCCCTGGCAACCACCATGCCAGTACAATTTCTATTCTGATCTTACCTACCCCATCACATGGCTATCACAGCCCAAACTGCATTACCTTCAACAGGCCCAGCTTCTGTACATCTACATTTCAGGTAGTGAAGACGCTGAAGGCCTCTCGCAGGCCTCCCAACCCAGCTATGTAGACTGGTGAGCAGAAAGAGGCAGAAAATCACAGGGGTTTTGGACAGTGAGCTCAATTGATGCTAACCCCTCATTGCTGACCCTTGACAACCACCAGGCTAGCACAGTTTATAGTATTCATCTTACTTACCCAATCACATGGATATCACAACCCACATTTCATCATCACCTTGGCTTCAAACATTCAAGGTACTCAAGGTGGTGTGATGCTGATGATAACACCCCATCACAAGGGCTCTCAAAGTCCATAATGGTGGACTAACAAGCAGCAACAGCTAAACAATGCAGTCATCAGATAGGTAAGACAAGTTTTTTTTCCAGTTAGCCTCAATGACACCTCTAAGAGGCTGGACAGTGAGTTTAGGCATTCTAGCTAAAGGTAGTGTTGACGCTGAAAGTATCTACCCTAATACATGGCATCTCACAGGCTTCCAGTCCATTATGTAGACTGACCAGCAGCAAGAACCAGTGGTCAGTGAACTCAAACATCCTTGATCCAAACCCTCTTGCGCTTATTTTAGCTTACCACCGAACCAACACATTTTCTAGTATTTTTTTAACCTACCCTGTCACATGGCTATTACAGTCCAAACAGCATCATGCCCTTCAACAAAGCCAGACTGTACATGCAACTTTTTAAGGTAGTGAAGACACTGATGCTAATTAATCCATCATAAGGGCTCTCACAGGCCTCCCAACCCAACTATGAATCACAGAAGTTTTTCAGCCGTTTGATCCAGTTAGCTCCCATGAAACCTCTGAATTCACATCGAACATGACTTTGCGACCATAATACCATCGCCCACTGAAATACCTCATTTTGGTTGCTGACACCATCACTCAGTGATGCCACGTCTGCTTGAGTTTCACCGTGATCATGAGGATGTATAAGGTGACATTATTCCAACTGTATCCTTTTCACTCACCTACCAACCACAAAATACTGCAGCTGCTGGTCCTGTAGCAGCAACTAATGTTTCCCACACGGGCATAGATTGTTACTCTGTGAGCCAGAATAAAAACTGTCTGTCACGGGTACTGTCACACACCCACACAAGGCTGATTGGCTGTTGCCGCACAGCCACACACATCATAGCCTGAAAGGATCAGCTTTTTCAACTTTGGCGACGGAGCGATGAGCAACGTGGTCGCCCTAATCGCTGCCATGGAGAGAGTAGTCGCAGAGGTCGCAAAGTCAAATTCATTGTGTAGGTAGCTTAAGAGGTGGGACTGAGAATTCAGGCATCCAAGAGCAAAACCCTTTCATACAAGCTCTTGCCAACCACCTTGCCAATATATTTCCTATTTCTTACTCTACCTACCCTATATCATGGCCATTTCAGCCCAAGCAGTGTCTTCCCCTTCAACAAACTCCTGCTCTGTTCATACATGCTCCAGGTAGTGACACTACTGATGCTACCTACCCCACCACAAGGCTTCTCTTGGGCCCCCCCAACCCGGCTATGTACTTTGATGAACAAGCAAGAGCCAGAACATCACTGGGGTAATCAGGTGGAGAAGTTCATTCTTTAGTATTTCAATCAATCAACTCCCATGACACCTCCACTTTCAACAGACCCCAGCCCTGAATGTGCAAACTCCAGGTGGTGATCGCGCTGATACTACCTTATTGTATCTGTTGTTGGGCCCACTAAACAGCAATTACTGACTTTATAAGTAAAAATATAGATACAATTATATAATGTACAAATTTAAGAAGACATACACACGTATGTTAAAGAAAATTAGTCCTTTTGTTTGCTTTAATTTAGCCCAGTCTGCATTATTACTTCTCATCCAAATCCACTGATTGGTTGTAAGTGCTTTATCTGATATCTCATCAACTATCTTTGGCAGAACCCATATGCATTGAGACTGATGATCTTGCAATGAACTCTAAACCCACCTTAGCTGAACAAACTCTTACTTTCCATTCTCACTGATCAGTTTCTCCCCAAAGATCTGCATTTCTGTGCTTTTTTTCTGTAAGGCTCGATTGGAGAGTCATCCCAGGGAGCTGTTAATTCTATAAAGTAAACTACCTGCTGAGTTGTAGACAATAACATAATGTCTGGCCTGAAAAATATAAAAGAAACACCCCCAAAAGACTCAGCAACTCACAAGTAAGGATGGGGTTAGGCTCGCCTCTTTGTGAACAGTTGCATGATCAAATCTTCAACAGTTTAAGAAAGATGTTTCAATTTCAAGTAATTCAGACATTTCAACATCTACAGTCTATAATATCAACATATTCAGAGAATACACATGAGCAGCAAGGTTGAAAACCAACATTGAATGCCTGTGACTTTTGTTCCCCTTGGCAGCACTGGATTATAAACCAACATCATTCTGTTAAGGATGTTATTATGTTGGCTCAGGAACACTTTGAAAATAATGTCAGTTCACACAGTTTGTTGCTACATCTACAAGTGTGAGTTAAAACTCTACATGTACAGTGAAAGCCATGTATCAAAACACACATTCTGTTTTTATTATGTTTAACAAAACATCCCAACTTCATTGGAATTGAGGTTTGTATTGAGGTTTGTCAAATACAACACAAAACTGTGATAAATGAGCACTAAGTAATACAATACAGCAAATTCAATACAATTTTAAAAAGCTTCCTGAAGTATGAAATCCCAGCCCTCCAGTGGGCCCCAGAGGTACTGCAGGCATGTTCAGAAGAGGTCATTACACGAAATAAATGCTATAAACCTGTAAGTGTTTAAAAGTTCATTCTTTTTTTTGTTTTGTGTTTTTTTTGCCTATCCTTATTTTTTCGCTGTCTTGTTTTTTTGTAAGGCCCAAAGTTTTATGGCTGATGTTGCTTGACGCTTGATGCTTCATGATCAGGCCTTTCACACCATTTCTGGTTCTCCCTGCTGCCACTGTGTCACTTTTAAAACAACCTGACACAGAGTTTCAATAGAGAGTTTTGAAAGTACCACACTGTACTTCCCCACATTCACTGAGAAACCAGCAAACTTCAGAGTATTCACTACCAACAAAGGCAGTTTCACCATAGAAACGACAAAGTTTTTACTTTGAGAGGCACAATTTGTTGTTTAATTGAACTGTTTTTATCTTGTCTATGACACATTGGACTTATGGATAGCAACCAATAACAATTTGTGGATGGTTATGTGGCAGATGACATGTTAAATAACAATAAAGTGAAGTAACATATAATATGACATGAAATGATACAGTCTGATATGATCCAATACAATGAGATAGGACAAGATATGACACAATGTAACACAGGATCATAAGATACAAAACATTAATTATTTTTTGGTTTATTACAAAATATGATAATATGATAGCGTATCTTTCTGTATTGTAAATTATATAGATGCTATTGCTCAAAATGATATGTCATTATTAGGGGTGTGACAAAATTTTGTGCCATGAAATTTCGTGAAATAAAAAAATGACAATATAAAATTCAAAGACGCACGAAATAAAAGCACAAAATAAAAAACGTGAAGGAGCGCGCGCACAACTGGTGATTTTTTACCCTCCTCGCCTACCGTAGCAAAACACTCGCTACAATATGGAGGAAGACGAGGTCGAGGAATTAGCTGATGCTCCTTTGTTAAATAAATCTGTTATGAGGACCTATTTTCACTTCCCATTTTGTAAAAGACGGGAGAACGGTGAGAAGACAAAACAACAACCGTGTGCAAAATATTTTGCTACAGTTCGCCGTATACTGGGGCGAGTACAACTACCAACTACCAACTACTTTGAACTGGAGACAGGCAGCAACTGTATGTTTGTGTAAGTCCGCATAAAAAAATTTTTTTGCATCGACTGTTGAGTTGACAGAATTTGATCATACTTGAAGATCAGAAGTATATGCACTGTCATAGGCTAAATATTATAGTTCACAGTTCAGACATTTATAGGTCTAAACTGCAGCTCTGAAGCTGCTATTTGTTTTCCTTTTCATTCAAGAATGTAGTTATCCTGATTGTTACAACAACAAAGACTTTTTATTGAGATTTTATGTTTGTATTTGCACTGTAGTCTAAATAAGGGGAAAAAACTACTTTTTTTTTTAAAGAGCATTTATTTTGTACTGATGCAGCAATATTTTTGTATACCTGCATTAGAAAGAAAATAAAGAAAATTAGATTTTTTGCACAACTTCCTACTGTTGGAGATTTTCTATAATCTTTATTTTGTATCGTGAGTATTTCGTATCGTGAGCCCTGGTTCATATTTCGTGAGTTGACCATTTCATTACACCCCTAGTCATTATACAATATGACATTAGAAAAGTGATAAAAATACAAAGACAATACACTGTATCTGTCCTTTTGGAAAACTGTAGTGAACTCCAGTGCCCGAGGGCTGCATGATTTAATGTATCCTCTCTGGTGAATCTAAAGGACAGGACAGATTGACGGTGATTGGGATGGGTCAATAAAAGATCCCACCTGAGGCACAGAGAATCATCAGTGTGAGTGAAATAAACATTTATCTCCTCACTGTGGTGATGGTGCCCTGTCAACAACCTACTTCATCAGAGACAGAGAGAGGCAGGGGAGATGGATGAGAGTTTTCTTTTCTGTTTCTCTCTCTGAGCTTGAAATGGGAACAAGCAGCAAAAGACAAGAGTGTGAGGCTCAGACTGAAGTTTCCAGGTTTGATTTGTACTTGATGATTTTGTTGTTGGTCAAGTATAAGTTTCAAGACATATCCACAGCAATACCAATAAGTCATCTGCACATTTATTTTTGTTCCTAATCTTCCCTTCGCTTTATTTGTTTGAAGTCTTTTAAAAAATCAGAGTTTACAAGTAAGTGAGGCTTAAAGTTGATTTTAAAACAAAACCTGAGGAGTTAGAAATAACGACTGTCTTCACCTAAAGTGAAAGTTAAGGACTTCTTATTGAAACTATTCAAAAGTATTCTACTGTACAGCCATTCATTCTTTGTCTGAGACTAACCTTTAACTTCCCTATAAAATCACAGAACTCATTATTAAAATAAACAATGGCAATTTTTACACAACCATGATTAAAAAATGACATGATAGAGTCACTTTTTGCAAAGTCTGCAATATCTTGACTTCCCATTCTCCTCTGTAAAAAATTCTGGTACCTGAAACCTAACAGTGTTTTATCAAGGGCAAAGATTGGACTGTAGAAAGGTGCAGAGCTGTTGACAACATGGTGTGAACGGACCAATTACTACAGAGTACACCAATTAGAACAGACTGGGCCAGCATGGGGAAGGGGGCCTTAAATGCCAGGATCTTTAGGTCATCTCAGATAGAGAGAGAAAACAGGTGGATCAGGGGACTCGGTGTGTAGACGTTTAGATTGGTTAATGCAGGCATATTTTAGCAGTCAATGAATTTTGAGAAGATGACCTTCCTTTAGGGCAAAATACAAACTTTTTTATTGAGTAACATTGTTAAAAGTAGTATCTGACAGAATAACCTCTTTAAACTCATCGATACAACTTAAATACTGAGATCAGATGACACAATGTTTTACAGACAGATGAAACGGTTGAGACTGGCTGTACATAACTACAAGGAGTGACAACAATGTCACAAACTAATATTTACATGGTGTGTGGTGTCTAAGGTGGATTGTGTTCAGTACATGTTGGTGTATATTCAGCTATTTTAAGGATGCAAAGCCAGGCGCAGGATATAGAGAGGCTGGGACATTTGGGACATTATACTTAGGTGTGTTTAAGTGTGACATCGAACCAGTGTCCACTGTCATTCCTTTTAAATTAGTGGGCCACCAGGTGGTTGGTGTTTCAATTTTTACACAGCAGGTTTAGTTGTTTGGTCAGAATTTCAGACGATTTAATTATTTCCTCTCCTTTTATTGTGCTACTACACTCAGAAAACACATACAGAACACTGTATGAAATGTGAAAGTGCTCAGATTAAAGAGTTTTTTTTCACTGAAGTGTCCAGAACATAAGAAACAATCCAAAAGACCTGTGAGAAACTTCAGTATAAAGAAACCTCATTAATGATTAAAATTCTGACAGGATCAGACTTCTGTATGCATTTAATATACCTGCTAACTGTCCTGGAAATATCTATTGGCTTTACAAAATGTATTTTTTCATTTTCCTGCAGGAATACTTGGCTCCATTCTGTGTGTTATATCCAATGAGGAGTGCAGAAAAAACAATAGGAACACTGTCTCTCAACTCTCTGTTTCATCATGATCTCCATACTGAACTTTCAACAAGTGCTCATGTATTTAACAATAGAGATGTGCTGCTGTGTATCCATTGTGCTGAAACAAGCTCAGTAAAGTGTTTTTTGATCTCTTGGATGTGTGCCAATCTATAATTAGTCCTTAAATAGCAGAAACACTGCCCTTCTGCTTTTAGACCAGGTATGAGTCAGTTTAAGGCTACGTTTACATGGAAACTCCTGACTTAAAGACGCAAAGATTTGTCCTTTGCGTTTTAGAATTCTTCTGTGTTCAGACGATGATGTTCGGAGACGAGTTAAACCACTGTAGTATGCATGCCGGTTCAGTAGATGGCGGTGTAGGTCTGCAGAGAGGCAGCGCTGCTACAATACACGAACGAAGAAGAAAAGCTTTCACAAACAACAGTGGTGAATAGACGCAGGAGTTTCTTTTCTGGACAACAAATCAGTTCAGACAAGAAATCTGTCTGGATAATTTTGTCTGGATAACATACCAAGCACGGTAAGACGCACACACGTTACTCGGCAGACGGCCGAAGCTGTTGTTGTTCCTGGTATGCACGCGCAGCCTTCATCCAAAAGAGTATTGCGAATGCGGTGGCGTCAGCATTTCACCCTGAAACGCTCTGATATGGGTTTACACGGAGCTGAATGGAGAGCGGATTCAAATCTTTCCACTCTGGAGCCCGTTTTCAAAAGTTTCTGTTTTTAACGAGTTTCCATGTAGATGCAAGGCCAAAACGCAATGAAAACGTATTGGATTTGACCATTTTCGGCGCCATATAAACGCGGCCTAAAACACAGCTAAGGCTGAATCCTCAAGTTAGGAACATGCCAGGTTTGTGACTAACCACTCCTTGATTTCAGGCAATCACACCTCTGGACACATGTTGATTTGCTATCTAATCAGTGTGGGCACATGGCATACAAATGACACATGCATCAGGAGTACATTCTGAACTACACCTGCGCTTCATGCCTAAACACTTTCTGCCAGTCATGAAATAAGGCCGGAAGATTGTTTTCTCTATTGTGTGAAGCTTATTTGTGTTAAACAGTACAACTTGGCTGTAATGATTACAGGTGGATCATTAAAAATAAATAAATGATCATATTTATCTATCAGTTTGCTTGCAGATGCATCTGTTCATGGGGTCTAAATTTCTAGCATCACCCCTGCTGTTTGGACTTCCTTTTAAAAATTTCAAGTACAAAAGTATGTAAAATACAATCCAGCGTCCACTGTATTTTTTTCCCGTGCCTCAGATTCACCTGTAGGCAATGATGGGAAGTTTAGATCCTTTTTGCTCACATTTGCACAAAAATAAACTATCACGATAACTAACTTGTTGAATCGTGGCTGTTTGGATGGTTAGTTTCTTTTCAAGTCAGGACGGTGAGGACTGAAGGTTGCTGACTGTGATGGAAGCTGAGAGAGATGGAAGCGGGGCAGCAGGCGGAGAGGAGGAGGAGGAGGGTGGTGATGAAAGAGAGCAAGAGGATAACACACACACACACACACACACACACGAACATGCAGGCACTTTTCACTGTCGTCCGTTAGTGCCTGCCACCGTCACAGTGGGGGGGCCGTGGCCTCTGCGTAGCCTGAGAATGCTAAAGGCTAATCCTACAGGAATGCTCCAGGAATGTGAAAGTTGAGTCAGGGATCGAACAAGAGAGGGGTGGAGGAGAGGCGGAGGGGGGAGAGAGAGGGAGAGAAAGACAGAAAGAAAAGGGGGACTTTAGAGTATAGGGTGGCATTCAGGAATAAATGAAATGAAAGAGAGAGAAAGAGAAAAGGGGGAGGAAAGAGGGGGGAGTTCAGAGAAGGTGGAGAGGCTGGAAGAAAAGAGAAGTTAGAGAAAAGGAACAAAGAGAGGAAAAGGAGGAGAAGATGGAGACAGATTGGCAGGAGGGCTGATTGCAGAGTGTCCTGTTTAAAGATAAATGCGGGGATGCTTTCTCTTTTCTCCATTAAGAGCAGTTGTCGTGGAAACAGGCCAGAAAACCTGCTGGATTGTTTTAACAGACATCTCCTGTTCTGCAGGTACACAAAGATCATACAGATAGTTTTTTCTCTCTCTGCTGGAGGAGTGTGAGAGCTTGTCTCGTCACGAAACAACTGAACTTTGTGCAGGATTTCGTAACAATGGCAGTTAGGTGCCGCCGTTGCAGCTTAGCTGTCAGGATGAGTCTCTGCTTGCCCTCATTTCCTGGTTCCTGTTACAAAGATGGTTTTTCCACCTCTCAACTGTGACGTATCCAAACCGGCACAGAATGGTATGTTCCTCTCATTGTGGTTTGTGCACTTTTGAGTCCAGGTCAAATATGCCTGAAAAGGTGCAGATAAGACTTCCCTGTTACACATTTGGCAACTGCTCCACTTTTTTAACAGAAGAATTTGTCACATGGAGCTTAGATATTTTTGTAGAAATATGAATGTAAGGATATTCAAAGGGAGAACTGCAGTTTAATGAGCTGCTCTTACTGCAGTGATATTTGAATGAATGAAGGAATGAATGAAACCTTTATTGCCCCGAAGGGAATTTATCTTGCACAGAGGACATTAAAAACCATACAGGACATCACATAAAACATTGAACAGTTAGTCTAGAATAAAAATCTTAAAATGATTTTACCTAACCCTTTTACGTATGGTGTCCACTACAGTAGACAGTTATTTGGAATTTTATACCCTTTAGGTTGCTGTACCATGTCCAACTACCAGGTGGTCAATTCCCAAACCTTTGTCTTAAGTTTCATAAAAATATAACCATGCACATTTTTAACATATCGAGACATTGCATCTTAAATCTAAGATAGCCAACAAAGGGCAAATTGGGTATTATGCCTTATTCAGATTTCACTTAAAGGGACTGTGAGGAGTTTCTAAGTAATTACAAAAAAGTCTCACTTTTAGATATATGCCTGATGGAAATACACACTTTAAGATGAGTTTTATAGCATCTAAATAGGTTATCTATAAATGCTATTTCTTAGCCTTCCGGTCAGGTTGGACAGGGCTGGACTGGCCTGGATACTCAACTTCGGGAACAAGACAATTAAAACTAGAGCAAATTTATATTATTCAGACACATCTTAGAGCACCGGGCTGTAAGCAGGGATATACAGCCGGCTACAAAACTACGATACTAAGTTTTCCAAAAACTGTTTGTTGTCACACATCAAAAACTACCACTACGTAACTAGAAAGAGATACATTACCTTATCGCTTTGCATCCTGTAAGTTGTTGAAAAAATAAGTTGTAAAGAAACGCAGACTTCTGATGAAGGTCCAAACTGCATTTTTATTAGCATCACAACAAACACACACACTTTGTCTTGTGGTGCGTTCCAGTTGTAGTCAGAAGTAGGAATTTCCGAGTTCCGAGTAGGAAACTACAACTGGAACATCCCCCGAGGTCAGAATTTCCTACTGGGTACTCGTCAAAACCTCGCCACCCCTGAGTTGACAATCGAAGATGGATGCCCCCAGTGTGAACAGTTATTTAGCTCCTTTAATAATCAATTTATTTGCACTTCTGACTGGGGTGTGTCGCTCTAGATCAGCTGTACACATAGTATTGTTAGACTTATATTTACAAAAATGCTGCCATAGTGATAATCACATTCTTCATGTGATATTTGTGAACAACAACGCAGGGCGTGCTAACAACAGCTAACAATAGCCTGGTAGATCGGTATGTATTTTTCCGACTTCAACTGGAACACTGATAAGTCAGAGATGATGTCACTCCCAGTTCCGAGGTTACTGGAACACAGCATTAAGACAGTCACTGTGAGTGCTCATGGGTAGCAGAGTCTTAATGTCGCCGGAAACAGATTCTCCTCATAGTCCCTTTAATTTTGTATGTTTATTTTAAAAATGCATAATTTGATTAAGCAGCAATAACTCATTCAGTTCAGATTTTGCTTCTTTGTTTAATTGACTCTTAACAAATGTTTGTCAAAGACGTGTTTGTGGATTTTCATTAAGTTCCACTAAATTGCTATTCATGCCGTTAATGCATGGTGCCCGCTGTAGAGGACAGATGCATAACTCCCTCAAAATATAATATGGAAAAATGACTTATTAACTTAACTTATTTTAAAGTTAAAAAAATTAAAGGCTATTCCTTTTTGATTAAATAATTCATGCATGAAAGGGTTAAATATCTTCATTACTGCAGGCAATAATGGCAGCAGCTCAATGCATTTTTACATGTAGACATGATCAAGACGATGTGCTGAAGTTCAAACCCAGCATCAAAATGGTGAAGTAAAGGTGATTTAAGTGATATGGTTGTTTGTGTCACGTGTGCAAGTCTGGATATTTGAGAAACTGCTGATCTACTGGACAAATATCTCCAGGATTAACGTAGAACATAGGCCTTCCATGTGTGAGCGAGAATACCTCATTTGATGCCAGAGAGGTTGGAGATGTTAGAGCAGCAAAAGTTACATAATTTGTCTCAACCAAGATATGCAGGCTCTCATTTCTGAATTCATTTCATGTCAAATACTGAAGCAGCTGAGCCACAGTAGCAGAAGACCACACTGGGTGCCACTCTAGTCGATTAAGAATGGGAAACTGAGGCTACAGTTTTCACATGCTTACTGAAATTGGATTAAGGAGGATTAGAAAAATGCCCCTTCTCTGAAGAGTCTGGATTTCTTCTGGGACATTCAGAGGGTAGGGGCAGAGTTTGCCATCAACAACATGAAAGGGTGGATCCACCCTGCCCTGTATCAACAGTATAGCCCCCCAGTGGTGGTGTAATGGTTTGGGGGGCATTTACATGGCACAAACCTAGCATGAACAAAAACAGGATTCTTGAACATGACATTGAGTTCATGGTACTCCAGAGGCCTGCAAAGCCATAAAATCCGAATCAAAAGAATATCTTAAAGATGAAATGGGGATGGGTGATTTGCGTCACTCATATGCAGTCTACAGATGTGAAGCAAGTGTGTGTTGCTATGACATCAATATGGGCCAGAATTTAGGAGGAAAGTTTCCACCAACCAGGAATCAGCAAAGTGTACCTAACATGTGACCTGTGAGGGTAGACTGTAGGGACATGATGACACACCAATATATTGTAATTTAGCCTCTGACCACTAGTTGACAGCAGGTATTAACCATTTTCCTCCTCGTCTCTCCATCACATTTAGTGTTAATATTTCTGTCACTGGGAAGAGAAAACGTTTACTTATGTTGCAAAGACCATGCTTTTTATAAATGACATTGCATTTATTATGCTTATAATATTGTGGTGCCAAATAGTAAAAATATTCTAAGTTTACAAGATATAAGGATTCATGCCGATATGCCAAACTCATAACTGCTGATACAGATATTGAAGCGGAACCCATTTTGCCAGGAGCAGAATTTCTTTTCAACACTATCAATTTCCTGAACAATGATATGATGTTTGCTGATTTTACAAAAGTCTGCCACAGTTTTCACTTGATATGATTTAGAAGCCTGTGATAAATATCAGATGATTTTACAAATATTCAAAGTACATAGCAAAAAAGGTCCTCTGTTTTATTTTTAAAACATTTAAATTTTTATTTAACATAATGACAAAAATGTTGAATATTACAGATCAGTGGCTTATAATTGCAGTTTAAATATAATTAATAACCTCTTTAAAAAACTTTTATCTTTCTCTGTACTGGTAATGTTTAATAGAAACATGACAGCAGGCATCTGTCATCTGCAGAGTCTGTATTAAACTACACAATAGCGCTATCTGTGGGGTTATTTTAATCCAGAGGAAATTGTTTTTTTAACTTCTATCGGTCTCAAACAATTAAAAAAATAAAATGTTGTCATGGTACAAGGGTGATCAGTTCTCCCTGGTGTTTTTAATTCAAAACTTTTCTTACAAAGCTGAGAGAGAAGTAAATCCTCTTTGTTCACCCTTAAGCTAAAGCAGCTGCTATCTTTGGGCTACCGCAAGACTGAACTAAGGGGAAACTGCACACCGCTAGGCAGAAAGTGTCGTACTGGTGTGCAGTTGGAATTTTTAAGAAAAACTGTGTCATGTGGATGGAGATTTAAACCAATATTTTGACTCTCAGTCAATCTGATTGGGTCATTTAGTAGCAAATAGATACATTGATAAACATGTATGTTTTTTAAACCTTTGATTGTCACCCCATATAGAAATGCAGACCACATCCATTGATTTTTAGGCCCCATCCACACAAAGCCAAACCGAGGTCTAAACGCATACGTTTTTTGCCATATCTGCGTATCATCCATACGAAGACGGCGTTTTGGGGGTCTGTAAACGATCATTTTTGAAACCAGGTTCCAGAGCGGAAAGATTTTGAAATGCTGTATACGCAGCTTCGTGATTACTGGCTTTCCACAACTTTTCAGATAGGTTTACGTCATATATCTTCATTGACACGCTTGCGCCACATGCGGCAACGACAATGGCGGCGTACATGAAGCATATGTACCGATGAAGCTAGTGACCCTATTATCCCTGTTGCAGCAAAATCTCCTTCTTCTCAATCACCACCGAGTTGAACAAACAGTTATCAAGGACACATTACAGCACTTTAGGATCACTTTATCACAATCTCTGTTTACAACTCTTGCTGCAAGTGCGCATGCCCACTGTTTTTTCGTCTGTTTCCGCTTGTTTTTGTCATATCGTTACAGCAGCCCAAGAGGTCTGGCATGGGATCTACAGCGTTTTGATGCGTATCGAGTGCATTCATATAGACGCACACATTTTCTGAGACGCCTTCATTTTTATGACGATCGTTTTGGAAACTATCAAGCGTTTTGTCTTCGCGTGAATGGGGCCTTAGTTGTTTGTCCTACAACTATCTTAAAATGACAATGATGACACTGATTTTGGTTATTCTTTTGAGGTCTTCAGTCATTTGTTTCCTCTCATGCTGGCCTCATCGCCAATATTCTCACAACTAACAAGTAGTATTTTTTTTTCAAATGTTTCTGCACGAGAGAAGCATCAAGTCCTATTCAAAACACACATGTATAATCAAAAATATGCCTTATTTAGTCTTTTTTGCAGTTTTTCCAATTCCTTCCCAAATTGTAATAATACCTCTATTCACCATCTTTCCTTTTTCTTCTGTTATCTGTGTTGATGAGTAATCCTCTCTGTTCTGCTCATTTGTTGACTGTTTACAGTTTGTCATTCATAAAGGTTTGCTAACGTAACCTATTTCTCGTGTTTTCTCACTTATGAAAAGAGGAATTGTAATGTCCCACACACAATGCGCAACCTCCTGACGTTTATGAAAACCCCTCTTCGAATTTCCCCAAAACACATGTGAGAGATTGTACTGCGAGATACGTTCAGTTACCTGAAAAGCAGGTGTGTCTGTTTGTGTCTGCATGCTGAAGTTCAAGAGCATGTGTTTGGAGAGTTGTCCACACTGCAGATATGTGTGTGTGTGTGTGTGTGTGTGTGTATGTGTGCCTTTTCTTTGTCTGTTGGCTCTTGTGCAAGAGTAATTACACTTACAGTTACGGTTACAGTTAAACTTGCTGACAAAACACAGCAGGCAGAGCTGGAGAGATGCAGCTGCTCCATTATCTTTATGTGCGAGTGAGTGTGTTAGTGTGGGTGGATGTGTTTGTGGATGTTTTTTATGCAAATGTGACAGAGGATGGATAGAGGGTGTAAATGCTCTGATAAGAAAGAGACAGAGAGTCATTTTTCAGGAAATAAATTAACTGAATAGAAATGTTGAATATACAGCCTCGTATGAATGGGGCTAATAGAGAAGCACAGATGTAAACACACAGAATGAATCCATGTGTGCTGCTGGTGGACGTTATGGTTTATGAGGACTGTTGATCTGTATTTAGGTATTTATATATTTGCAGGAGGGCTTTTAAAGCAGGTCAGAATATCTTACCGGTTAAAGTTGTCCCTTAAAGTCAACAAAATTAACTGCTAATTCAAAAGGGGCCAACAGCCTCCACTGAGTAAATAAGCTCAACAGGATGTGATTACATAATTACAACTGCAAATTGAAGTTGACACTTGAGCTGATAGCAGACACGCAAGCTAATACCTGTGATCCTGTGATGTGGCAGCTTGAGGGCCACATCAGGCCCCCCACAGCTTCCCATCTGACCCCAGAAGGTTATCAAATTCTGAAAATGTAAGCAGGGAATTTTGTTGTGCTTTTAAGTTTTATGTTGTTGTTGCAGCCTCCCCGACTGACATAATTTAATCAGAAAGGAGTTCATGTTTGATCTCTTAGCCAATAACAGCAGATATTCCAATCCAGTTTATTTATACAGCACATTTTAAAAGTCAGTCAAGCTTACCAAAGTACTGCATAGTGACTACCAATCACAAATAAAAAAGCAGAATTAAATAAAATACAGTAAACACATGAAAAACTAACAAATAATGAAAATCCATTAAAATCAAAAAATGAAAAAAAGACACGAACAAAGCTGTATTAATCAGAATAGTCTTATTGTCATGTACATTTGCACATACAAGAAATTTGACTTGTTAATTGGTGCAAAAAAAAACACTCAATATATGATAAGAATAATAATTTAAATCTCAATAATAAGAAAGTACAAGTAAAAACATTTGAAAATATTGCATATAGAATTAAGTAGGGCGGCTAAAGAAATATTCCTTTTTTAAAATATTAAATATTTTATACAATAAGCACAAAAACATGAAGGTATAAACAGAAGATGCAATAAATTAACTGTCCCATGTGTAAAGACTGGTACAGTTCAATGTAGATAACGGTGTCATGTAAATGTATTCATGTAAAAAAAAAAGTATAAGTGAAAATATGTTTTAAGACACCTTCTAAAAATAGCTAAGGTAGAGGAAATTCTGATTTCAGAAGGTAAGTCATTCATGGGCAACAACAAACAATATTTAATCACCTCTGGTTTTTGATCTGGCTTCAGGGATGATGAGGAGAAACTGCTCTGTACACCTAAAAGATCTTGTGAACTGTTAAAAGATCAGATGTGTAACAACTCAATTCCAAGATACAAAAAAACATACTGTATAATCTTAAAATGGCTTCTAAAAAGAACCATCAGCCAATAAAGAGAGGCCAGGATTGGAGTGATATGTTCCTACTTCCTTGAACATGTTAAAAGATGAGCTGCAGCATTTTGGACTTACTGTCCATGTCTGATGAAGGTCTGAGCTACGCCTACACAAAGTGACAGTAATCTAAACATGTATAAATAAAAGCACAAATCACTTGCTCAAAATCAACAGATAAAAAAACAGGTGTATGTGGATTAAAAGTCAAACCCTGAGATCAAAAACATGACACCTCAGAGTGAAGTTATCCTTGCAGTGCAGCTGGATCAGCCTGATTTAATGTCTGTAATATGGTCCCAATCTGCGACGACTGTAAGTGGCCTAAAGTAGCAGCCTTTAAGAGCAGGAGGAGGGGGAAAGTACAAGAGCAAGCAACTGCACGCACAGAGACTAGCACTGATGCTAACCGCTTCAGAAGCAGTTTTATCAGATCTGGACCATATTTTGTTACTAATTGAAAAACACATAACAACACTACAAACTTCGCTGGAGAAAGGATGTTTTTTCTACATTTTTATCATGTTTTAATGTTTTAGTAAGAGTTTGTTCTACCACGTGGCTCATGTTCTGTCCTTTACACCGTGATAATGGCGCCCACCTACTACATCATCCAAATGAGCTGTAATGAATGAATGGCTGCGTTCGAAATGGTGTACTACTCGTACTACTCATACTAACCCCGCCCCCATATTGAGTATGCAGTGCGTTCACACTGTACAGTATGCAAATTTTGTGTATGTGAGAAATGCCCGGATGTATACTCAATCGGCTTCGATTTCTGAGTATGGAGCAGAGCTTGCTTCACGTACTGCTTCTGCCCCACAATGCATTGCGCACTTCTGACGTGGAAAGACGAAATACATAATGGAGACAGCCAGCAGCAGCTTCCAGCGCCAACCACAAAGCTCTTATAAATGTCAGTTATTTAACTTTTGGATTGACGTTTGAGTTTATGCGCTGCTCGACGACCAGTCAGCCTACCAACTGGATACACAGATGTTTGTGTTAATTTTTTTCATCCACTGCTGCTCGGTTTGTGTCATGCAGCTGTTGATAATGAAGACACTTTGCAATAACTTGGAAACGTGAAGGGGGGGCTGCTGCTGCCCGGTGTTTATGGTACATAGACGGAAACACCCACCAAGCGGACGCTTCGGTCTCCGAAAACAGCGAGACAAATTGAAAACAGTCGCTATATCAAACAATTGGGCTCATAGTCGTGATGTAAATACTTACTTTCTAGCTAGAAAATATATTATTACTGAATGAATTTGTAGTTTTTCCAGGATGCAGTCGTTTTCTGTTGCTTGTGGTCGGACTATTTTAATTTTCCCAGTGCTGCTTCCCGGCCGGCATGAAATGCATTCTGGGGTATTAAGTATGCATCTGTGTGTAAACGCTCGGGCAGCCGCGGCATACTCAGATCATCTTTGAGTATTCAGTATGCAGTATGCACTGATTGAGTAGGTAAGTAGACAGTAGGCTGTATGCCATTTCGAACACAGCCAATGTGATAAATGGAACAATCATCCAACACCCGCTGGATATGCTTTTTAAAGTTTCTGCCCATTTACAAATACTTCTGTTGGGCTCTTTCCCAAATGGACTAGTGAAATATATTAAACGACCCATCTGGTGTATCAGGTTTGAATTAAGTACCCAGGATTTCTCAATTGGCTTTATATGGCTGGCAGCGAAGTTGTGAAAGAGACTAAGATACATTTGATTTAGTACAAATTTAGATATTTAACCAACAATATGTCACTTTGACCAAAACATTATTGTTTCTGTTTATTTTAAAATCTGACCCTTTATGATGTTTGTCAAGAAAAAATGGCTCTTGTACAATAAAGTGATAGCCCCTGCATTTACAGAATGTTATCAGGCTTTTTTTTTCAGTTAAGATCCAGCATTGAAATGTTGAAGACAGAAATACAAAATAAAGGAAGTTGATGTGTATTGAAATGTACCACTAAAAGGCCATTAAGATGTATCATTATACAGAGGAAGTCTTGTATTTTGTAATGACGCTAATACGGTTAAAAAATACTTATGGTAATGTAGTAATAATTGATCATTTGTAACAGGGAAAAAATCCCCTGCATGGCCGTGCAGCTGCTGTCTGCTGGTATGTTTGGACGTGTGTGTATGATGAGTGTGTCTGCTGGCTGTCAGGAAGTGCTCTCATCATTAGGCTGGCTGCCTTGGTGTGCCTCTGTGGTCACCGGATTCCCCCAGAGACAAACTCCCTCGCTCACTCAAGGACAGACATCAGACTTTAAAACAATACCACCGAGAGAGACCCACAGAGAGAGACAGAGAGAGCATGTAGGGAGGGAGGGCTAGCGATAAATAGTAAATGTTTGAAGCCGGCTGAGAGTAAGTGGGAGAGGAAGACAGCAGATGGAAACTGAGCGGCGATGAGAGATTTTAAGAGGGAGGGATATGAGGGGAGACAATAGGACAGGCTGGGACGCACGGAGTCATGCAGTTGGAGGAAGTCCCCTAATAAAAGGTTTCCTGTCTTCGCTGAGCATCTCTAGTCTCTGACGGCTTTTCACCAAGGCCTGCTTGACACCAATTAAACCTGTTCTCTGTCTAAGACCCCCCTCATCCCCCAGGACATAACAGACAGACAGCCATGCACATGATGGCTGAGAGCTGGGTGAGAGGACTTCCTATGTACGGATACAATATAAACACAGACACACCAACATATGCAGACAGTCAACACGAGTGCACACACACTGGTAGCACAGTAGAGGCGTTTTCTGTGTTCTTCTTCAGTGTTTTACAATTCTGATAGATGACAATCATGAGGGCAGGGCTATGTCCACACATAGGTGGGTATTTTCAAAACAGAGCTTTTCCATGTGTTTTGTCCACATGTAAACAGTGTTTTAGGACACTGAAGATGCTTATTTTGGAAAACTCTGTCCAAAGTGAAGATTTATGAAAAGTCGTTCCATGCCTCTCTGTGTGGGCAGGGAAATCAGAGTTTTAGGCCAGAAACATCCCGATTTATGCTGACCTGTCCGTGGGGTGATTCCACATTACATGACATTCTCACTTTTGTTTGCAAATGTTGCACTAGACATTATTAAACTATCGCCATGGCAGTGCTGATAACTACACTATTTACTGTACATTCCAACACCTTTATCGTGATGCTGCTTTAAAAACACTCAGATGATGCAAACACTTCTGACATTTTGAACAACGTTATTGTTTCACAAGTGACCGTTTTGACTGGTGACCCATGACCACTTGCTCTTTGGTTGCCATGGTCATAACAGTTGTCATATTGTAAAGTGTTTGATTACAGGATTAAATAAAGGTTATCAGATGTCTCAAACTGAAATCTAAACAAAGTAATTTTTACTCAACATGCCTGCCATTGCTAGTTAACTTAACTATACGTTAAACCATAGCACCAGTCAGGCTTTTTGGTAGGAATATTGTGAAAAAATAACTGCTTTGGGAAAAAGGAGCAAACCATGGACATAGTTATAGGGTAATAAAGGTGACAAGCAGAGTGTACACAGTGATGTTTGCAAGATTTTGCTTTTTGGTCTGCGCAAAGATACTGTCAAAACAACATGAGTGTGGATGGAAATATTTTTTTAAAACATTTAATATCCACTGATGTGAGGACATAGCCTAAGTCATATTTATTTTTATATTGGGGACTTGGGTAAAATCCCAAATCACTTGACCCTTTAGTCCGGTTCATTTCATCTGCCTAGCGTCTACACTTTGTTTAGAACATATGCAAACACATAGACCATGGCAACACACCCATGCACATACAGTATTTCATGGCCATGCACTGATAAAGACATGTCAGAGGAAGGGGCTCCACATGAGGGGGCTTTGGTGCTGTTGGTTTAGTAACTAGCTCAAGGCCACCTCAGCAGGTCTCTATCGGTCTATGAGAAGTGAACCATCCCAACAAGTCCCTACAGACCAAGCTAGACTCAATCATGACATTGTTACTAATCTTCATTTTTTCAGCGGTACAAAACAACATACGTATGTTTAAATCCCATGAAAACCTTTAGGGAATTGAGATTTAAATGTATGCTGTAAATTTTCAACCCTTTGGACTTTAAGCAGAACCCAAGTCATTGTATAAATCACACAATGCCAGACCATTACCTTAGGCATGTTTGTTTGGTGATAGTGGAGAATCCCTCCCCTTACATCACCGCTAAAACAAAAATGTACACATTTATGAATTATGTAATTTCATTATAATGAATAATATATATGTGCGTGAATAATTCCTCAAATTGGGAAGAAAGGGGACAGAAAAAAATCCAAATTATCAAAACATAGATAAACAATAAGCCAAAATTAGCTTCCAGATGATGATGATACCGGGATCATTATTGGCTGTCAGGATCACCCAATACCTCAGGAGAAGTGTTTCAATTAAAAAGTGATATTCTGATAAAGTTTACACAAAATATTAAAAGAAAAGAAGATGTCTGTTTTATTTATGTATTTATGTTTTTTTATTTATTGTAAGTTATAGTCACTTTGGTGCACATCTGACAGACAGTTGCTCCTTTCTGGGTTTCTATCAGGGTGGGCTTTGTAGAAGTGTAATTGGGGCTTGTTTCCTCATTGCTTAGTGCATGTAATTGAAAAAAAAATGATGATAGGTATTTAAAAATTGACCTGGTTTAAAATATTTTGTTGGCAGTCAAGACCATCAATGACTCCATGGTGTAGAGCTGTAGGAAGGGTTTCTTACCCCCCTGGGGAGGCATTTAATGAGTGGGTTACATCACAAGAAAATGATCAAATACATGTTGTGATAGAGAAAAAAATTGACCTTTTCTAAAACTCCCTTATATAACTTATTTTTTTTTAAATAAGACAGATTTTTTTACATTTAATATCTGGCAATATGTCAGTAGTTTCCACCAAAAATCTCCCATATAGTGGAACACATTTTTTAATAAACTTTTAAGAACATCAGTACTTACTAAATTGTCTTTCCCAACTGTAGTTTCAGTGTGGAGCAGAGTTTAATATGCACTGATCCTATAAAAATATACAAGAGAGGTATACTTCTGAGTGCTCTATTTGTGTGGCCCTACGATTCAGGAAGATCCATGATGACTCAGCTTAGGATAAAGGATTTGGATGGCAGATTACAGAAAAGGGGGTTTGGTCTGGTGGAGGCGGGGGTCGATGCGGATTGGAAATTGGGCCCAAGCCCGGCACAGCATGCCACGCTCCAGGCTTCATCCAGGCCTGCTTCAAAGAGCCCTGAAATCTCTCAGAGCCACTCAGACAAATTATAGTAATAAACAACAAGTCGCCCCCCTGATCTCACCCGCTTCACCTCCCAGGGGGAAAACAAACGGCCCAGGATCCTGTCGCCCTGGTGACTGAACCCTGACCAGCCCGCCCAGCCTCTGACCGTCTGTTTCCAAGTTTGTTTGTTTGTTTGTTTACTCAAAGACACAAGAGACTGCGGCAGCAGGGAGGGTTATCTTCACAGGGCTCAGAGAGGGCTGAAAGGACTTGGGAAAAATAGAGCTTCTAATTACATGTGATTTAGTTTATCCTGGGGTATTAGGGGTCCGGCGTATTTGATTGGGAGATATAAGCTGGACTGTGAGTGGTCCATAATAACTGACCGGCCTACGGGAAAGCTGGGTGTGCTCTGTACAATTGTCTGCTTACTGTAAAAACTCTTAATTTCCTCCGTACTATACACAGCAGGGAAGGTCACAGTTCTCTCCGGTCTAACCCAAGAGAGAGAAGAGTCCAATTTTGGGTTTACTCATTGAGCACTTGATTGATTGTCTTATTGTAATGATAGCGTTCGAAATAACTGCTTAAATACAGCACATTACATTCAAACTAGGGTTGTTAGAAGTTCACCACATTATCTTAAATACTGCAGAATGGCAACATATTGATCCTTTAGTGAGCAAGGATTTTTACATTATATTACTACAAACAGAGATCCTGTGCAGAACGAGACTCACTGCCAAAACTTTGCAAACTACAAACAACAGGGAGATTATAATCTGTAGTGAACTATTTACAGACATCAAACATTGTTCTACCATTGATGGGCAGCTTGCACAACAGCAGAAAAAAATAGTCAGCAGGCAGAAACCTTGAGCAGGACCAGATTCATTGTTGACAGGATCACGGACTCCTGTCACAACCTCATAGTTTATGAATAAAGATGGGGCTCATGAAGATTATGTACCTGACAGACATTTAATTATAACATTGACAGGCACTTTGTACAACTAAGGAGACACTTAATTTTGGTTGAGGTGCACTAAAGTTCCATTAACTGCAAACCCTTGAAACAGTGGATTTTAAAGCTGTATAAGAAAATCAATGTTAAAAAATCAGTTTTCAAATAGCTGTAAGTTTGGTCTTCAAACTTCCCTACAAGCATATCTGGACTTACCACAGGGCAATCCTTGACACATAATTTGAAAACCACTGCACAAACCAAGCACATAATATATTTCTGATGAACCTTATCTCAGTGCAAAAACAAAACCCCAGAAAGGAGCAAATAGTAGGTTAATGCTGTCAGATACTTCACTGAGGCTAAAATGTTACTTTCCCTTGAAGTTTTGTGGACTCGGACAATCATCGGTTATCTTTTTACACTGAGCATAAGCGAAGACAATACAACTCAAAAATATCAAGAGTTTGTTTGGTCTGGGAAAAATTTCATGGATGTGAAAGCAACCAAAGTGAAAAGCAGTCGGAACAAAGAGTCTCCCATTTTTCCCGGCGGTCTTTTACACTTACTTGATCAGAATGTCCTTTACAGCCTCCCAACAAAAATACTGAATAAATGTGACAACTGAAAGTGATTCTGGTACAATCATGAAGTAGACTGCTCCAAAAGCACAAGCCTCTGACAAGGCATTTCAGAAATTGTTCAGCAATTTATATGGAAAACTACCCTATCTTGGAATGTCAATAAAACATTGAAAAAGTCCTGGGTCTAACCGTCTTTGCAGAGGTAACTTTCATCTATTACAACCTATTATGCTTATGAAACCTGTACTCTGTTAAAGCCTTATCATTCCAGTGCATTTTGGTACAGATGCAATAAATAGGTATTTTCAAAATCAGAAACCTCATGCAGAACCAGACTCAAAAACCATATGTCATACAACTTTAGGGGACAATTACCTTGTTGTTTCATGTACAAGGACCTAACATTATTTTACCATGAGCATGTACTTTGTGACAGTTGCAGTGTTAAATTGTAAACAGACAGAAACCTTGCACAAGAAGACTAGACTTCATTGTTCAGACCAGGCTGCACTTAGTTTTGTATTGACTTCTCTATTGTCCAACACATTTCTGCCATAAGCACCAGTTGATAACATTACCAATGAATGCTTCTTCTAAACAAAATTAAACTTCAACTAGAACCAGTTTTATTGGCAAAAAAAAGCCACGACCTCTTAGATTTTGATAAGTTGTGCTCCATAATGTGTTTGGAGAGCCACCATTTGCCAGCCTCAAATAAAAAAAATCCTCTCTAAATGCAGAATCCTTGTGCAAAACCAAAATCACTAGTGGGCAATGATTGCCACAACTTTATGTAGGTTCAACAGGCCATGTTGTGTTCATTTGAAGACATTACTTAAGAGACATTGTGTTTAATAGCAACATAATTATTTCAAGAGAGGCAGTTTGTTAAATTGGCAAGAAAAATGTACTTAAACCAGGAATGAAGATAGTTCTCTGCCAGGACTGAATAACGCAAGGAAAGACCAAAGAAAACAGAGAGACAATCAAACAGTGGGACATAATGTACAGTGAGCAAGGCACGCTAAGTGGCTTTAGAGAGAAAACGCAAGGTACAGAAGGTCTCACCCCAAACTATTGGCAGGTATTTGCCAAGTACTGTTCGGAGATGACCAAAGATTTTTTTTCACACATGCAGTTTGTTCTTATGAGCCAATTGTGATGTGTTTGGAGAGGTTTGAAAACTTATATCAATTTAATATTTGGGATTTTTGTAATACTGCAGGGTTTGAGCGAAACAAATCTTAAAAGTGGCCCAAAATGCAATAATAAGTACTTTAGGAGACATAGTTAAATGACTTGTAAAATACATGTGAAATCAGGAGGGGCTGAAAGATCAAGACGAAACTTCAGAGATCATCCCCTCCCGTGCTTTCCGTCTTTTCCCAGCCTTTCGTGTCCAAAGACGGCGGTAAACCCATAGAATGTATTAATAGGGAAAGAAATGCACCACTCATATACTGATGCAGCACTGGAGGTCTTTACCTGCCGTCCAATGCCATCAGAGCTTAGAAGGTGTGGAATTTGACAGGGCAATAACTCACGACCATCCACTGTAGCTCACATGGAACTGCTAACCGAAAAACCCAAGAAGGCTCGACTGAAAAAGTGGGCAATCAATCACGACTCTCTTCTTTTATCTGGTTTAGCTAAGAGGAAAGCCAGATAAACACTCTCTGGTACCATTTCTCCAAGGTCAATCCCTGTGTGACACCAAAGGCTAGCTCGGAGATCCACCAGACATTGAGGTGAGAAAGGGAGATAGAGAGAGCCACAGATGGAGAAAAGAGGGATGATAGATAGATTTGGAGTCGCAGGACCAAAACATAAATGTTTAAGTTCAGGAGCTGAGTGGGGAGTGTACTTCCCAGAGCCTCGCTGCGGCAGATCAATCATGCTAATATCAGAGCGTCATGGGAGGAATGTCAACAGCACTCACCTCTAACCCCATGTGTGAAGGCATTACAGTGGAGCTGTGACCCCCTGATTCTCCTCATGGCGACCTCCAGGCAGCCCCGCTCTAATGGAGATTTTATGGAGGTGTTCCACTTTATAGAGACTCTGGTCTTGACTGAGCAGCTCTGGGAACCAGATGTGTTATATGAGCAAAAGTGAGCCAATTACTTGAGACACTTCTTTCAGGTACGGGGGCTAATATGTCAATTAAACTTAACTCAAGGCAAAGGAGAGGACTGATGTTATAAACTAAAAACTTGTGATCCTATGGTACAAACCCTGCTTTCAGTGAAGTGGGATGTTGTGTAAAACATAAAAAAACAACAATGATTGACAAATAATTTTCGACTTCTTTTCAGTTAAATACAATACAAAGACAAGGTATTTAGTTTTCAACAAGATTTTCTTTTTTACAAATATTTACTCATTTTGAATTTGTTGCCTGCAACATGTTCCAATAAAACTGGGCAGGGGGCATGTTTACCACTTTGTCACATCACCTTTACTTTTCACAACACTAAATAAGCATTTGGGGACTGAGGACAATAACCACTGAGGATTGAAAGGAGGAATTCTTTTCAATTCTTGCTCAATAGTACAGGGTCCTTCTTGTCGTATTTTACACCTCATAATGTGGCAAACAATTTCAATGAGAGACTGCTAACGGACAGTCTAGTGACGGCCTTTTTTCTATATGAGGCTACATTGTTGTAACAAGTATGAACGCAGAATGAGGTCTGTCATGGACCTGCCGAAATAAGGAGGGTCTTCCCTTCCCCTATCACTTTGATAGCAGCATGTGTTGTTTCAAAACCTGTATGTAGCTTTTAGTCTGTGACTTTACAGATTTGCAAGTTACCCATGCCATGGGCTCTTGGTCCTTTTTCCTCTTTATAGGGCATGATTTGCATGATTATCAACTCATTAGACCACCGCACACTTTTCCACTTTGTGTCTGTCCATTTTAAATAAGTTTGGCCCAGAGAGGGCAGCAGTGTTTCTGGGTGTTGTTGATATGAGTTTTGCCATGCATTGTATAGTTTGAACTGGCAAGTGTAGATGAAGCAACAAACTGCCACAGCAGACAATGGTTTTAAAAGTGCCCCTGAAAGGGAAATACCCTTTACAGAATGATGTTGATTTTTAATGCAGTGCCCCCTGAGGGACTACAGATCAAAGGCATTCAATGTTGGTTTTTAGCCTTACTGCCTACACGCAGAGATTTCTCTGGATTCTCTAAATCTTTTGATGGTATTATGGACTGTTGATAATGAAATCCCATTATCCTTTGAAATGATACATTGACAAATGTTCTTAAACTGTTGGAGTATTTGCTTACAAAGTTGTGCACAAAGAATCAACCCCGCCCCACCCTTGCTTGTGAATGACTGAGCCCTTTGGAAATGCCCCTTTTATACCCAATCATCACATTCACCTTTTGCTAATTAACCTGTTGAATGTTACAAACAGGTAAATTTTTTGGCTTTTCTCAACTTCTTTTGTATGCCTGTCCCAGCTTTTTTGGAAAGGCAGGCATCATATTCAAAATGAGTGAGTATTTGAAAGAATAATTACGTTTATCAATATGAATATTAAATATATTTTCTTTGTGATGACTTTAATTGAATTAAATGATCCAATTCCCTATTCTGTTCTTATTTACCCTTTGCACAATGCCCCGGCTTCATTGGAATTGGGTTTTGAAATAGACCTTTACCTTTGCTGTCCACATGGAGACAGGAAAATACATTGTGATGACATGCCAAGAACCAAGATGTAAAAAGAAAAAGTGTGAGAGCGAGAGATAAATATGTGAAACACTGAAAGGAATGATGGAGCAAGACTGATAGAGTTAGAGCATACAGAGAAAGAGAGAGAGAGAGATAAAAGAACAAGAAAGAGAGGCAGAAAAAGAGATGAGAGATCAAGTGTCAGGTCCACTGTGGTCCATTTTGCCCGGAGACAGCTGCAGCCACAACTGACAAATCCAGAGGGGCCCCCGCTTCTATAGGCACCGGGGAAAGCACCGGGAATTATCCAGCGTCTCAGCTCTGCTCCTTGGGGAACCTCGCTCTCTCTCTTTCTCTCTCTTTAGTGAGTTACTGAGGGAGGAGGAGAGGGTCACAGCCAGTTCCACCTCCAGTGCCTCTGCTGATACCCTCCTTTGACTTGCCTTCCTAGCCTTGCAGTCTTAAACCTGGGTGAAAAAATCCTTGAATTCAGGGCATAAACCCCCCTCCCCCCCTCTCTCCCTCACTTCCCCCCATCCTCCACACGTCCTCTCATAATGATTTGTGTTTGTGAGTGTGCGAGTATGTGTTTTAAAAGGACATGGAAGCAGCGGTGGGGGCAAGTGTGAACAGCTGTGATGTATTGTCGTCTGGGGCATGATAATATACCCATGTCATTAGGGGCTGGATGCTGCTAACGTGTACTCGTATGTGTGTTAGGGTGGCTTTAAAACATGCTAGTCATAGTTCAAAGGAGGCCACGGCTTCTACCTGCTGCGCCTGTAAATAGGTGAATAAAGTGGATTGAATGCAGGGCAAAAAAAAGAAACAGGACCAGGTTACGGATATTAGCAAGAAAATGGGCTATCAGGTAAAAGTGCGTGTTAGGAGAAGGAGGGTGGGGGCAGTAGCTGGAAGGGTGAGAAAAAGGTAGACATAGGGGGAGTTTTTGATGTTCGTTGAGGGAGTGCAGCAGGGGAGCGCATCGTAATGTATCTATTGAAGTTCAGGCCTCTGTGTTGGATACACTACATCTGTACCCCATTTCCCTCTTTCCCCCCCAGCTGTGCACCCTCACGTGTACAGGAACAATAAGACCCGGGCCCATAAATTCCCTCACTCCCTCACTCCCTCTCTTCCCATACATCCATCTCAGTTAGCGCCCATGTTCATCTCTTTTAACCCTCGACACTCAAACAGTCTCCATCCCAGCAAGCATTTTTGAGGTTCTTTTTTCATATACACACCTCTTAAAATTTCTGGGAAATTTCAGGTGGCTCCCTGAGTTGGTCGAGGTGCGTGATGTTAAAAGGATGACACAGAATGGGGCATGGAGCAGATTAGTACAAACCTAAAGGGTTATTCATGTATGTACAACACTCATGACAATGTAATACATTTTGAGGATTGGTCGTGACAGTTGATTTTTTTAAAACATTTTTTCATTCCAACTAGCCCCCTGCATTATTTTATTGTCCCCCTACCTCTCCATCGCCCAATAGAAGTACGATTAAACTAAAAATGTTTAGAAAGCACAAACCTCCACCAAGGCATTTCTGACACTGTTAGCCATTGTTATTATGGAAGTTGCACATTTGTGAGACCATGGAAACCATGGACTGTTAAGCAACTGAAGTCATACATCAAGCAACAATGGGAAATATTTCTACCTAATAGCTTTAAAATAATTAGTGTCCTCACTTCCCAAAGCTTATCGAGTGATATTCACAGAAAAGGCGACATAACGCAGGGTTAAACATCACTGTCCCAACTTTTTTGGATGGCATTGCAGGCAGCAAAGTCAAAGTTAGTTAATATTTGTAACAAATATTAACTAAGTTTATCATTTTTCACATTAAATATAATGTATTTGCCGTGTATTAAATTTAATATAGAACAACAAAAGATAAGCAAACCACTGTATTCTGTGTAATCTATGATTTGATGCCCTGGCTCTAATGGAATTGGGTTTTGGATCTGAACAAACAAAATATAAATAAATAAAGGCAGGTAAAGCTATAAACCGTCATGCAATATAAATAATTCATTTTTTTTCAACAACAAATTGGTAGAAAGGTGATGGTTAAAATAATTATTACATTAATAATTGTTCATTACTCAGTTTCCACTTCAAAGAACAGTCCATAAATAAATACATAAAAAATGTTTTGACCAAAACACAAACTACTGTGACATGTTGACATGATTTAACACAAAGCACTCTTGTGTCATGAACAATGTTCCCTGAAAATATGACCAAAATCCATTCAGAGCTTTTTGAGTTATCAGGAGAAATGTGTAAAACTGACTTGTCACACAACGATAACACATCTGTATTACAATCACCACCAAAATCAAGCAACTTCTTCCTTGTATGGTCCAAAATTCCCTGAAATTTAATCAATATCTATTTAGTACTAACAAACAAACAAATTAAACAAATGCTGTCAAGAACAGAAGCTCTTGGGTGGAGGTAATTACCCTGAAATTTACCAGCTGCCCCCCTTGTTTTCTCCCCCTCCACCATTTCTCACTGAGAAGAAGGTCAGGGAATTATCTGGACAGGTCACCCAGGTATTTTCAAGAAAACATCAGGGTCATGTGTGTCAGAAGGACTTTAGAAACTCAGACACTAACATAACATTATGATTACACAACACATAGCATAAAGTGACAGAGAAAATGATATTGAATGAATGCCAATACTAAAGTTTTTCAAGATGATACGATACCAATACTTTCAGCAGCAGTGTTTTATTAACAACTTGAGACTAATATCCCCTAAAATGCACATGTAATATCTTTGAATGAAATTCATTCTTCATTTTCCAAAGAACAAAAGCACATAAACTAAACAGTCAGGATCATTAGATCTTAAAAGGAAGTGTAATTTTAAACCTTAATACAAATACATAGTTCAGTTGAATTTTTACCATTGTAAATTTAAAGAGGCTATGAGGAGTTTCCAAGTAATTACAAAAAAATCTCACTTTTAATATATGCCTGATCGAAATGCACACTTTAAGATGAGTTTTATAGCATTAAAATAGGTTATCTATAAATGCTATTCCTTAGCTAAGTGGTCATCGCTTTGCATCCTGTAAGTTGTTGAAAAAAGAAGTTGTAAAGCAACGCAGAGTTCTGAGGAAGGTCCGAGCTGCATTTATTAGCATCACAACAAACACACGCTTTTGCTTCAGTCACGTCTTTGGTGCGTTCCAGTTGTAGTCAGAAGTAGGAATTTCTGGGTTCTGAGTAGGAAAGTGCAACTGGAACGTCCCCCGAAGTCGGAATTTCCTACTGGGAACTCGGTGAAACTTCGCCACCCCTGAGTTGACAATGGAAGATGGATGCCCCCAGTGTGAACAGTTATTTAGCTCCTGTAATAATCAATTTATTTGCACTTCTGACTGGGGTGTGTCGCTCTAGATCAGCTGTATACATAGTATTGTTAGACTTATATTTACAAAAATGCTGCCATAGTGATAATCACATTCTTCATGTGATATTTGTGAACAACAACACAGGGCGTGCTAACAACAGCTAACAATAGCCTGGTAGATCGGCATGTTTTTTTCCGACTTCAACTATACGCTGATAAGTCAGAGATGATGTCACTCCCAGTTCCGAGGTTACTGGAACGGCTAACTCATGGGTAGCAGAGTCTTTATGTCTCCGGAAATAGATTCTCCTCATAGCACTTTTAAGGGCCAGGTTTTTTATGGATTTATAAATAATTCATAAATCTGAATAAACATTGAATTTTTTACACATTATCTGATGACTTTCAAGTTTATTTGGTTGCTATTCAAACAGGGTAACAGTGCACAACTTTAGAACCAGTGTGTGTGAAGAACACATCAAACATTTATGAGAACAACATGCATGAAAGGACAAAACATTAAAAACTGTAAAACAGAATAAATCCAGATTAGACCTGTGTTATATTAAGTGTTGGATTAAGAAGTTATTTAACATGTAAAACACAAGCTAATTACAATAAGGCAAAAGACTCAGTAAGTATGTTGCAATGCATAAAAAGCACAATTGATTATCCTACAACTCTTACAAAAACCGAGTGTCACATACATGTACAGTCTTCTTGTCTAATGTAATGAAATGTCTCACTGCCCATGTTGTTAAATCAGATGTCTGCCTCAGATTGCTGACTCGGCTGCACCTCCTCTTCCCGGCCCTTGCCCCATAAAAATGTTGAATTAATTGATTTCCCGTCGGTGAGAGGGGTCATGTATTCTGCTCTTGTTTCCGCCTCACATTCCCGCATCACTTCACCCCCTCTCTTGGAGTGTCACCCTCTTCACTCCATCCTCCTCCACCTCCACTGCCACTCTTCACAATGCAAGTGGGTGGAAGTATTAGTTGGCCCCCGTCAGGTCCACTGGGGTCCGGGTGCGCAATAAATGAAATATGGTAGCTGTCGCATTAGGAAATCCATTGAAGTTAATTAGGGCCGGTGTTCTCTGCGGAGCCACATCTGCTGCTGTTTAGGCGCCAACAGCTCCCTCCCCTCGTCCAGTCCAGACACCGCCGTGGGGACTGTGGAGGGTGGAAGGGGGTTGATACATACAGATGGGGAAACTGGACCTGGGGTATTGAGTGGTACTGGCCAGCGGTTGTCTGGGGGGTAGACTGGCGGGCAAGCTGAGTGGCCCAGAGGTCGTGACCTCCAGGTAATTTGTAATGGTGGCTGGACTGAGCATCGAGTAATGGATACAGAGCTGTTATCGAGGCTATCAGCTGGCTAAGCTGCCTTAAAAACCAGCTAGTCCACACCCACATGCTGTAACAACACATGATATTGACCAGCCAAGTGAGACCACTGCTGCAGTTGTTACGTCAGTCTTACATGTATTTAGAAAAGAGAAGTCATAACCCGACTTTCTTTGCCTCTTTGCTGATCTGCTCACCCTCTATCAAACATGACATTACTTCACAAGTATTAACAAATGTTTTTAAATTCCATTATCAGTGCAAATTTTGATTTGCTATTTATAGTCTTAAAACTTTTGTCATGAATTTGTATTTATTATGTTGTGTGATGCTGACCTCTTAGCCAGGTCACCCTTCATGAATAAATGAGATCCTGCTCTCTATGGAATTTACCTGGTTAAAAAAAGGTAGGTAATAATACTACAATAGTAATAATACTAATAATGCTAATACTACTACTACTAATAATAAGTATTAAAATGACTCCTTGTGATACATTGCTCCTGTAACAAATGGAACTGGTTTAAAATTCACTCTCCATTCATTGAAGTTAAGTTTACAAGTCACAATCCACATGTCTACAAATAAGTCTGATCCTGGTAAAGTTTTTTCCAATGAAATTCCAATGGAGATTGAAAGTTGGGTCTTTAAATCAAGAGTACAGGTTAAATTCATTTGAGATGGTTAGGATGCCTCCTGGTTACCTCTCTGTGGAGGTCCTCTGGGAGGAGACCCCAAGGAAGGCAGAGAACCTTCTGGAGGGGCTGTATAACCGCTGGGACCACCTTGGGTTCCCTCTGAAAGAACTGGAAAGTTTTGCAGGCGAGAAGGATGTCTTGGTTAACCTGCTTGACCTGCTGCCTCCACCACCCAGCTCCAAACAAGTGGAAGATGATGGATGGTTGAAAAAGATAAAAGACTTGACCCATCAAATTACAGCAGACATATATCCACCAATAGGTCTGGTTCTGCGTTGGGGTTTCTGCCTCTTTAAGAGCAGGTTTTCTATACTACTGTTGGCAGGAACCTGTGGACTCTGTTATAAATGTAGCATATGTGTAGAACAGGACCTGAATCTGTCGTACGCCAATTAACATGCAAAGTATGTGCTTCACAGTGGTTCATATGGTTGATGGATGTAACTTGATGAGTTAGTTCTGTTTACAGTCTCAGTCCATAACAAAGGAGTTCTTTGAGGTTTCTGCTTCTTCCAATAAGTTTTCACCTCCACACCTCCAAGTAACCGCTCAGTGGTGTGTTTAATTTTAAAAACAGTGACTTCTTTCTCTGCCAATAATTGTGGTAGGTGGATGTTCACTAGTGGTTCAGTTTGTACATACACCTGCATACACTACATGCCCATGATGAATCTCAGTGGCCATTTGATGATATATAATATACTCAAAGTTCAGTAAGATTTGTTTGTTTTGGGAGAAATATCCACTACCACTCCATTTAATGATACAAGAGTCATCCGTACTTCCGTGTTTCTATTATGTGCCTTGGTCACTTAAAGCAGCACTACGGAAGATCCCCGCTTGACCGGAGAGTGAACTCAACTACCCATGAGCTCTCGCGCGCACATACTGTCGTAAGGATACAGATCTGCCGGTCGCGTGCGTTTGTTTTGTAGGCAAATCACAGAAGCCAGGACTTTGCTCATAAGTATTCTTCTATCTTCAGCGGCTGTTTGCAGGATGGATAGCAACGAGGTAATGTATTTATTTTTGACTAAATGACGATGTTAAAAATCGCAAAGCTCAACTTGGTTTTATTACCGTGAAGTCGCCCCCGTCCTGTTGAAGCGATAAAGTGAATAAAAGTAAAGACAACCACGAGCTGGCGATATCACACACTTGAAATAGGTCTAAACAAAACTACATACTGGTACGTTCTGGATTTGTTGTGCTGTACTTTTTTCCTGTCAAGTTTTTTTGAGGAACTTCGTCAAATTAGTCGCCCAACATACCTGATAGTAGTCGGACATCCCTCCTCGTCTTTTATTTCACGCCAGCGAGTGAACGCCGAACCGATGTTTATTCTGGTCCGAGCATTCAGCTTGTTTTTCTCTCGCTTTCTTTGTTTTGTATCCTCCGACAAAACTTTTCTATTCATTACGTTCTTCGTTTCCTCTGCCATGGTTACAGCTCGGCATTAACGATTGGCTTTCGCCGAGACTTCCGTGTTTTAAACGAATCAGGAATCGGGGGAAGTGACATATGCCGTAAAGCAGTCCAAACTTGTAGTTTTTTAGTGTGGCAGGGTTCCCACCATCCACCTCGAAGTTACATAGCGCCAGTGAAAGGGATACAGACCACTCCAGACCACGACAGAGGTTTCATTCAACTCCATTGCAAAGTGGTGGACCATCACAATGAATATCGAAGGACTATATTATGTTTGAAAAACTACGTAGTGTTGGTTTAAGAACTGCAAATAACAAAATTATGAATGCATGCCAGATCAAATAAATTCCCAAAAGTTGGGTATCTACCATCGCTAATACTCACCTAACAAATCCAGTCCTTTATCAGGGCAAAGAATAAAAGAACAAGAGTGAGTCCTGTCTTTGTCTTTGTCCAACCAATTGAGGCACTAATGAGTTTGGTTTGGGTAATGTGTTTGCCTGTTCAAATAAATCTCTTTTCTTCTACTGCCAAATTCCAGCCAACAGATAGATCAAGATTTAGTTTCTGAAAAGAAACTCAAAGAGAGCAGCTTAAGCCTTTTTTTATCATAATATGCCATGAGATATCTTTTCATGTGATTTGGCACTGAATAAGTAAATATTGATTGATAAAATGATTTTCCTCTGGCTGTATGATGATTCTGTATCCATGTTTAGATCTGTTAAATTGTTTTGATCATCTGGCTCCAATAAACGAATGAAACAGTTTCATATTATTGGCTTGTAATGGTCTGTGAAACAGATAATAGCAGTTCTGTAGTGTGGGTTATTGCCGGGTAATGGGGTGTAATTTTGTGATGGCAGATCAGATAGAGCAGTCAGGGCGCTGTGCGAGGCTTAACCGTATGCTGGAGGATTTATTGCTGGCTCACAGCAGCTGACTTACATCATCAGGTGAGCGAGCCGAAAAGCGATAAGGGACGGCCAAACAATAAGGACAGGACAAGTAAACTGGATGTGAGGGAGCTGACCAAGACATCGACAGTAGTCACAGGACTCAAAGAGTGGTGTTTTGTCAAAGAGTGGCAGACACAGCAGGGTCAAAAGTTTAATGACAGCGTGTGAAAGACTGGGCAGAGTATTGGCATGTAGACAAACGGTTCAGAGCTGCCTACAATGGACCGTCACAGCTCTTTACATCAGGCTCTACAGGGCTGGACTGATGGATCCATCCAATTCAAAGAGTAAGCTGTGTGCTGAAAGGTTTGTTTTTCTATTAGACTCAGGTTAAATATTTGCAAATTCGTCTTACTTTTTGTGTTTCGACCTGGTTGAAGTCCCAGATGGTGCAGGGTTTATAGTATCAAAGAGTGTTTGGTGAGCTGTCAGTCAGGGAGACTGGTTGACATTAAACTTCTCCATATAAAGACACTAATCACTGGTTTGTTTAAATAAAAAAGAACCAGCAAATACTGTTTTACAATGTTCTGATTTTTCTGTAAGGATAGGAAGTACATGGAAGAGTCAACCAGCGTTTCTTCTCCTGGGTCACATTTTAGATATCCACAAATTTCTGTATATTTGTACTTACAGATCTGCGACAAATCCTTGAAACAGCTACTTGGTCCACATCTGGATCGGGATCACCACCAGAATCTAGTCATTTCTCACGTGTCATGACAAACAATTCCTACAGGCATCATCCAAATCTGTATAGAAGTTATTGAGTTAACAGCAAAATATGGAAAACTGCTCTGTCTCAAATACAAATCCCTGAAAAAGTTTCTGGATTGGAATCCAGATTCAAATCACTACGAATCTAAACCCTTCTCCCTTGTATCATGACCAACAGTCATCCAGATCCATTCAGGTCTTGTTGACTCATTAGCAAAAATGTGGAAAGTATCCTATTCACAATGTGAAAAGATCATTTAAATATTAATCAATGCACATTTGGATTTGTCTCGTCACCAAAAACATATCATATCTTCCTTGTGCTATGTTTAATTTTCTCTAAAATAGGCCCATGACCTATTTCCACGCACAAAAACTATTTTATGAAAATGTTTAATTTTAGCATTGCTATATTGTGGCTTTATATGTTATTACCTCCACCAAAGAGTTATAGTTTTGTTTATTTTTTTGTTTTTTGTAAGTCTGTCTGTGAGCATGATAACTCAAAACCTTTTCAACAGATTTTGATAAAAATTTCAGAGAATGTTGGCCTTGTTACCATGAAAAAATAGTTAAATTAAGATGGTGATTAGAATACAGCTGCAGAAGAATTTTTAAAGGGATAATTGACATTTTAAGATGACAGTTTTCCATATTTTTGCTAATATCTCAGAGAGTTCTCATCAGGTTTTGATGATTTTTTCATGGAAAGATCTAGATCCAGGCTTTTTAATGGATTTAAGTCTGTGAAGCACGCCAGTTTTCCTCATTTATGATCAGAATAACTCAGCTAAGACTGTCAGTAATGCCTTCACATGGTTATGCTGTCAGAGCACCTCTAGTTTAGACATAAGACAGTGTATTTGTTATAAGCAAATGTTTTTTAATTAAATAAACATATCAGGAGGTTATTTTTCCTCAATTTATCACCTGACATGTGATGTTCAGAGTTTTTATGATACAAGTTTTACAAATTGATGACATGAACATTTCATTTCATCCAGTTTTATTTTAATTTTAAGAAACATAAGAACATCTTGTTCTGATGTGAAATTTGAGATTATGACATTTAATGGATACACCTCCATACAGCCTTGGTTTTGGCTTTGAAGTGGGTTCAACATGACTGTTGATTTTTATGAATTTAGTAAGGGCCTTTCCTTGTAAAGATTGCATGATCTCCCTGTGTGTGTTGGTTTTCTCTGAGTACTCCGACTTCCTACCATAAATATGCTCATTAGATGAAGTGATATAACTCCAACTTGTCGTAATTTAGAGTGTGAATGGTTGTCTTTCTCTCTATGTGGCTCTGTAATTGTTTGGATATAAGTTCAGGGTGTAGCCTGCCTCATGCCCACTGTCAGCTGGGACAGGCTCCAGCCCCCCACCACCCAGAAGGGAAAGATCAGTATAGAAAATAGATGAATGGATTTTGGATTTCTCAGGGTTCCCACGCGTCCTGAAAAACCTGGAAACCCTGGAAAATGATTGCCCAATTTTCCAGTCATGGAAAAAATATGGAAAATGAGGAAAAAAGTGAAATGTCCTGGAAAAGCTTAAATTGTCCTTGAAAATTATCTGTCTTCCTTCTTAGCTTGAAACATAGGAAATGAAGTAAAAATGTACTTGGTAACTAATGTACACGTGGCCAGAAAATGTGAGTAGGTAAAATAATGCAAGTTAAGCCATAAAATATAAAAACTCAAAACAATGGGGACAAAAAGAAATAATTAAAAAAATGACAAAAGAAAATTTAGGCTAAAGTAACAAAATCTATTCTTAAAAAAGCAGAGTAAATAAAGATTAAAAAATACGTATAACCATCAATTTATAATAGTAAGGCACATAAAAACTAGACTAAACAGATTGCTAACAGACAATGTTCGTGCTGGAGAGTTAGCAACAAAGAAATTCTAAGATCAGTATGATCAATGGCTAGAGATATTGTTCATCAACCTCTAATCTTGTTTATAGAAGGCTAACTAGAATTAAAATCTGCCCACAGCAACAATGTAACTTCAATTGGTTATGTGACTCTGGAAAATGTCCTGGAAAAAGTCCTGGAAAAGGATTTCTAGAAAAGAGTGGGAATCCTGATTTCTTTCACCCAAAAATATTCAGCATCAGAGGAGGAGAAAGTTTACTCTGGGTCTATGAATCAGCAGAGAGAGAAGCTGAAGAAACCATCACTTAACCTTTGTCAAATTGCAGAATAACCCACCTTTGGTCGGTCATAGCAGGGGGTCAGTGTGCCTGCTGAGGGGTCTGCTCATTTGTCACCTACAGTTCAGTTCAGGGAGCATCTTCGCCGTGTCATCCATCTTCACTTTGCATTCTGTGTGTGTGTGTGTTTCACGCCATTTGTCAATAGTTCAGAGTGCATCTTCACTCATTCGTCTTCAGCGAGCGTCTTAAGTGTGCATTCTTTGTGTCCATCTCAGGTCATTAGTGGTCAGCTCCTATAATGGATGAATGAGGTGGGTGGTTATCAGGATCATGTGAAGGGCTCTTTTTCTCTTGTCTGACGCTGATTGTGCGACTTAACACAACTGTGTGAAAACAGCTTTCCTACCGTAATTGGTTTACCTAGGAACACATTACAGAGAGACTCACATTCGACGGAAAATGTGGATTTAAGTTTCACTTAGTGAGTTGTAAATGCAAATTCACTACTTTGAGACTAGTGGGACGTCATTGTCAGGATGTCTCTGTGATGTCTGCTTCTTCTCTGCTCCTAAAAAATGTTTTGTTTTCATCGTTACGTAATCTGGATGTTTAAGCTTCAACAAGACAAGTGACAGAACAACCGCATTCTTGGTCCACATAATGGCTTTCACACAGGTGACTTAAATTGAAAATAAGCCAAGTAAGTGGTGTATCACATCAGTTAAAACAGTGCATGTAAATTGGACATGTGTGACACGTGTAATCAATATTTTACCATGCCAATTTGGAACAAAAGGAAAGAAAAGAAGAGAAGATACGTCAATCAAAGTAAGAGACTACCAAAACATGTAAACCTCAATTAGTAGTTATCAGTGAACTACAGACTTCACGTATTGGAAACGGCAGTTGCGCATCAATACCCAACCTTTAATTTATAACACTTTGGTTGAGCATGAACCACGTGATTCTATCCCCACAATTTCTGGCTCATTTATTTAATTTCAGAATTAAAACCCCTTTAAAGTCATTGCACAGGTGTAACAAAGTTAGGTATGGCTCTTAGATTCAGTCTGGTTAAGAGTATACAGTTTAAAAGTCACAAAATAACGATGCAGTATACACTAAATTAATCAGCAGAAATTCAAGCGAAAGAGAGGGCATAGGCACAACAGAGGAGAAGAAAACTGGAATACTAAAAAATAATATAGCCATACCTCTTGATGCTGTTTCTTTCCTTGTTAAATTGATGTCGGAAGTAGTAACTAAAGTACTTTTCTGTTTGAAAGTAACTTTAAAGCTGGAGTTATACTTGCTGTTGACTAAGCGGATGCGAAGACATGATGGGACATGCGTCCCTTGCATTGATTCAGCGCGTCGGTTGTGCGCGTCATCCAGAATTAATGGGATGCAGGCATGAGCTGCAGTCCACATGTCACTTGTAGGATCAGTTTAGAGGCAGAGCAGACAGAGATGATGGATTAATCACAGCAGAAGAAACAACCATGACAGAAAGACAAACGGATAAATCAAGACCACAATAATCAACATCTAAATAACTTGTGAGTGTGCAGTTCATCATGCTGACTGCAGATACATTTTCCTTTTGAAGTCAGAGTAAAAGGAAATAAGTTTGGTGTACTTAAGTCTCGTTTCCACCAAGTGGTCTGGAATGGATCGGCACGGTTTGGCTCAGGTCAGATTGGTAAAGCCTGACTCTGTTTGCGTTTCCACAGCCAACCGAACCCTTCTTGGTAGGTGGTGTCTAAGCCGGATGCCAATAGCATGACGTCACAGCAGCGCAACACCATGTAACCAGCTATTAAATATAACAAAGAAGAAAACACAGCACCATAATCAAAGAGCAACGATGGAAGACATCCAGCAATTCTTCTTTTTTGTGATCAGCATGTGGCTTTTTGTTACGATGTGTAACCAAGCTTTGTTTCAGAGAAGGCTGTGTGCCGCGAGAGTTATCTTCACGAAGACGAGTGGAGATTTAAACATGGCGGGGTTTTGTGTTGTTCTGTATTATCACTGTCGCACACGAAGTGACGTCTCCTTCGACCAATCAACAGACTGCATTGTTTCTAGCCACACCTTCTCGGGTCAGATCGCTTAGCTTATAAGGGGTCCTGTTCCGGTTTTAGGTTGTGGAAACGCCACAAACAGCACGCCGTATCGAGACGAACCGAACTGAACCCTATGTTGGAAACGGGGCTTTATTTAGCTGGTGACCATGTACAATGGTGCCTTAGAGTTGATGCCATGGCTGATAATGTCTGTATGTTTGTGTTAGCTTGTGTTTAAAGGGGAATTTTCTCTCATGTAGACTTGTAAAATATTCTTTAATACAATGATTAAACTGAAGCATAGAAGAATACATCCTCTGTTTTGTCCATGAGTATTATACAATTTGTTACCATGCAATATGCAACACCATGACATGATACTACAACACAACCTTAAAAATATGATCTCTCACTTCAATACAATAAGGTCTGATGCAGTATAATAAGACATAATACAAGATGTTATGATACGATATACTGTAACATGTATGTAAAAATATGGCGAAATATAATATGGAATGAAAACTCCCTGTGACACAACATGCAATATAATATTAAGTAATTATTAAGTCATACAATTACTCTGCAGTGGCGATTGCTCCAAGACTGCAAGGGAAGCTCAGCTTCCCCTAAAATGTCCCCAAGAAAGTGGTGATGTGTACTGCTGTGTGTACATTTCATTGACTAAATATGCACTAGAATACCTTCATCTTTTGTACAGAATCAGCTACTTATCACAGGTAACTGGCGCCACTTCCTCCTCATTCATCCCCGCAGCGTCTCAGCGCTTTATCACATTCGGACGCTGAGCGTCTTCTGACTTCGATGGAGAAGCTTAGAGTGGGTAGTTCCACCGTGGAAACTGGACGGTCATTGGATAAACGCTGGGCTTTGTCCCGCCCATCGGACGCTCAGCGTCTCTGGAGGTCTATGAGGCAGTGGGCTGGCCTGGACGCTCGGCTTCTGCATGATGATTGAATGATCTGTCTGAGGCCGAATCCCTTTTTGATTGACAGTGAAATGAGCCAATCAGCAATCTTGAAGTATAACCCTCCACCAGAGCATCTTCTAAGTTTTACATTCAGTTGTTCTGGAGAGGAGCTTCTCCTGTTTTAAGCGGCTCAAGTCTTACACCCGCAACACAATGGGCCAAGGCCGTTTAATCTCTGGAAAAGACACCTAGTTGGTATGACAGGGTCACAGATCATTTTCTTGAAAAGGAACGGAGGGTCGAATTTACATTTAAATAAATAAACCAATTTATGATGTAGGCCGGAAAAAAATGAGCTTCCCTTCCTTGACTGACCAGCAGCCATCACTGTTACTCTGTCACATAAATCATTAAACACTAGAATAATGAATCTCCATTCACATTTTATCCTTTAACTGCTGCAGTTAGAAGTCATAAATCAGTGGATGTATCTTTGATTAACATGAATAATTTTGGATTATAATATCCATAATTATCAACAGTCATTTCATAATTTAATCACATGTTAAAAGTTATGTAAAGCCCCATTGATAGTTTGTCCCAACTACACCTTATTCGCCTTATTTGCTACACTTAGTTATGTGTTGACCTTTTGACCCCAGGTCTTCCGGTGCAGTGTGAACCTGAGTTTCCTCAGACGGCTCCAGTTCCCTTCCGCTGCCAAAAGAGGAGCATTAAGGCAGACTTTTTTTACGCTGAACTTCCCGTAAATGTGATTATCTTTCAATCTCTGCTGGCAGCACATGACAAAATATACACTTCAGATTGTCAGACAGTCTTATGCGATGTGGTTTGGCTGTGAATCAAAGGCTTGTTAACTCTATTATATCCACTCCCTCTTTGTGTGCTACGATAGCAATTTAAGCAGAATGACTCTCGGCTGCAGTTTGATATGAGAGCAGGAATAAAGGAAGGCAGAGGGATGAGGCTCGGTCCTGTGAATGTGTGTTCTGCCTGCATACTTGGCATCAGATCAAGGTGAATCTGGTATGAGCTAAGAAAAGTGTGTGAGAGCGAGGGAGCGGTAGTGTGTGTGCGTTTGCAGCCCTCATTAGCAAACCCCAGCCCCGCGTTCACAGTATGAACACACCACTCCTCCCCTCTCACTCTCTCGCAGCCTCTCAGCTAAATGAGGTTAATAAACTCAAGCGTTTACTACCATCACCGACACCATCTCTCCCGCCCCTGCTCTTTACTTCTTCATCTCTCCCTCTCTCCCGTCTCCCTCCTTAAGCCTCCTTCGTTTCTTTCATCTCAGCTGAAATGCTTTCTTCCTCTTTTCCTCACCTCTTTTTATTGTCATTGTTTCACGGCGAAAGCTCTGGGATTTCCTCTCTCTATTTCCCAGGACAGAGCTGCAATTACAGCTCAGGAGAGAGGAGGACCAGCTGTGCGGGAGGCACATCCGCCAAACAAAGATAAGGCCGCCCCCTAGAGGAGAGAGGCGGAGACTGCAATAACTCTGAAACCCCAATTTCTGGAGAGTCAAGATGCTGTGTCAGGAGCAAACTGAGAGAGAAAACAAACACTTTTCAACATATATTCAATTAAATGCAGAACTAAAGCCTGATATTTAATGCTAAAACTGATTTTCTCTGTCTTGGAAAATACATAAATTTTGAATCCAGTGCCGGCATAAAGTTCCAAACAGTGTGGACATTGGAAGAAAATATGTGAAAAGTTGTGAAATGCTCAAAACACTAACATTCAATGGGTAATAAGGTTGTGCCTAAGTCACACATTCCCGTTTCTTATAGCGATTGTGCACAACTGTACACGATTGACGAGGCTGGTGTGATCGCTATGATATGAGATGAAATGACTGTCTCACCCCTGGACACACCCTGTAAATACACCGTCAGTAGCGCTTCTACAGCGCTTCAGGGGCGTTCGTCCCCCTCCAGCTAGATTAATACAACGATATGACGAGGATTCCATGAATTTTCATCCCGCTGACACGTCGTCAGCCCCACTCGAGCACAGTTCGAGTCACGTAAGCCCCGACTGAGCCCCGTCACTTGCGCCATCTTGAACGGGACACAGTCGAGGCACAAACGGATACGTCCTTGTCAGACGTCCTCTTAACGCTTTCAGGATTGAGCCACCATCAGCCCGACTGAGCTCCGTACATGCCACGCTAATACCGTTCACATTAGGACTGCATTAGGCTTCCATCCCGCTACACTGAGAGCGGCAATTCTCCACGACAGTTTTGAACAGTTCAAAACTGTCGGGACCCTTCAACGTCCCCCGCTGTTCATCCACGACTTTACAAGGCTGATCCAGACCAAGTAGCGCATGCACCATGACCAAAGCACGTTTTATCAGGATTATGACAATCGTGCACAATCGCCATGAGGAACGGGAATGTGTGACGGGGCTTTAGTCACAGTTGCTGGTACCAATAATGACATGTTTGTTAACTTTTATGAAAGTGTGAGGGTAAATACAGAATATGAACGATCTTCCTCAATGTACCATCACAAGGAATTAGATGGCTTCACTGTCTAAAGTCAGTAATAACATCATCATCACCATCATCGATCAAATTTTAACACAAAAGAGGCGGGGCTAAAGACCAGCAATGAATATCTGTGACTTTTAATTCCTCAAGCACCGCTGCATAAAATCAGGCATTATTCTGTGAATGATATTACAGCATGAGCTCAACAACACTGTAAGAGATAGTTAAGTATTTTAAAGTGGGGTCGTGTGCAGTTTACGTCAGTGGAAAATGAATGAGCAACAGTGATTCTGGTCAGCTCTGCCCCTGCAAAGACAGAACCAGCATGGAAACTTAGCATTTTGCAAAAGAGACCATATTTTGACTTAACTCTGGTTCACATTTCCTATTTTTGGATGACTTATAGAGTATGTGTTCAGTCATTCATATTCAAAAACCTTATACTTTTTACATGCTTGATCCAGCTGTATTCTCAGTCCGTCTGAGATGCTCAATTAGAGCTCCTGCCACTGAAAGGCTCCCTTTGCCTCTTGTGCCCCTTACACTCCGACTGATTGACAGGGCAGCTTTGTAAGTGGTTAGTCTAGCTCTGCGCTGGGCCATGTTGACAACAACTCTGCATTTATTATACAGTCTCTTCTCTTCCAATGGACATGAAACCATAGTGCGACATCACAGTGGTAGGTCTAGTTTGGAGTTTGATGTTTCAGGCAGCTTACTGGCACAGCAAAGAGGGGGGGAGGGAAGAAGTACTGATGACACACACTTTTATCTTGGTCATAGAAGTGCTATTATGCAGAAAAGGCACGTGAAGTACACAAGAGGGCATAATAAATTTAAAAAAGAATGACATGGGCTCTTTAACACAGTATAACATAAGACTCAGGATAATACTAGGTAGCAAAGCAAAAGTCATATATTAACAACACCCAGACGGCTAGAGTTCATCTGAGATGGATTGTCCTAAAGTGGGCTACAGTCTGAAAGCCCAAAGTGTAGATTAATTTGGAAATAATAGTAATATGGTCCTTTCACCATCTACATCAGGGTTGGCAACTGGCAGCCTGGGGACCACATGCAGCCCTCCTCCTCTCCTGACGTGGCCTGCAAGTTAGTTTAAAATGTGAAAAATGTATGTTTATGAAGAAAACCTGACCAAATCTTCCACAAAAATATTTCTATATGTATTGATCCTTTTATGTGACCCTTGAAGTTGCACTGTAGTTTGGACGTCTGCATTGTAGATAATGTCAGTGTGCCCCTCTGTGCAACAAAAGTTTCCCATTCCTGATATAGACTGTCATCAACACAAATTTAAAAGGTAGTATCTTTTGATGTGAGTGAGTGCATTAGTGCCCATGCCAGGGGTTACCTGCATATGTAAGACAGTACCATTGATTCTAAGAGTTATGTACAGGTTGTTGCATTTTGCAGGTGGCTAATTCTGTTAGTCTTTGTGTGAAAGACATGTTTTTATCCATTCAACCCTTAAAAGCCTGAAAATGCAAATTATTGCCACAAATTTTATATTTTTTTGAGCTAATTTTTTTTATTTTACTTTCTACTGAAATCCTTAAAACAATGTTTCCCATAAAATTTAACATATTTTTGTATCTCATTTGATACACTATGTGTTTTTGGCAATTGGTAATCAATATGAGGTAATTTTTATAATTTGCCTGATTGTATTCAGGTGTTTTTTATTCATTTGTTAATCATATTGATTGGACAGGGTTATCATAAAAATATGGATCAAATACTGTATATCTCAAAAAGTGTTAAAGGGTTAAATATCTTTTCCTTGTGACATAGTGGATCAAATGAAGGTTTTTAAAGGATTTATGAATCAATGTATCCTGTTTTTAATCCCACCCCCCAGTGTCACAGCTATTTTGAAACCCGGCTGTACCTTAATGTTCCCTCCTCACATCAAAGCAAACTTTAAAGACCACATGGATCGTTTTTTTAAGTACCAGGGCTGGGTCGCTGGGTCATCATGACCAAACAGGAATAACAACCCATCATAAGGAATAATGTGCTGTGTTATGACCTGGCTCACATGTCTGCAGTGTTAAAACCGCTGAACACACACACACACACCCTCAGAGACGCACACCAGCTGTGGCAGGAACAGGCAGTGATACCGAGGAAATGTGAAGAATGCATCAAACAGCCTTGGGTGCTCTTATCTTGGATGCCATGTGGACAGTGACATCCTAAAAGAAGACAAAAATACACAAATATGATTGGAGAGAACATGTGAACATGGAGGACAAAGTCAGACAGCTGCTGAAGACGTGCAGGAATGCTGTCAGGAATATGAGGTGGCACTGTGTCAACAGGTAATAAGTTTGTGTTTGAGCGTCGTTGAAACGCGCTCTGTTATTGTTGGCAAGGCGCTTGCTTTTGCTTTATCTGCATGTTTGTATCCTGGAGGCATAGGCAAAATCAATGAGATGTTTGTTTTCAGTAATAATCCATCACTCATCACACTGATGTTTGAATGGTTTCTACATTTACCTGAAATATCTTCAAATGTGAGGTTAAGGATTGTTGTTTCAGGTGATAGCCAGGGCCAGAAACACATCGACCATTTCAAACCTGCAGTATGTGAAATATGCAGACGTCATACCACTGAGAAAAAGCAGAATGCATCAGACCAGTCAACCTCAGGTACAGTTTCCCATGATGCAAAGCTCCAGCAGGCTAGGGGCCAAAGTGCCAGAGTGTCACAGCATATATCCACGGCAAAGGCCTTAGCTATATTAGCATTAGCATTGATTCCTTCACATTTACAGCGCTTAGCAAATTTTTAAGACCACGTGTCATAAAAATGAAAAAACATGAACAATTAAGAAGCCTTTAAAAACTGCTTTAAAACTTAATATGTCTATTTCATTATCTGAAATAGATTTTGAAAGGGATTGAGGAATTTCAAACTGAAAACACGTTTTTACCCAAATTTGAGTCAGCTCATTGGACTTCCCCAAGAAGTCAGAAATTAACCAAACATAATATTTAACCACTATTTTTTTCGTTGTTCAGGAATGTAAGTAAATAACTGTAATTTGACATACATAATGAAGTAAAAAATAATGAAGTGCTTTACTGTTTTTCATGTTTTTTGTAAAACAGTAAATTTTAAATCCATTGATAACAAATATAATTGTATTTTGGCTTAAAAAGTATTTTGAATAAAGAGCTTCTTCTTACTGGTGTATTGGCTGTGACCGAAACTTTAAAAAATACTTTGGTAATGACCAATGCTGTTAATTTAGGGCAGCTGTGGCATAAACCTTAAATTTGTAGTGGTCTAATTAATTTGGTAAGCACTGTATATAAAAACAGCATGAATCAATCTTAGTTAATTTACATTTTTTTAAAGTTGTTACATGTATGTCCAATGGTGAAAGTCATTAGAATATAATAAATCACACTGTAGACTGTTTTAGTTCATTAATGTACGTTAATTTGCAGCACACGCCATTAGCTGAGCTATTGTTTGCTTTTTGCTTTCATACCAGAAAAAGCTAAATTATTGGACTGTGGAGGGAAAGCAGATGGTTTTGTTTACATAATTAAAATAAATGTGATTATTTAAATTAGCTTAAGTTTTTGAGTGGTAGAGACGGATGCTCTGATCCAAACTTTTCAAGAGCAAAAGTCAAATGTGAAGTTAATTCAGACTTGTGCTCCTCACTTTGAAAAGATGAAAAAGTTTTCTATGTATTCTATTTATTTATTTGTCCCATGTGGAGAAATTTGCAATTGAGAAATTCAATTATGATATCTCTAGAAAACTCAAAGAGACACAAATTTTCTTTCTGTCTAAGGTGTGCACCCCTTGCTTGTGACGGCAATATCTGAAGAATGTATTGAGGGATTACAGGTTAAGCTAAAAGGGTCTCAAGTCCATACCCTGTTTCTGAAAGCCAATGTTGCACAAATGTCCACTCTACTCAGGCTCATCTGGCTTCATGGGTAAGACTTGAGCAGAGTGGACATTTGAATGGTCTGTAGGTTGAAATGTTGTGTAATCGGTGTTGATACTGACCCAGATTTGGATGTTCGGTTTCTTCAAAACATTATCCTTGTTTTGAAGGCTCCTGTAGAGAAAATAAGGAATTCAGACGAGGATGTAATTGGTTTCCAAATTAAAGGGCCTCCCCAGCAATATATCTTGTAAAAGTTTATGTCCAAGTCACAGGCAGTACTGTAATATACAGCCTGCGAAAACACTTGTATAACTTTGTTTGTGGTGGGTTGACATCACTTGTGTATCTGTGCTTGGGTTTGTGATAACAACAGTTTAAACCTAACAAAGTGAGGACATAGTGATCATAAAACACACAAAGTGCCAGAGGCAAAGAATTCTATGTTTTATTTACCTTTTTCTTCAAGGTTGAGCCATTTCTCCTTGATGTGAGGGATTCTGTTGTGGTGGCACTCGCTACAGTGACATCAGCCTGTCTTGTAGGATCTCTAGGGTTGGGTATCATCGTGTTGTTCATAATGCCATAACACATGATGATGAATGATACATAATGAAATTAAAACTATGCTGTATGAGTAGACAAAACTGTGCAGCAGTGCAATACAATATGGCACAACATGGTTTCATATAATATGATATAATGTAGCATGATAAAATTTGCTTTTGTATAATACAAATTGATATAATATAATATGGCATGGTAAATTCTGTTAAAATACAAAATACAAACAAAGCAGTATGATACTGATGATTCTGTATTGTATCACATTTCATACAATACAATGCAATATTGAAATGTAAATATACAACAGTGCCTGTGACAGATGACTTATTGTAAGATAAGTTGATTCCCATCGTACATGTCAGAGTCCTCTCTGTGAGGCGCAGTGAAGTGTGGTTAAGTTTATTTATCTAGAGCTTCTCAGTGACATGAGCTACAAAGTGCTTTACAAAGACACAAAACGTGCTGTCAAACTAGCATGGAAACAAAAGAAATATTTCCAACATAGCCTTCAAATACAATAAACCAGGAATGGGCAATTATCAGAGACACGTTCAGTCTGTCCTCAATGACAGTGGGGCTAAATTTTTGTGATGCGAGATACTTTAACCAGATCAATTCTCTCTAGTGAGATTCAACCAAAGATTAAAGAAATAGCTTCAAAATTATTATATCAGTATGTTGATTTTTAAACTCAGTGCAGCTAGGATACTTAATTGATGATCTAAACATAATTCAATAACTTCTCAAATACAAGGTTGGGCATTTATCAGCCCCTGAAGCGTAATTAATTTACATTCAGCTTTTGTATAAGGGATGCATGTTGTGAGAACCTGGCACACCAGATGGGATGATCAATATATTTCACGAGTTCATCTAAGCAAGAGCTACTAGAAAGTGTTTGAGAATAACCTTTAAATAACCTTTCAAAAGCATATCTGACAGGTGATTGGATGATGCTCCATCAATCACATTTATTATGGACACATCAGATAATGTAGGAGGATGCTACTGCTGTGGTGAAAAGCACAGAACCTGAACCACTCCATATGACAGACTCTCACCAAAACATATCGGATGTGGAGGGACAAAATGCTTTCTATAGCGAAATGCTTTCAGAGTGTTATTTATTTCATTTAAAGGATAAGTTCAGTTTCTACAGCTTTCATATTGTTTATAGAATGAAGTAGAACAATATACTCACCCAGAAGGCTTTCCTGATCCAAACAGTGCTTCGGGAGATATTTAGATCCAAAATCGAGCGGCGGACATCCGTATAATGGTAGCGGATGGGGCATGTATAGCGCTGCTCCTAAAACTGCATTAATCATCCAAAAACTCATTAGTTTCACCAATATTTCATCATGGTCTGCTCGCGCTACTCCACCACGACAGTCCGGTGTCGCTCCACCCATGTTTTTGTGACTGTGCTGACCTCTGAACTGAAGACTTTGTTTACGGCTGCCGCACATGCACAGTACGGCTCCTTGTTTCAGGAGCGACCGCCGGCTACTCAACAACTTTCTTCTTCCAGTTTTGTGCAAAATGGATGCATATCTAAAGGATGAAGATGTTGTGGACTAGAACTTTGCATAAGATGGGTGTCCTTACAGTTTCGAGCCAGAGTTTACAGATGAGGAGCTCATCGAAAGGAGGACGTGGAGGCAAAGAGAAGAACAGCTGGCCAGAGAGCAGTTTTCAGTTCAGAGGTCAGAACAGTCATAAAAACATGGGTGGAGTGACACCGGACTGTCGTGGAGGAGTAGTGCGAGCGGACCATGATAAAATATTGGTGAAAATAATGAGTTTTTGGACGATTAATGCAGTTTTAGGAGCGGCGCTATACATGCCCCATCCACTACCATTATACTGATGTCCGCTGCTCGATTTTGGATCTAAATATCTCCCGAAGCACTGTTTGGATCAGGAAAGCCTTCTGGGTGAGTATATTGTTCTACTTCATTCTAAAAACAATGTGAAAGCTGTAGAAACCGAACTTATCCTTTAATAAAGAAATGTGGTTCAGAATTGATAAAACTGCTACTGAGGCTGTTAGCATCTGTGCTAATTTCTGTACAAGCAGTCACTTCCTGAAACTTATTAGTTGAAGATTAGGGCTTTGAAAGAAGGATCTGACTGTTGACTGACAATGAATCAGGTGGATCCAGCTAAACTGCAAGGTTACCTTTGTATTGCATAAGAGAAGTTTTAGAGAAACAGATAGGATTAACCATAGCACAACTGGAAAAGCACGTAAAGAGTGCAGATGTTTGTATGAAAACATACAAATATGCACAAATACCGAAAATTGTCATGTCTTGATAGGTGAAAGAATCCTTTAAAAAATTCATGGATCCAGACGATGATCCAGATCACTCCATAAATCGAATCATTTGTTCCTTGTCCCAATCCGGAAATTTCCTAAAAATATCAGCGAAATCTGCCCATAACTTTTTTTCAGACTGACACTTTTGTCAGGTATCGATATTCATAAGTTTATATCTTGAATTGGGTGGCAGGCTGGGGTAAGAGGCTGCATGTGGCCCACAGGTTGCTGGCTGCCCATCCCTGTGATCAACCAGCAAGGCATCAGAACATTAATGACTGCTCATGTGCTTGTCTGAACAAGAATATCCGAAACTTACTTTTTAAATCACTGAAAGAGTTTGTTGAGCACAAAGCATCTAAAACTTTTAGAGCCACTGTTTGGAGAGCTCTGTCACCTCTAAGGCATGTTTGTGGAACAGATGGTTAGTGTCGTGGGTTTGAGCAAAGGAGGTGGGGTGTCTGATGTTGATGAATAATTTCTTCCCAATAAACCGGTGCTTGGCTGTGCAGTGATTTGACACAGTGAGTCAAACTGGCAGGGAAATCTGTTAGAGTTGTGTTTTTTAATTTAAAATATCACTTTAAAGCACCAACAGCTTGATAGAACTGAAAGAGATAAGATGACAATGTGTTGCTGTATCGGTATTTTATACCCCTCCATGCTTCCACCCTTGTTCGTGAACATGTGTCATTTTGATTGACACTTTTATCGGTACTTTTAAAGAATGCTTGGCCCCGACTGGAAATGAACCCTTGACTCCTGCAGCGCTGCCAGATCCTCTGCGCGCACAGCACCACATTATTAAAAACGACTGTGATATCTGCCTGTTCAACTTTGGGTATCAGCTGCTTGCGATGTAATGTTTCCTAACAGCTGTCGCACCGTCAGGTCGCCCCTGTGAGCGTATAACAAAGAGAGAGTGATGGCAGCAGGAGCCTCCGTCGGGCCCACGGGACGGTCGGAGAGGAGCAGACGGTCGTGTCGTTTCACTGCAAACATATGGTGAAACTCAAGTGTGTAATTTACCTAGGACTACGGGTGGCCCCTGCTTGCACACACACACAAACGCACTCACACACATGTACACACACAGTGACAGGGTGTAATTTACCTGGGGCCTATGGGTGGCCCAGTATCCCGTTGCACTTGTCATACACGCAGACAGCTCAAACACAGTTCACACTCGGAGACTGAGAGAGTGAAACTAATTTCCCCTGACAGGAGAGTAAGAAATCACACACTGACAGAGATGTTACACATCGAGGAAAGCAGCGTTTAGTGCTAAGACACAAAAAAATCTCAACCTGTGGGAGTTGCTCCACACTCTACATCACATCCTCTCCAATTCATCAACCTGGCAACTTTTCAAAGCCGGCACTCTCCTCCCTCTGAGACAGAGCGAGAGATGAAGGTCATGGGAGGAAGACAGATTAGAGGAGTGCGCGTCCCTCCCTACATTCTTGCCCTGACCTTCATCGTCGTGTGGCACTGTAGCTATCATCGGCCCACCATGCTTTACAGTCTGTTGGTATTGAGGGGGTGGGATTATGGAGTAAACTCCAACCTGCATGCCCCGCCTTCAAATCCACCGTGAACAGAAGATCGTGTTTCGCGGGAGGATTGACAGAAGAGGCCGTCGAGACATTTACAGTTGGCACTGTTTGAGGTGTGCGTCTGTCTGTGGAGGCTGATATGACAGCATGTCTGCAAGTCGCGATGTGTGTGCGTCTGACGGAGGAGTGTTTGATCTTCGTTCCCAGCCAAGGGGGCTATACCTTAACTCCAGGTGCAGAGAAGTCAACCTGAGGGCATGGGAGGCACATACGGTTAAGACGCACACACAAATTTACACACTGACGCACACACTGAGGCAGGAAGTCTCCTTGAAGCAGTAACTCACACTGAGTAGCTCTGCGGTTTAAACTGGTTTACCAGTCGAGCAGTGTCACAGGAATGCTTCTAAAGGCTTGATGATGATGTGCTGTGAGGATAAACATTTCTGTTAGCGCCTCCACATGTGGGCATCAATCAGAGCTGAACAGAGAAAATACATGGACTAAGTAAAGCAGAGGGGAAATGGCCAGGCTGTAGGGATATAACGGTACACTCACATCATAATACCATCCAACATGATACATGATTCACAAATGACTTGAACACTCTTTGAAGACATGAGATTCAAGTCAATTCATGAATACCCTCAAATATGTTTTTTTTTTTTAATATAAATGGGTGCTTGCTAACTCATGGACACATGAAAACATGCCAGGTTTGGAGGTGTTGGCCTCTACTTTTAACAGCTTTTCTCCCTATATTAGGTCATAATTCTGTATTGGAAGAAAAAAATGGTGACCACTTAAGGCGACAAACCCTATAGTGTAGTGGGTTGATTGACAACACCTCTAAATAGAGAGGTGCATTCTAGCTCGTGTCCAACATGGCTGCAAAGGGTTAGAAAATAAACTTACATTTCTAGAAACTTTCCAGAAAAAAATTAATGGAAAGTTAGGTTGGGGAATTTTGGAAAATTGACATATTGGGAACATATGGGTATCATGGCAATTTTCAGGAATAATCTGCAAACTAGGTCATTTAAATCAACCTTATATTATATCCAAACAGAAAGGTAATTTGTTGTCATAGGCACATTCATGTAAAAAAGCGCAATTAAAAACATGACATTTCGGTAGCTTTACTTATTAATAGTCATTGTACAGTTAATTTCAGCTTCACTTGTGGCCTCATCAGTCCAGGGCTCTAGAATCTTCTGTGCATGTGATGGAGTGCACAGTGCATGTAGGGGGCAAGGCCTCAGCAGTAAGCAGTGTGCTATGTGGATGTGATTGAGGAATAGCATCAATATTCTTAAGTTTAGTTGCATGAAATCTGTTTGTGTTAGTCCAGGTTATGTACAAAAAACTAACTAATCTCTGCTAATAACTTATCTTGTATTTTGTTAAGTCCAGGTTTGCTCCTGTTTATTCCCATAGATTATAGAAACTTTGAAAATTCCTGGAATTTTGCAACCCCATGTGCATGTGAATTAGCATTTAAGCACTTACAGCTGAAAGCATACAGGATTTTACAATAGCTTGTCAGATAAGTGCCTGAAACGCGGTTGTGGTGAACACATGCATATGAGATTTAAATCTTTCATCTACACTGTGTGTGCACACGCTGTTGGCTTGGCATCTGAATCCATGTTTGTGCATTTTATTAATATACTTATCATGCAAAAAGACAGTTTAAACCATTTTTTGTCATCTGAGACATTAAAAAATAGACTGCTCTATGCTCTTGTGTGATTTATGTTTCAGATTCTTTGATACTTTTTTTCATTGAAATTCACTGTTTAGCAAAAATAGTTCCTTCATTTACTGATAGATTTTCATAGCTTGTTTAATTTCTAAGACTGCATAGCATTTAAAATAATTGAGATGCTGGGTAGCAGAAGGGATTCCTTACCCTTTTCCTTGAGCCCCCAGAGGCCCAAGCTATTTTTCATATTAATTAGTCGAACATCGACATCTTTTCTTTAATGGATGAAAATAACAAGGGAGAAAAGCTGTTAAAATTGGTCTTACTGGTTTGTGTTGAGAGGGATCCCAGAGTATTTGGCAAGTAGATGCAGTATAGGCCAGATAGGCCACTTTGAATAGCTTTCCTCCCTCATTATGTGAAATTCATCCCCAATACTAAGATGTTGATTAGCTGCTCTGTAAATAAACCTTATGGAGTGCAGTTTTTACTGCAGAGGAGGTGGTCTGAACTGAGCAGCACTTCCCTACTCATATTTTATTGTCATTTTGTTTGGGACAGACATGCATACAGAGTATATAAACTCAATGATACTTTAAAAAAAATGAAAGCAGAAACCAAGTTCAGATACCAATGGGAATCACTGGCATCTTCTTTTGGGCAGTGATGGATTCTTTCTTCTGCTATGCATCACCTGAAATAGATTGTTTTTTTTTTCACAGTGATGCTCTTTTGGATGCATCATTGTTTGAATTATGGAGATTACTTAGTTAGAAATCATGTAGTGTTGAGAATATACTTACAATTCGACAAGTTATCACCAAAGAGGCTTGACAGTGAAAATAAAGCTGATGTATGGAAAAGCTGAAACGTCGTCTCTCAACAGGTGCAGAAATGTGGCTGACAGAACCAGAGAATTAACCCCGCTTATAACCCCATAACATGAACTGCTCTACTTTGACGTTAAAGTGCATTTTTTCCACCCCATTACCCTAAATGTTACAAGAATAATCTCCCTCTTTATTCTACTCTATCTCGGCACAGGAAACGTGTGTGGTCCGTAATGAGCTCAGTAAACATCTGCTACTCCTGTATTAGAGACCATTTTCTCTGCGTCTCATCCTGTAATATGGAGAAATTAGAGTGCAGGGGACTCATTCACCGTGTTTATACACACACACACACACATCCACAGCGAGCAGACATAACATAAGGAGTCCAAGTGTTTTTATACTACCCGGCTGACGCTCTAACATGCCATCTCGACACCACAATTTTCCATCCACAACAGTAAAACACTACCGGGTGTCCTTGGTGTATGATCCCTGGATACCAGAGTTGTTTTTAAAGCACAGGGTGCCGCTGAGGCCTGTTCCCAGGAGCAGGTTTACTCATTTTTATGGAAATCTTTACAAGTTTTAGCCAAGAAAGACCTAAAATATTGTGCAGCTGAGTTAAAAATAATTTCAGTAGGTTTCTAGTAAAGTAAACTTGCTTCCTCCTTCCTACTGAGTTGAGATGATGGAGACTGTTTATTTAGACTTGCAGGAGTTTCCCCAAAACACTGCAAGACACAACAATGGCTTACTTTAAATATGCTGTGGGAAGCTCAGTAAGGAGAAATGGCGCCCCCTCTTGTCAAACTGCGGTTACTATGCAGCAGCCATCACTGAAAAGGTGTCAAGACCTTGAAAATTTCACTCTCAACTTCATGATGGATTTGCTTCTTCTACACCAACTTACTGCCTTGATATGGGGTATCCAAGAAGCATTATCTTCACAGAAAGAAACAAATGGTGGTGTGGTCCTCTGCTGCTGTTTCAAGATTTAATATGTGCATTCAGAATCATCCTCGGCATATCTTTGTTGTCCTGAGTTGACTGTGACTACATGCCTAAATGTCATATGTTGCTGCCGTGTGATTGGCTGATTTGCCTCTATGTGCAGTTAAATGGGTTTTTAGTTGTGCTGTATTCTTTTTGGTGCCTTTAGAGACTTTAACCTGAGCATTGTTCATGCACAATCACACATTAACTATGTACAACTGTCCCACAAGACAATAAAGACCAAACAAATGCCACAAATACATACAGTTCTCCAGGTTTTGTTCGAGAATAACAATTTACAAAAGCTTGAAATGTTTATCAGCTTTTATTGTCGAAAGAAGTTAATAGTTCTGCATAGTTCCTTTGAGTGAATTGAACAAACTGTTTCCTGAACAGAAGATTAATGAGACAACAAGCACTCATAAAAGATGTCACAATTCCTCATCGACACGAGCTCCTCCGTGTTACCTGGACTTACATTACCCAGTTAACAGTCCAGCACAGCTTTTTGTATCCGTGCATAATCCAGTCTTTTCACTTCTTAAAAAGTCTGTTGATGGTATGACTGTGTTTTACTTGCTCAACTCCTGCTGCACCTCTTTGAGAAGCTGCTCCTCCAGTGCAGAGGTGTCGTACTCCTTCAGCATATCGTACTCGAGCCACGGCTGTGCCCACTTCTGAGCGTGCTCCATCTGTTTGGGGGTCAGAGCAAGGTCAAAGCGGATCCCCTTGATGTTAAACTTCGGTCGTTCCCAGCGTTTGGACCATGGCTTGGGGCGCATTTTCACCTTTACCTGGTAGAAAACATGGTTATTAGTAGTTTCTTACATTATCGCCATACACTATATTTACATTAAGAAAGCTGCTTTATCAAATGACTCATTCAAAAATACATTGTTACATCTTAAAAACACACTTCCAGGCCTGTCATGATAATCAATAAATCAATTAACCGCACCATAAATAAAAAGTCCTCGCTAAGTTTTCCGGCCTCGATAAACTGACACGTGCATGCATGTTTGTTTTCCTCCTCTCTTTCTGCCAAAGAGGCTGAATGAGAAGATGGCTCACTCTGTCCATCTTTCTTAACACCAGGGTGCATCGGTTCTATCGCAGATTTAGCGGATTTATAGCGGAGTGAGCATTTGTCACTCATGCAATCTTTGGGGGGGAAGCGCATACACACACAGAGCTGAAACGACCGTCATGAGAAGTAACAAGGAAACAAACACTATGAATGATGGCACAAAAGCTACGGTTCTTAAGCCCGCTGCCACATCACAAGTGGGAATATTTTGGTTTTAAACAGAATGAACAAGGTGTGAGCCCATGAACACTGACGAGCTGATATGTCGCATTTGTTTGAAAGTAGTGATGACAAAGAAGGGGAGGTGAAGCGGAGCCTTCGTCCTGACAGTCAGCGCTTACTAAGGCATTTGGTTGGCAAAGTAAATATAATTAAAACAGAGCAAAATGGTGCGCCAACAGACAGTGTCGTTGGCTACATTGCAAAAGAAATGCAATCCTTCAATACGGTTGAAAAACCAGCAATGTTACGAACATTGACAGACAGTACGAATTGACTGACAATTCAGGAACTGTATAAACTCCATTTTATTTATTGTTTTTATTGTTGTGTGTGTTTTTTATTGGAGTTTTGTTTTTCTTTACAGAGACAGGGTCTATTTTTATTGCTTTTAATTAGTACCATTATTTTTATTTACATGCAATTTTTCCTAAAAGAGAGTCCATTTCATTTTCATTATTTTTTTTCTCTTTTTTGTTTGTTAAATTATATTGTTTGTTAAATGTATCTTATTTAAAAGATCTAGACCATTCCTGTTACAGTAAAATACTCTTAAGAAATTTAAGTTTATTTCTTTTGAAATGGTGTACTCACTTTATCATGACATATATTATAAATAAATTAATGAAAAAATGACGTTTCAAAATAATATTGAAAATATCATTTATCGGCAATAATCTTTTTGGACAATTATTGTCCAGCAAAATTTGTGATCGTGACAGGCCTACACACTACATTGTCTGGCCCTGATAAATTATCCAAGTAATAATCCACCCCCTTACTGTGAACTCAGTTCCATGTAGGAATTCACTCACATCATTGAGAGGAACCTCTCCAGTTGTAGAAAAAGGCACAGCCTTCATATTTGGGTCCACAGTGCTATACTCGGGTAGGGCATCCCTCAGATACATCAGATTATCGTCCAGCCTCTTCTCCAGCTTCAGCACCTCGATCTGTTGGATACGAGGGCTGTACAGCTCATAGCAGATCTCCACACCTGAGCAACACAAATACAGAAATAATGATAAGGGCACTGGCTCCATCGTTAAGCCGGTGCTTACCTTAGATGTACATGTAAAAAATGCTTTCAGTATTAAAAAGTTGCAGTATGATTGGCATAAAAAGGGGTGATTGTTTCAATGTAGGTACATAATCGTCGAGGTAAAAGTAGTAACAAATATAGGGGGAAAGGGGCAGGGAATCAACTGAAAAAAACAAAGTGTATTAAATATAATGTGAATAGATTTTGGTTTATTCAGCACTGCAGAAGTTAAACAGGTTTTCAATATTGCTTACCTTGTCCTTCAATTATATTTCTCAGAATAAATGTGGCTCCAAGACCCTTCCCACTCCTTTGGATACATATACCAACAAAGTGGTTACTTTTCCCACTGGCGTTAGGGTCGGCCATAGTCACTGCCAAGATGCTCCCTTCAAATAAGACAAATCTAATTTTATTTAAATTAGGACAGAAAAGATGCTTTAAAGACACAACGCTTGAAGAAATCGCAAGTACTGAGATTGCACAGTTAACATTGTGCCTTATAATTCCATAGTTATGTACTACAAATCTATTCCTCATCCTGAATCTGACAGGAAAAAAGACAAAAATGGAAATATGCCTCTTCTCTAAGACTTCAGAAGTACCTTTCCAGAGAGACAAATGAGCTACGGGGTTATTTATTTGCAAAATGTATAATTTACTGTTGCAATACAAATCTTTATAATATAATTGTATTTAAACAAAACAACGTCAACGATGTAGAAGTGACAACAGAAACAATAGTTTTAATTAATACATTAAACGTAAAATAACTAACAAAATAAAAGGTTATAATAATGTGCAGTGATTTTACTTGATAGTATGAGAGTAACTACATGTAAGTTGTGATGGAAACTTTGCTTCTCTTGCCTTACAGTAAAAACTAACTATATATTCTTACCAACGTAGAATTCAGGCAGATCGAGCACTTTCCTCCTGCGGATCATGTCCTTTTTCTCCATGGTGAATTTCAAAGGATCTGTTCTCTGTCTAGGAGGGATGAACTCTGGGCTCAGAAACCTGAGAGGCAGAGGGAGCATTGTCATACTTCAGTGTCAACATCTACAGTCCTTCATTTAATGATGCAGCAACTTTATTGTGTCGATCAACATGAAACATTAAATTTTTTTTTTTAAATGTATATTTTTGGGCATTTTGTGCCTTTATTGATAGGAGAGAGACAGTGGATAGGCTTGTGAAAGGGGGAGAGAGTAGGGGAAGACACTCTGCAAACTGGTCACAGGCGGGATTCGAACCTGGACCGGCAGAAGCAAGTACATGGGGTGCTAACCACTACGCCAAACCAGCACCCCATGAAACATTAAATTGAATGTGATGAACTCATTACTTTTGCCAAGGATTGTATTCTGTTGCCTATGTCTGTTTTTTTATTTGTTTGTTACCAAGGTATCAGCAAAAACAGAACAAATTTTGCTGAAATTTTCAGTAAATGTCAGTAAAGAGCCACCTTAAAATGTTTAGATTTTGGTGTTGATGAGGATAACTGAGATCGGAGAATGATTGTTTTAGCTCAATAACTGTCAAACTATCAAGGTTTTTCCTCGCAGAAAGCTGTCCAGTTTCATCTTAAGTTAGTTGCAACTAAAGTTCAACATCTCTGATGACACTTCCTGCGCAATCTTTCTTTATATCTATTTTAAACACATCTGCAAACTTTTCCTTGCAATGGGCATGTATATAAGAGGTCCAATAACATAAAAGGCTGTACATTTTTTCCTCAAAAATTGCTCTTACTTTTACAGATGTGTGTGGTTGAGGCAGCTCCTGCATGGTATTGTTTTCACATATGCAACCTTAATATTTCCTGGAAAATGTCCTGATGTTCCTGTTCAAGCCTGACCCTAACAGCACAAAGTATTCCTGCAATTTGCATGTCAAATTTGGGTCCAAGGATGAGACATACTAAGGGATGATAGTGGGTAAATTCCAGGGTACTTCCATGAAATCATACATGGTGCAGACTTTGGTGACATCAGGACATTTTTATGAAATGTAAGTATGTTTTTGAACAAGGTTTTATTCACGTAATCTGTGGCTTTAACCTGGGTAACGCTGATACTTACTGTCGCTGGGATTTTTTAACCTGTGTTCTGTCAATGATGACAGGTTTAGGTGGAGGGGTGAATCTGGGTGGCTGCTCATTCCCTGCAGCAAGACGACATACAGAAGTGGACAGGAACCCTGAAACAATATGACAGCACATGTCAAGCTTCTCTTATTATGTTTGATTAAAATCATGTCACTGAGTCAGTTCATATCAGTGATATCACAAGAGTTTTCCTCTTTCTTTCAATCTTCCTCATAGTTTCACCTAAGTAATAGCTAAAAATAATGTGCAAGAACAGTTCAGCTTTGAATGGCAGCTGTACTTCTGCTAAATTAGCTGTTGCTCCTGTTCTATACGTGTTTATTTTTTACATTAGTTTCATCTTTTCATGAGATATTTGAGGAAAGAAGATAAGACATCCGTGTCTCTTGTAATATTATCTACTTATATGTTGAATAAGCATGATTTACAGAAGAAAAGGGTAACACACAAATATGAATACAGACTCCTCTGTATAATTTGCCTCCCCTTAGCTTATACTGTTAGCCGGATAAGCTAACATGAAGATGATGCTCGTTAGAAAAACGGCAGAACTTGACGAAAAACTGCGTGTAAATAATACATATTAACAAGGCCTTCCTTGTGTACACTTACGTTCATTTCGTAGCTGCTGGTTTCGTAACAACCTCAGAGAAAAGATACATTTATCCAGCCCTCTCCCACAGGAAGCCATGATTGACCTTCTGTGGCAACATGCAAGTACGGAAGCCGAGCACGGCAAACTGGACCGAAACGCGTTTCTTCAGACTGCAATGCAGCGCGGAGTCCACAAGATGGAGGAGCTGCTTCATTTAAGTGATTGGGAGTCAGGCACACAACATGTTCTCTAATATGTGGCTACTTTCAGGGAATTTGGAGACCTTGACAGTAATTTCATGATACTGCGAAATTAGCTGAGCTAGAAAACAATTTTGGGATAATTTAGGTCAAAGGCATCACATGGCTAAAATTGTTCCAGATATGTTTTTGTAATAAACTATTTTCTTTAGGTTGAAAGGTGAATGAACATATTAAGGTTTTTGCAAACACAATTGTATGACCACATCCATATTTTTTTACTGAAAAATTAAAGGCCCTGGACCCCCAAATAAGTGCTCATGAAACAGTCCTTCAATTAGACCTTTTCTCGATTTGTTTGGTTCACTGCCCTGTGAAATTAGCTTAACCAGTTTTGATAGGTGGACTTGATGACCTGTTGTTTTCAGCTGATTCTTAAAATTTGTGACTTTCACTCCTACCAAAGCCTGCGTGTTTTCAACAACTCCTGACCTGCTCAACCTGAGCGATTAAAGGCACTTGTTTGAGTGACAAGAGCCTTTAAAATAATTTGTGTACAAGCACATTTTAGTGTAACTGGTTTAGTTAAATGCTCAATTTTTGGGCCAAAAGGAATCGTAGCCTTTAGGCTTTTCCCTCCTTATTATAATTAATTATGCACACATGTTTCAAAGTTTTATGATTTGTCAAGAAGGACTAATGAAATGTGTTAGATATCTTTCCACAGGACATGTGAAATGAAAAGATATAATAAAAATAAAAACAGTAGAATAAATTGAGATATCAGTCTTGGGAAATCACAAATGTACGGTACCTTTGCACATTATTGGTAAAAAATACAACCTACTTAATAGTGTTTCAAAACTAGCTGATTTGGTGTTTTGAATTTTATGTGAAAAAAAAAACATTTTTAAGATTTGTTTGAACTTAAGATGAAAAACTATCATTGTGGTTGTACAGAAATAATACAAAGCGGCCCTACATGTAATGCTTTAAAAATAAATTTATAAATTGAAGAACAAGTACATCTTCACCAGTCAGAACCAACAACAATACAAGGAAAATAAAGCATTAGCATGTGCGCATGTCTCTTGTATTATTTTAAACACACACTTGACATTAACACTTACCTTAACACTGAAATTCAGAATACACCAGTACCATTAAGATTCCCACCACCACCAGCTAATTTGATATGTTGAATAGATCATTGTATACCCAGCAGCTCTGTATAGTTAATGCACCACAATAATAAAATAGGTAAGATAGATATGTTTGTCAGTATTTGGGAATTTGATGGTGTTTGCAACAACTCTGTTTTGTAAACTAAGGTGGGAACTTTTTCCAACAGTGAGAGTGCGTATTGGTTCGGTCTCTCTCTGTACTGGTGTGTATTTGCATGCTGATGCACTGTTTCATACTGTTTGAACAGTAGTATGGAGACAAACATGCTCATGTGTCTGTAGGTATAATTTGCAGAAGAGAGAGGCTCTGACAAGCTGGAGGACAAACCTGTTTCAAAGCACCTCTCTATTGTTAGCAGATCTGGGCATCAGCACGATGGCATAACTGAGGATAAGCATTTACATACATGTACACCAATACACTCTGTCCTTTGGAAGATAAAATGAATGCATAAAGGGTTTAGAGTGGTTCTGTATGTTGATTCAGAGGGGAAAAAATGAGAAATGTTCGCAATCAAACACACAACAGAAACAGTGGCATCAATAAATTAAAAAAAAAATCAGTTCGTTTAAAAATACAAGAAACTCTCACATTTCTTTATGTGTTTAACTGCTGTGCATTTACTATAGCACAACAATAACTTTGTTTCAATCTACTATAAAATTAAGATAAGTAAAAAGAGCATAATTCATTGGTTTTCTCACACTTCTTGTGTGAACTTTGTCATACGGCTCATTAGTGGAAATTCTTGATTTATTTTCCAAATGAATATTTTCTTTTAAATATTTAAACGCTCCTGAAAGATACACATGACCCCGAAATTTCCCAAATATACCCAAGCCAACAGCTGGATCTTCACTTAGACTTTAAACTGTTTTTGCTGCCTCCTTCTTGTCCATTGCCTGAAATGCAAAAAAATGGAAAACATCCTGCTGTGAGTGTAAACATACAACACTGGGAAAGTCCAGGACAGTCGGCTGAAATTATGAATTTGGAAAATATCATTAGATCCCAAATCTTAAGTGAAAAAGTAGTCCTAATCCAATAAAGTTACCAACAACCCGATTTGACTTTTTAGGCGCAAATAAAGCCAATTTTTGCAGGGACAGTTTCTTAATACTCAACACACATGGAAAGACTCATGCGTAAATGTCTATTAAAATAAACCATGAACCTAAAGTAGGTCCACTCTTAACACGTGTGCACATATGAGTGTTATCATTTTACAGACATCTCTGACAAATTACTAAAAGAACAAAATCTTCAAACGTGGGTGTTTTTCCTGCGTATGTGCTGGGTGGGGAAGTCATGCTCTTTGAGACCATGCAGGGGAGCGGCGGTCCTCCAGGTGGGCTGCGTCCTCCTCAACCACACAGCAGAGCAGAGCTGAGCTCAGTTCGCAGTGTGCTCTCACAGAGCAGCAGAGCACTGCTCCAGCACACAACATAACACAAGTTTACCAGTCTCCACCGCGGCGTGCTGGTCAGAGAGGAAGGAAAGATGATGGACGATGAAGAGGAGTAGAAACATGGGAGCCAACATCTCCTGAAACCTCATGCTTCGGTTGGACTTTCTGATGCAACGGAGAGACTTAAAAACTTCGAGGCTTCAAGGATGTTCTTCTCAGATGGGACTCTCTCAGCCGTCACTTATGCGCTCCTGTTGGGAATAACGTGTTTCACCGTGCTGTGCGACCGCACCAAGGGATCTCCAGACTTCTCAGGTGGGCTTTTCTGGTCACTTTTGAAGCGAAAAACTGGCACTGCCCGCTCTCAAGCGTTTAAAGCGACAACATGTGCAGTAACCATCACTTCTTTCCTTCACTTTCCTTCTTGTACGTAAAAGCGTAAATTTAACACTTGAGTGGATGAAATAGTTGATAAAGTCATTACGCACGCTTTCAGCTACTGAGCACTCTTTCCAAAATAACTCCAGGAGGTGTTTTCTGAAGTGTGTCTCATCAGCCTCTCGACCCGTGCCTGTGGCGTGCTCCAGCATGCACACACTCAAATGTTTGCACCATAAAAAGCGAGCAGGCAGACAACTTAAAGACGCGGAAAAGACCCATATCGTGCTTATCTGTAGGACGATTCTGACACAGTTTGCGAAGATTGACCCACATAGGGAACTTCAAACAACGTACCCTCTCCTTTACAAGAGCATTTTGCTCTATTGGCGGGGATTATGGGCTGGTTTATCAACTACAGAGCACATCCCATTGATGCAACTGAGATAAATGGGATAATGTGGTTAATGAGTCACTAGATGGGAACTATTGTCTAGACCTGAGGCTCACAAGTGTCACAGCCTCAGAACCCAACACACCATCATTGCTGAGAAATAAAACCTGCATTTACAAAAATGTCCACCTCTCATAGGTATTTGATGAAAATATTCATTTTGGATCCAACATGGGCCAAACATTTAACCGATAAAAATGAGACAGACTTAAAGAAATATGTTTAAAAAGTGCATCATTGCAGTGGGGTAGCAATGCATGTATTCAATTTATGCCATTTCTTGCCATAACTCAAACATTTCTCACATATTTCTGGACCTTGAGAAGATATTATCTTTGGAAATACCCTGATTGACAATATAAAGAAGTCAAAATCTTGAGGAAAGGAGCAAATTGAGTAGGGCAACCGTGCATTCATTTGTTTTGATGCCACATCCTGTGATAACATGAACATTTTTTAGGATCTTGAGCAATAATAACGATTGAAAAAACAGCTATATTTTCCCCTATTAACTTATCTATCTACCTAATACAACTAGGTAGATAGATAAGTAGGGCATCCATGCTTTTATTGATTTTAAGCTGTTTCCCGTGACAACATGAACATATTTATGATTTTTGGATCTTGAGAAGTAATTACCTTTAAAAGACAGTTATTTCATTCCCTACTGACAAAATTAAAGAGTTAACATCTTGAGAAAACAAGCTAAATTAATGCAACACCAATGCATACATTTGATTTTAAACCATTACCTGTGATAACATGAACATTTTTCAGATTCTCTTTCATCATGAGACATAACAGTCTTAGAAGAAATGGCAATTTTGTCACTGATTGACAAAGTGAATAAGGGACGAGATATTAAATTTATTGAGTGGGACACCATTGTGTATATTTGTTTTTATGCCATTTCCTGTGATATCGTGTACAGTTTTCATGTTTTTTTAGGATTTTGGACATAATGATTGGAAATAAAGCTGTTTTCTCCCAGACTTACAAAACAAATGATTCAAAGCCACGAGAAAACATCTTCAAAGTCACAGTCAAAATGGCAAAACAGAGTGGAATTAAATATATGAATATGCATGTGCCTACGGTTACCATCTGTATGTATCATCAAACCTGCGACTTTTTGTCCTATCTTCCTGAGACACCCATTTACAATCCACTAAGAACAGCTCTGCGACCCAGTTTCAGGTCCTGACCCACCAACTGAGACCCACTGATCTAGACCTGTTGCTATCCTCTTCTGTAAACTGAGGAAAGCTAAACTTCACTGCAGTTATTTAACATTTTCTTGAATCAATAATCAATGAAAAGTGTCCCATCCATGCCAGTTAACAGAGATTTATGTGCGCTCCATTGCCGAATTTTATAGTCGACAACTAAAGGCAGCACATTACCCAGAACTAATGAGTTATCCCGTGTTGTATTATGGCCCATTGAGCCCAAAGGCGAGCCTGCAGGTTTTGTTTACAGTGCCATAAAACAGGAAGGGAGCTTTGTGTTGGTGTTAATTGGCCTCTAATGGGCCTAATGGTTGGAAACGAGCAGGCCAACACTGTGGGGGAAAGGCGCTGAAGAGCAGATGTATGTTCCATGCCTCCGTGTGTGTGTGACTGTGTATGCAGTGTGACCATGTACCAGCCTAATGAGCTGCTAAAGATTGTGGTGTAGTGAGGACTGTTAACAAGGTTCATTTGTGTAATTGCAGTGCATGTGTCAGTGGTGGTTGGGTCTGACATAAATACTATGACCGAGTGCATCAGATGGTGGATAATTAGACAAGGAGGGGAAATTAACTTCTAATGCCAGGTTTCTGCTGCTTACGTCAGGTTTACACAACCCCAGCACCTTAGAGGGTGTTGTTGAAATGCTGATGCCATGGGGAAGAGTTTATAGGTCAGCATTTCGACTTTGGCTGGAATGGTTGAAAAGTGGATTCCTGGGCTTTTCATTGGACCAAGATTGTTAATAACTGTGGTCCAAAGCAGGTACCGAAATGAACAGTCTTTTTTACGCCAGTCTTAACCTGATGTACCGGATGGACTGTTCAATAGTAGGACAGAGTGTAAGCCACTTTGTTAAACTCTCAAGGGGAAGTGAAAATACCCTTTCTGCATAGAAGTAAGCATGCTCACGCTGATATCCCAATTTAAACTTGTTAAAAAAACACTGGGCAGTCTAAGTGCAATGAATTCTAAATTGAAATCAATTTTTCAAGAAGTAAAATGGCAGATTATACATATCAGCTGCTAAACTGGACGTCTTTGAAACTCTGTGCATTGGATAAACTTATACCCTTTTTTAGACTGGCCTAAAAAACAGTTTAAACCTGGAAACAGTCGACTCCCATCAGCAGTTTGAAAGGGTCTAATCTGCATTTCAGCCTGGGTTGACTGACCCTGCAAGAGACACAGGTTTTTATCGACTTCCCTCTGATTGGCTTCTGCGAGAACATCACATCCGGGTCAACGCGCTACTTTACATCACGTAACGTGGCTATAGTAAAATATGGCGCCCGTCCCATCTGTCTGAAACTTACGCGACTCTTTGCCATCTTAGCAACAACTTCCATCTGCCTTTGTGTCATCAGCGCTCGAATATCATTCACTCTGCGCCAAGTTTGTACATTTTAAAGAGGGACAAAAGTACAGAGTATGGAAAACAGCTCACCACCATGTCCATGGCTTTCATGCTCCTTTCCATAGTTTACATGTCATGTTTGGGCAGCTGATGATGTCATCAACGCCATGACATCAGCTTGATGCACTAGAGGGAAAAAAACAGCCACACAGCTCGTCTGCTGCCAATTAGACCAGTGTCTGCTGGCAGTGCGAAAGGAGTAGCTTGCCTATTGTTGGCAGCTAAGATGTTGTGGACAAGAACTTTGAATATGATGGGTGTCCATACAGTTTCGAGCCAGAGTTTACAGATGAGGGGCTCATCGAAAGGAAGACGTGGAGGCAAAGAGAAGAAAAGCTGGCCAGAGAGCAGTCTTCAGTTCAGAGGTCAGAACAGTCACGAAAACATGGGTGGAGCGACCCCGGACTGTCTTGGAAGAGTAGCGCGAGCGGACCATGATGAAATATTGGTGAAACTAATGAGTTTTTGGACGATTAATGCAGTTTTAGGAGTGGCACTGTATGCCCTATGTGCTACCATTATACGGATGTCCGCTGCTCGATTTTGGGTCTAAATTTTGAATGTAAAAATCATAAATCCGCAGTCTAAGCCTATTGCAGCTTAACTAGGGGTGGGTCCAAGCCTGAGCTGGCCTCAGTAAAAGCTTTATAAAAAAGAACTTACAAGGTAGAGAGGGTGTCAGTCTCCTGAATTGATAGGTACACTTGCAGAGGACATTTTAATGCAGTATGAGTGGCTTATAATAGATTGGTTAACAGATATCTCTCATAGGGATTCTTCTTTGACTTACAAGGCTCAGAGATCATGTTGTTGTTCCCCTAAAGGAATGCTAGTGTCAAGTCCCCAGATGCAATTTTGTTTTGTTCATCCTCCCCTTACAGAAGTGCTGACCAAGCTTTTCTGTGAATGAAAAGATGAGAAAAAGGGGGACTGTGTCAGAATACCTCAGGGACAAAGACCTCCTTCAGTCCTCACATTCTTGTCCAGCTGGAGTCTCTCTGGAGACCCCGAGAGATAGAGAGGAGGGCTTTGATTGACAGGTGGTGCCAGGGTGCAGTGTGACGGGAGTGGCGGGTTTATATCGAGCATCTGTCAGTCAGATGGCTGGAACAATCTGGTCACATCGATTAAAGATTCGTCACAGTGGTGCTGGAGCCAACTGTCGATTCTCAGGGGAATGTTAGAAGTGGAAAAATACAGTTTAATTCACAGCTGCTGGGCGAGCATCAAGAGTCGACAGGTCAAAAGTAAATGTCTGCAAAAGAAGAGGCTCATTGTGGCATTATGTTATGGTCTTTGCTGCTGGAGGTGTATTTTACATTTTCAGCAACTTTTTCTGAACCCGTCGTCTTGTAACAGCTCTGTGTCAGCTTACAAAATCTATTTCAGTGACACTTCTGCCTTCCTGACCTCGACTTCTCAACTTTCTTGAAGCCTGAGAATTTTGCTAAACTTAAGAACAAATTTGCAGCCTCTCCCTCAGGGTTTTGATGCCCACATCAGAAATACACATAAAAACTTTGGTTGGAAGCCCCACACTTGTTTTTGGATTTTGTGTGTCACAAGTTCAGACCATATTGACATCCAGAGTAATGACAGCTTTTATATTCCATTGCTTTCAGGAAAACAAACAATGTTGGCAGGTTATTTGATTCTATGTTGTCCCCTGTCATCATCCTCTATTATAAAGCTGCCTGAGCAGCTAATTAGAGGTATGGAGGGAGCTGTGCAAAACTTAAAAGCCCCCAGGCCAGAAGAGCTAGCATGCTAGCTAGGTCATGCTACTTGCCTTTGCAAGCTGTCTGTACTCTGCTTTCTTCAAGATTTTATTCAGTGGACAAGAAGAGTGGGTAAATTTGGGAATTGGGGAAAAAGTTGCCACAGGTCAGATTTGACAGCTGCCTGCTGTCTGTAGCCCAATTTGTTCTGCTGTTCCAAGTTGTAATATTTACTGTCCTGTGACGTTAGCCTCCTCTGTGAACGTCCTGGAGGCAGAATAGAGGAACAAGTTGAACCCCTCTTTGTTCCTTCTCCAGAGGTAGTAACAGAGGAGGGATATTGGAGAGAGGGAAGCATGCAAACTCAGTGGGAGACAGGAGTGCTGCGAGTGAGCGCCTCTGACTCTGGCACAAAGCAAACTGGGCTTCTCTTGGCATAGCACAAGGAAGAAGGAACTTGTTAAAATTGCATGAAAGGGCAGTTTTCTTGCATTGTCAGCATTTATGACTTTAAATGACATTGCAGAGGTTTGTGCTCTCTGAGATCTCCTAGATTTCAGATTTTTTCCCATGATTTAGAGTAAGCTTTAAAATGTTTTTCAGTCTTTAAACCAGCTGTTCTGAATGGTTGTGACAGGCCCCAAAAGTTGGCTGTGGAGTTGTTTTCAATGGGTCACGATTGGGTGCCTGGAAAGACGAATTATCAGAATCGGCTTTATTGGCCAAGTACGTTCGCAACATAGGAATTTGGTTTCAGCAGGTGGTGTCACTCATGGAATAAACAGCAGCAATGTAGACATAAACAATAATAAAAAAAACATATAAACACCTCCATAGAGTAGAAGAAAAACATATATGCACCTAGGAGAAAACAAAATATTTACACTTAATAGAAAAATACATACCTGAAAAATTAATATGTACTCAACTGGTGCAAAGTACACAATATAATGCAATTTCAGTCAGTGACCAGTTAAGGTGAATGCATCAGAATCAGATTTATTGCCAAGAAGATTTTTACACTTACAAGGAATATGCTTTGGTGCACTTGGTGCAAGAACAAAACAGACATATAAGTAAAAAGATAATAACAGGTAAGGTGTGTGCATTGTTAATAGAAATAATCAGATATAAAAATAGATTTTAAAAAAGATTAAAATAAAAGGGGCTTAAATAAATACACTTATTTACAGTTATTTCCAACATCTATAATTTATTAAAGTCTTTTAATGAAATATGTCCAACAGGGCTTTGCAATTAATCCAGTATTATTGTTATCAGAATATAAGCTGTCACGGTAAACACATTAAACAGTTTTGATTTATCGCTTAAAATTGAAAACAACTATTCTGATGTGATCAAACCAAGGCTATGTTTACACGGACACTCCTGTCTTGAAGGCGCAAAGATATTTCCTTTGCATTTTCAAATTCTTCTGCGTTCAGACGACGACGCTGGAGATGTACGGACCCGCTGTAGTGTGCATGCCGGTTCAGTAGATGGCGGTGTAGGTCGGCAGAGAGGCAGCGCTGCTACAATACACGTACGAAGAAGAAAAACTTTTCACAAACAACAATGGCGGATGGACGCACAGAGACACCGGAGTTTCTTTTCTGGACAACAAATCAGTTTGGACAACAAATCTGTTTGGATAGTTACGTCTGGATAACAAACCGAGCACAGTAAGAGGCTCACACACGTTACTCTGTAAACAGCCAAAGCTGCTGTTGTTCCGGGTGTGTGTGCGCAGCCTTCATCTGAAAGAATACTGTGCATGCGGTGACGTCAGCGTTTTACCCTGGAACGTTTGATGCGGTGTTACACGGAGCTGCATGGAGAGCGTTTTAAAAAGTTACTGTTTTCAACGCGTTTCAGTGTAAACACAAGGCCAAAACGCAATGAAAACTTAGCGGATATGACAGTTTTCGGTGCCGTGTAAACGCAGCCCAAGTCTATTGGTACAAGGGCCCTGCATTCACACCTTTTGATGCAGTTAGAAGAAGCTAAATCTTATTTCTGACATTTTAGTAGAGAAAAAGGTTGTTTGATTTCTTCAGATTTGAATTATGATCACATCATTTAAAAAATCCTATTAAGTTGCAAGATTTAGGACTGCACATCTCCAGTGGTTCAACATGGGTGTAAGCCTACATCAGTCCAAGATTAAAAAGCACTTTGAGTAGGAGTTCTTTAACAAAACACACTTGTTAGTGGGAAAACATTTCGACATTGCTGAGGGGTTACAGTGAAGCAACTTTTCCTCGTCTTCTCCCTCATAAAACCCTGCAGGCAAAACCCCATTTAACCCCAGTGAATGGGATGTGAGGCTGTTGAGGGGCCATGGGGTCAACTGAGGTCAAGCCATAGTGACTGTGAGTGTGTGGTTAGGGGGAGTTATCATCCATCTTGTTTTGTGTTCCCCTTTGTTCCCCTCATCACACATGTTGACCACTGTGGGGAAAGGTTGAATGAAAGTCAACACAACAGCAGATTTTAGGTCACGATACTCGACTGAATTCAGGAGAGAATTAGGGTGTTTCTGTTTGAGCACTTCAGGTGATAAAATTCAATCACAGCGGGTGCGCTAACATTGTATGATATTCTTTTGCTTTAAGGTAATGAGGACATTTGACTTATTAAACACACTGTTAATTCTCAGATAAGAGAATTGAATTACATAAAGCACCATACACTGTTAGTGGGAAAACAGTGTAATTTGTTTTGTCAGTTGTGCCTAGTGTTAGCTGTGGAAGCCTTGTCAGTTTTCTGTTTGCCTCGCAGGACTAAAGGACAACATAACCGTGCTGAAGGTGATCGCACATTGCCCTTGTGGAGTTGCAAGTTGAACTTAACACATACCTGTGTTTATCTCAGTTTTAAAAATCAAATACTGCATCAATGAATTAGAGCAAACACATTAAAATGTTGACATGAACTCTAAAACTAAGTTAGTTGATCCTTGAGTGAGAAGAGATATTTGTGCAAGATTTGTAGGAAATCCCTTGGAGTGCTATTAAGATATTGTGCTTTCAATTAAAGGATAAACGTAAAAAATTTTACCTTTAAGCCATGATCTCCAAAATCAAATCACTTCATTGTTGATGCAGAGATGCTATCACCATTGCAGGGGCATAACAGTATACAGGGGGCGGGGGACAGTATCGGCTTGTTATGTTGCACTGCAGGCTGGTTGAATTAAACACATCTGAGCTAGGACTGGGTGATGTGACCTCAGAATAAATTATGATTTTTTTTTTCCTCCCAAAGACAAAAAGTGACACAGATACACAGAACAAATAATATAATAAAATTAATTTGATCAAAAACTAAAGTTTCTCAAGAGATAAAAAGAACTTGCTGTAATTTTGTTACGTGAACATGTACAGGCACACTATGTTGTTTGGATGTAGGGACACTAAATTGTTTTTTTTATTAAACAAAACATTAACATGTTTATCGTCACTGTATAAAACCTAAGAGAAAAGCAGACTCATCATACCATCTCAAATGTCATACTTAAAATGTAGTTTTGAGTAAAGGAAGCTTCATATGCACTTTAAAAAAACTCAGGCATTGATTTACTTACTTGCTGTCTGGAAGAGCCATATTTTGGGAGTTTATACTTTCAATTTAAGATTAATATGTACAATCTTGTTATATAAGGCTAAAATATAGGCAGGATATATCAACAGAAATGTTCATATCTGCCATTATAGATGTACTAAATATATTGTGCATTCCTAATTAAATGTTAGTCCAATGAATTCTAAAACTGAAAGATTTTATCCTCCAGCCAGAGCAGATAGTTTTGCAAAATTTGGAGAAAATACCACTGAGTGCAATTAAGATGTGCGCACAACAAAACATTTGCTGATGGACAATCAGCCCTACTATTGAGGCCTTAATGCTGCTTTAAAAGATGTGTATATGCAAAACCTCTATGATCTTAATGCTTTAAATACTGCAAAAATACTGGCAGTTAATATCTGCAGGAATATTCATATCTGCCAACATGGATATTTAGCTTTTGAAGGAATTATTTGTCAGTACTGATAGCACTGTGTACCACAAACTTTTTTTTTTTTTTTTTAATGTATATTTTTTGGGCATTTTTGTGCCTTTATTGATAGGAGAGAGACAGTGGATAGGCTTGTGAGAGGGGTAGAGAGAGCAGGGGAAGACACTCTGCAAACTGGTCACAGGCAGGATTCGAACCTGGACCGGCAGAAGCAAGTACATGGGGTGCTAACCACTACGCCAAACCAGCACCCCGTACCACAAACTTTTAAAACAGAAACAAGTTTTAGTGATTTTTTGATTGTTATGTAAAATTGTCATGAGCATTGCCAAGATTAATATCCTTTTTGTCAAGTTCTCCAAACTGCGTGACACCAAATGCACACAGACACACAAATCCGCCTATGCTATTACCCCATGGGCTAGTCCTGGATTAGGCTACCCCACACTGCAGACCCAAACACACCCCTCCAACTATAACCGGTTGCTACTCCAGGGCCCTCAAATCTTAATCCGCTCAGATTTTGCAGTGGCCCAGGGTAAGAGTGACACACTGAGCCCCCTTCCCCCACCCCGACTCCCTTTGCTTTCTTGCGTCTCCACCTCCTCACCGCCTGCTGCTCCTCCCCAGGGCTTGCCTGATCACTGTTTCTGTGTCTGTGTGCGCCAGGTGAGCTCTGTCTAAACAAATCCTGCCTCCCTCTTGTTTTGTCTACTGCTGTGGAGGCAGGCGGCGAGGCGGACACCGAGGGCCGACATAACGCTGCTTTTCTCTCTAGCTGAATAGAGTGCAGGGGGTTCTCTTTTTCAAAGAAACAACCCTGTGAATAAGTCCTCAGAGGAGTGAATTGTCAAGAGATTCTTGATTTATGGCACGATGGCGGCATTAACAAATTTGTTCTTTGACAATGGGGAATAGCTTTACAAAACATATATTTTTCATAGCTTACACACAGATTATATAAAAAGCTTGAGGCTGGTGATTAAAGCTCTGAAATCTCATATTTTACTGAAATAGCTTCTGAACTTGAAATCAAATGTGTCACAGACTGGAGGCATTTTTTAACAGGATTTGTTTGGAGCTTGATAGCATTTTATCAACTCTTAATCTAGTTTTTCAAATCTGCTTACCAAGTCTAAGTCCTTTTAATTCCCTTAATAAATCCAATGAAGTGTTGCTTTCATAACAAAAAGAAAGAGAAAGTCATCTTAGAAAGATGAGATCAGCAGCTATGTGACTTTCACCCAATGAATAGAGCTGTCTGTTTCATACAGTGCTACATAAAAACAAATACATTGAATAGAGTTTAAAATTATTTAACCAAATTTCCCTGTAAGGATAGAGGAACAGAAAGAGTTAATATTTTAAGACGTAAGACTGACAACCCATCAACTAATTATGAATATTTATTGTTGTGCTCATTGCTCTTTAACAACAAAACAAATGACAAACTGTAAGCCAAATCTTCTGCTTGACAGAATGAAGGACAAAGAAAGGCTACTCTGTTGAAGCACTTTTGGGCTCACAATAACAATGGCCAAAATGTCATTAGTGTGCAAAGCAGCTGGTTTACCCCTCTTCCATGACAAATCTGCAGGCACCTTTTGTGCCAGAGAGGTAAATGGTAAAAATGTGTGTGCTGCAGCTGCCCTGGTGTGGGTGCTGTGGTTTGGCACCCACCCTCATTAGGGCATTTCAACTTGATGAGGAGGTTTTTCGAGCTTACTTCTACAGAAAACTTTTCCAGTATGCTAAGAACTGATTGGGGATGTTTTACTTGCTTTGCAATACAGTTTTCTGTATGTAAGCAGTGTAGGTCCTCCCTGAGATATTTTGCAACAAACAGCTTACCCAACTTTGTTCTGAGGAAAAGCTAAAACATATTCTCGGTGGAAATGATGACTTCTGGATTTGTGCTTTAATAGCAGAGTTGTGGGTGTTTGTAATTTAAAGCTTGAGTCTGGCATGGCACAAAATGATAGCAATAAGATACATGACCTACTGTGTGCACCTCTCCCTGGTTACAACAAGTACTTAAAACACACACATAAAGCAGGGGTTGACATCATGTCGGGAAACAACAATATGGTGATGATGATGAGAGATGGGCATTTACAAGAGGAAACAGCTCTTTCACAGTGTTAACTTTACAATCAGGTAGAGGAAATTAAATCACCTCTTGCTCCAGAGCAATGAAATTTTCTTTTAGGACATCACTGAAAAGAAGAATTGATTTGGGATTTTAGCTTTAAAATGGAATCAAATACTTCTCCGAGATAGTAGTTTAACAAGAATGTGTGGAAGTAGTTTCCCAAGTAAAAGGACAAAGCATTGGCTACATGCGTATTGACAAGATTAATGGGTAACGTGTTCAAAGTAGACATACCTTAAAGGCAAGCTCTGCACATCAAGCCCCAGCATATAAGACATATGAATGTGCATCAGTCAAATTCTGTTTCTGTCAAATTGCCAGTATCACATCCTGACTGAGTTAATGCCTGATGAACAAAGCGATGCTGTAGGGGTAGTGTTATGCTGAATTAATTCAGGTATTTCACAAGAGCCTTGATTGAATTTAAACAACGAAAACAGGTTTGCGATCAGTGGAGGTTTCGTTAGAAGCAAAGATTTTTTGCTTCTTCATTTTTTGTGTGACTTTTGCATTTATAAAACCCTGACAAGTGATTAAAGGAGTCATTACAGAAACTAATTCCCATCATAATGGAGACTGTCAAATCGAGCTCCTATTTGGCTGTCTTATGCACTCCACACACAATAAGATTTTAGGTTGTACTTTAAAAGTACTAAACCTATTAGATATTCAAGTCGAGGCAACCGTGATCCTCTTTTGAGAGAATAAAACGACTCTTGACAAACATCACACCAGTGGATAACCAGAAAATATCATCTTAAGGACCAACAGACTGTTAACCCGACACACCATATGGACAGTCCAATATATATTTAAATAGCCCATCTAGGAAGAGCCTTTAGAAAGTGTTTGAGAATGATCAGAATCTTTCAAAACGATTGGATGATTGTGCTGTCAGTCACATTCATTTTGGGCAGTTTTTGGAAAACTTAGTATCGTAGTTTTGAGGCCGGCTGGCTATCACTACTTACAGCCCGGTGCTCTTAAGACATGTCTGAATAATATAAATTTGCTCTAGTTTTAATTGTCTTGTTCCCGAAGTTGAGTATCCAGTCCAGTCCAGCCCTGTCCGACCCGACCGGAAGGCTAAGTAATAGCATTTATAGATAACCTATTTTGATGCTATAAAACTCATCTTAAAGTGTGCATTTAAATCAGGCATATATCTAAAAGTGAGACTTTTTTGTAATTACTTAGAAACTCCTCACAGTCCCTTTAAATTGAAACCTGTTCAAAAAGTTTTTTTGGCTTAAATTGTCATTTTTTTTCTTTTAGGGTTTTACATGTTTTATATGTTAAACATAGGGAAAAAATGGTCAAACATGCAAATTAGTCTAGAAAAATCAACATAAAAAAATAATCAAAATAATGATAAAATCGTGATCGGGATTTTATTGGTAAAAAATCGTGATATGATATTTTTGCCATATCGCCCACCACAAGCTGAAAGTCTTGCAATCTCTTCTAAAAGCTGTAGTCTGTATCTTTGATGAGACCACGGTGGAGCCAGATTTATCCCCCCTTCCCTTCCATGTTTGTGCTCCTAATGATAAAAGCTAAAGGCCCATTTACACAACAGTGAAAACAGCCAGAAAGCAGAGTTTTTATTGCTTTTGCGCCTGCATTGTACATTGTTAAAACACTGTCTCCGTGTAAATGTGGAGCGCTTTGAAAACACAAGGAAGAACCTTTCTGTTTCTGTTGACAGTGTCATTATGTAAATGGGCCTTTAATACAGAGCAAGAGGGGGGCACAGATGTCTTATGATCTCTCATGTGGGTTCAGTAATAAGATGTTCGCAGGTGATCATAATTTTTGGGCCAGTGACACAGAAAGTAAATTGCACATTGCAACCTTGAAACGGCTGAGCTGTCGAGTATCCTCTGTGGTTAGCCCACTACTTAGGGACCGGTTCCTCACACAACCAAAATTAACAAAATGAAGTATCCTGTAAGAATCCAGGTTGGAGGTTTAAACCTTGTGGGGCCTTATATAAAGTTAAATGCTGCCAAAAAGGAGGAGCAAAGAGGAGCTGACATAAGAGCATATGTATCGAACGCTGGATAGCAAGTTGTACTTTAAGGCCACGTATGACTACCCCCCTTGACATGAAAACATGGAACTCATCTTATCATCTCATTTCTCCCACAGTTACTATCAAGTAAACTGAACACCCACAGCTTCTCAGGATACAATACATGATAATCAGTTGACTGAGTGTTTACACTGGCTGCTATCCAGGGCTAGAATCACTATCATCTCTGTGATAGTCATTTTTAGTCTGTCGCTGTCCTGATTTGGGGGTAAAACTCCCAAATTAAACACAGACTGCTCCCAAAATGACCCATACAGGCTTTGGAGAAGTTTTAACAACAGTCTGAATGAGTCTGCAGCGTCTTAATCAAGCCTTATAATCAGCCCAGAGCTGCTCAACCTCTCAGCTCTTAATTGGATAAACATTATTTTGCATCGAGTAATGTGTATCCCGAAAACCACCCAAACTGCCCAATCAGGAGCAGATCTCAATGGTTATAGTAATGACTGTCATTGGGGAGAAACGAGGGGGTCTGAGATGTATATGAAGACATCCCAGGTGTGTGTTTGCACTTGCCTTCTTAATGTGGGGGAGGTGGAAAGAGCTCCAAAGAAAACACAGCTAAATGTGTGAAGAGGATTCTTGAGTGACACAGCTGCATGCTGATGCATATTGCAAGCTATCTTAACGTCTCTGTTTAGGCAACAGTTGTCATTAATTAAGCTTCGTTTGTCAAGTTGGGAGGAGAATACTTTTGGAAAATCAGATAATGCCTGCAGCTGCAAGCACAGAGAAGGGCTGGGCAATATGTATCAACAATTAAAGATCTATTTTTTTGCATACTGATGATTTAAAACACACCATATATTTACTGCAAATGCTGTAAGTGCACATAAATGAATGAGATATGGTTGCCACTATAATAAAGTTTTGATGTGTTCCAATAAAAATAAAACTAGTACTTGTTAAATCTCATGACGCTAAGCCCGAGGCAAGTTGCCCGTCCTCTTTTCAGGTATTACGCCTGTGATGTTACCTTTGGAGACAGAGCAGATGAGGGGTTAACTTTTCCTCTCCCATTCCCTCTCTGCAATGTTCAAATTGTATCATAGGAATGGGAATCAAAAAACAATTCCAGTAGATAATCCATAACAGCACCCTAAAGGAAGCACTGCCATGTGTCTTTTGCTTAACTATTCCCATATCAGTTCCTTTCACTGACAGGGGTCAGAAGTGGTCAAAGTTATGACTTTATTTAAAAAAAGGTACTCACTGCACAGCTTTCAGTAGGTTGAAGCATCCATAACTTGTCGAAGCATTCATCTATGCAGCACAGCATTGGATCAGGAGCAGCATCTGTTTGATATTGTTGCTTCTGAAAAGCTACAGGTGAGCCCACACAAGAACTACCAAACCACAATTCTGGTGAAATTTTCGTCTAAATCCATTCAGTAGTTTTGCCTAATCTTGCTAACAGACAAACACACACACTGGTGAAAGTGTAAGCTTCTTGACAGAGGTAAAAATGCATAATTTTTGGGGGAAAGGTTGAACAAATTAAGGTGTGTTTATGGTGGTGGAGGAATTTCCAGTGACTATAGTTGGTTGGTAACTGGCTGGAACCTTGCATTTACTTGGCTGGAAGGGGAAAATTGAAACGGCTGCATCTATGTGTTATTAAGAGTTCAGTATTTATATTATGACATTTTTTTAAAAATCCACCCCCCTCAGCTTCTGTCAAGCCAAAAACTGGCCCTTGTACAAATGTAGTTGAAGACCCCTGCTTCAGCGTTTTGCTTTGTATCTTGATTGGGAATATATCCTCATATTCTGTAAACTTGATTTATAGCCCAGCCCTGGTGCAGATGGTTTCACCAGCCAGCATCAAGATGAAGTTGATCCATTGATTAATGGAAACAAGTGTTGAGTAAGAGATGGGTGGGTGTGTTCACCGGCAATTATCTCCTCATGTCCACCCAGCACTTGAATTATGTGCTCAGCAACATGGACCACGCACTCTTACGAGCACATGCAGCCTGCTGCTGCTGCATCTCAGAGAATGTAAACCATGCTTTGATGCCCCCTCCCTGTACACATCCTTCTCCATTTTCTGTCTTCCTTTGCGTTTCCTGAGTGCTGATTTATGTTCGTTTAGGTGGCAGCATGTCCGCCTTGATCGGTCTTCATTTTTTTTCTCTCTTCATCCCGCAGTCCCCTCTTTACCTCATATGAGTACATTAGTTATTATGGTTTGATTAAACCCCCAGAGGCAAAAAGAGAAAGAGGGAGAGAGAGAGATGGAGAGGTAGAGAGGTGGGGCACAGAAGGGCCAGTCTGAACAAGGAGGCATTGTGTAGCCCCCCAACTGTGTCGGACTGACAGTCTGCATTACAGCACGCTACAGCAGCCCGCTCCCCACAGCACTGCTAAGCTGTTGCTTACAGGCCCCTCTGGCTCGCTCAGGTAAGGGAGGGAAGGAACAAAAAGGCAGATATTTTTTTTCCCTTGCATTTGTCATGGAGCCAAAATTACTTTTACATGTGCACTAATGTCATTAGCTTCATTCTCAATGCGGCATCTTTGTTCAGATGCTGGTCAACAAAGATGCCATATAGAGAAAGTTTTCTGAAAACCTTTGAATGATGATGATGTTAAATAAGTGTTTTTAAGACCACCTTTAAAGCTCCTGTGAGGACAGTTTGGTTGTGTTGTATTGTTTTTGGCAACCACTGTGGGCAAACTGTGTGCTTCAGGTTGAGTATTAGGCCCCATCCACACAAAGACAAAACGTTTAACAGTTTCCAAAACGATCGTCATAAAGACGAAGGCGTCTCAGAAAATGTGTGCGTCTATATGAATGCACTCGATACGCATCAAAACGCTGTAAAACACATGCCAGACCTCTAGGGCTGCTGTAACGATATGATGGGAACAAGCGGAAACAGACGAAAAAACAGTGGGCATGCGCACTTGCAGCAAAAGTTGTAAACAGAGATTGTGATAAAAGTGATCATGAAGTGCTGTAATGTGTCCTTGATAATTGTTTGTTCAACTCGGTGGTGATTGAGAAGAAGGAGATTATGCTGCAACAGGGATAGTAGGATCACTAGCTTCATCAGCACATATGCTTCACGTACGCCGTCATTGTTGTTGCCACGTGTGACGCATTTGTGTCAATGAAGATATGAAACTATGACGTAAGCGTATCTGAAAATTTGCAGAGAGCCAGTAATCACGGAGCTGCGTATAAGGCAATTCAAAATCGTTCCACTCTGGTACCTGGTTTCAAAAATGATTGTTTACAGACCCCCAAAACGCCGTCTTCGAATGGATGATGCGGAGATTCGGCAAAAAACGTATGCGTTTAGACCTCGGTTTGGCTTCATGTGGATGGGGCCTTAGTCTCTTTGCTGCAAAAACGAAAAATAAAGTCTTTTGCAGGGTGTTTATCATTTAGTATTGCACCTAGCAATGTTCACGTCATGTTATTTCAGTACTTGCCTATCTACATATTGTTATCCAGATGGTGCACAATCCCAAAGCAAACTTGAAAGCAAAGTGCAAAAACAATGCAAAAATACGCCTCGAAAATTGTTAACAGTTGTTTCCACAGGCTTGTTGTGAATTTTGCAGCAATATCTTTCGCTAATCTGGGGCTGTTGTGAGCAACAAGTGAGTTTTGTCTGCATGTGGACAGGGCCCGAATCATCAGGAAGCTGTGAAAGATTGACAGTGATTGCAATGCATGGAGGCCTGAAGAACACACAATCATTTTCTGCATCGTAAAACTATACTAAGCACAGGTATTTTCTGGAGACAAAATTTATAACTCTGAATTTTTTGTCCCAATTGCACATTTTTTCTACGTAAAACTCACGAGCTATGCTAAATAACTTAACCAACCAGCAACAGTGCACTTTACCTGTAGTCTAAGCTAGTTCAACTTAAAAGTGCCACTTCGCTGAAGAACGTGATAGAACCCAGCTTAAAAATACTGAAATATTACTTAAAGAGAAAAACAGAACATTTAGATTATATGTAAAATCCACAGTGTTGAAGATTCATAATCTTTGACAGCAACAAAGACTGATGTTTGTGTTGAGCAGAGTGTATGGTGAAGACCAAAGGTGTACATTCAGCAGACTGACCTCTTCCCCAAAGAGACCCCACTATGTTTGTGGACACAAAGGCAAACTGTCTGTTTAACCCTCATGAATGGAGGAAGGTAAGCTTTCACTTGAAGTCGGGTCACTCCTGAAGATCACTCTGGGTTGTTGTAAATGGAAGCAGATCTCCCCACTAAGTCCCATTGGACATGCTGCAGACAGCTTTTCACTCCCTCAGCTCCTCAGGACTTGTTCTATTGCTTGTTTTCACAGAACAGCCCCCCTGATAAGCTTGTTAATTCCCCCCAAAAAAGCTCAGCCCTTCAGTGCCCACCCACTCCCCCCTCTCTTTTTTTTAAAAGGAAATACCTCTCCTCTCCTCACAGCGCATGCTCGGGCATTGGTTGAGGTATGCTGTCTTGCTGTTATTGCATTAAATCTAATGAGTAGCTTTCAGGGGATTTGTGGGTTTTTTGGCAACAATAGAAAAGGGCAGAAAGTGACAGAGTAACTGGGAGCCTTTGGACTACAGAAATGTTTGAGTTAGAGCCAAGATGTAGTGAAAGGAAGAAATTATTCTTGGAAATAAGAACTACCAGAGGACTGTGTGTAGTACAGGAATTTACAACCCTTTTATTTGTATTATTGCAATAATGTTTCGGGAGAGTATATTTATAACCATAAAAACATAACTGGTATAAAAACATTTAAATAAGCACAATAGAAGCAAAACTATAATTTTGGGACTTCTAATATGTTCGCTAAACTACATGCACAAAATAGTTCACCATATTACATTAAACTGGATGTCTTTTTGCCTTGGTTTGGATTCATATTTTCAATTTTGATGACCCCTTGCCCCCCTCCTCCACTTGTCCTCTATCCAGTGGGCCATATAGTCCATGGGCCAGACCAGATATCGGTACCACTCAAGGTGACGAAACTTGCTTATGATTTTTGAAAACCTCTATGTCTGTAGATGATATTTTGGTATGATAACCCTTCCTGAGTGGCAGCTGTATTATAGTTAACAGCCAATGAAGTTACCCACCCCCTTCAGAAAATTACATTTTAGACGATGGTGCATCCTCTTGTTTAGACTCATGTACAGGACATCTGTCAGTGTTTCACTATATTGTCTTTGGTATCATTTTAAAGAGAACCTTTGAAGCTTTCATTCAAGCCAAGTTGTGAAGTTTCCTGACCAGTATAGAGGTCACTGTAGCTCTTTAAACTATAAACAACACTCATTTTTACACAATTTTCGCCTAAATGATATACTATCTTTTAGCCCTGTGTCATCTAGGAATGGCAGGGATATAAAATATAAGAACTAGAATACTCACAGAACCATAAGGATTCACTAAAATGTATAATATACCCCTACTCTATCATTGTTACAGGTCATTGTGAGCCTTAAACTAGACAGCATTATTAACTAGAAAAGCACTCAGAGAGCTCAGACCTCCGCCAGCGCCACAGTCCTCACCCATATTGTGATTTTCACAATAAATATTAGTCCTACCTTTATGTCATCAAAATATTTAGATTCCTTGACCATGAAAACAAAACATTAGCAACTGGATTCATAATGATATCTATTTTAGTTCAGTGGTTATTCACAAAAATCACATTTTTCGTCATGGCGGCCAGACACTGATCCAGATCAAGACCAAAACCATATCAGTTCTTCCTTTTCCCATGCTGAACATTTCCTGAGAATTTCATCAAAATCCATCCATAACTATTTGAATTATTTTGTTCACTGACAGACGGACAGACAAACAAACTCCCTGGTAAACATGCACACGTTGAAAAAATTGTTGGTACCCTTCATTTAATGAAAGAAAAACCCACATGGTCACTGAAATAACTTGAAAATAACAAAAGTAATAATAAATAAAAATGTACTGAAAATCAGCTGATGAAAATCAGACATTGATTTTAAATTTTGGTTCAACAGAAATATTTTAAAAAACAAAATAATGAAACTGGCTTGGACAAAAATGATGGCACCCCTACAAAGGATTGAAATGGTGTGACCACAGGGACATGTTATACTGAGGTGTGCCATGTTATTATCACCACAGGTGTCTCCAACCTTGTAATCAGTCAGTGTGCCTATTGCCTACATATATATATATATATATATATATATATATATATATATATATATATATATATATATATATATATATATATATATATATATATATATATATATATATATATATATAACACACAGCTGAATGGCTCAGAACAAAACACTGGACTATTCTGAAGTGGCCTTCTATGATTCCTGATCTAAATCCTGTTGAACATTTCTGGAAAGAGCTGAAACATGCAGTCTGGAGAAGACAGCCTTCAAACCTGAGACAGCTGGAGCAGTTTGCTCATGAGGAGTGGGCCAACATACCTGTGGACATGTGCAGAAGTCTCACTGAGTTACAGGAATCCTTTGATTGCAGTGATTGCCTCAAAAGGTTTTGCAACGAAATATTAAGTTAAGGGTACCATCATTTTTGTCCAGGCCTGTTTCATGAGTTCACATATGCCATGGAGTGTATCTTTTGTCAGAAAAGTTCCAGATATCTGAAAGGGCAGAATCTGAGAGAAGCACTGGTACAATGATGCCAAATGCGTGCTAAGATCAGCCCAAAGGAAAATGGTTGGCCGAATCCTTGCCCAAGTGAGTAGAGACCTTGTAGCAGCTGAAGGGCACTACCACAATTCATGCTATAAACTGTACACCAAAGAGGTTTCCAGAAAAGAGGTTGCCAACAATGAAGATGGTGGTGATGCTGCCGATGATGCCCAGTATGAAGCTGCTGTGAAACAGTCATACAATGAGCTGTTCCTCTTCATCAGAGCACAGCTTTTATTTTCAAGGATGCCATCAAGGAGTTTCTTCATAGTGAAGACAGTGCAACACTTTCTGTGGTAGTAGATTGCTGGAATCTTTCCTTCAGGAATGCCCTCTGCCTGTTCCAAAACTGGTGCATGATTTTGTATTGCTGCCCTGAGCAATGTTTTCCAGGAGTCAACACTTATTAATGAAACCAGCTTATCTTCATCATCAGAGCAATGGATGGTACACTCCACCTGTGGTTGCTTTGCTAGCGGGGTTGTTATGTGCTTGTTCACCAGTGGCCATTGTCAGGCAGTTTAAACTGCAACACACAAGATCAGATGTAGCCTTGTGACATTAATATACACACAAAACAAGTTCAAATCAGATTTTTTCTAATTACTTTAAAAGAAAGTAATATTAAATATACTTTAAAAATGTAACTGACTACGCTTACCAATGGAAGCGTGTAAATAAATTGTAAAGCAGGTACTATGAGGAGAATCTGTTACCGGTGAAATAAAGACTCTGCTACCCATGAGCCCGTGCGGCGACTGTCTTAATGCTGCGTTCCAGTAACCTAGGAACTGGGAGTGACATCATCTCCGACTTATCGGCGTTCCAGTTGAAGTCGGAAAAAAACATGCCGATCTACCAGGTTATTGTTAGCTGTTGTTAGCACGCCCTGCGTTGTTGTTCACAAATATCACATGAAGAATGTGATTATCACTATGGCAGCATTTTTGTAAATATAAGTCTAACAATACTATGTATACAGCTGATCTAGGCGACACACCCCAGTCAGAAGTGCAACTAAATGGATTATTACAGGAGCTAAATAACTGTTCACACTGGGGCATCCATCTTTGGTTGGCAACTCAGGGTTGGCGAGGTTTCACCGAGTTCCCAGTAGGAAATTCAGACTTGAGGGCCGTTCAGTTGCAGTTTCCTACTCTGAACTCGGAAATTCCTACTTCTGACTACAACTGAAACGCACCAAAGACGTGGACTAAAGCCAAAGTGTGTGTTTGTTGTGATGCTAATGAATGCAGCTCGGACCTTCCTCAGAACTCTGCATTGCTTTACAACTTCTTTTTCAACAACTTACAGGATGCAAAGCGACAAGGTAATGTATCTCTTTCTAGTTACGTAGCGGTAGTTTTTGATGTGTGACAACAAGCAATTTTTGGAAAACTTAGTATCGTAGTTTTGTAGCCGGCTATATATCGCTACTTACAGCCTGGTGCTCTAAGACGTGTCTGAATAATATAAATTTGCTCCAGTTTTAATTGTCTTGTTCCCGAAGTTGAGTATCCAGGCCAGTCCAGCCCTGTCCGACCTGACCACGAACCTAAGGAATAGCATTTATAGATAACCTATTTTGATGCTATAAAACTCATCTTAATGTGTGTATTTCGATCAGGCATATATCTAAAAGTGAGACTTTTTTGTAATTACTTAGAAACTCCTCACAGTCCCTTTAAAATACTTTCAAAGACTGTTCGAAAATGTGCTAGCATCTGTCTTCAGCCTTAGCAATGTGGGATATTGTTAACATATCTGTATAGATCCTCTATGCTTTCCACAATCATATCCATTAAAATCTTTTGGTCATTTATTTCAGATGATCATTGTAATGCACATTACCTTGTTTGAAGAGAGCAACTTCACAAGAACACAGCTGAAAAAAAATGTTTTGCTCTTCTTGTCTTCTCTCATATTGGTGCTACATTTCACTAACAGCCAGGTACAGGGCCATCTAGTGACTATTGGAACACAGTTTCCACTTGCTCACAGTTTCCAGTTGCTACACAGAAATCACCATTTGTTGCAAAACATGAATTAATCAAATGAAGATGAAGCCAAGATAAAGCCCAGTTTGTGACGTCGTACTGACTTTGGTCTAGTTACATCCACCAAGGAGGTTACAGACGTGGACAAAATTGTTGGTACCCTTCCATCAAATAGAGAAAAACCCACATGGTCAGTCACTGAAATAAGCTAGAACTGACAAAAGTAGTAATAAATAAAAATTGCTGAAAATAAACTAATGAAAATCAGACTTTGCTTTTGAATTGTAGTCCAAGACCCTTTAATTAATGTGTTGTTGCACAACCTTTTGAGTCAGTCTCTGCAAACAGGCAATTGCTGTGACTCACAATGAGACTTCTGCACCTGTCCACAGGTATTTTAGCCCACTCCTCATGAGCAAACTGCTCCAGCTGTCTCAGGTTTGAAGGCTGTCTTCTCCAGACTGCATGTTTCAGCTCCTTCCACAAATGTTCAACAGGATTTAGATCAGGGGTCATAAAGGCCACTTCAGAATAGTCCAGTGTTTTGTTCTGAGCCATTCTTGGGTGTTTTTAGCTGTGTGATTGGCTCATTATCCTGTTGGAGGACCCATGACCTGTGACTGAGACCAAGCTTTCTGACACTGGGCAGCACATTTCACTCCAGAATGTCTTGATAGTCTTGAAGTTTCATTGTACCAGCACAGATTCAACACACCCTGTGTCAGATGCAGCAAAGCAGCCCCAGAACATAACTGAGCCTCCTCCATGTTTCACAGTAGGTACAGTGCTCTTTTCTATGTATGATTCATTTTTGTGTCTGTGAACATAGAGCTGATGTGACTTACCAAAAACCTCCAGTTTTGTCTCATCTGTCCAAAAAACATTCTCCCAGAAGCGTTGTGGCTTGTCAATATGCATTTTGGAAAATTCCAGTCTCACTTTTGTATGATTTACTTTCAACAGTGATGTCCTCCATTCAGTCCACTTTGGCTCAAACAGTGACTGATGGTGTGATCTGAAACTGATGTACCTTGACCTTGGAGTTCTCCTCTAATCTCTTTGAAGTTGTTCTGGGCTCTTTGGTTTCCATTTGTATTTTCCGTCTCTTCAGTTTGTCATCAGTTTTCCTCCTGCAGCCACGTCCAGGGAGGTTGGCTACAGTCCTGTGGACCTTAAACTTCTGAATAATCTGTGCAGCTGTAGTCACAGGAACATCAAGCTGCTTGGAGATGGTCTTATAGCCTTTACCTTTAACATGCTTGTCTATAATTTTATTTCTAATCTCCTGAGACAGCTCTCTCCTTAGCTTTCTGTGCTCCATGTTCAGTGTGGTACACACCATGATACCAAACAGCACAGTGACCACTTTTCAGCCTTTAAATAGGCACACTGTCTTCTCCAGACTGCATGTTTCAGCTCTTTCCGGAAATGTTCAACAGGATTTAGATCAGGAATCATAGAAGGCCACTTCAGAATAGTCCAGTGTTTTGTTCTGAGCCATTCTTGGGTATTTTTAGCTGTGTGTTATATATATATATATATGTAGGCAATAGGCACACTGACTGATTACAAGGTTGGAGACACCTGTGATGATAATTACAGGGCACACCTTAGTTTAACATGTCCCTATGGTCACACCATTTTCAATCCTTTGTAGGGGTGCCATCATTTTTGTCCAAGCCAGTTTCATTATTTTGTTTTTTAAAATATTTCTGTTGAACCAAAATTTAAAATCAATGTCTGATTTTCATCAGCTGATTTTCAGTACATTTTTATTTATTATTACTTTTGTTAGTTTCAAGTTATTTCAGTGACCATGTGGGTTTTTCTTTCATTTAATGAAGTGTACCAACAATTTTTTCAACGTGTGTATGTTTTCCAGGGAGTTTGTTTGTCTGTCCGTCTGTCAGTGAACAAAATAATTCAAATAGTTATGGATGGATTTTGATGAAATTCTCAGGAAATGTTCAGCATGGGAAAAGAAAGAACTGATATGGTTTTGGTCTTGATCTGGATCAGTGTCTGGCCGCCATGACGAAAAATGTGATTTTTGTGAATAACCACTGAACTAAAATAGATATCATTATGAATCCAATTGCTAATGTTTTGTTTTCATGGTCAAGGAATCTAAATATTTTGATGACATAAAGGTAGGACTAATATTTATTGTGAAAATCACAATATGGGTGAGGACTGTGGCGCTGGCAGAGGTCTGAGCTCTCTGAGTGCTTTTCTAGTTAATAATGCTGTCTAGTTTAAGGCTCACAATGACCTGTAACAATGATAGAGTAGGGGTATATTATACATTTCGTGAATCCTTATGGTTCTGTGAGTATTCTAGTTCTTATATTTTATATCCCTGCCATTGCTAGATGACACAGGGCTAAAAGATAATATATCATTTAGGCGAAAAATGTGTAAAAATGAGTGTTGTTTATAGTTTAAAGAGGTACAGTGACCTCTATACTGGTCAGAAAACTTCACAACTTGGCTTGAATGAAAGCTTCAAAGGTTCTCTTTAAAATGATACCAAAGACAATATAGTGAAACACTGACAGATGTCCTGTACATGAGTCTAAACAAGAGGATGCACCATCGTCTAAAATGTAATTTTCTGAAGGGGGTGGGTAACTTCATTGGCTGTTAACTATAATACAGCTGCCACTCAGGAAGGGTTATCATACCAAAATATCATCTACAGACATAGAGGTTTTCAAAAATCATAAGCAAGTTTCGTCACCTTGAGTGGTACCGACAAGTGAAATTTTGGGCTCTGGCCCATGGACTAATACTTCCTCCTGTGTGAAGCAAGTGTGAATACCAATGTCAGGAATTACACTTGGGCATTTACCTGATAGTATCAGGACTGCATGTGTGAAAAGGGCTTGTCAAGATGAACTCACAGGATAACGTGGGGATTTATGTTTAAAAAAATCAAAGTATTTTTGACTCAAATTAAAGTGTCCCATAACAAAAATTAATGAATGTACTTAAAAATTAAAGCTGCATTTACCTCATACTTGTTCCTTTTTTAACAGAAAAATGATCTAGCAAAAGGAACAAATATTCCAATTTAGATTTTTCACAGTATCATTCAGTCGCAGTACTTTTGTCTCAGAGCTCTAAACTTCACTGCTTCCTACCTTGTCTGCTGCTTCCTTAGGCTACATTTACATGGAAACTCCTGACTTAAAGACGCAAAGATTTTTCCTTTGCGTTTTAGAATTCTTCTGCGTTCAGACGACGACGCTCAGAGACGAGTTAATCCGCTGTCGTGTGCATGCTGGGTCAGTAGATGGCGCTGTAGGTCTGCAGAGAGGCAGCGCTGCTAAAACACACGAACAAAGAAGAAAAACTTTTACAAACAACAATGGTGAATAGATGCACAAAGATGCAGGAGTTTCTTTCTGGACAACAAATCAGTTCGGACAACAAATCTGTCTGGATAGTTTTGTCTGGGTAACAAACTGGGCACGGTAAGAAGCTCACACGGTAAGAAGCTCACACGTTACTCGGCGGACGGCCAAAGCTGTTGTTGTTCCTGGTACGCTAAAAGAGTACTGCACATGCGGAGACATCAGTGTTTCACCCTGAAACGCTCTGATACGGGTTTACACGGAGCTGGATGGAAAGCAAATTCAAAACTTTCCACCCTGGAGCCTGTTTTCAAAAGTTTCCGTTTCCAACGAGTTTCCATGTAGACGCAAGGCCAAAACGCAATGAAAACGTAGCGGATTTGACCATTTTTGGCATCATGTAAACGTGGCCTTAGTGTTTGCTGCACCCTTGTTGCTTCCTACCTAATTTTCTGCTTCCTTACTGTTTGCTGTCTCCTTGCTGCTTCCTTGCTTCCTTGCCATTTTGAATGTGATGTAAAAGGCCCAGTAGTTAGTTGCAGAAAAGGGGGCTTCTTGTCACCTGTCATTCTGCAGTCAAACGCACTTCCTTCTATAAATCAGTGCTCTTCTGTTGCTTTTATACTGAGACAAGGACAGATGTCAGATATCAGGGCTTTTAACTCCAGCTAGGTTTCTGCATGCTTTGAGTGAGAAGCCTTGGCTCTATCACCCCCCTTTGTCCAGGCTGACGTCCCTAAGCCTGAGGCTACCGCTGACCCACCAAACAATCACTTAGACCTAATGAGCGGTGGTGAGGACAACTGAAGAAAGATACATCTGTTGTTGAGTTAGCAACAAAGCTCGCACACTGCTGCGTCTGTCTGCTGGACTCTGAAGAGCGAGGAGGCGTTCTGACCGCCACCCAGCTCTCCCACGCCGTAAAAGTGACCATTAAAATGACGGATTCCTCTTCCTCTACATCTCCCCTTGTCCTTCTTTTTTGTCACCCACTTTTTCCAGGGGTGTCTGGACATGAATCCAAATGGCAAGGATGGAGTTTGCCCTTCACCCCCCGTGCACCCAATCCCATCAGTGATAGGAAAACACAATGTACACCCAGAGCGTCAGGGTAGAGCGTCCCCACGCCTGCTGCCCTTTGACATCCAGGGGTCGTAAGGGGAGGCACGTGCTAACAGAGGTCATGGGAGGGCTTGGGTGGGACCACTGTTTGGTTTTGGGAGCTCCCTAGGGTGGACTTAGTGGCCACTTTCCAACCAAGGGGCCATCATCGAGCCTGGCAGATGTTTTATAGTCTGTCACCCCCTCAGGATGAGATTAAGACAACAGAGCCACAGGTGGACTAAATCTCTTTGTCTGTTAGCAGATGAACTCAAATATAGACCGCAGACCTGTTGTCAACATGCCGGGGTTAGCCTCTGTCTGACAGCGTAACCGTGCCCTGTTGTTTGATCTAAGCTTGAGGGTTCAGTGTGGATTTGTTTCTTGGCTGGATGTGGATGTGAACAGACTGAAGAGCTTGTTGTGTTCCTTCTGAACATGAATTCTTTGACCCACCTGATGTGAATCAAGCTCAGCATGTGAGATCCTTCCAGGCATCTGTTTTTACATAATATGCCAAGAGAGCAAAATTAGGCATGAGAGCTAGGAAAACATATCTTTGGAGTTAGATACAGCTAAAGCAGGTATTTACTAGCATTTAGCTTTGCATATACATTTAAAAAGCGGCTCAAGCTTCTTAGTTATATAATTTTCTTCTGGAAACATTGGGGGATGGGATCAAACATGAGAGCCAGAATTTAAGTAAGTGAGTAAGTCTTTCTTTTCGTAAATGAAGCACTTTCCCCCTCTCACATCAAACAAAAACTACAGAGGAATAATCACATTTTTGCGACTTTCACCAAGACTTCAGAGCTTAACTGAAATTATCTGTCAGTTTTAGGCACACATGCTGTGGATGTAACTTTAAATACATTGCAGGGCAGCCTCTGGCCAAAGTGAGGCCTTATTTAGAAGCTTACAAAAAGCATTTTGATTTTTTTCTGCAGTTGTACTTACCAGTGGGCATCATTCTAAAGTGGAATTCATAACTGTTGAGCACTGCAGAAAAGCACTGGATGTGATAACGGTCCTATTATAAGGACTGAGCCGCTGGCTCAGTCACATAATGGCTTTTTTGTGCTTTGCTACCTCCCTCCTGGTATAAATATCCGTATAAATATCCGTATAAATATCCGTACTTCCCACCAGGATCTTTGGAACTGAAGAAGCTTCTTGGATGAGAGGCGAAACGTTTTCCACACACACAAGCTTGGTCCAGTTGACACGATTTACGCTTTGATGGACATGAGTCATGGCCTGGATGACTGAGAATATCCACAGATTTGGTCCTATTATAAGCGTGTCTAATTTTCAAACAATAATTTGATCATGCTGTCCTCAGTAAAGGTTTGGCTGTAGAAAAATCAACCCTCGAGGACATAGCCACAATGGAGGCTCTATCCAGCCTCAAATAGAAAGCCTAAAATAACAAGTCTGGAAAAAACAACTGGTAATTTGATTGTGAGTTGAGGCAGGCATAAATATGGCAACTGACATTTGAATTGAACCATTTCAAAACATGACTTCATACATACGTCTGTTTATAACTTTGCCCTGCATAATAAAGTGCTGCAGGGTTTTTTTTCTGAATCAAAAAAAGACTTAACACACAGTAATAATGAAAACTTAAAATCACTGGGGTTAAAGGATTTTTTCAGTTAACAAAGCAAAATATTTTTTTGTGTTTTGAACTTAGTCAACAGTGTTAACTCAACTATCCTTATCAAGTTTCTTCATGTAAAGTTGGGCAAATTTCTTAACTTAAGTTGGTAATACTTCAGATAACTAAGGTCAGAAGTGGTCAGGTGAGGTTAGACCAAGTTCTGAGCACAGCGTTCACATATTTACAAAATTGTGATTAGGGGTGAGTATTGGCAAGAGCCTCACGATACGATACGTATCACGATACTTTGGTCATGATACGATAATATCACGATATCACAATATTGTGATATATTGCGATATTATACGGTAAACTAGGTAAAACCTAGAGACAATGAATATGTAACCTTTCCATTTTATTGTAATTGAAATATGTCAAATGCAGTGTTACATTAATACACTTAGCCTGAAACACAGAGTGGATCAAGTCACTTAAATTAATGTTGCAAAGAAGTTATTCTTGTTTTCCCCTGAAAGTATTGAAAGCATCCTAACCTGCAGTGCAGCTCAAACTGTAACTGAACACACGAGGAACAAAGTGCTTTGAGTTACTGACAGAACAACAGTAAGTAAGTAAAAGTAAAAAAAATCACATATTTCTCTTGTCACTGTCTGAACTGACACCTGTGCATACATATTTATAAGTAGTATTTTATTTCAAACTCTGATAAAATATGAGTTTTTATTTTTACAAAAATATCAATTCTAAGATTTGAAATATCGATATTGTATCGGGAGTCAGAATATCGCGATATATTGCGATACCGATATTTTTTCACACCTCTAATTGTGATGCTAAGTTACTTTTTAGATTCTTTCTTCAAAACTAAGCTCACCACAATATCACTGTGGGCCAGACTGGTGCAGTCGTTAGCCAACACATGTTAAACAAAATCATGCTGCAAAGGGTTCAGGTACGAATCCTGCCTGGGATTGTATTTATTTAAATTTTTGTTCTCCATCTTTTGACACAAAAATCAAAAATCTGATGCAAACAACTGCTTTGAAATTTTGAGTGGTTTTTTTGTAAATGTACTTAGAGTAGCTGTTAGTAAGGCTCTGGTAGGGCTGTCACTTTCCCCAATATTCAAACTTAATCAGTTTACAAGCATACACACTTTAGTTTAAAAATGTGTTATTAATCATACAAATATTAATGACAATAATAATATAATAATAGCATTAAGTTGGATGCAATAACAATGATGGATGAATAATGTTTTTATCAATATAATTATCATTTTTTTCCTTGGATATTCACTTACGAAATAAAAATATCTTGAATGAAGTGAGTAACTTTTGTCGTGTTGCTGTAATTTTGCTTGCTAGTTTCACCAGGGTGTACATTAGTTTTTTTGTAGTATTTTTCTTAAGTGTAGCAACTTAGTTTACCACATTTTATAAATAGCTTGCCCATGACTGTTGAGTACTTTGGGTGTCAAAAATCTCTTCCTACATGTTGACAAAGCCTGAATTTAATCTACCTGTTTGTATCCCATGTATAACACTCAGGCCTGATTTTCATAAGTTGAGTGAAAAGCTTTTTTGGCTAACATGAAGTATCACTTTGATTAATTCTCATAAATACATACTTGCTTGGATTGGGATAGTGAAGAAAAGAGTCATTTTACAGCCCTAATCTCCTCTCCATTTATACTCTGTTATTTTTCACCTATTTAGCAGTTAGTGTCCGACTGTCAACTCTTCAGATTGTGTTTCACACTCACTGACGACCCTCAGGCTCCAGCACTCACAACTCTTCGTGGGCATGTGAGCTGCTGATGGATTCATTTGTCTTTGTGTGTGAACATATAAATAAGCTTTCTGTAGGAAGTCAGGGGGCATGAGAAACTGGTTGTTTATGTCCGGCAAGTTGAAGTTTGTCCCTCTGTGGGTTTCAGTGCGATCATGTGTTTGTGTGTGTTTGTGAGTGTAGGTGTTGGAAAGATAAACCACCTCATGGAGGAGGAGAAGACGGGGCAGAGCCGAGTATTTGTGTTTGTGTCTCTGGTTTTAATGACCTCAGCTGCTCAGGCTCCGGCCTCTGACTGTCTGTGTGTTTGTTTGGGGGAGGAAGGGGGGAAAAGTAAGCAGCTCTGCCTTTCAAATGAAGCGACCATGGCCCGAGGATATTGATGCAGACCATATCATGAGGCTAGACCATGTGGCAATTCTAAAACCAAATGGATAAACATTTACGCCCTCATCATCTGTATCTGAATCCCTTACTGCAGGCTGTTAGTGCATCAATGAACCAAATCTAAACGTGAGAAAGTGTTTTTTCACATCTTGTTGCTCCTACAGATGACAGACAGTAATGATAAAACAAGAGTGCAGTCTTCACTGCATGTACTCAAAATATACTCCTCAAAATTAGTTTGTAAACTTTATTTTGGTTGATTATTTCTCCCCTTTATAATAATACACATTGGTATTGTATTTTATATAATTGGAAAGACTGATGAGTCACCTTTATAGCAAGGAACATCTTGTAAGGATGGTGCATTCGTGGAATGAGCAACATAGCCAGACATGTGGGTAGCACCTCAAAAACATGTGCCAATATTTAAAATGTAGACGAATGTAACTTTGAAATTAGACGTTTAACCTCTGAAATGAACAAAGTTTTTATGCCAGATTGGATACTTGTGTAACATTCAAGAAAATATCATGTAGACATGACAAACAAAAGAGTTTAACGGGCACCCTGACCTTTAACAGGTGAACCTAAAGTCTGACACGGGGCATTTTCATCAGATCATTTGACAGTTTACGTCTGACATGGCTACACAGGTGGGCTGCATATCTTTGTAAATCTTGCCTATGATGGCCTCACCCTTAGGGAGGATGCAGTTGCATAGGGCAGAACACTCCTCCACTATGACACTTGTTGTGGATAAGGAGTAAGCCAGCTACCCTGCCATAAATGACATGATTCATTTTTTAGGTGCCCCAATGTGCTTCTGAACTGTATAATTCTCAACTCAAATGTATGTTTACAGTTCAAATATTGGTTCATACCACATGGATTAATGAAGAAGTATGCTGAAACGCTTTTTTTGGGGGGGGGGCATTTTGTGCCTTTATTGATAGGAGAGAGACTGTGGATAGGCTTGTAAAAGGGGTTGAGAGAGTAGGGGAAGACACTCTGCAAACTGGTTACTGGCGGGATTTGAACCTGGACCGGCAGAACGGGTAAATGGGGTGCCTGGTTGCTAACCACTCCGCCAAACCAGCACCCCGCCAAAACGCTTTTGTTTGTTTTGTGCATGTATTGCCGTATTTTTTTTGTAATTTGACATTTTATCAGTACCAACTAATGAGATAAACAGAACTTGTTGGTAAGCAGAGATGACTAAATAGCAGCTCTTCATATGAGTCTTTCTAGTTTTACAGGGGTTTGTTTCACCAAACCTTGATAAAGACATTTTATTAAGAGAGAGGTTGGAGGAAAATTCTGAGTTGTCTTGGTGAAAGATTTGTCCACTTGGATTAACAAATTCCGCTTCATGTTGAAAATTTCAAGAGTTTTGCAAGATGTATTTTGTTCTTGTAAAAACAGCTGTATGAACAAGAGGTCCTGAAGGCTTCAAAATAAGGATCAAACTAATGAAAACAGGAAGTAAAAGCAACAACAGCAGGTGATAAATATGGAAAGAAAAAAAAGTTAGAATAAGAAAAGATCAAATAAACCAGATAATTTCTGGTTGGAACTTTTTATAAAATTGCTTTAAATGAAGATTCTGTATAAAAACATTCGAGATAGTTGATAAATTGTAAGTCTGATAGCGAAGTGTGAAGCATGCTGGGATTTTTCCCGCGAAGCAAGTGGGGAGGGGAGTGGGATACTCTCCTTGGTCTTTGAATATGAGCTGTTGGGGTTAAGGTCCTCAGTGGGGTTAAATCCATGGGGGCGACCCTCATGTGAGTAAGCCCCCTCAGCTGACACCACCTCACTCACTGTGTGTACAGTGTCATACGTGTATGTTAACATGTACAGAGGAAGTATTCAAGGAAGTCTGCTCTTTACACTGTACTTCAGTCGTCACGTGCCGACCATTAAAGCTGTCAACACAGCACTTCAACTGCACATCCACATGCTAACACCTACCGTGATGTTAAAGATTTGAGAGATCTGGACTTAATGTTGAACTGTTATGTCAAAAATTAAGAGTTTATTCTCTCTTTTTTGGCTTGTGATGCTAACATGAAAAAAAAAATCAGGGTAAAATGTACTTATTGGGACCACCAAAAAATATAGCTTGTCCTGCCAAATGAAGAAAGTGATTAAAAATATCACATTTTTCTTACAATATTGAATAAAGGGTTACCAACAAATAATATCAATCATTTCTTACAAAGCTACATTTTCAGATAAAAATAAGCTGTCCTAACAAATAATGTGTTGTTTTCCAGTGAAAGTACATTTTCTTAACAAAAATTATGAAGTTTTCTACAAAAAATAGCAAGTTTCCATACAGTTAGTATCATGATTTTCCTGAAGTTTTTTTTTTTTTTTTCAAATTTAAGGATTTTCAATAAAATATTAAGTTTTCCAAATAAATGATGTCAAGTTTTCCCCCAAAAGTTAAGCTTCCTTATTGCTTTCAGGATTTTTTTTAAACAAAATTTTAAATGAGCCCAACAAATAATGTCAGCTTTTCCAAACAATTGTTGTAAAAAGTTTTAAACGAAGAGCAAGCATATCTTATAAAATTATAAGCCTGGTTTTTTTTATTGATACGGTCAAGACTGTGTCTCTATTTTGCAACAAAAATAGAATTTTCCTTTAAAATAATATGTGGTCTTCTCATTACCATTTTAAATTCTCTGCCTGGTAATATCAGCTTTATTTACATTATTATCAAGTTTTCCCATGAAATGTCAAGTTGTCCCATCAAATGATGAACAAACAACTGTGCTCAGGTCTTCCCAACAAATATCAAGTTATCTAAAACACAGTCTGATTTTTGAGACATAATGTTTTATTTATTTTTTTAATGGCCTCCAAGTTGGCAGTTCTTTCTCACTTTATATTTTCTAGGAGCTGCTAACAACCCCCTCCCCTGCTGAGCACTTACTTCACAGATGAGTTATAAATATGTGAAATGAAATGTGTGGTTTAAGCACCATTGTTTCCATAGTAGTCTTCAGCTTTGCTAAGAATGAACAGAAAATTAGCTTGTTTAATTGTTTCATTAAATATGTATAAAGGACTTGCAGCGTTTGCCCCACAGTGGTGTGCTGTTTTCTGCTTTTCCTTTCATCAACAGTCTTACTTTAAATATCACTGCAAAAATGTTCATTGAGCCACCCGCAGTAATCTAATCTCCTCACTTCCATCAAACCTAAGTGCTAGGTTTCTAGCCTAATATCTCTGTGCTCTTTTTTTGCCCTGTACTGAAGTGTGATCAACAGGAATGTAGGCTAATCCAAAACATGACCATAATACCAAGACTAATGTATTGTAAGTGGAGGAATGCAGTGTATTTGAGGAATGCATTTTTTGCGACCCAAATCTCAAAAACTGGCTGAGCAGTGCAGACTGTACTTGGCACGTTAACAGCAGCAGTGCTCATTTGGAGGTTTCCTTTGACATCATGTTTATTGTGCAGTGGTGTGTGTCTTTTGTGGTGCCTTTGTGACCTTTTGCTCCTTTTTCTGACTGTGTTTGAAGTTTTGTTTCATGAGGTTAAAGCAGATGTGTGATTTGGAATCACTGGTTTTTGGTTTTGTCTCAGCCATGGTGTCCCATTTAGAAAAGTCACTCTCAGCGCATTTGGTCCAAAAAGCTGGCACAAAGGAAATGTGCAGCAAAAATCATCCTATGTTGATATTTTTTCAATATTTTGCAGAGCATCAGATATTTTCACCGTCCTCATTCCTATTTAGGGATATGAAAAACATATTGTATGATTTGAAATCTATTAAGTGCAACTTTGTGTCCATTTAAGGGGTATTTCAGTAGTGATCAAGTTGGGTTGAAGGAGGTACTTGACAATAGTCAGTGATGTGGCTGAACAGGCTCCCAGCAGCACTGTATCTTTACAGGTCCTTAAAGGTACATACAGTACATGTAGCTCTTCAGGTCGTTTTGAAGACAGAGGATATACTTAATGACAGAGTCAACACATTGGCTGGAATGACTTAAATAGAAAGATTTGAAGCTAGACTTTAAAACAAGTCTGCTGTCCTCCACTTATAAAGAATGTGTTTGTAGGACTGCACTAGGGATGTAATGGTATGCAGATTTCATATCATGGTTATTGTGACCAAAATCATCACGGTTATCATTATTATCGTGGTATTGTTGCAGTGTGCTCAAAATGTTCTAAATGTACTTTAACACAGTCTTGAAATCATTTAACCCCTTCCAAATTATAATTTTAACAGTTCTTTTGTCTTTTTTGTCAATAACTTTGTAATTTTAAACAAGCAGAGAGAGAGAGGATTTAAAGGACACATATAGGATGTCCTATAAGTAAATCTGTTTACATTTTTTTTAATGAGAAATAAAAGTAAATAATTCTGGCAAGTGTCTGTCATTATTATGTTATAAATGCTTTAAACATGTGCGTAGTTGCAAGAAAAGAAAAAATGATTTGAACTTTTAACGGTATTCTCTTTATAAACAATTGTAAATGAGCATGTTCAAAGTTTTGAGACGATCAAAATTAATTGTAACCTATTTTTCATACACTCACACATTTTTGTTTGCCTACAGCAGTAGTGTCCATGTTACAGCTGGTTATATTAGACCATGTCCAAGCATTTTTATTTTATTTTATTTATTTTTGTTTTAGTAACGATAGTCCCAGAAGCAATTAGCCCCCTACATGACTCTCCTCTGGTCTCTCCCTTCCATGGCAGATCCTCAACATCTCTTTCCTTATTATTTACTAATTACAATTGATTAAATCCATAAAACACAAACAATGACAGAAAAAGACGATCTACTACAAAATACGGCAAAACACGGCGAATAAACTGCAAAAGAACGGCAAAAATACACTCCATAATGATACTAAAGCTGTTATTTATAACTTTTATACATTATTCCCACAGAAAATACTGATAAACCGCATATAATTTACTCAGGTATGGCTCTCTGAATCCTCTCTCTCTCTCTCTGCTCGTTTCCTCGAGGAGTTACAGCAGAAAAGCTTTTAAAAAGTATTATTTGTTTGTGTTAGCTTAGCTTTAATGGCTCTATTAGCTAACACATCAACTACTGATTACCATAATGAAGCATTGGAAGGTGCACCCTCTATTTTTGCTGGTGCTTTAATAACAATATTTCTCATCATATCAGGGTGAAAGTCTCCAGCTAACTCGATCACTCTTTGTATATAACACCAAGACAGTTAAGATGAATGAGAGGAAATATACTGTAGGAATGGAGTGCAGAAAATGCTGATTGTGAGGTCTGACCTTATCTGTTACCAACACATATCTGATGATGATCAGACTATTGGTGTTAACTTTGTTAGCTACTCTCAGAATAGATATAATTGTTGCCATGTTTGAAGTTTACTGCCCACAGAACAGGTAGTGCACAAAGCTTTAAGTCATTTGTGCAGTCTCGTGGTGTTCTCAAGCAACGCGCTTCACATACAGGCAAGTAGATGCGAATGTATGCGAATACGCTGGAGAGACTATGTCTCTCAGCTGGCCTGGGAACGCCTCGGGATTCCCCGGGAAGAGCTGGACGAGGTGGCCGGGGAGAGGGAAGTCTCTGCTTAGGCTGCTGCCCCCGCGACCCGACCACGGATAAGCGGATGAAGACAGTACGGTACGGTGCGGACATACTGCTAGTATATGCCCTGCTTTACTGTTTGTTGTCAGAGGAACTAGTGAAGCAGAATACTTGCTTTAATTTTATGGGGAGTTTGTACGGGCATTTAAATGAGGGTGCATATCCAAAAAACAATTTAAAAAAAATCAAGTTCATCAGATTTAATGTTAAATATCTGATCTTAATGTATTTTTGCTGAGGGCAGAAAAAGATTTAAAAACCACATCATTATTTTCTGCTATGGTGAATACTGTTTGGATTTGGGGTTTGTTTGAGAAAATGCAGTTTTTGTGCAGCAGAAGCCATAAGATCAAAAGTTACAATGAAAATAGGTTTAAAAATGGCTGGTTTTGGTCAGAATGGGCTGAATGGGATTCTTTGATTACACAGAGCTCTGTAGGCCTATTATAGCAGCTCAGTCTGAATTACCCAAATTTGTAAAAATGGTGTGCAAATATCTGCCAAATAACCCAGAGAACAAAAATGCTCACATCCCCTAAAGGGACCAATGGGACTTGAGGGATAATGCCAGGCCCATGCAGTCTCTGAGGTTTGTGGAGGAAAATAATTACAACAGGGCATAAAGCCGCCAGCTCTGGCCTTCTGGACCTCTGCTGCCACATCCTTTTAAAAGATTGCTCTCCTCATGTTCAGCATTTTTCATTTGCGTCTCGCTCCAGTAAAACCCATCTCCGATGCTACTTTTGGTTTGTATCAACACCTGGTTTGTTCTCAGATTCAGTCTGTCTTTATCCGCCACTTTCCTTTCCTGTCACTCATCTCTTCTTATACTTTTCAACATCTTCTTCCTCTCCCCCTCCTTCATCTTCACCGGCCTCTTCTTGAGCTCTGCCAGAGCGCGGCCTGCCTCCGTCTTTGAGGGAAACCTCCGCTCCCCCTCAGTAATCACCACATAAAGGGAATTCCTTCTCCGGCGGCAGGCCTGCAGCTCTGGATCTTTGAAACTTGGATGGTTTGATGGCTATAATTTGCTTAAAATAACACCAATAAAAGTTATGAAGCAGTAAATGCCTAAATACCTAATGTACTGAGATGAAACGGATTGCGGCCTTTGATTTTGAGCTTTCAAGACTGTGTCGGGAAACTATGGGATGCTTGCTGATGCGTTGTCACAGATATATTTTTATTATACACCCATGACCTATATAAAGAGGTTTCGCTTGCAGCTCTCATTCATACAACCTGTTGATCGTCACAATGTAAACATGTGCTTTTGTGGCTTTAACTAACCTGTAATCCTCTTAAATCCCACATTATTATACTTTCGTTCTCAGTGAAAGAGGCTTTACAAACAAAGCAAAGTGAGTTTCGAGAGTAAGCAGCTAAATGATAACCAGCTCTCAGCCTGACATATTTTAACATGCCAGTAAAAGCTCATGCTGCTGGGTTTTGTTCATGCTGTTGGATCAGCCAATAGGAAGAGGCGGCATCTTTCAAACACAGAGGGACTCTCCCAGGGGCTGTCCTCACGGAGACAAATTCAGGCATATCTGCACAAGTTTTTGATCATATAGGCGTTTTGTTCACCTGGAAATGCCATTTCAGGGGTCTGGAAACGCTAGTGGTTTTCAGCATCACTTTTTTGTAACAAGAGGTTAGTGGAGTTATTGTTCCCTGTTTTTCAAAGGCAAACCACTTTAGCCATTCTCTTCTGACTTCTGGCATCAACAAGGACATTTCAGAACTGATGCCTCCTGGGCATTTCTCTTTCTTCTCAGACCACTCTTTATATCAGCAGATATTTATTATTTATGTATATATAGATGTAATTTGTTTATACCTCTGTAATACTGAAATATGCAGCTAAATATGCTGGAAGACTGGTGATGCTGAAGTTTGGTGTATTTTCACATAGCTCACATAGCTTGATTTGTTAATATTAAGGTATTATTGAAATGTAGGTAGATGAAGTCATAATTTGTTGAAATGTTGGTACATTTCTTGAGTAATACATACATGTTTATTTGATTCCAACAGAAATTCATGTTTTGTGATACTCATTGTCTCCCATCCTGTATTCTTTGTTCGACTTTGGTTTAAAAAATGAATACATGAGAACAAGGTAACACAAAAAGTTTAATTTCACCAGTCCAAACATACTGTATCAGTGAACCATATGTCATCAAGCCTCAAAGCAGTGGCTGTGAGGAGGCACTGCAAATGACAGCAGAAAGTCAGAGTCAGCAAAGCTTTAAGACGTAATTTTTAATTCATAATAAGTAGATTCGAAAGGAAACTAATTGATTTACAGTTACTATTCTGTTAAATACCCTAGTGTGTGACATTAACCAGATTGCTGCTAATAGGTGATTCCCATGGACAAAACCCTCTCTGGTCCTTTTTTTTCTGTGGTGTGTTGACACAACACAACGGGCCTTCGCTAATCTCCATCATACCTGACCCCTTCTATCGTCGGGTCAGACTTAAGGGTCATCACATGACCACAAATGAGGAGCTAACAATCACAAGGGCACCTGATTTTTGGCCTTACAATCAGCAGAGAGATTATGATTGTAGTTGAAATATGAGCACTTGTACCTCCTGAGAGGTTAAGTCCCCTCATATGACAAGACACCAGCTGTTAGATAGAGAAGGCAGTCATCTGCAAACATGCTGATACCAAATTCCTGAACTTTGTGTACAGGGATTAAACTGATTAAAGGGAATTTTATGTAGTGAGCTTGGGCTGGGATATATGAATTCATATCGGTGGCAAAATACAAATTGATTTTTACCTGTGATCTGACTCTAGAAAAAAAAACATACCTGTTTTAAAGTACACCAACAGTAAAGGAGTCCCACAAATCAAAATTGTACATTTTTATGTACAAAGATGCAACAACAAACTCCTTCACATTGTCTTAATATTATTAAAAAAATCCCATACTTTGATGTCAGTTGCATACAGAAAGCAGAAATACTCTATAAGGTAAAATATTTCACTTAATGTTGATATATGTAAACTTGCAAAGAAGAGAGCACATGTTTACCTCATAGCTGTGAAGTGATTTACTTTCACAATTCTTTTCCTCTTTGGTTAAATGCAGACAGGGATTTGAACAAATCAAGTAAGTTGCAAATAAACTTACACTCATATGTTTAAGGTCTGCTTAGAAATGTGATTTTTTTTAGATGGATGTAGAAATTTTCAACATGATGTGAACAAATGTTGAATTAAAAAAATAGAAAAGCTTGTTTTTTAGAAAGTAACTCGAAACAAGGTCGTTGTTTGAAGGTGAAGTTCAGGTATTCAATTTCAAATTTGTATAGATAGTTTTAAGATGATGTATCAAAGAACATAAAAATATATTGAAAAACAAATAACAGATCAGGGGAAAACCAATTTAACTAATTAACTCAAGCTTTACTGTTTCTACCAGCTCTATTAAAAATGTTTCTTGTGAGGGTTATGGGGCACTGCAGCTTCTTCCCAAACATCAAAAACATGTTCATTATGTTAATTTTTGACCCAAAATTGGCCTTAGGTATGAGTGTGAGCGTGAATGTCTGTCCTTCACTCTATGTAGCTGTGTGATCAGCTGTCTCAGCGGTCTCTGTGGCGTTGGTTTGGCCTCTGGTTTGCACAACATGATAGCCAGTGTGTTTACTACGTGTAACGACAAAATCCATACCCACTATGCAATAATACTAATGTGTCTTCAAAAAACACACTATTTTTTCCGAGCCCCATCCAATACAGCTTGTGCAGAGATTAAAAGGGCTTCACAGGGCATTTCACAGTGGGAGCGACCTGTTTGTACACGAACATCTTTGTGGTCGCATCCCCCTGCCTTTTTAAAGAGAGAATAAACAAACCAGCAGACATAATAGTGCGGTGCTTTTGTGAAGGGAAAGGACAGAGGGCCGGTTAAAGTCTGCCCCCACATGAAAAGAAACTTGGAGGAGAAGAGGAGAAGGAGAGACGCCTGGGTGTTCATTCAGTATTGTTCGTCGTTTTGCCTCAGAGGGACACCCGTCATTGGCCGGGGGCGGTTTACACAGGTGTCTTTAACCCCGCCTAATTTGTCCAAACCTTGAAAAAGAGGCTTCAGTCAACAGGTAGCGTGAAGGGGAACAATGGTGACGATCCTGAAGGAGAGAGGGAGGGAAAAGAGAGGCGAAAGAGCGAGCGGGAGGAGGGTGGGATGAAGAAAACACACCTGAGGGTTTGTGAGTGAGATAATCTGTTTGCCTTTTACTCTCCGTCCCACTTTGAAGGGTGGAGGACGGCGTATCGGGCTGTTGCTCAACCATCTGAAGAAAAACCCCTCCTCCTGTCTAAGTGCTTGGATTCAAACATCCACCCTCTCCGTTTCACCCTCTTCATAACCCTGGCCTGGTTGCCGTGGTTACAGGACTCGGTTAACTGGAGGGCGGCACAAACTCTCTCCTGGTCTCTCATGGCACTGGCCTTCTGCCAAGAACCAGCCCTAATAATGTGATACTGTTACACTGACAATCACACACCCAGGCCCCGAGAGCCGAGCGGAGAGGCTTGTTCCTACCACGTTGTTTGTGTTGATGTTTTTGTGTGTGTGTGGTCTCACTGCCAAAAGAAGTGCCAAGATCTCTCTCACCCTGTGTGGAATGTGGCAAGAGTAGACCAGAGTGTAAACGGGAGGTTATTTATAGTGGGAGCACCCAATAGAACCATAAATCTATCAGATCCATTTCCCCACCTGCAGCTTACATAAAAAGTGTTGTTTAAAAGCATGATTTTTCTGTCTATGGCATTTGTTACTGGTTACTTTTTCTCCTTCATAAATTAGATTCATCCTGTTGAACATATTACTAAATTTGATGCATATTGCTGCCAGGTTTGCGTGTTACAAGTGACTTTGAAATACTCTGTTTTAAGTCGCTTGCAAATATCTACAGTTGTGGGTAGCATTTGAATTTTTAATATGAAAAAATTATGTTATTTCTAATGTTTGTATTGTTGTTTTTATCATATTGTCTTCATTATAGTAAAACTGTTGCAGATGAACGTGAAACTGAAAAGAAAACCTGACTATGTCTGTTTGGCCACAAAAATCAAGGTTAAACTGTTTAGAGCTAACGCAAATTATACATAACAGACAAGCTGAAGAAAATGGGGATGTGTCCTGTACCTAACTCAGTGGTTTTACATTATGTTAAAGATGCTATGAGGAGTTTCTAAGTAATTACAAAAAAGTCTCACTTTTAGATATATGCCTGATCGAAATACACACTTTAAGATGAGTATTATAGCATCAAAATAGGTTATCTATAAATGCTATTCCTTAGCTTCGCGGTCGAGTCAGACAGGGCTGGACTGGCCTGGATATTCAACTTCAGAAACAAGACAATTAAAATTAGAGCAAATTTATATTATTTAGACATGCTTAGAGCACCAGGCTGTAAGTAGCGATATATAGGCGGCTACAAAACCATAATACTAAGTTTTCCAAAAATTGCTTGTTGTCACACATCAAAAACTACCACGACGTAACTAGAAAGAGATACATTACCTCGTCACTTTGCATCCTGTAAGTTGTTGAAAAAAGAAGTTGTAAAGCAATGCAGAGTTCTGAGGAAGGTCCGAGCTGCATTCATTAGCATCACACCCAACACACACTTTGGGTGGGTCACGTCTTCACGACAGTTGCCGCGCTTGCTCATGGGTAACAGAGTCTTTATGTCACCGGAAATAGATTCTCCTCATAACACCTTTAAAAAGGATGCACTTTGTCCAAAGACAATGATGGTTAACAAGTCAATGGAAGCCTAATAAGAAAAATATAACCCTGAAAAATTGAAATTATATGTATGTGAAAATTAAAGCAGGCTTTATGCACTTTGTTTTTAAAGAGTTATTGTATAGCGTGTGCATACCTGGAAGTTGCTTCGGCTTGTTTTTATGGCCTGGTTGCTTATTTCACTGAAAAATCTGGCAACACTATTGATTGCACCTCTGCAGAGGAAAGGGCAAAGCAAGTCTGAGGATTTAAGTTTTCTTTTGCACCTGGATCTGCCATAGTGGCTAATGCTGCTTTTGCTTAGAGACTCAACCCCTTTCATGATGCATTTATGCAAAAGCTCCACAACAACCGAAACACAGTCACATTAATCCCCCAAGAGTGTGATATTTGGGTCAATTCACAGTGCAGTTTGGGTTTAGAGGGGGAGAGTGGGACACTTATTTCACATTCAAACCAAGGCAAAATCCGACACAGTTAGGGGCCGTCATACAAACACAAGCTTACGCATATCCGGAAAAGTTTTTTTATGGCACATGCCTTTCATCCACGTAGATTTGTTGTTTTGTGAGCCCAAAAATGAACAATCTTAAAACCTGCCCTTTTTCCATCTGTACAACAAATGCACACATTTTCAGAAATAATGATCTTGCCCCACTTCTCCTTTAAACCCACATGCTAAATCCAACAATAACAGAAACAATGGCATAATACAGTGCTGCTTCGTGATGTAGAAGCTTCTGAGCTTGTTTTGGCTTTTACAGCAAAATCTTCTACTTCTCTACTACTATCACGAGCAAAAAGTGGACATGGAGAACAAAACATATCTTGAAATGATACCATGTTTACAAAAAAAATTATTTGAAAACAAAAACACTATTTCTGTGTTCACAGAGCGTCTGAGTGCTGCGGTCCCCCGCTGAGTCTGCATGCTCCCCTCTCATCAAGATTACGCCTCTCTGGAAACCTTTCTCTTTGTTTTAATCGCAAAGTGTTTTGAAATCATAGAAACTGTATATAGCTGCTCAATAATGACAAACATCATAATTTTGATTATTTTAGTAGTTGGATGAGATCACAATTAATGCTCACTGATTTTAAAACATGCACCACATGCTTTCATTGACCATATATGGGACAGTATAATTTTAACATTAAAGAACAGGCAAAATAAAGAAATATATGTAAAATACAAATAACTCAAAATAATACTACTAATAAAGGAAAAAATTCTAAAGTTAACTTGTCAGGTGGCACAGTAATCTTTTAATCATGATTTAGAGTTTTCATAATTATGATAGGCAGTCATTGCACTTTAAGATTAAATCTTGTTTACTACCCAGCTCTGTGTCCTAACTCATGTCAGCATACCAGTTTTAAAGTCTTGTCCAAAACATCCATGAAAATCAAAGCAATGGTGTCCAGACAGCTGGTAACGTTTGCTTTTCCTTAAAATAATGATCCGTGGCATGTGAATAATCTCAAAATAAACCTAAAACAGGCTCTCCAGCGCACCTGCTCTCCTTCTGAGCCCAGCCACACAGGTGGAAACCTGTTACAGAGAGCAGCCGAGGTTTAATAAGCAGCTCTATTTAGAGACAAGCTGACCTTTTAAACGCCTGTAAATGTGTTGTTCCCCTTCCTCCTTTTTACTGTGGTCATGGTGATAAGAGCACAATGTGTTTCTGTTTACGTGTGGGTACGTGCTAGCGTGTTTGTTAGTTTACGTTGTTTACTTCCTTTTGCCCACCAAACACTGACCAAATAAAGGTAATTGAAGGCAGCGTTTCCACTTTGTGAGTGTGTGTGTGTTGACTTATCTGTAAATGTGTTTTCAGAGCACTTAGAGGGAATGTTAGGAAAGTGGTTTAGGAAGCTGTGTGGAGTTTTTGAACATGTTTGAGCTTTGATTTTTGCATAATAGTTGGCATAAAATGTCTGAATCTGAGTCAAATTGAATTTGACTGAGGCTGGGTGGTATAGGCTCTAAATCAGCAGTATTTTTGTAGCAAAACAAATAATATTAAAATATAGATGCTGTAAAGATAGCCTACCCATTTGATATAATGGAAACAAAGACAACAGTCCCCGGCACTCAATATTGGGCATTTTTCATTTTTGATAGTCAAAAATAGCAGCCAAACTACTACACATCGTCTCGTTCATTCAAAAACTGTCAAAACATTGACATCTCTCATAAACTTTATTTCCAAGCTCTGAACATAATACTATCTTGTCTTTTAAGGGTTGATTTGGGATTTTAGTATTTTTGTTTTTTTGTTTATCTTCATTTAGCAAAGTTAAAAGTGGAAATGTGTTTGTTTCTACTCTTCATCACCCAGCACATAAATGCTCCAGATAAGTCCAAAGACATTGTCTGACAGTGGGCAGGGATCAGCTCTCTCCTTTTATCTGTGTTTCCTTCTCCTGTGCAGGAATGTTAATGGTGGCTTTTGTGATAGCTTCAGTTATCCTGTGTGACTGACTGACAGGCTGACTGGCAGCTCTCAAAGAGAGACCCTGAATGGCGAGGCAGAGTTAGAAGAGAGACTTGAATGTTTGAGACCGAGGGAGCCAAGGTTAGATTAGAGTTCAATTGGTGCTTGTTCAATTAAGTGGTTTATGTAACATGTTTATCCATTGTTTTGATACCAGCTGGTTTGCTTGTGGCAAGTAAACATATTTACAAAGAAGCTAATAACATGCTAACAGCAATTTGGTGTGAGGAGAGGTGCTTAATGCTTATTATTGTACTGTTTTAGCACAACTCAACACACATAGTCCAGTATTTTTATGAGCAATATAAAGTAAAGCTGCAGTTCTAGCTTGTTTGGATGAATTGAAAAGACCAGCTGTCTGTGCCCTTCATTCACATGTAGGAAAATTGATATTCTAGCAAGAGCAGGCACACTTCAGCTACAATAGGTAATATGTCCTTTTTTAGCTAAATGCTATTGGCCTCCTCCTTGTAGACTCAGAATAAACAACAGCCAAACAGATGTAAACAGAAAAGTAACAGTTTTGAAAATCTTTATCTATCTTATAAGCCTGTTGAGCCTATTAAGGTAAAATGAGTTAAATGCTAGCCCTCCAGTGAAGGGTTACATCAGAGAGTGTCTTCTGTTAACAATTACTACTAATGCTATCGCGGAGGACTAGCATGCTAACATATGGTCCCAGTTCCTTGTAAAGGCTATTTATTTGGGGATTAAATCCAAGACAAGAACCATAGAGCTTGCAAAAAATACTTGGCCTAGCTTGGGCTGAATGAAGTATTTGAAGACAAGAAAACTTTAACTCCAACTCATTATCAAGATGTGCTTGTTTAGTTTAAAGAATTTCGATAGGCTGTTTCAATCAGACCAGCATGCTAACATGGATTTTAAAAGTCCAGTTTGATTAAAAAAAAAACTAAAAACTAAATATGAGAAATGTAATTGGCACACATAGTGCTCTTTTTTGTATAAAAGTTCAATAATGTCAGGTCTTTGAACACCAAGACATCATTTTTGGTTATTTTAATATCAAAACTAAGACCAAGCAAGGACCTTAGGGCTGATGCTAACAGTTACATAAGCTAAATCTTTACCCTCTTTCAGTTGTTGTGGTATTTTAGGCCTGGAGGCGTCTCCTTGAAGTAAGCAGTGATATGTTAGGGCTTGCTGCTATTCAGCACCAACAAATGTCCTTGGATTTCCTTCACAATATATAAAACAAATCAGAATTGCCTGTAGCATGCAAATTGCTCTGTGCACATTTGTTAAAAGTATGATAAGAAGATTATTTTTGTAATTTAAATCCCAGCTTCATTTTCATGATATAAATTCTTTGGTATATGCAATTCAGAAGTGTTTTTGATGGCTCAGTGGGAGAGGGTTAATTTAAAAAATTAACTTTGCAGCACCAAAAGTGTATTTTCAGGGCTTTTGTTTATTTTACATGATAAATTATGATTAGTTATTTAGCTCTAGTCTTTACTGTTACTCAAGCATTTACTGTTTCTAGGTTCTTAAAGTTACCTTAAGCTTTCCTTCATAGTATCTGCAGGGTTGTTTTTAGTTGCCACATGTGCTTAATAATTGCTTTTTCTTTTAATTATGACCAAGGGAACATAAGAATAAAAACTAAGAATCATGCCCACCATAGCAACTAAAGACCAGGGAATTGTGTCCTTTGAATATATGAGTAGGATTACTTTCTCTTCTGCTGTATTTGTTGATAAAGCAGGCACCAGAACAACTACTACCTTCTGATTTTGTGGAATGAGTGTGAGAGAAGGCACTTTGATGAGTGTACTGCTGCTCAAAATGTTGAATTATGAAGAGCTGACAGCACTGGGAATGCGATGACAAAAAAAGGCACTGATTTTGTGAGAAAAAAAATCAAGATTCTGAGCATCAAAAACACAGGACAGTTTTCTGCACAAAATGGGCTGTTGTGGACACAGGCCATTAAGATGGGTAATGTCATCAACTGTTTAGTGCTTAAACTAGCTAGTTTTTTAATTGGTTAGATAATAAATAAAGTAGTGACACTGTCAAGAACTCTAGTGAAGTTGTGGATTTTTAATCTATTTTCGTGTCCACTTTTGGGCAGTGAACAAACAAGCACAAATCATCATAATAGCAGTCGAAGGGGCTAAATTGCAAGTGCTACATTTTAATTAGATTTACTGCTAAGTCATTGCAGCCTCACAACTTAGCCTCTCACGAATTGTAAATGCTTTATGGCTGCAGTTTGTACTATTGCAAAACATTTCATAGGCTTACATGTAACTCATAGCACCTTTTACTGCTTACTGTCTTGTAGGTTACCTGTCTAAAGTATTGAGGAACTACACAGAGCAGGCCTGTGACGGAGACTTCCTGTCTGTTCGCTGTCCACCCCGCACAACCATCACTGTCCAATCAGCTTTCTACGGAAGGAAAGGAGCCTCAGACCCACATCAGTGTCCACAGACCTATCAGGCCCTCCTACGATCGTATAACGCTCAGGAGGATGACCGATACTGTTCTGTGTCTACTGCATTACAGGTAAATAATGACACATGCATGTGGTGCTGTTTTACATTAGAAAACTAAAGCTTTGGTGCCTTTTCTTCTTCATATGACATTATCTTTGCCTACTGGGCAGCTTTCAGATCTTACAAATTCATCCTCTTTGCTCCAATGTATTCCATTCTTAAATCCACTTTGTTTTTTTTGGCTTTCTCCCATTATTGTTCTCTTTCTCCAGACACATTGAAACCCATAGTTTTGGTTTGAAGACCCTCCAGAGAGAGAGAGAGAGAGTCCTGTAAATGCTCAAATTGGCCAGGGGTTATATGGAGGACCACTGATTATGTAATGCTTTGTGAGGATGTTTTCCGGCAAATTACACTCTCTAAAGAGGAAGCCGGCTTGTATGTTCCCGTGACACAAAGCGATTTCATGGGGTCTTTGCCTTTGCATCCTCTCCTAAATTGGGATGCGGCTGGACCAGAACCCCCCGCTCCGCAGCACCAATACAAACACACACAAACACATCCTGCTCGGCATTCATTGGGCTGTTTGGTTTATTCTTAGCCAGGCTGCCTTCTAGCGACAAACGCCCTCCGTTTCCATAATAGACTGGACAGCTATGAAAGTACAGACACAGAGAGAGCTTTGTGCTGAAGTGAGAGAATGACTGACTGCTGCGCCACCCACATTAGTGCGACCCTGAGGAATCCCTTTGTGACACCTGTTCATCACCCCTGGCCTGTGTGCTAATGGCTTCATGAAAATGCTTCATAATGGCTCCCTAAGCTCAATCATAATGAAGCCTGCTCACTGAAAGGAGTAAGATTAGTTGGTAGTTCTGACATTTGGAAATAATTTTCACATGGACGTATAATGCTGAGGCTCAGTGTGATTAAGAGAGACTGCCCATCAAAAACTGGAACCTAATCATTTTCTGCCCAGCAACAGCAGAAATTGGAAACTTCTGGTTATGTTCCAATACAACAGTCTTTTCTTATTTTTAGTTGTTTTGTGTGTATCATGAGATTAAACAAATTTTGAACTGATGTTTTTTTCATGTACATTTTGTCTAATATATTTGAAGGGCCTTCTCTGAAGAGGTTCCTCACATCCCTTACTAGAAATCACTTTCGATAACTATTCAAGGCAAGTTAGCAACATTAGTTTTTATTCTGGAGCTTCAAAAATGGAGACAAAAACAAATGTTTCATGCAGGAGCTTTGAATGTGTAAGTAGTAAAGTCACTACACCTCCAAAGCAGCACCCTGATTATTTCTTTTTAGGGAAGCACCATATTATAGATGATGCTGTTATTTGCAGATAATTGCTTCAAAACCTGATTACCAGTATCGGCAGATATAAAAATATCTGACACTATTTACTGCAGATGTAAAGCTATATATACAAGCATCAAGTTTCTATAAGTTTTGCATCCTTGATTTGTTTTAAAAGATCCAAAAATGTACCCAATGTTCTGTCAGCAGGTTGGTAAATCCCCCTATGTGGCACTTAAAGGCTAGATGAAGCTGAGTATTGAAATCCATTTTGTGCATTATACAAGTGTTATCAACCCCCCCCCACCCCCCACCCCCCCCCCACCCCCCACACACACACACACACACACACAAAAACAGGTTTAGTTGTTTCTGTGTATCAGCATCCATATTGGCATGGGCTTAATAAAGTTTGGAAATATTGGCATATCCAGTAAGAGCAAAACAAAAACAAAATGGGGCATCCCTGTTTTGCTTACTTGTAAGTCAGATCTGAGTAGTTTGTATGTCCTAATGATTGATTTGTAATAAATGTTCTCGTAAGAAACTTTTATTTTGTGCCAACTTTGTAGAAAACTTCCATTGTTACCAACCTATTTTTTGTCAACATTCAAATGTTATCTTAGCAGTGTTTCCTAAAGTTTATCAGGAATAGCTGGTGACCTGCTGACCTGATCCCTGACAGAGAGGCACCTGTTGCAGGGTAGAGGGCATTTTAAGATTAGATTAAAAGACTGTGTTTGACACACTACGAGTAAGGTTATGTTAAAGAACTATTTAGTGATGCAAAAGACACTGATTTAGCATCAGTATTGCCCAATATCAGTGCTTTTTACAAACAATGGCCAATGACAAGAACGAGTGGGATATCAGTTTGTTTGTTGTGTAATACAAAGCTGATGCTAACATATGACACACTTAACTGCTCATCCAGAGAAGATTTTTTATAGGGAACAAGACATTGGCCTGTTGGACAAACTCTGATCTGTTTGTTACCAAAAATTGGATAAAATGTTAGTTTTATGGTTTTATTTTATTATAGCATTATTTTAGATTTATTACTTATTGTTATTTGGAAATGTTTGTTTCGTTGTTTTTAGGATTGTATGTACAGCACTTTGGAGGCATTTTTACTGTTTAAATGTACTTTACAAATAAAGTGGATTGGATTGAACAGAAGGAATTATGGAAGCATCAGGACCTGCATTGTTATCTGTTGAAGCCTTTTTGAAATGTCAGTGTCAGAGAGGTTTTGTAATGACTGTATCTCTTGGACTATTCTTATAGCCATTTGCAAGTTTGCATGGTCTTGAAAATTAAAAAAAGTGAGAGTATAAAAACAGATTGCAGTGTCAGAGAGAGTGACACTGTTTTTGTCGCCCATATCTTGTGTCTTTTGTCGACATCACTGTGGCATCATTCCACACACCTCAGCTCTCAACTAAACCAGGATGTGTTTGCAGCCAATGACTAAAACACCACAGCCTCAGAATGTGCCATAAATCCCTGACCCTTTTCTTGAAAACCAGCTGAATAAACTAACCCTGGATCAATCTTAAGCATTAGAAACATAGCTAACATAGCTAACATTGCTTAAAATTTGTTTTAGTAGTGCATAGCTTGCAACTTCATCTTACACCTACTCCACAGCGGTGGTTCTAGACATTTAACTGACTAAAAGTATAGTGTTTAAGCTGATTGTTTTTAACTTTTGTTGGTTGTAAAGTGGTATCAGAGATATTTTCAGCCTGTCTCATAACCAGTTTAGGACATATTTTCAGCCACTCAGAATTATTTCTCATTAACTGCATATTTTTGCTGCCCTGTAATCCTATAGAGAGCATATTTGATTATACACTTAAATTTGATCAAGTTCAACATGCATTGTTTAATTTGAACCAAGCAGTTGTTCATTTATGTCGCAAGTACTGTGATGCAAGAAATAGTAGTTGCTTATTATGTTGCTTACAACATTATAATTACTAAACCTATATGCTGTAAACCTACAGATCTTACTTTTCTCTGGTGCAAGCAGGCGCTGTTTCCTGAGCACAGCATGTTGTTGTTTTTGTGCAGTCAACAGCTGAAAACCCTATTAGGCCAATGCCAACATAAACAAAAGAAAACTGTGTAAACTTACATTTGAGGAGCTTACACAAATTCCATTATACAGACTTGTGCCATTGGATTTATTGTAAAGTGACTAATTAGTTATTTGACTAATTGTGGCACTGATCCCAGTAAGCCTTGCATTGCAAATCTATTTCCAGCATTAAGCATTAAAGCACTTTTAATAGATCTCTGGGGTGCAACCTGATTGGTTGTAATGTTTGTTATTTTTCAGTCATGCTGTAAGTATTATGCTACTTACAACACATACATAGAGAGTTCATACAAACCCTAGTGTTTTTTATAAGTGGTTATGAGACAGATTTTGTCAAAAACTAGATATGCCAAATACAACCACCTTTGTATTCCAACCTCTGACTGATGACAGTTATAAGGTTTGATGGTATTTTCAAATGTGGATTATATTGTGTGATTATATTTAGGGAAAACTACTCAGGCCTGCTTTATTCTTTTCTCTGTATTTCACAAAGTTTTGAAACCATAACTTTTGCTTTAATGTCAAATTCAGGAAAAGCACCTAACAAAATCCACTCACTCACTCCTCCAGCGGGGATTTCAGTCCAGGAGAAAGTATTGTGCAGGAATGTGCTCACCTGTGCTGCAGCCGGCTAAAGAAGATGAAACCAGAGAAGCGTATCGATGCCAGGAAATGAGCAGAGTGGAGCTTTACAGAATTTTCCTTCCCTCGCTCTCTAATTTCTCTTACCTGCTCCTCTTCTGCGTATATTCCCAGGGCCATAAGCAGCCTGTTTGAAGTGGTTTTGGGTTTGCCTGCCGCTGTTCTCGCCATCGTCGGCTTATTGTTCGCAGTCTAAACCTCTCTTTGGTCTTCTCCCGCTCTCTGTCTCTCTTTCTCCTCTTTAGAAAATGCTGGACGAGTGCCAGGACAGAAGGAGCTGTCAAGTTCTTGTCAACAGCCGCGTGTTTGGGACGGACCAGTGTCCCGGCAGCAGTAAATACCTCATTGTCTGGTACAAATGCAGACCTAGTAAGTCCTTCATCACCTCTGATACATACTGTGACACACATTTCTCTTCCTGTACTATCTAGGACTCTTCTTGTTACCTTTTTCTCAACAAAATTTAAAGTAGGTCTCTCACCTGGGGGGATTTACACCTCTGCAAGTAAAGCCCTTGGACAGTGAAAGTTCAGTAGTGGTATAAGAATGAGGGCTGGAGGGCTATTGTGGAAGTGAAACTGATGAAAATCTTGTCACTTAAATGGTGAAAATGTCTTTTTTGTTACAAGATTTGAGGGCATAATGATGTTACAATGGAGTCTTAAACTACTTTGCAGACCATCTTCACCCGCTTGCGACATCCAGACCATTTCAACTGGATTAATGCAATGTTTCAGCTTGAGCAAGTGGCAGCAAACACTAAACACATCACCACCACCTAGGTTGACATATGGAGCAGGGTCCCTCCCTCTTCAGAAAAAAACTCAGACTGGCAGTTGCCACATGTGAATTCTGCCATGCCATATTGAGTGTATACACTTGAAGCTTACTATCATCTTTGATGTGGATTTATCCCGATCCCGTTTTGAAGTGGTTTCATCTCCCAGCTTACGAATGGGGTTTGTGTTTCTTATGTATTAGAATTGGTTTTCTTTAAAATGAACACAAGGAGGCATTCCTTTTGACGCCCTTTGTCCATACTGTAACCGCCATGGATTCTTAAAGGGACTGTGAGGAGAATCTGTTTCCAGCGACAATAAGACTCTGCTACCCATGAGCACGCGCGGCGACTGTCGTAATGCTGCGTTCCAGTAACCTCGGAACTGGGAGGGACATCATCTCTGACTTATCGGCGTTCCAGTTGTAGTCGCAAAAAAAAAATGCCGATCTACCAGACTATTGTTAGCTGTTGTTAGCACGCCCTGTGTTGTTGTATGAAGAATGTGATTACCACTATGGCAGCATTTTTGTAAATATAAGTCTAACAATACTATGTATACAGCTGATCTAGAGCGACACACCCCAGTCAGAAGTGCAAATATATGGATTAATACAGGAGCTAAATAACTGTTCACACTGGGGGCATCCATCTTTGATTGTCAACTCGGGGGTGGTGAGGTTTCACCGAGCTTCCCGTAAGAAATTCTGACTTCGGGGGACGTTCCAGTTGTAGTTTCCTACTTGGAACTCAGAAATTCCTACTTCTGACTATAACTTGAATGCACCACAAGCCAAAGCGTGTTTGTTGTGATGCTAATAAAAATGCAGCTTAGACCGTCCTCAGAACTCTGCATTGCTTTACAACTTCTTTTTTCAACAACTTACAGGATGCAATAAGGTAATGTATCTCTTTCTGGTTACGTAGCGGTAGTTTTTGATGTGTGAGAACAAGCACTTTTGGAAAACTTAGTATCCTACTTTTGTAGCCTGCTATTTATCGCTACTTACAGCCCGGTGCTGTAAGACGTGTCCGAATAATATAAATTTGCTCTAGTTTTAATTGTCTTGTTCCCAAAGTTGAGTATCCAGGCCAGTCCAGCCCTGTCCGACCCGACCGGAAGGCTAAGGAATAGCATTTATAGATAACAGTGTATGGATTTCTGTGGTGGGAGCCAACAACTGGATTTGTTGTAGATAAGGAGTGGACCAGCTGCTTTGTACATTGACACACAGCCCTGTCTTTTTTTAGAATTATTATTTGCCTTGTCATTTTTGCTCTCAGAAAGTGGTCTTAACTGTCCTTCATTTTCTCAAGTTGTACTTTCTGTTGTTGAGGGCAAGAGAACAACACTGTGAGCACCTTCTATTGGATTGGGTGGTCCACTGCTCCAGGTGCCCTCATGTGTAGTTCTGCATGTTATCTCTACTCCTCCGTGTGTACTGGAGCAGCTGTCAGAGGGATGCAGGGAGTAATGAAAGGTTTTCATGGGTTTTAATGAAGAGACACTTCATTTACCCTCATAGGTTTTAAAAATTGCATGAATTGTTGCATCTAAGGAGTATTACCTACACTCTCTCCTACCACCATCTACCTTGGCTGTATGAGGCTCAGCTGTGTTTATACAAGTCCTCCTGCTTCTTCCCTTTTCTCTGCTTCATACAAAGAAAAAAAACTCTTGCGTGCCTCCACCTTTATCCCTCTTCTTCTCTCTCTGCATGAGTCAGGAAGCTAAGAGTATCACTCCAGAGGGGAGCCACAACAGAGCCGTAATCCCACCCAGACCCTGCGCTCCATTCACTGAGCTGTGCAGCCGTTCACAGCAGAGTGACCAGAAGTGGGCATTAATCCACTGATCCCCCTGCCCTCCCGGCTTTTTTCCTTCTCCACCGGACCTCGGGGCCAATCAACAGCTCTTTGTTCACTGTCACTTAACCAATGACTTCTCAGGGGGTGGAGAGAAAGACTGCATGGGTGTTAGTGAGGTGCATCGGGCAGGTGTCACTGCTTCTGAATGGAGAGGTGGATGGAGGATAGAGGAAGTGGAGGAGAAAGAAAGAGAGGGAGGGAGAGAAAACAAGAGTAAGTGCGTCACCAGGGGATCTAACAAACTGGTCTGCTCTCTTCTTTCTGCATTCCTGTTTCGCTCTCCATATCGGCACATAGGCAGCCGCTGTTGTGTTTTTATTTGCTGGTCAGTGAAGCTGCTCTGGCTGTCACAGGTCACTGTGGCTGGATGTGTGTGAGGAATTCTTCTGCATGGCTCTACATGTCCACCGAAACACTCCACCTCTTCTTCTGACTGCATACGCCCAATAAAGCTGTTTGTTAGAGCTACTTTTTCTGCATGCTTAAAGCCTCTTTTACAGTTGTTTGATGAAGACAAATGGAAAAATAAAGAAAAGAAATCCCTTAATTCTTATCTCTAAGATCTTGGCGGACTTTCACTGCAATGTTTTTTAAAGGAAAGTGAGTAAAGTGGAGTGAGACGGGAACGGCACACAGGGAAAATGCATACAGGTCTGACCTGAGCCCTGACAGCCTGCCTTAGCTGACAACAGCCACTGTGCATTAGTGCTCAATACAGATACAGCCCCAAAGCAACCAACCAACTCAACCTGATCAGACTAAAGACTATCCTTGTGCAGCAGCTAAAACCTGTCAGATTCAGTGTTTGTAATCAGGCAGACCTTGCCAAGCTCCAATCTGCAACAGCTGTGAACAGCCCAAAGCGGCACAGCCCAATCAGAGTCTTTTATAGCAGAAAGAGGCGGGAGCTTCAAGTAAGAGCAGGACTGCTCGTCCAGAGATTAGCATTGATGCTAACAGCTTCAGTAGCAGTTTTGTCAGATCTGGACCACATATCTCTATTAAATGAAAAACAGACATCATTAAAAACACTTCTCAATAAAAAGGTTATTTTTGCTCAACTTCTGACGTGTTTTGTTGATATTTTATCTTTGTAATGGCTTATTTTTAGTATTTTATGTCACAGCAGTAGTACCTGCCTACTACATTATCTGATCGGCACATAATGAGTATGATATATAAAATGTTTGCTCAAAAACCCGCAAGATTCTCTCTGTTTCCAAATGCTTTCTATGAGCTGTTTACCTGCTGAGCCTGTGAAATGTGTTGAATGGTCCATCAGGTGTGTCAGGTTAAGGCACGACCTGAAGACCACTCAATTAGACCAAATCCAGTTGTCTATCAGCCAAAAGAAATGCTTACAAAACACTGGAGAAAAGCAAGCTAAAATGCTACTTAGCTCTAAACAGAGAATAAAAATTGACAAATTACCATTTGCTTTTATATATTTTGTTTTGATGGTAATCAGTTATACAGCATAGAGAGCTAACGTTTTTGTCAACAATGAATACAAAGCAAATGTTTCTGTAAGTGATTATTGGTTTGCTTCCACTTATGGCCCTTTTCCACTAGCACGCCTTGACCCTACTCTACTCGGCGCTACTCGATTTGCAGCGTCTTTCCACTGGCCTGGTACCTCCTAAAACAAGCTAGTTTTAGTACCTACTCCGCTCTGGTTACAAGTGAGCTGAGTCGGTACTAAAAGATGACGTCACCGACTGCCGTCTCCTGATTGGTCAGACAATGTCGTCATCGATGAGTCATGAGCTCGACGACATAGCATGCCAGAGGTAGCTACCATTAACTTACCCTCATACGTCTTTTCTTTGCAGCTCGATTGCTCTCATCCTTGGTTTCGGCTTGAAGGGCTTCCAAAATTCTCCTGTGCTTCTCAAGGGGTATTTCTTCTTGCCAACTGCAGCCTTCTTCTGCTTTCCTTTTTTACTCGGTTTGTGACAAAAAGCCACAGATTGTTGTGTTGCACTCAAAATGACGTCACCGCAGTCCCGCTCAGCTGTTTACAGCGACACTGCACCCCGTTGGGCAGGCGACTGGGGCTAATGGAAAAGCAGCACAAGGCGAGTAGAGTAGAGCCAGGTAGAGTCGAGTCAAGTAGAGTAGAGTAGGACTAATGGAAAAGGGCCATTAGACAGTTATTGATCCTGGGCAATGGCTTTAAGAGTTAAAATAAATTCTGAAACAAATAAAAGTCTTCTTTTAATTGTAGAACCTTTCATTCTCTTTCATTTTCTTCCCTCTCTTCAGACGAGTATAAGAGTAAGGTGGTCTGCGAGGAGGAGAGAATGAGACTGAGCTGCAAACGGGGCATGCAGATCGCTGTTTACTCTGCCATGTTTGGCCGAACACAACAGGGCACCCTGGAGTGTCCCCTATACCACAGGAGGGCCCCATCAGTAGGTGAGTCAGCTGCTTACTCTCAAACAGGGTCGAAGCAAGATTATTTAAGTGAAAGAAAAAGCTAGCTAAGGCTTGTCATGGTATTTGACATGATCAAGTTTAAACATGTATATTATGTAGTTAAACATTTCCCTGTACAACTATTGTTTTATGTCATGGTCAGACATAACTGAACTTTCTAATTGTTTGGTTTCACTCCAATCACTGACTGACCGAGGTAATGCTATGTTGCTGGTAGCTGATCCTATGAAGCTAGCATGCCACAATCTTTAGGTCAAAACTGTTCCAGAGATGACAATCCAGGCCTAAAACCTGTAGTACTCCCACTGTCCACTGGAGACAGGCTGCAGAAACCTGACTTGTGGGCACAAACAAATGTTTTTTACAGCCTATTTACAAGGTATTGGAATTAAAACAATTTCATTGATACTAATTCCATTATCCATTCCTGCTGATTTTCTTCGTTGAAAGAAGTCAACATACACAGGTTTTCAGTGACAACAATGTCAAACACGTGAATACTAATATTTAAAGCCATATTGCATAAACAAATGCCTCTGGACAGTATTCCCACATACTAAATGTGTGCAGTAAGCATCTTTTTGTTGAAAACTTAGAATAGACTTCTGACAGTTCTGAGTCAGTGTCAAAGATTTTAGGAGAAGAACAGGTTCTGGGACAACTGTCAGAAGAAGACCTGCTGCACTGTAATTAGTAATCAGTTATGCAGAGGGGAGAATATTAAAGGTTAAAGATGCTGAAAAATGTTTATATTCAATGAAATTGTATTTCAGCATTAGTCTGTTTCTTAGAAGCCATGATTCGTGACAAGACTTTTCTTTTATACTCCTGTTTTTAAGCCACTTATTGCCATTTTAATGTTCATTTTTTGAGTCTCTGTATGTTTACTATTTATATTCTGAAGAATGGGATCCTCAAGAACACTCCGTGATAATCACTCTTATTTTATTCAAATCCACATCATCAACTGTTTTGGTGGCCTCACTCCTGAGGTCAGTGTGAGGTCAATAGAGGAGAAAGACTTCCTACATGAAGACTCAAGCTGGGAATGCAAATCCAGTCTACCCAGCTTTGCATTGTGTCAAACAGAGTGTCCTTGTCCTGCTAATGTTCCTAAACACATTAAAGATCAGTTAGGGGAGCTGCAGGTCAGTCTGGGCCTTTGTTGTCTCTATTTGCCCAAGTGCTCCCATGTTTTTATTAATGGCTTATACATGTCAGTAGTCAAACACTTCTGAACCACAAACAGTCCTGCAGAAGCTGCCAACTCCATAATCACTTCCTGAAGTTTCTTGAGTGATTTTGCCGCAAGACGCTGTTGTGGTTTGTAGGGCTTTGTCACTTCTCTGCTTCTTCTTGGTTTGATTGCAGATTTGTGAAAACTCTAAACCATCATATCAGGATTTTAAAGTTTCTTCATTTAGGTGCAACAGAGCACAGATGTATGGAAGCAGGCTTACACAAAGTCACTGCATACACATATTGCCAGGGGAATTGGGGTGGAATGTAGATCAGGTGTCTCTGTTATCCAAAGCTAAGAGTTTGGCCTGAGAAAAGGGACAGTATTGAGTTTCTTCCAAGTATTTGTGTGTTTGTGTGTGCATGTGTGTGAGCGCAGGGGAATCCAGATGTACCCTCAGCCTTGTTTAGAGAATGTTAATGACTTCTAACCAGGATCCATGACAAGAAAGGGTAAAACAAAGCCTCTGTGGGGGCCCCTTTGCATGGCGGCTCATTTGTTTCTGTGTGGTTGAAACTTGTGTGGTTTTGAAAGACTAAAGTTGAAATACACATTGAGATATGCAAGTAAGTAGCTCCATGTCCAATAAATGCCTTACATAATTCTTCAGGTCAGCCATGAAGTAGGTATTTTGCTGAGAAATGTTGTTTTTGTGGATCCACAGTAATAACTGTGTAATTGATTTTTCATCTCATTTTTTTATATAAAAATGGTATAAGTGATGTTAAAAGCACTCTTGTTGACCCAGAGAAAAAATGACAACTTCCTGACTTTATACTGACCAATCAAATATATCTAGTGTTCTTTTTGTTGTTTTCTTGATGACAGAGTCCAATTGGGAGCAGCCAGAATTCAACAATAGACAACGTTATATGTAATTTCCTGAAAGAATCAAAAAGGAAGTTAGACTAATGTGAACTAATGTGATATGGCCCTTTGTAACATTTGGGACTAGCACAACTCTGCTCAAAAATCCAGGCAGACTGAAATTAGAAAAAAATGACCTGAAGTTGCAAAGGTTGATCTTCTGGAACCAGCACCTGGGTGGCCTGGGCTCAGAGTTTGGCCTCTTTCTCGCAAATCATTCTCACTCTTGCAGCCCACCTTTCAGACACAATCCACTGTCTCTTTTATCAAATAAAGAAGTAACTTTACAAAGAACATAGGGTTTTGAGGAATATTAGGGCTGTAGCTAAATCTCATGACACAATTACTATCCATTATCTATACCACATTTACCTTTTGGGCCCCGGGGAGCTGCAGCCAAGGCCAGCTGACTTTGGGCGAAGGGTGGGTACACCCTGACATGACCTGATCACGTGGGGGAGAACACGCAAACGCCACTCAGAAATGCCCCGACTGACCTGGGAATAGAACTTGCAGCCTTCTTCTTTTTTTGAATGTATTTTTTGGGCATTTTGTGCCTTTACTGGTAGGAGAGAATGAAAGTGGACAGGCTTGTGAAAGGGGGATGAGAGAGTAAGGGAAGACACTCTGCAAACATGCCACAGGCTGGATTCGAACCCAGCCTGCAGAAGTATGTACTGCATATGGGACGTGCCTGGTTGCTAACCACTTCGCCAAACCAGCACCCCGAACCAGCAACCTTCTTGCCAAGTGCTGTTTCTCTTTTTAGGAGGGTAGGCTTTTGCTGGTATTCTTCCATTTGTTTTCTTGCTTGTCTGTCCGTCTGTGAGCAACATAATTTCAAAAGGCCTCAATAGATTGTAATAATTATCAAGATGATAAAGATCGTGGCTCAGTGAAGAGGTGATTAGATTTAGAGGTGATTCAGATGCGAATGCAGATCCAGGTATTGTTTTCAAGGATTTACTAAGATTGGATGATGGGGCAATTGTTCCATATTTCAGCTAATAATTCAAAAACATTTTAACCGGTTGTATTGACATTTTCTAAGAATTTGCTCATGGTACAATAAAGAAGTTATTAGTTGTTGGTGGTAATTTGAAGATGGATGCAGACATTTTTCAAGGATTTTTTTTGATATTACGTAATAGAGCTGTTAACCACATTTTTTAAAATATCATAACCCAGCCAACAAAACTTATTATAGTGATTCGTAGGGGTGTAACGAAATTGTCAACTCATGAAACGATAGAAAATACGAAACAGGGCTCAATACTCTAATATACTATAATAAATACTATAATAAAGACTACGGAAAATCCCCAACAGTAGGAAGTTGTGCAAAAATCTCATTTTCTTTATTTTCTTCCTAATGCAGACATGCAAAAAATATTGCTGCATCAGTACAAAATAAATGCTCTAAAAAAAAAAAAATTGTAGTTTTTTCCTCTTATTTAGACTACAGTGCAAATACAAACATAAAATCTCAATAAAAAGTGCTTTCTTGTTGTAACAATCAGGATAAGTACAATCTTGAATGAAATGGAAAACAAATAGCAGTCCTCAGAGCTGCAGTTTAGACCTATAAATGTCTGAACTGTGAACTATAACATGAACAACATGGTAGTTGTACTCACTGCAGTATGCAGCGAACTCTTCTCACCATTCTCTTGTCTTTTACACGGGAACTGATACGCAACCGATTTATTTGACGAAGGAGTGTCAGCTAATTTCTCGACCTCGTCTTCCTCCATTTTAAAGCGAGTGCTTTGCTACGGTAGGCAAGGAGGGTAAAAAAAATCACCAGCCTCAGTGGTGCGCGGCGCCCCTTTGCATTTTTTAATTTTGTGCTTTTATTTCGTGTGTCTTTGGAATTCAATTTGTCATTTTTTATTTCTCAAAATTTCATTACACTCCTAGTGATTTGATTAATTTTTTTGTTTTGAATTGCTCTGTAAAAAGTGAGTTAACCTTTTACTTTGATGAGTGACCTACAGTCAGTTTGTTGAACACTTTCAGGAGTAATGCATTAGAGTGTGTTATCCTTATGTCAGAGGTCACAGAGAGGGTCAAAACGCTGACACAAGTGTCAATCATCACGTAATTAGAGACTCATTTAAAGAGGGCGTTGCATGACTCAGTATATGTTATTGTATCCTGTTTAAGTAGTCAAGTAGAGCTTTTTCAAAGCCTGCTGTTGTAACGCAGGTGGACGAGGAATGTGCGACAGGTGAGGTGTAGTGTGTGAGACAGGATTGGTCTGATATCTGGTTTCACTCTCAGGATTAAATACAGTAGCAGAGTTCTCACTGTATTGATAGAAAACAGAATCTACTGTTACAGGAGCACAAAAGGCAGATTAGTGCAGAGGAGCACGAGTGTTTACTGTCAAATGACGTGTTATCTTTGTGTGCATTTAAACAACTGTGCACGCAAATGCCTTGTTGTTCCTACTTGCCTATTCTACGCCATCATTTTGTCTTTCACACACACACAATGTACATTAATCTAAACCACCCACAAACATGTCTTTGGGCTGTTCTTGCTGTCTCGCGGTGGCCTGATGGGATTTCCCCTAACATCCCCGCCTTTCATGTGGCTCCTGTGTCACCGGGAGCAGGAAGTGAGGGTGTCTTGAGTGACAACTTAGCCACACACTGTTAATTATCTTTAAATGCTTTACCTCTTTTATTTGGCCCCCTGTCAGAAGTGCTGTTGTGCCACACACGTGTATGTGTGCCGTGTGTTTTTGGCTCTGGGTGTTTGATAAGCTCAGGCTTGGCAGTAGCATTATGTGTGAGTTTGTTCTGCACCTATTATGATTTTATGTGTGTATAAATGTGCCAGCGAGGGAGGTTCACGTAATCTCCTAAACCGCACAGACCTGGCAACATCAGTGCCGCCTGAGGTCTGAACTGACACAGCTGGCTGCACCTGCCAAGGTGAGCGAAGTGTAATGGCGGCTAAAATGACATGCAGCACAAATGCAGGGAATGAATTGTACACTTTTTCCAGAAAACCTTTTGAGTCTGTTTTTGCATTTATACTTGTGACCTGTCAAATGCAAAATCTGTTTTGTTTTTGATACTAACAGATAGAGCCCGACCAATATGGGATTTTTGGGGCCGATGCCGATGCCGATACCGATACTGATATCCGATAATCGGTCAGGCTCTACTAACAGATGTCCATTATTCATAAGTTTACAAGCAATGAACTGAACATTGATGATGGATTTTTAATGTTGCCGTTTTATAGTTGATGCAATTTTGCTGTCCCTCCATTAGGGCTGAACGATTTTAGGAAAAGATTGAATTGCGATTTTTCCGGCAGATATTGCGATTTCAATTCGATTCACGATTTTCTTCAAATCAAGCTTTGGGATATTCACATGTAGGGCTGAACAATTTTAGGAAAAGATCTAATTTCAATTTTTCTGGCAGATATTGCAATTCACGATTTTTTTTTTCAAATCAAACTTCAGTGCAAAATTCACTTTGTTTACAGTACAGACAACAGTAAGGAAATAAATGATGACAAACACTTAACACATTATTTACCTTCAATAGTGATGATAAATAATCTGTTTTCATTAACTTCTACTCCTAAACAGAGGCTTTGTGTTGTTGACCTGCTTACCAGCACTTTTAACATATAGACTGTCTACAAATTTGTAAAACAGTATGTGTATAATACTTGACACAACAGATCCTGAGTCAGTCAGGAGCACTGCAAAAAATTGCTGCTTTGGCGATCACAAAATTGCATTGTCTAAAATTGCGATTTCGATCTGAAAACGATAAATTGTTCAGCCCTACCCTCCATGCATATTATGCTTAAAATTTGGCTAAAAGTAGTTTTAAATTCCATTAAAACAATCTAAACTGTTTTAAATTTTGCCCTACAGTAAGGCAGTGATTCAAATTGACAGAATAAGGCACGATAACCTTTAGAGCTTTTTGATATGCTCACAGCTTGGAAAATATTGTGTGCAAAGTGGAAAGTACTACACACAGACCCTGCTTAATACTGTCATTTTTGTTTCTTTTGCTAGCGCAAAGAAAAAAGTCAAAAATGTATCAATAAGATTCCTCTTTAAGCCCTAGTTCTGCAGGCATGTGTGTTTTCTGTCCGCCTACTTCAGTAATGAGTGTCAATGTATTTGCCCGTGAATCCAAAGACTCAAAGACAAACAAGTGCACAGACAGTTATGCGAGCACTGACGTGAGCTCTCTTTGATCTTGTCTGTTGCTCGACTTTCTGGGTGGGAGTGGTGGAGTCGGACAGATCTCAGCGGTGATGGAGAATCCTCAAAGTGAAGGGGGTCTGCTTCAGCCCTCCTCTCTCATCTGGTCCATTACCATCACACACACCTCTTGACATCTAAATAGCTCCTCGTGCTCGGCATGCAGGATTTCAAGCTACTTTATTTTCTTCTTCTTTTCGCCTCTGTGCTTTCACTGTTGCGTGTATGCTTCAGACTGCATCCACAGCAGGATGGTTTGGCTGGTTACAGTCTCATGTGTTCACAGTGGCTTTTAAAAGCAGAGCACAAACAGCTGCAGTTCAAATATAACGCTCCACTGCTTTAGTTCGGAGCGTGCGAGGCTGCTTGATGTAACTTTATCTGCATTTCCCTCAGACTGTGATGCACAGAGAGCAGATGAGCAACAGGATGTTTTGGAGTTAACAGATTTGATATGATTTAAAGCTCTAAAGAGTAAAACCTGTCCTGAAATTGTCCAACCTCAGAAGTAGATAGAAAAAAAATGTGTGGCTTACAGAAACCTGAACTCTGCATTTGTTTTTCTAGAAAAGTGGGTTTACGTATAGCCAATGAATTTGTGTGTTCAAACTGTATGCTGGAGTTGGGTTCCTTTTAGATGTTCAGGAACTTTATATTTGTTGATTCGGTACCAAAGCAGATATTCATGCAGTTAAAATACACTCAGGTGTCATGCTTTTGCCGTTGGAAGAAACAAGGTTTCATGTTTAAAGTTAGGCCTCATATGCAGTGGATGGTCTTTGATATCAGGTGCAGCTGGCACTGAAATAAAAGACCACTGAATTATAAACAAGCTGAAATTATTAAGTTGTTGGGTTTGCTTGAGCTTAAAATAAATCTGAAAATTGTTTTACACTGGCTTACTTGCTGTAGTTGTATTAAAGGGATAGTTCAGTTTTCTTGAAGTGGTGTTGTATGAGCTCCATATGGTCACTAAGTACATTAGATACAGTAGAAAGTTCCCTCCTCTCCCTCAATAAGCCACAGACTGTAACCGTCGGAGACGAAAAAAAGATGCTAACTGGAAAGTACCGTACCAAATACAAAGGGTATTTTCTCCTCCTACAAGAACTCAAATCAAAAAATAATACCACAGTTTAAGAGTACGCTACATATGAGTGTTTTTAAGTGCATAAACATTTTGGAAATAGAAAGTTTATCTGGACCTAAGCCAACTCACGTTGTGTGTTCCTCCACTAAATCACTCCGCCGTAGTTAGCTAGCGGCCTCAGAGACTGTATTACACTTATTGAAAGCACATTATATGACAAATATTTCTGAGATGGGTCTTTGGATGCTTCCCTTGATGCAGAAACAGATGTGCATCATGGAGAACTCAGCTGTCACCATATCCCTCAAGGAATAACAAGGGCATGCAGTTACATCGTATAGTGAGTGCATCTCTCATTACCTGTTACCTGACAGCTTGTGTGCACAGATCTCTACATCTCTCCCTCTCTCCCTCTCTCTCTCTCTCTCTCTCTCTCTCTATATATATATATATATATATATATATATATATATATATATATATATATATATATATAAATATTAGAGGCAAATACACAGTAATGGTTGCATGTGTGTGTGTGAGAGAGGCACACACACACAAGTCGTCTGCACTGTTTTGGTAAACAGCCTCCTCTACTCTGCTTATGTGTCTCTGACATATCATTATTACTTACTTGAGCAGAAACTGTTATTAGGTCCTTCAGGTTTGGGACATTTTTCCAGTTTATCATCGGGAAATTGAAGAATGTCCACAAAACTCCATATGTTGTCTTTGTTTCTGAAAATGTCCTTTTTGTTGTAAACACATAAACATAAATCTAGCCAGATCTGCCCAAATAAAACCCTGTGTGAATATGTCTGAATTCATCTGTATGTGGATCAGATCAGCCATGCCTCTAATTATGCCTAACTCTTTCTGTTAATACTATTTAAAAAGATGCTTGTAACAAATTAGCCCCTTATTTAGATTGGCTGGGATGATTCACTTTTCCCCCGATTCGATTTTTACGATTTTTTAGGTGATGATTTGATTTAAATTGCGATTCTACGATATTGCCGATTTTTGCAATCTTTAGTTTAGCTGTTTATACTCTCTCTTCAAAAGCCTGGATTGCATTTAAAAGTGGCTTATTAACATAGACTAAAATGAAGCAATTTAATTTGGGACACAATTGATTTTTGAACAAAAAATCGTTCTAAAGATCATCAAACAAAATATCCCGGTACTTATGTGAATCAATTTTTTCTCCTACCCCTAGTGTGAATATGTCTGAATTCTGTGTGTGAATCAGATCAGCCATGCCTCTAATTGTGCCAAATTCTTTGTGTTACTTTTACTAAAACAGATGCTCGTAACAAATTAGTGAAAGTATCAAGACCAAATCAAGTCTTTGTAGACATACTCTAGAAATGTTCGTTATTTGTGTTGATTTTTTTTTTTTTTTTAATTTATTTATTTTTGTCATGAGGAAGTTTTTTTGTCTTCCAGACTTTGGGAGCTAGCCTCTAGTGGACACCTGAGGAACTGCAGTTCTTTTTCTACTTTCACATCATCTGTCAACAGCAGAAGTTTCTTCTTGTGAAATTCTCAAGTACTCACTGTTGAAGTGAAATTAGATCCTCTTAAAATGATCAGCAATTCCCAGTAAATATGCGTGTGGGAACAGCAGTCTCAATTCCCCTAATGTCAGTCACATAAAAGCACTTGGCGTGTGCAGGTTTATTCACCTTATCATCGCATCTAAAAGTCACTCCATATACAAAGATGATTAATGCTCTAACAATAGCTTTAGCTTTTCAATGAAATGAAACCCAGCTGCAGTGAGTCAGAGTTAAGGAGGAGACAAGTTGCTTTTGACAACTTTGTTGATCCATTGTTTTGGCAGTTCCAGGAAAGGTGGGTGGAATACCTGGAGGATTTGTTCTGGGATTTCCTGGGAAAGCCTGCCAAGGATGTACTGTACCTGCTTGTGCTGTGCACTTATATGTATTGTTCTTGTTTCTAGATGCTGCTCCATAACCGTTCCTTTATAGTCCACCAGCATGTACACCCACTCTACAAAAGTTTTAGAGCAAGGGCCCCATGACACATAAAACCCAAAGATTGCATCACAACAAGGAAACTACTCAACAGTATCATGTAACAGTGTCCTCTTTGGTGAAGTTGTAGCATCATGTTTAAATAGTTTCCTGACAGTGCTGATGGTGACACAGTCTGCAGCTGATGCTGGTTTCAAGCAAGCAGAACGTTTCATTTATGGCTCATGACTGATGTGACAAACGGAGCAGAGAAACAACAAGATTCTGCAGGTACGGGGCAGCGTATCAACACATTTTAACACAGAGGGAAAAGAGATATTTCTCAACCTGGAGGTGCTGTTTGTTGCTAAGTTGTCCGAAACTTTTAAAATACATATGTATGATTTTTTAACCTGAACATTTCAAATAAATTGAAAATGTTTAATGTTTTAACCTGAACATTTCAAATAAATTGAAAATGTTTGTTTTTTTTGTTAGATGATGACCTGAATATATTTCATCTGCCACCTGTGACTGGCATACACCTGGCAGCACTTTGAGCTCAAAACAAGAGAGAAACAAGATTTTGGCACTTTTTTGGGGGTACTTTCCGCACATTTAGCTACAGGGCGTAAAAAATTTGCAAGACCACCACCCAGTGTAAGGTTTATGCCACAAGCAACAGCAAAATCATTTTTACGTTTATGTTATAGTTCAGTGTTTCCTCTACATTCATTTAGGAGCGCCTGCAATTTTTTTTTTAAACTGTAAATACACTACTGCAGCATCATGTCGCCGCCTTCACATCAGAGTCCTGCATTAAATCGGGTGTCGCGGGTGCTGAGGCAGATAACTATCTTGCCCATAGTTGTGTCGCTATGGTTTGCTTACATTTAATAAAATGCATTTTTCCTCTCCGCTCTGACAAATGCCTCCTCCCCCGCTCCTCTTGTGCAACACCGATAAGCCGCACGGCAAGCAAACCGTCTCTCTGCAGGCGGAGTCCCCCCCGACATGCATTTTTTTTTTTAAGAGGCTGCTGCCACCGCGGGCTGAGACGTAGCGGTGATTCAGCGAATGTCAGAGCAGAGGCCACCTAAGAGTGTCTCACAACACTCCCTGTCAGAGAATGAGCCGATAACTTCTGAATCGTTAATTCTCTTTATTAACAGACTCAAACAGCGTGTCATACAGTTAGCAGTTCTCTCTCTCAGTCTACAGTTCCGTAACCCTCAGCCAATCCCCGGGCTCCCCCTTAGCAGGGGGATTAAAAGTATTAAAAGGTGAATTCAGTTTTGAGTTTACATTCATGTTCAAAATGTATGTCCAAGGACGATAACATTTTCAGTTATGCTAACTTGATTGGTGGTCTAATAAATATGTAAGGACTGTATGTTGCTCATTCCACAAATGCAAGATCCATACAATTGTACCTTATTTTTAAAGTGATCGATCAGGCTTTCAAACAATATAAAGTATGATAGGAATTTGTATTGGTATAAGAGGAGAAGTAAGCAATGAAACGAAACCTAGGAGTTTTTAAGGCTCCTCATGTGGAGGCATGATATTCTATCCTGCAGCCCATTTTCAGTGTGTCTTCCTCTACCCTCTACCCCCCCTTTTCCAGCTCTATCCCGTCTCACCAGTCACAGAAGGCCAGAAACACTCAACTTTGAATGTTTATAACTGAAAATTAGTAATTTCTGATCAATTTAGACACTTAGGTGCAAAAATTCAACTTATGCTTATTGAAGAGCGTTTGGGACATTTGGGAAAAAAAGTTATGCCATCATGTATCTTGTTTTTGGTTCCCAACATGTGACTTGTGTCTCTAAAATGTGATTTTAAAGAAAGCCTCCTCCTCCTTCTCAGTTGCTCAGTCTCCTGACTGTAGAGCTCCTCTTCTATGTCACAGACCTGTCCTTGTTGGTTGAATGGTAGCATAAGGGAGGGTGCGCATTCAGGGTTAAAGGTTTGAGGTATTGTGGTCTCTTGCCTCTTTCTTTTTGCTGTTGTATGTGTGTGGAAGAGAGAAGGAAAGAAAGCTCTGCTTGTCTGTCAAGGCAATAATGACTGTCAGAGGAGGTCAGACCCAGGGGTACGGCTGGATGGAAAGACTGTGTCTGCATGTAAGAACCTCTGGATGAGGAATACATGTGTCTCTATCGTCTTGTCTCTGTCTGTAACCTCTACGGCTCCACCCGTCTCTTACGGGGACCCCCTCTCAGCTAATCACCCAGTCAGGGAATCAAAGCTGCAGCTAATAGTCAATCTGTCAGTGGGCTGTCTCATCACAGAGGAAAGTTTTCAATGTGGCACAGCAGCTTAGACAAGCCCTCTGGGGACAAAAAAAGAGTGGAGGAGGGCAAATGACAGCACATCAGAAGGTCATTGTGCTGCAGCATCAGGGCTGACAGAGCGATAGAACTTTATTGTTGTTACAGATGTATAGAAATAATTCCCATTTTTTAAGCAGTAATGGATTTTGTATACATAGTGTCATGATAGCAAATCAGACTAAAATACAGATTTCAACTTGTGGTTGCAATGTAGAAATAGAGTTGTAATATTTGTAAATTTGAAATGACTGTTTAAATATATTGATCACAGATTTTTCAAATTCTTTTAGAATTAAAAAAATCGAATTAAATTATTTTAGTACTACGCTTATTTCTAAAACAGATCCCAGTGTGGATAAATTTGAAAATGCCAGCCTTCTGTTTATGTGTGTACGACAAATACAGATAGTTAAAAAACAATGACATCATTGCCCGATCTCTCGCTTAAACTGTATGTGCAAACTTAGGCACCAATGGAGGAATACGGTGTTGAAGTCATGATGCAAAAGCCTCTAAGTTTGACTGGGATTCTACAGCAAAATCTTCTGCTCTTTTATGACCATTGTATGCAACAAGAAGGTAAGGAGAACAGCCAGTGTTTGACACATGTCCACTGATGTATGCATATGCTCCATGTATTCTTCTTTGCTTTTGGTGTATGTCTTTAGCAGTGTTACAGTGCCAGTTACAGGCTTGGCATATGCTCTGCAGTGTTCTCCTGTAGATGGACACATTTCTTGAAATGATGTTATCTTTTCAGAGAGGCTTTTCAATACCAAAATGTTTTCATCTCCATATGGACAGGACCTTAGAGACCACAGTGCATGCAGAGTCACTGTGTTGAATGTAAAAGCCAGCAATGACTCTCAACCAGTGTTGTGTGTAACGCGTTACAGTAACGTAACTACTTTTTCGGGTAGAAAGTAAAGTAATGCTCTACTACTGAAAATTTGGTAACGAAACGTAGTTCCTTTTTTAATGAGGCGCGACGTTACTTTTCCCCCGGCCAGATCTGACACCGATGCTGCTTTCTCAGCTGCTCGCACAGACACGAGCAGCATTGCCAACTCTGCTCGTTGTAAGCTTCTAAGGGTTTTTTTGGGCTTGTTCTTAAACATGAAGTTGCTTGTTGGGGCCTTTCTGTCTGTGTGTATCCCCCTGATTACCTTCCAGCTCCTAACATAAAGCAAAGCATGACTGTGTAGGCAGTTCGTCTACTTCCTGGTTTCCTGGTTATCCCGCACGCCCGAAAACACAGTCACACACATGGCGCTTGCTCAAGAGCCAAAGTTGCCAGGTCTGCTTATTATAAGCGACGGTCTTTTCTTCAATAGATACTTGGCACTGTGATATTGAAATGTAATGTAGACGAAAATTAACACACTTTATGTAGATTTCTCTTTTAAAAAAGTAAATTATCACATTAGAAAAGAAAATAGCCGGAGGTTGCTTATTTTGGGCTTGTTTTTATTGACCAGGTTGCTCATTTCAGAAGCAAAATGTGGAAATACCATGCAGGAGCTCTCATTCCACAGGGAATGTGACATTTTGTAAAATAAAGAGCACAAAAGAAATAACTGTTATGTTCTCTGTAGTAGAACTTTTTGTAGGCCTTCACATTTAGCAACAGATATGGGGTTCTGTTCAAGATCGAGCAATGTAAAAGTAATGTAAAAGTAATGAGTAATGTGAAAAGTTACTTTTCATAGAGGGTGACTAAGTAACAAGTTACTTTTTTCAGGAGTAACGAGCAAACACTACTTTTTAAAAGTAACTTCCCCAACACTGCTCTCAACAAAGACACAGTTTTATTATGCTTTTACAAGTGATCATGACAGTTGGAGACCTTAAACTTTGTTTTTACTTGATGAAGGATGATGAGAGACCCTATAGCATTAATTCTAGGCAATTTTAGATTGTACTTTAGTTCAAATAAAACACATGAAGTTGGGTTGCATTGGTGTTTCACTTTATTGCCATCAGTAATTTGCAGGCCTAATATGGTGGGAACTTGCAGACCTCTGAGGTGTCTGAGAGGTTATCCAGTTACACTGTATGGTTCCCACTGACTTAACTTCTTTGAATCCCAGTGTTGGCTCTAGCTGGGGAGGGGTCCAGTTGGCCCTTCAGACTGCAACCAAATGGACCAACAACGATTCAGGTTAAAATTCTTAAGACACTTACTACTCAGGGTCTGGTTTCGCTCTGGTTCCTCATTTAGCACCAGGAAGTTAAGATTGTGACTGTTTGATCCAACAGAAGAGATGCCATTCTTTGACCCCCTCCCCCCCGATGACTTTGTATTACCATCTTACGTTGTTGATGCAAACTTTTACCCCCATGACCTAAGCCCATAATTTGTTCTGTTCTGTCAATGTGTGAGCCAAACCTTAACCAGCCTGTCACCTCAACCTCTCTGATCGTCCTGTTTTTGGGGCCCACCAGGGGAGTGTCCATTTTCAAAGACTCACCTCCTTGTTCTAAGAGTTAAATGGATCGTCCATGTGGAACTCCAGCCTATCACATTCCCACAAACTCAGAACTGATGACCAAGGTGCAACTCGAAATACAGACGTTTGTGTTTTGAGTACCTGACATGTTTCTTTATCAACCCCACACTGACACTACAACAAACAGATGGTAGTGTCCCTTTAGGTCAGACTCCTTTTAAGATACATGAAGTAAGCCAAACAATTAAAATTGTTTAACTGAATGGTCTGTGACAGATAGACTAGTGGAATAAGTTCTTTTTTTTAACATCCACCCTTTTCATGCACCTACCAACCACAAAACACTGCACCCGTTTAGGTGGAACTAACTTCCTCAATCAATCAATCAATCAATCAATCAATCAGTCAATCAATCTTTATTTGTATAGCACCAATTCAAATATATACATCCAACACCCAACATGAATCCAAATAGCCAATCATGGATCCCTCCATCATGGCGGCAAGAAAAAACCTTCTGTTAAACAGCAGGAAATCTTGAATGTGGATCCCAGTCTCATGATGAACAGCAAATCCACACGATGCTGTGATGGGTGTGTGGGCAAAGGAAGGGAAGTGAGAGGAGACAAGTGGACTAAAGTAAGAACTAAAGTTAGGGACAGGTCCATTTACCATCGACCTGTCGTCTGATTTATTAGAGGGTAGCCTCTTGAGATGCTACATCTCATTTCCAGGAGGGTCCTCATGTCTGAATGGTTGTGGTGATCATTTCCTAGAAGGATAATCTTAGATATTCTTACTGAAAATAGGAATTTATGGTAGTGACGAACTCATGGGTGCCCAGTCCACAAGTGCATCCCAACCATATTTGTCTCCATTAAATATAAATGTGTTAAAGGCCTCTTGAGATGTGACATCCCATTTTCAAGAGGGACTTCATGACTATGTGGTAATTAAAAATAGCTACTGTAGGTGTAACGATCATGGGTATGGAGATCATGCTAATATCTACATGAACAGCTATAATGATAATGGGAATGGAGTGTTCCCAATAAAATGGCCAAATATGTGTCATGTTTATAATTGTAGTTTTGAGGCTCCATGGCTCCACAGCAGCAGGCAGTCTCCACCAAGGATCCCGGGCCACCTACAAGACAAGAGCCAGAGACGAGTACAGGAGCAAACAAAAGTTGCAAAAGCAGATGCTGAGAGAGAGAGAGAGTAATAGAGCCCATTGTGCCAGATCCCCCCCCCCCCCCAGCAGTCTAGGCCTATTACATCTAAGCTATGAGTCTAAATTATGAACTTATTTAATTATTTATTTATAAACTATAAGCTGGTCCCCAACTGAAAGCTTTATCAAAGAGGAATGTTTTAAGTCTAGCCTTAAAGGAAAAGTTCGGTTCCTGCAGCTTTTACATTGTTTATAGAATGAAGAACAACAATCTACTCACCCAGAAGGCTTTCCTGATGCAAACGGTGCTTCGGGAGATATTTAGATCCAAAATCGAGCTGTTTACATGCCCTTGGCGCATGCGCAGTACTCTCTGGAGCGTTGCGATCGCTTCCTTATCTGTATATCTGTATACTGTGGCTCCAAACTGTAAGGACGTCCATCATATTCAAAGTCCTCCTCCACAACATCTTCATCCCATAGACATTCGTCCATTTTGCACAAAACTGGAAGAAGAAAGTTGATTTGTAGCTGCCGATCTTCCCCTGAAACAATGAGCCGCACTGCGCATGCGCGAAGGAGACGTAAACAGCTCGTCAGTTCAGAGGTTAGTTCAGCCACACAGCGCTGTGTGGAGAGACACAGGCTGCAATGGCGGTCCATTCGGCGCGAATCATGATGGAATATTGGTGAAAAACATGAGTTTTTGGACGATTAATGCAGTTTTTAGGAGCGGCGATCTATGCCCTACAGGCTACCATTATATCGGTGTCCGCTGCTCGATTTTGGATCTAAATATCTCCCGAAGCACCGTTTGCATCAGGAAAGCCTTCTGGGTGAGTATATTGTTGTTCTTCATTCTATAAACAATGTAAAAGCTGCAGGAACCGAACTTTTCCTTTAAAGGTAGAGAGGGAGTCTGCCTCCCGAACTGTGGTCAGTAAATGGCTCCAGAGAAGAGGAGCCTTGTAACTGAAGGCTCTACCTCCCATACTGCTTCTGGAGATTGATGGTACTGTGAGCAGACCAGCATTTTGGAAGTGTAATGTTCTAGAGGGGTTGTAAGGCACTAAAGCTCTTTAAGATAAGCTGGGGCCTGTCCACTGAGAGCTTTATAGGTGAAAAGAAGAATTTGAATTCTATTCTAAATTTTATGGGAAGCCAATGCAGAGAAGCTAATACAGGAGTAATGTGGTCTCTTCTCCTAGTTCTAGTCAGTACACGTGCTGCAGCATTTTGGACCAGTTGAAGCATCTTAAGCGACTTGCTGGGACAGCCTGAAAGCAGAGAATTACAATAGTCCAGTCTAGAGTTAACAAAAGCATGGACTAGCTTTTAAGCAAAAAGAAAGTATGTGCATCAAATCATACCTTCTACAGGTTCTTGTGTTCTCCATCTCGAAAGACATCCGGCTTCTCACTGGGCACGTGTAGCTCTTGCCCATGTTTTTTGCCACTTTTTGCAGCTTTGGGTCCAAAGTTCTGATTTGATCAAACACAGTAATGAGGAATTCATGTGCATCCTACAAAAACACAGTCAAGCAGAAGAGTTAGAGAGGATCCTTCTACAAATAACCTGAAACTTTCTTCAACTTTCATAAGCAAAATATTAATACATCAAGCTATCTGTCTATCTATATCTATGTCTATAAATAATTGATTGGAACAATTTTACTTACTTTTTGCATGAGGTCACTAAACTCAGGAGCACAGGCTGATACTGTGTCTTTAAATGCACAGAGTATCCTGCGTTTCATGCTTAAGTCTGCTGAATCATGATTATTTTTCACCTCATGGAATGACCTAAAAGAGGACAGAACACAGGTAAGAAGTAGCAAGTCAATTGCTAAAACCTATTCTATTTTGTACAGAGACATGGCCTCCTGGATCCCTTTTATATACAGCAATCTTCATCATTCACAGATGAACCCCCTTAGCCTGGATTAAACTGTATTATATAAATACAATGGTGTCATTGTGAGTCAACAAAATTCTTCCCAAACAGAGCTATTGAAGTCAAATCAATAAAGAACTACCAAAAAACAATTAGTAGTTAAGCATATGATGGACATTGACCTTAAAAGCGATGCCGCAGGAACTGAACCCCAAACCTTCTGCTGACTGCTGATGCAGCTGACAAAAGTCTCCAGTGTCAGTAAACTTTGGAGGCAGGCGTTCATGTAGCAGTTTGGCGCTGGATTAGGGAACCTGTCACAAACAGGAGAAAAACACGTCAGTCTTCAAGTCTGAGATAAAACTGAAAATTGAGCTCTGGAATTGTTGCAGTTTTTCTTTCCCACAAATCACTAGTACAGGTTTATCTCTGTGATTAAGACAGTTAACCGTTGCAAAGATGTAAACTGTCATCAACTAGCATGTTGACATCTTAACATTTTTTGTGCTTCAAAAACATCTATGCTTGCTAGCTGTGTATCATTAATAACAGCTCATTAGCTTCCAATGCGTTCTGTCTTTATGGCTACGTATCCAACCATCTATACTAGCTAGCTTTTCATGTAACGGCAATGTAGCCATGCTGACTTGCTACTGATAATCTTCGTAGTAATCTGTCAGCCTATCCATCTGCAAGCTATCAAGCCGTCCAACTTGGCTATTATACATTCGTAAATGCATGCAGCACATTTTATAGCCATATGAAAATACTAAAAATAGTACTTAAAATCATATATTTATTCTATTCCATTGATTAAAAATCCAAATTAAAGCAAAAATTCTTTTAGAGTAATGTGTGTGTAATTAAATGTGTGAAGACCGCTACCTTCTCTAACAAAAGAGAAATAATGTGTCAGTTGTTATGTCTGTAAAAACATTAATTGTGAGGGGTTTTTTCAGGAACACTTACCCCAGGCATTTGTTCTGGTCACCTCCTAGAGATTTCTCTGTCATTGCATTGGGAGCTTCCCTGACATTAAAACGGACCACTTTTGGTACTTTTTTACCCTTCTCTGTGTCGTTTTTGGTTTTATTTCTTTTTGTGTCGTATTTGACCTCCTTTGCCTCATCCATGTCAGGGTTACCCATATGATCTTTCATTTTGATGTTGTCCTCCTGCGTTTGGAAGACGTGACAATTCTGTAGGAAGCAAGATATAAACTAGTTAAATCATGCACATAACCCCAAACGTCTTTAATATGTGCAATACATATTCATATAGAATTCATAAATATAAATAAGTCTAGCTTTAGCTTGAATGCTTGAAGCTTACCCTTATTCGCCCAAATAGCTTCTTTTTCTCTTTCTGCTTCTGCGTGTCGACATTTGAAGCTTCAGGGAGCTTCACTCTGGAAAAAAAAAAATGCTGCGGTTGTTCGCCAGCCGACGGGCCGGGGCTGTAGCTGATGCTGCGGTCGTTCGGTAGCCGGCTGCCGGCGCAATGTTAAACAGTCCCAAATCATTCTGCAGCTTTTTCCACCGTACGATTCTCCAATGTTGAGCCCCGTTGGGACCTGTATTGCTCATATTTCTTCCTTATTCCAGCCTTTTTCTTGAAACTTTTACGTTTCCTTCTCTTTGATGTGGAAGATAACAGAAGCAGCCCCCCGGTTCCATGATGGTTCAGTAGCTATGCTACTAGCTGATCACTGGTACATCAGAGAGCTAGTGGGGAGGAGGCGGGACCATGGGCATGACGGTGCGAAGCGAGGGAGACATGGGATTGGATGGACTCACGGACCAATAGAACCGCGTATGCCTGCGCGGTTCTATTGGTCAACTAGTTTGCAGCTTTGCAGCGGATATACTGAATGGATTTTTTCGTTCTTTTTGGTCTTTATATTGTGTAGATTGGACCATAGGACCATAACAGCCTTATAAACGGTGTTATACACCATAGCTTTAAGTATAAATGTGTTCAAGGCCTCTTGAGATGTGACATCCCATTTTCAAGAGGGACCCCATGCCTATGTGGTAATAAAAGATAGATACTGTAGATGTATTGATCATGGTAATATCTACATGAACAGCTATAATGCTAATGGGAATGGAATGTTCCTAATAAAATTGCCAACTATGTGTCATGTCTATAATTATAGCATTTTGAGGCTTCGTGAGACTCCATAGCAGCAGGCAGTCTCCACCAAGGATCCCAGGCCACCTACAAGACAAGAGCCAGAAACGAGTACCGGAGCAAACAAAAGGGGCAAAAGCAGATGTGGGGAGAGAGAGACAGAGATCCCCCCCGGCAGTTAGGCCTGTTGTATCTTAGCTATGAGTCTAATTTATGAACTAATTTATAAACTATAAGCTGGTCCCTAACTGAAAGCTTTTTCAAAGAGGAATGTTTTAAGCCTAACTTTAAAGGTAGAGAGGGAGTCTGCCTCCTGAACTGTGGTCAGGAAATTGTTCCAGAGAAGTGGAGCCTGATAACTGAAGGCTGTACCTCCCATACTACTTTTGGAGATTGATGGTACCACAAGTAGGCCAGCATTTTGGGAGCGTAATGTTCTAGAGGGGTTGTACGGCACTACAAGCTCTTTAAGATAGACTGGTGCCTGTCCACTGAGAGCTTTATAGGTGAGAAGAAGAATCTTGAATTCTATTCTATTTTTAATGGGAAGCCAATGCAGAGAAGCTAATACAGGAGTAATGTGGTCTCTTCTCCTAGTTCTAGTCAGTACACGTGCTGCAGCATTTTGGACCAGCTGAAGCGTCTTAAAGGGATAGTTCAGTATTTTTGAAGTGGGGTTGTATGAGCTCCATATGGTCACTAAGAACATTAGATACAGTAGAAAGTTCTCTCTTCTCCACCAGAAAGCCAGGCTCCTCTACTCTGCTTATTTGTCTCTGACATATCATTACTACTTACTTTGAGCAGACACTGTCATTAGGTCCTTCAGGTTTGGGACGTTTTTCCAGTTTATCTTCGGGAAATTGAAGAATGTCCACAAAACTCCAGGAAAGGAAAGTCTGTTTGACGAGTAATATCGCCGTCCGTATCGCTTATTTCCAGGTCAAACATTCGCCCCACTGTTTATTTCCGACTCTTTCTTGATGTCCAGTGTCCGTGGATGTTTCCTCTGTATTCCTCTCGGTCTGCTCGGTCTCCATTTTTAGCAACTCGTCCTCTGTAAACTCCGGTTCTTACAGGTATCCTCTTGACTCCAAAGTGAATGGGACTTCATTGGCGCTGTCATAATCATCCCTTTTTTAATTTCCTGCATTGTCTCTTCCTCACACCGCTAACAGTCAAAACAGAAGAGTTATGATACTTGATAAAAGTTACATTAAGCTACAGGCAGCATCTGAAGCAGCTAGCATGTATGATCAGCTGAGAGGGGAAGGGGGCTGGACATCAAGAAAGAGTTGGAAATAAACAGTGGGGCGAATGTTTGACCTGGAAATAAGTGATACGGACGGCGATATTACTCGTCAAACAGACTTTCCTTTCCTGGAGTTTTGTGGACATTCTTCAATTTCGCCCCACTGTTTATTTCCAACTCTTTCTTGATGTCCAGCCCCCTTCCCCTCTCAGCTGATCATACATGCTAGCTGCTTCAGATGCTGCCTGTAGCTTAATGTAACTTTTATCAAGTATCATAACTCTTCTGTTTTGACTGTTAGCGGTTTGAGGAAGAGACAATGCAGGAAATTAAAAAAGGGATGATTATGACAGCGCCAATGAAGTCCCATTCACTTTGGAGTCAAGAGGATACCTGTAAGAACCGGAGTTTACAGAGGACGAGTTGCTAAAAATGGAGACCGAGCAGACCGAGAGGAATACAGAGGAAACATCCACGGACACTGGACATCAAGAAAGAGTCGGAAATAAACAGTGGGGCAAATGTTTGACCTGGAAATAAGCGATACGGACGGCGATATTACTCGTCAAACAGACTTTCCTTTCCTGGAGTTTTGTGGACATTCTTCAATTTCCCGAAGATAAACTGGAAAAACGTCCCAAACCTGAAGGACCTAATGACAGTGTCTGCTCAAAGTAAGTAGTAATGATATGTCAGAGACAAATAAGCAGAGTAGAGGAGCCTGGCTTTCTGGTGGAGAAGAGAGAACTTTCTACTGTATCTAATGTTCTTAGTGACCATATGGAGCTCATACAACCCCACTTCAAAAATACTGAACTATCCCTTTAAGCGACTTGCTGGGACAGCCTGAAAGCAGAGAATTACAATAGTCCAGTCTAGAGGTAACAAAAGCATGGACTAGCTTTTCAGCATCGCTCTGGGACAGGATAGGCCTGATTTTAGCGATGTTATGAAGATGAAAAAAGGCTGTTTTTGAAATTTGCTTAATATGAGAGTTAAAGGATAAATCCTGATCAAATAGAACTCCCAGGTTTCTAACAGTTGTGCTTGGTGCCAGACTAATACCATCTATGGCAGTTAAATCACTAGAAAAGGTTTCTCTTAAGTGTCGAGGGCCCAGCACAATAATCTCTGTCTTGTCTGAGTTAAGAAGAAGAAAATTTCTGGCCATCCAGGTCCTGATGTCCTTTAGACAGGTATCTAGTTTGTCTAACTGGTTTGTCTTCTGACTATGGATTCGGCAATTATCAGTGTTTGCTCCCCGGTGGGCGGGTTACCACTGTCACTGAGGGGAGAAAACCTGTTAGAAATGTGAACTGGATGGTGGGGTACCGAGTGGGTCTTCGACTTACGGCTATGCTTGCCACGGACAGTGACCCAGCCATTACTAGCCGAGGGGGAAGCTAAGCTAACGCTCGCATGGCCTGCACCACTAGCTACGTCCTGCTGGCTAGCTACAGCTAAGTAAGAGGGTTTGGATCCGGTGTAGAGCCGCTTCTCCAGATCAGACACCCTCGCCTCCAAATCTAAGAATAAACTACACTTCAGATACTGCTATCAGTAAAGGAGGACGAGGAGTAGCTGAACATCTGGCACATGGGACAGGATAGAGCAGGAGCGGAGAGAGAAGCCATGCTAAGAAGCTAAGCTAAACTATGCTAAGAGCAGAAGAAAGTAGAACTAAATGACCGCTTGAGAGAAGCTAGAGTGGTCGTAGTAGACCTTAGTACGTTCGATTGAACGTAAACCATAATAAATCAAAACAATTATAAGCTCAAATGACAGATATTAAGCAGTTAAGATTAGCGTAAGCTGAACAGAGACAACACACTACAAACAGCGCTGCACTGTGAAACAGAAAGTGACGAATGCGCTCACCAGGAAGTGAGCGTTTTCGTTTCTGGGTGCTTCTGGGTGTCAACATTTGAAGCTTCAGGGAGCTTCACAATGGGAAAAAAACTGGCAAGAAGCATCTCCCTCTTGGGACAACTAGCCTGTCACAGTCTCAGCCTCAGTCTCAACTGTCAACCTGCCACATTCCTGCTGCAGCCTTATCAGCTCAACTCACCTCACCTGCGCTCCTGCTCACACCTGCACCTCATCTGCTGCAATCAGGCCACCTATTTTAACCACAGCTCCACACACAGCCAGTGTCAGACTGTCTTCGCCTTGATGCTGAGAACTCCAGACCTGTCTTCCGGATTGATCGCTCGTTGCCGACAAGTTTCGTTCCTGGTTCTGCCTTTAACGCCTGACCCTCGGCTTGACTGCAAGGTATCGACTAGCTTCTGTTCCTCACTTACCCGTCTGCCTGAGTCCCGGCTGTCGAACCCACCTTCTGTCTCCGACGCTGAGTATTCGCCTGTGTATCCTGATCTGTGGTGGCCTGCCTGGTGTCCGACCCTCCTGCCCGTCCTCGACATTGAAAATCCGTCTGAGTCCTGACAGGTGGTGGCAGCCTGGTTTCTGGCTTTCTGGCGCATTCCTGCTCGTCAAGCAAAGCGTGACTCCAGTCCGAGTCTTCCTGAACGCTTCTGCCTGCCAGGCAAAGTGTGTATCCAGTCCGAGCCTTCCTGAATGCCTCTGTGTCACCAAGCAAAGTGTGAGTCCAGTTCTGGTTTTCCTGAAAGCCTCTGTCCGCCTTGTGTGGGAGTGTCGTCAGCATGGCTGAGTGGTCTTCTTGTTGGACTACCGATCAAAGGCTCGCAGGTTCGATCCCCGCTCTCACCCTGCTGTTCATCTGTAAAGACTGAATCCTCCTATCGGCTGATTACCTCCAGTGTGGCCAAGTGGATAGCGCATAAGACTGGCAAGTAAAGGATCGTGAGTTAGATCCCCGCTCTGAACGGTGTTGATTTCTACATTCTGTTAGTGAAGTCTGGTTACTGTGTGCACAACTGTTACTTTGCTTCTGGGACCTTCCTGAGACAGTGTCATAGCCTCTCTGGGGAAGAAGCTCATTCTCCTTTGGGCTTACATACCTGCTGCTGTTCATTGCAAGGATACAGTGCTTTTCTTCCACGGCTGGTGTTTGGCTTCGTTTTAAGGAGGTCCTCTTGCATCTTTGGTGGTCCTAAGGGGTAAAATCTCTTACCTTAACACCTCTTACCTTAACACTTGTTGATGCTCCTTTGGTGTCCAGATGTTTCGGGACCTAGGTCCTTATTATCCAAAGTTACACTGGAGCACCCCTCCTCTTCTGCCTAATCCTGTCAATAAATCAGTTAATAAATATAGTTTTAGGTAAGCTGAAATAAACCTTAAAATCCGTTTCATGACTTTGCAAATATTATTTATCAAGTAAAAGGAGAGGGTAACTGTTTAAAAAACAAGAGGGTAACATACCTGTTTGTTGTAGAAAAGGATGTAGGAAGTTTTTAGCCGATCTTCACAGACAGTGGCACCGGTGGTTTTGTCCACCTGTAAATCATCGTATGTAAACCAGCGGTCCGTTGGATCACTCTCTTTCTCATCAGGGTCCTTTCCATCAGAGACATAATGTCCTATCGGATGAGAAAGCAGTGTTACCTTTTATGTTCTCAGACTCAGTGAAGGGTTTGAAGGTGAATGAACATCAGTAAATTGTTGTCATAAAAGTTGAATATTGTGGCTGTTGTTGAAGACTTTTGTTTTGAAAGTTGAGGGTCTTACCATGTACCGCACTGCTGCCCAGGTGGCTGATGATACTGACTAAACTGTAGCAGCTTCCCTCCTAAAAAGGTGAGTTGATAATAGTTCATTAAGTTGATTCTTTTTGTTATAGTATACCAGCACCATTTGAAAATGTATAATGATAATATAACTTTCACTCTACTTGCCTGTTTTGTTGAAACCACCAAATCTCTGTTGAGATGAATGGGCTGATGGTCCTTCTGTAGCTGCCAGGATGGAGTGAGCCTAAAGCGCTTAAGGTGCAGAATCAGAACTCTGTAGAAAAAAAAAGAAACAAGAATAAGAACAAAATAAGTAAAACTTTGTTAAATACTAAGCTTTGATCACATTGAAAATCATATTGTTAAACGTTCTGAGTCCAGAGGATGCAGTTTGGAAATGAAGTGTCCCAATGTATACCAGATTGGGCGTACTCTTTAAGTGTGACACAAACTATCCCATAATTCATTGCAAGATACCATGAGTTTAAGCTGGCCAAAAAAAGATGGAAAGTGGTAAACCAATGTAAATACCAGACATTGGTAAGGTTAAGATTTGGCCAGCTAAAGCTTACTTCACAGCTTTAACAGTGTTGAAAGTATGTATACTATTGTTAATTCTGAAAGTGGCAAAATAGAAAACAAGCTTGTTGTTTACTTCTTCAACAAAGCCACCAATTTTGGGATCTCGCCTGGTTCTTGTTCTGAAAAGCTGCAAGCAAACTCTTAGGCACTGTCTGAATTGTACAACTAGACTTACAGTGTTTCAGACATTTTAGTTTTTCTACTAATTAAGCACAAAGTATGTTAGTCTGAGGTCAGCCTTAGTCTTTAGAGTCTGTTGACCCCAATTAGATTGGACTGCAATAACCAGTTGCAATCAGTGGTTAGTCATGATTTAAAGACGTGAAAACACTTACTTTGGGAAAGTGGTAAATGCAGATCTCTGGCCTGACAAGTTGCCACCGCACTCACATCTGAACTGTAGATCGTCTTCCTGTATAGCAGAAAAAAAGCATTTAGTTATTTAGGTTTACATGGGCTTTGAGGCAATTTATGTATTTCTCTTAGGAAGAGCCATAAAAGCTAAAGTTGACCATGTGTGTTTCAAATCATGGTATGGTCAAACTTTTGAAAGAGTGTAAAATTTTGAAAAACCCATAGTTTGTCATGTACTATGTATGACATTGTGCTACAAAGTAGCAAATGAATGGTCAGAGGTGTACTTACCGAAAGATATTTCGCTAGCAAGTCTTCCACGGTTTCACATTCAGGCAACAGGTCGAGCGACAGGTTGGTAAAAACTTCTTGTGTTTTGGACTGTCTGCCACAGCTGTAAATGATGAAGGAAAATGCAATTAGAAAACTGCTTCAGGGTATTAACAAACACTGTCTCAAATGGTTATGGATTTAGTGTGTCCTCTTGGGTAATAGGATTCTCTGTTGTGACTTAACATTTAAATATTTTCATGTAGTCGATATTACTGTCAGGAGTTATACCTCTAACTATCTCTTTAACATTTAGTAGGATTGTCATTGCTAAAATAATGTCATTCAACACTGTCTTTAAATTAAGGAAACATAATGTGTGTAGCATAATGTATTTTGAAGCATAATCATTAATTTAGCCAAAAATAAATAAATAAATTGATGGAAACCATGGTGTACTTGGTGTCTGGTCTGTAAAATACATATTAAATGCTTATAATATTGCCTTGCTCTTTTTCAGCATACAACATGATTTCTGGCTGTTTTCATGACCTGATACCTTAGCTAGTCTCAAATGCTTCAGCAAAGACAGGATGAACTAACTCTAAGAGACAACCCAGTCTTCCTTAAATGTCTTTTTAACTGAAAGTATGTGCATCAAATCATACCTTCTGCAGGTTCTTGTGTTCTCCATCTCGAAAGACGTCTGGCTTCTCACTGGGCACGTGTAGCTCTTGCCCATGTTTTTTGCCACTTTTTGCAGATTTGGGTCCAAAGTTCTGATTTGATCAAACACAGTGATGAGGAATTCATGTGCATCCTACAAAAACACAGTCAAGCAGAAGAGTTAGAGAGGATCCTTCTAGAAATAACCTGAAAATTTCTTCAACTTTCATAAGCAAAATATTAATACATCAAGCTATCTGTCTATCTATATCTATGTCTATAAATAATTGATTGGAACAATTTTACTTACTTTTTGCATGAGGTCACTGAACTCAGGAGCACAGGCTGATACTGTGTCTTTAAATGCACAGAGAATCCTGCGCTTCATTCTTAAGTCTGCTGAATCATGATTATTTTTCACTTGTAGAAATGACCTAAAAGAGGACAGAACACAGGTAAGAAGTAGCAAGAAAATGAATAAAGAACTACAAGAAAACAATTAGTAGTTAAGCATATGATTGACACTGACCTTAAAAGCGATGCTGCAGGAACTGAACCCCAAACCTTCAGCTGACTGCTGATGCAGCTGACAAAAGTCTCCAGTGTCAGTAAACTTTGGAGGCAGGCGTTCATGTAGCAGTTTGACGCTGGATTAGGGAACCTGTCACAAACAGGAGAAAAACACGTCAGTCTTCAAGTCTGAGATAAAACTGAAAATTGAGCTCTGGAATTGTTGCAGTTTTTCTTTCCCACAAATCACTAGTACAGGTTTATCTCTGTGATTAAGACAGTTAACCGTTGCAAAGATGTAAACTGTCATCAACTAGCATGTTGACATCTTAACATTTTTTGTGCTTCAAAAACATCTATGCTTGCTAGCTGTGTATCATTAATAACAGCTCATTAGCTTCCAATGCGTTCTGTCTTTATGGCTACGTATCCAACCATCTATACTAGCTAGCTTTTCATGTAACGGCAATGTAGCCATGCTGACTTGCTACTGATAATCTTCATAGTAATCTGTCAGCCTATCCGTCTGCAAGCTATCAAGCCGTCCAACTTGGCTATTATACATTCGTAAATGCATGCAGCACATTTTATAGCCATATGAAAATACTAAAAATAGTACTTAAAATCATATATTTATTCTATTCCATTGATTAAAAATCCAAATTAAAGCAAAAATTCTTTTAGAGTAATGTGTGTGTAATTAAATGTGTGAAGACCGCTACCTTCTCTAACAAAAGAGAAATAATGTGTCAGTTGTTATGTCTGTAAAAACATTAATTGTGAGGGTTTTTTTCAGGAACACTTACCCCAGGCATTTGTGCTGGTCACCTCCTCGAGATTTTTCTGTGATTGGGATGGGAGTTCCCCTGACTTTAAAACAGACCATATGATCTTTCGTTTCGATGTTGTCCTCCTGCGTTCGGAAGACGTGACAATTCTGTAGGAAGCAAGATATAAACTAGTTAAATCATGCACATAACCCCAAATGTCTTTAATATGTACAATACATATTCATATAGAATTCGTAAATATAAAGTCTAGCTTTAGCTTGAATGCTTGAAGCTTACCATTATTCGCCCAAACAGCTTCTTTTTCTCTTTCTGGGTGTCGACATTTGCGGCTTCAGAGAACTTCACACTGGAAAAAACAAACAAAATGATTTGTTGTTGTGCCCAAGCATTTAAAATCAGAAGTTAGTTTGAAGATCAAGTTAAAAATGTCAGAGTCAAAAGAAAGAAGTGCTTAAATATTTCTCTGGCTGACCGGAGTAACTGCAGTTTGATGATTGTTCAACAGCTTTACTATAAGTGAGTAATTTTACTTTTCTTTGACCAACCACAGATCTGCAGTATTCTTTCAATTGTAGTTTTATTGATTTAATTTAAACAAAACGTATTACAAAACCCCAAACCAGTAAAGTTGGTACGTTGTGTAAATCGTAAATAAAAACAGAATACAATGATTTGTAAATCCCTTTCAACCTATATTCAATTGAATACACAGCAAAGAAAAGATACTTAATGTTTGAACTGGTAAACTTTGTTATTTTTTGCATATATTAGCTCATTTGGAATTTGATGTCTGCAACATGTTTCAAAAAAGCTGGCACAAGAGGCAAAAAAGACTGAGAAAGTTTAGGAATGCTCATCAAACACTTATTTGGAACATCCCACAGGTGAACAGGCTAATTGGGAACAGGTGGGTGCCATGATTGGGTATAAAAGCAGCTTCACTGAAATGCTCAGCCATTCACAAACAAGGATGGGGCGAGGGTCACCACTTTGTGAACAAATGCATGAGCAAATTGTCCAACAGTTTAAGAAAACAGTTGAAGAACAACATTTCTCAACGAGCTATTGCAAGGAATTTAGGGATTTCGTCATCTACGGTCCGTAATATCATCAAAAGGTTCAGAGAATCTGGAGAAATTTCTGCACGGAAGTGGCAAGGCCCAAAACCAACATTGACTGCCCGTGATCTTCGATCCCTCAGTTTCAACAACACCCAGAAACGCCGCCGGCTTCGCTGGGCCCGAGCTCATCTAAGATGGACTGATGCAAAGTGGAACAGTGTTCTGTGGTCTGACGAGTCCACATTTCAAATTGTTTTTGGAAACTGTGGTCGTCGTGTCCTCCGGACCAAAGAGGAAAAGAACCAGCCGGACTGTTATAGGCGCAAAGTTCAAAAGCCAGCATCTGTGATGGTATGGGGGTGTATTAGTGCCCAAGGCATGGGTAACTTACACATCTGTGAAGGCACCATTAATGCTGAAAGGTACATACAGGTTTTGGAGCAACATATGTTGCCATCCAAGCAACATCTTTTTCATGGATGCCCCTGCTTATTTCAGCAAGACAATGCCAAGCCACATTCTGCACGTGTTACAACAGCGTGTATTCGTACTAAAAGAGTGCGGGTACCAGACTGGCCTGCCTGTAGTCCAGACCTGTCCCCCATTGAAAATGTGTGGCACATTATGAAGTTTAAAATACAACAACGGTGACCCCGGACTGTTGAACAACTTAAGCTGTACATCAAGCAAGAATGGGAAAGAATTCCACCTGAAAAGCTTCAAAAATTGGTCTCCTCAGTTCCCAAACGTTTACTGAGTGTTGTTAAAAGGAAAGGCGATGTAACACAGTGGTAAAACTGCCCCTATGCCGACTTTTTTGCAATGTGTTGCTGCCATCAAAATCTAAGTTGTTGATTACTTGCAAAAGAAAATATAGCTTCTCAGTTCTAACATTACATATCTTGTCTTTGCTGTGTATTCAATTGAATATAAGTTGAAAAGGATTTGCAAATCATTGTATTCTGTTTTTATTTACGATTTACACAACGTGCCAATTTCACTGGTTTGGGTTTCGAGAATTACATTATCTTGTCTTCCTAACTCTTACCTACCTAAACCTCTGTCACGTTGACTATATCTTTTTTGTTCAACATTTAAGGAAACTTGAACTCTGACTCTACTTTAACAAACTATACTTTCTGCATTTCCATGAATTCACATTGTATTGAAAAGGATGTCTGTAAAAGTACAGCCAACTATATAAACGGCTTTTGGGTTCATTTTAATTTCACCCAAAAAATTGACCAGTGACCTTTACTAATTTTAACTGAAATTCAGAGATAATCTTAATGAATATAACTTTCCTCCAACAGCATTTGCTGCATTTGGTTGTATTTTTTTTAAATTAATAAGTGATACGTTTAAATTGGTTTTTCCACAGTTGATGCCTTTCATTTGACATCAGCCTATTCATGCAAACTTGCTATGAACAGTTTTATAGCTATCTGTCAGTCCATCTGTTTGCAAGCTATCAGCAAGCTACCCAACTTGGCTGATATAAATTCTTAAATGCTTGCAACGCATTTTATCACAATATGGAAATAGTAGGGACTGTACTTTAAGTAGACATATTTTGTTAAGTCCCTTGATTAAAAGTCCATATTAGATGAGTAATTCTTTTTAGAGTTATTTGTGTTTGTAGTTGATTGTGTGTAGACTGCTACTTTTCCTAATTGAGAAAAGAGAAATAACATGTCCCTTATGTCACGTCGGTACAAACATTAACTGTGTGTGGTTGTTCTCAGGATTACTTACCCCAGGCACTTGTGCTGGTCACCTCCTGGAGACTTCTCTGTGATTGTGTTGGGAGCTTCCTTGACATGAATTCGGATCACTCTTGGTACCTCTTTACTCTCAGCTTGGTTGTTTTTGTTTGTATTTTGTGTGACCTCTTTTGCCTCATCCATGTCTCGGCTATCCATACAGTCTTCCTTTATGACATTGTCCATGGGCATTGAAGAGACCTTACACTTCTGTGGAAAACAATTTATAAACTAGTTAAACATGCTATGGGGAGAATCTATTTCCGAAGACATAAAGACTCTGCTACCCATGAACACGCGCAGCGACTGTCGTAATGCTGCGTTCCAGTAACCTCAGAACTGGGAGTGACATCTCTGACTTATCTGCGTTCCAGTTGAAGTCGGAAAAAAACATGCCGATCTACCAGGCTATTGTTAGCTGTTGTTAGCACACCCTGCCTTGTTGTTCACAAATATCACATGAAGAATGTGATTATCACTATGGCAGCATTTTCGCAAATATTAGTCTAACAATACGATGTATACAGCTGATCTAGAGCGACACACGGACTCGCAGAAGTGCAAAAAAATTGATTATTACAGGAGCTAAATAACCGTTCACACTGGGGGCATCCATCTTCAATTGTCAACTAGGGGGTGGCGGAGTTTTACTGAGTTCCCAGTAGGAAATTCCGACTTCAAGGAACGTTCCAGTTGCAGTTTCCTACTTGAAACTCGGAAATTCCTACTTCTGACTACAACTGAACGCACCAAAAAACGTGACCCAAGCCAAAGCGTGTGTTTGTTGTGATGCTAATGAATGCAGCTCAGACCTTCCTCAGAACTCTGCATTGCTTTACAACTTCTTTCTTCAACAACTTACAGGATGCAAAGCAACGAGGTAATGTATCTTTTTCTGGTTACGTAGCGGTAGTTTTTGATGTATGACAACAAGCAATTATTGGAAAACTTAGTATCGTAGTTTTATAGCCCGCTTTATATCGCTACTTACAGCCCGGTGCTCTAGGACGTATAATATAAATAATAAAATAATATAAATTTGCTCTAGTTTTAATTGTCTTGTTCCCGAAGTTGAGTATCCAGGCCAGTCTAGCCCTGTCTGACCTGACCGGAAGGCAATGGAACAGCATTTATTGATAACCTACCTATTTTGATGCTATAAAACTCATCTTAAAGTGTATTTCGATCAGGCATATATCTAAAAGCGAGACTTTTTTGTAATTGCTTAGAAACTCCTCGCAGTTCCTTTAAATCATGCACATAACCCCATATGTCTTTAATATGTACAATTCATATTCATGTTAAATTCTTAAATATAAAGTAAGTCTAGCTTGAAGCTTACCCTAGGTCTTCCAAACAGCCTACAATCAGCCTCTGTGATTGTGTTGGGAGCTTCCTTGACCTTAATTTGGGCCACTTCTCGTACCTCTTTACTCTCAGCTGGGTTGCTTTTGGTTGCATTTTCGTTGACCTCTTTTGCCTCATCCATGTCTTGGTTATCCATACAGTCTTTCTTTATGACATTGTCCTTGGCCATTGAAGAGACCTTACACTTCTGTGGAAAACAAGATATAAACTAATTAAATCATGCACATAACCCCATATGTCTTTAATATGTACAATTCATATTCATGTTAAATTCTTAAATATAAAGTAAGTGAGTCTAGCTTGAAGCTTACCCTAGGTCTTCCAAACAGCCTACAACCAGCCTCTGTGATTGTGTTGGGAGCTTCCTTGACCTTAATTTGGGCCACTTCTCGTACCTCTTTACTCTCAGCTGTGTTGCTTTTGGTTGCATTTTCGTTGACCTCTTTTGCCTCATCCATGTCTCGGTTATCCATACAGTCTTTCTTTATGACATTGTCCTTGGACATTGAAGAGACCTTACACTTCTGTGGAAAACAAGATATAAACTAATTAAATCATGCACATAACCCCATATGTCTTTAATATGTACAATTCATATTCATGTTAAATTCTTAAATATAAAGTAAGTCTAGCTTGAAGCTTACCCTAGGTCTTCCAAACAGCCTACAATCAGCCTCTGTGATTGTGTTGGGAGCTTCCTTGACCTTAATTTGGGTCACTTCTCGTACCTCTTTACTCTCAGCTGGGTTGCTTTTGGTTGCATTTTCGTTGACCTCTTTTGCCTCATCCATGTCTCGGTTATCCATACAGTCTTTCTTTATGACATTGTCCTTGGCCATTGAAGAGACCTGACACTTCTGTGGAAAACAAGATATAAACTAATTAAATCATGCACATAACCCCATATGTCTTTAATATGTACAATTCATATACATGTTAAATTCTTAAATATAAAGTAAGTCTAGCTTGAAGCTTACCCTAGGTCTTCCAAACAGCCTACAACCAGCCTCTGTGATTGTGTTGGGAGCTTCCTTGACCTTAATTTGGGTCACTTCTCGTACCTCTTTACTCTCAGCTGGGTTGCTTTTGGTTGCATTTTCGTTGACCTCTTTTGCCTCATCCATGTCTCGGTTATCCATACAGTCTTTCTTTATGACATTGTCCTTGGCCATTGAAGAGACCATACACTTCTGTGGAAAACAAGATATAAACTAATTAAATCATGCACATAACCCCATATGTCTTTGATATGTACAATTCATATTCATGTTAAATTCTTAAATATAAATAAGTCTAGCTTGAAGCTTACCCTAGGTCTTCCAAACAGCCTACAATCAGCCTCTGTGATTGTGTTGGGAGCTTCCTTGACCTTAATTTGGGTCACTTCTCGTACCTCTTTACTCTCAGCTGGGTTGCTTTTGGTTGCATTTTCGTTGACCTCTTTTGCCTCATCCATGTCTCGGTTATCCATACAGTCTTTCTTTATGACATTGTCCTTGGCCATTGAAGAGACCATACACTTCTGTGGAAAACAAGATATAAACTAATTAAATCATGCACATAACCCCATATGTCTTTAATATGTACAATTCATATTCATGTTAAATTCTTAAATATAAAATAAGTCTATCTTGAAGCTTACCCTAGGTCTTCCAAACAGCCTACAACCAGCCTCTGTGATTGTGTTGGGAGCTTCCTTGACCTTAATTTGGGTCACTTCTGTGCCTCTTTACTCTCAGCTGGGTTGCTTTTTGGTTGCCCAAGCATTTTCAGAATTCCTCTTTTGCCTCATCCATGTCTCGGTTATCCATACAGTCTTTCTTTATGACATTGTCCTTGGCCATTGAAGAGACCATACACTTCTGTGGAAAACAAGATATAAACTAATTAAATCATGCACATAACCCCATATGTCTTTAATATGTACAATTCATATTCATGTTAAATTCTTAAATATAAAATAAGTCTATCTTGAAGCTTACCCTAGGTCTTCCAAACAGCCAGAACCACCAAGGCGTCTTCCTCTCTTTCTGCTTCTGGGTGTCGACATTTGAAGCTTCAGGGAGTTTCACACTTGAAAAATACAAACAAACAAATTGTTTTTTTTTGTTGTGCCCAAGCATTTAAAATCAGAATTCCTCTTGAAGATCAAGTTTTATATTTCAAAGTGAAAAGAATACAATGCTTAAATATTGCTCTGGCTGACCAGAGTAACTCCAGTTTGGTGATTGTTCAACAGCTTTGCTATAAGTGAGTTATTTTACTTTACTTTGACCAGCTACAGTCATAATAGTTTGTTCAATTTTATTATTTGTATTTTATTATGAACCTTTTTTTCCTGCAATATTAACTATATAGCTACTATAACTAACTAAATAACTACTATGTTAACTATCTAACTATCATATTGGCTACAGTTGGAGGAAATTCATTTTGATACAACCCAGCTTTTACATTATTTGACTCACTTCACTTACTATTACTCTGGTAATTATTCTTCAATATGGGTAGAGCAGTCCTTTTACATTTCTTTAGCATCAACCTCTTTCCTTTGAGTTTTTGGGCAATTTTACTAGAATTTGGCAAATTTTTATGCTCAGTATTTTGTAGCCTAGACAATATTTAATCTGGCATGAATAAAAAAAGGTTGGTGAAAGAAAGCAATGTTTGATTTATATCTAGCTGGGAGATATAAAATATACTGCCCTAAACAAACATACAAATAAAAAACATTAAATGATCAGCTACTGATATCTTACTTTTCATTCAGGTGAGGGGTTTGAGCTACAGTCATAATAGTTTGTTCAATTTTATTATTTGTATATAATTATAAACCTTTTTTGTCCTGCAATATTTTTTTTAATTGTAGTCATATTGATTTTTTTTAAACAAAACATATTAAATGACATTATCTTGTCTTCCTAACTCTTACCTACCTAAACCTCTGTCACGTTTACTATATCTTTTTTGTTCAAGATTTAAGGAAACTTGAACTCTGACTCTACTTTAACAAACTATACTTTCTGCGTTTCCTTGAATTCACATTGTATTGAAAAGAATGTCTGTGAAAGTACAGCCAACTATATCAACATACCTGTCAAGTCTCCCGTTTTGGCCGGGAAACTACCGTATTTTACCCCTCTTTCCCGCCGTCCTCCCATATTAATATTTTCCCGTAATTCTCCCGTATTAAAAAAAAAACCATTCCTCTGCCCCTAACTGAACACTGTCACTCGTCTCGCGAGAAATGCCACCTGCAGTAGCCTGCATGTTTGTTTTCCTCCTCTCGTTCTCCCAAAGAGGCTGAATGAGAAAATGGCTCACTACGTCTATCTATCTTAACACCGGGGTGCATCGGTTTTATAGCGGATTTAGCGGATTTATAGCCGAGTGAGCATCTGTCAAACAAGCGATCTTTGGGGTGAAGAGGGGGCCGCTCGCGCGGACACACAGAGAGAGCTGAAGTGAGTGTCCTGAGGAGTTACGAGGAAACAAACTCTAATATGAATGATGGCACGAAAGATACGGTTCTTAAGCCGGCTGCCCCAGTGTGGGAATATTTTGGTTTTAAACAGGATGAACAAGGTGTGAGCTCATGAACACCGACGAGCTGATATATCGCATGCGTTTGAAAGTAGTGGCAACGAAGAAGGGGAGAGGTACAGCGGGGCCTTCATCCTGACAGTCAACACTTACTGAGGCGTTTGGTTGGCAAAGAAAATATAGAGAAAAGCCCAAAATGATGCGCTCACAGACAGTGTCGTTCGCTACATTGCAAAAGAAATGCAGCCCTTCAATACGGTTGAAAAGCTAGCAGTTACAAACGTGTGACAGATAGCACGGATTGACTGGGAGAAAGTACATGTCACAAACAATTCCTGAACTGAATAAACTCCATTTAATTTAGGCCATAGTTTTTATTGTTGTGTGAGTTTTGTTTTTTCTTTACACATACAGGGTCTATTTTTTTTATTGTTTTTGACTAGTATAATTATTTTTATTTACATGCAATTTTGCTAAAAGAGAGTCCATTTCATTTTCATTGTTTTTTTTCTCTTTTTTGTTTTTTAAATTTACAATATTTTTTGTTTATTTCATTTAAAATATCCTGACCTTCCAATTACAGTTAAATATTCTTAAGAAATTAAAGTTTCTTGCTTTTGATTAGTGCACTCACTTTATTATGCCATATATTACATTTACATCAATGGAAAAAATTTGAAAAAAAATCAAATTAATATTGACAACAATATCGTTTATGGGCAATAATTTTTTGGACTATTATCGTCCAGCAAAATTTGTTATCTTGACAGGCCTACTTGTACTCCTGTCTTAAAATGTAAGGGATACTGGAGCTTGGTTGGGGTGGTGGGACAGCTCACAGCAAGCGCTGGAAAATTTCCCTTATTTTCAAATCCAAAACTTGACAGGTATGTATATCAAAGGCAAAAAAAAATTGACCAGTGACCTTTTCTAGTTTTAACTGAAATTCAGAGATAATCTTAATGAATATAACTTTCCTCCAACAGCATTAGCTGCATTTGGTTGTTTTTTTTTTAAATTAATAAGTGATACGTTTAAATTGCTTTTACCACTGTTGATGCCTTTCATTTGACATCAGCCTATTCATGCAAACTCTCTATGAACAGTTTTATAGCTATCTGTCAGTCCATCTGTTTGCAAGCTATCAGCAAGCTACCCAACTTGGCTGATATAAATTCTTAAATGCTTGCAATGCATTTTATCACAATATGGAAATAGTAGGGACTGTACTTTAAGTAAACATATTTTGTTAAGTCCCTTGATTAAAAGTCCATATTAGATGAGTAATTCTTTCTAGAGTTATTTGTGTTTGTAGTTGATTGTGTGTAGACTGCTACTTTTACTAACTGAGAAAAGAGAAGTAACATGTCCCTTATGTCACGTCAGTACAAACATTAACTGTGTGTGGTTGTTCTCAGGATTACTTACCCCAGGCACTTGTGCTGGTCACCTCCTGGAGTCTTCTCTGTGATTGTGTTGGGCATTGATGAGACCTTACACTTCTGTGGAAAACAAGATATAAACTAGTTAAATCATGCACATAACCCCATATGTCTTTAATATGTACAATTCATAGTCATGTTAAATTCTTAAATATAAAATAAGTCTATCTTGAAGCTTACCCTAGGTCTTCCAAACAGCCTGTACCACCAAGGCGTCTTCTTTTCTTTCTGCTTCTGGGTGTCGACATTTGAAGCTTCAGGGAGTTTCACACTTGAAAAATACAAACAAACAAAATGTTTTTTTTTGTTGTGCCCAAGCATTTAAAATCAGAATTCCTTTTGACGATCGAGTTTTATATTTCAAAGTGAAAAGAATACAGTGCTTAAATATTGCTCTGGCTGACCAGAGTAACTCCAGTTTGGTGATTGTTCAACAGCTTTGCTATAAGTGAGTTATTTTACTTTACTTTGACCAGCTACAGTCATAATAGTTTGTTCAATTTTATTATTTGTATTTTATTATGAACCTTTTTTCCCTGCAATATTAACTATATAACTACTATAACTAACTAAATAACTACTATATTAACTATCTAACTATCATATTGGCTACAGTTGGAGGAAATTCATTTTGATACAACCCAGCTTTTACATTATTTGACTCACTTCACTTATTATTACTCTGGTAATTATTCTTCAATATGGATAGAGCAGTCCTTTTACATTTCTTTTGCATCGACCTCTTTCCTTTGAGTTTTTGGGCAATTTTACTAGAATTTGGTGAATTTTTATGCTCAGTATTTTGTAGCCTAGACAGTATTTAATTTGGCATGAATAAAAAAAGGTTGGTGAAGGAAAGCAATGTTTGATTTATATCTAGCTGGGAAATTGCTTTTTCCACAGTTGATGCCTATCATTTGACATCAGCCTATTCATGCAAACTCTCTATGAACAGTTTTATAGCTATCTGTCAGTCCATCTGTTTGCAAGCTATCAGCAAGCTACCCAACTTGGCTGATATAAATTCTTAAATGCTTGCAATGCATTTTATCACAATATGGAAATAGTAGGGACTGTACTTTAAGTAAACATATTTTGTTAAGTCCCTTGATTAAAAGTCCATATTAGATGAGTAATTCTTTCTAGAGTTATTTGTGTTTGTAGTTGATTGTGTGTAGACTGCTACTTTTACTAACTGAGAAAAGAGAAGTAACATGTCCCTTATGTCACGTCAGTACAAACATTAACTGTGTGTGGTTGTTCTCAGGATTACTTACCCCAGGCACTTGTGCTGGTCACCTCCTGGAGTCTTCTCTGTGATTGTGTTGGGCATTGACGAGACCTTACACTTCTGTGGAAAACAAGATATAAACTAGTTAAATCATGCACATAACCCCATATGTCTTTAATATGTACAATTCATAGTCATGTTAAATTCTTAAATATAAAATAAGTCTATCTTGAAGCTTACCGTAGGTCTTCCAAACAGCCAGAACCACCAAGGCGTCTTCTTTTCTTTCTGCTTCTGGGTGTCGACATTTGAAGCTTCAGGGAGTTTCACACTTGAAAAATACAAACAAACAAAATGTTTTTTTTTGTTGTGCCCAAGCATTTAAAATCAGAATTCCTCTTGAAGATCAAGTTTTATATTTCAAAGTGAAAAGAATACAGTGCTTAAATATTGCTCTGGCTGACCAGAGTAACTCCAGTTTGGTGATTGTTCAACAGCTTTGCTATAAGTGAGTTATTTTACTTTACTTTGACCAGCTACAGTCATAATAGTTTGTTCAATTTTATTATTTGTATTTTATTATGAACCTTTTTTCCCTGCAATATTAACTATATAACTACTACAACTAACTAAATAACTACTATATTAACTATCTAACTATCATATTGGCTACAGTTGGATGAAATTCATTTTGATACAACCCAGCTTTTACATTATTTGACTCACTTCACTTACTATTACTCTGGTAATTATTCTTCAATATGGATAGAGCAGTCCTTTTACATTTCTTTTGCATCGACCTCTTTCCTTTGAGTTTTTGGGCAGTTTTACTAGAATTTGGTGAATTTTTATGCTCAGTATTTTGTAGCCTAGACAGTATTTAATTTGGCATGAATAAAGAAAGGTTGGTGAAAGAAAGCAATGTTTGATTTATATCTAGCTGGGAGATATAAAATATACTGCCCTAAACAAACATACAAATAAAAAACATTAAATGATCAGCTACTGATATCTTACTTTTCATTCAGGTGAGGGGTTTGAGCCTTCCTCTGCTTCACCACGTCCAAAACCTCAGTTGAATCCTGTACATGAAAAAAAAATAAAATAAACTACTGTTAAATCATGCTTATTAGATAAATGATGAAAACAGGACCAAACACACATTTTTGCTCAGATAAAGAAATGATTAGATTTAAAAAACTTACTTCTCCACAGATACACGAGAACATTTTTTGGCAAGTTTTTCGCACTGTTGAGAAACGTTGTCCTAAATCTGTTTCTTTTATGTTGGTTGTCGAGTAAATCCACTCAAATGAGACGATGAGATGCTCTTTAACCTAAAACTTTAGAACTGTGAGGTTCCTTCAAAGTGCGACTTTTATAACTCATGAACAATTCTAGAAGTACTTTGAATTCTTCTATTCTTCTTTTTCCTTCATGCTGTTTCCACGGCTACTGCCTGTTTTGAAAGATAACAATGCTTAAGCTGTTTTTTAAAGTTGATCAGTTTTTCATGTTTTAAAACAGCTCAGTGGTCTTCTGTTAAGACCCTCACCCCTTTAGGCAAGGGATTTTTATTGACAAAGCACCCTCCATTAACTGAAAGAACTGATCAAATCAAGTAAATAAACTTTTTTTTCAGGGACCCAATCATTGGCTGTTTTTTTATGACTTTATTTTTGTTGATTTTGAGTGAAAAAGAAAACATACACATTAAATAGGACACAGATTATGGTGCTATTAGTTCTTTTTGTTCAAAGGAACATCGCAGTAGACATGTTTTCTGTTAATCCTGTTCATAAATTTAATATGAAGTGTACTAAACAATAATACTCTGCAGTAATAAAAATGATCCAACGTGAGAACATGGGAAAAGAAATGTTGCTTTATGACAAAAGAATACCTCTGATCCCTTCACTTTTTTGGATGATATTAATATTATGGGGTCCTCTAATCTCTTTCATTTACCATTAAAAAGAAAAAAACTGTTAAAAGATTATCCTAAAGAAATTTTAACCAGAAAAAGAACCAAATGCTTCACTACTGATATCACCAAAAGCTAAAGAAACACATTTTAAAACCATAAATGATATTTATACTTGCAATGAATTTCTGAGACAAAGATTCAACATCGTTAAAAACAATTGTTTTTTTTGTGACTCTGACATTGACACACTATAACACTTGTTTTGCACTTATACCAGAGTGTTTTGGGAAGCATTTCAAGACTGAACATCTGAAAAGACACTCACTTGCCCAAGCTGGAACACAAAGTTATAAAGTATGGTATTATAATACAATACAAAAAAACAAGAAATTATGTTTAACACCTTTACTGCTTTACTTTATTATTGCCAAACAATTTATCCACAGATTCAAGATTCATAGATGTAATTATCATTTGCACACAATTCCCTGAACAATGACATTACTCCTCTGCTGTCCACAAACAATGCCAGGTAAGAAGTGTAAAAATAGTAATAGGTTTACATAGCAGCACAAAAAAACTGAATAATACTAAATAATAGCAACAAAAAAGGAGAAAAAAAGGAAACAATTGAAAAAAAAATACAGTCCAGATACAAACAAGATAAAGATGGATTATATACATGTATGACAATATTATCACTATTAAGGATGGAACTATTAGGGCTTTTGATTTCTGACATTTATGTAAACATGTATATTGTGCAAAGATCTGACATAAAGTGCAAGAACATTTTATCTGTGCAAATGAGCTGTGGGGCTGAGTTCAGTACTGATGGCAGTGGGAAAGAAAGTTTTTCATCCTTAAGGTTCTGCATTTCACACTCCTGTACCTCCGGCCTGAGGGTAAGAGTGTGAACAGTCCATGTTCGTAGTGGGTGAGTGGGGTCTCTGCCCAAGCCTTCAAGGAGACATATCATGCTTGTTTCTCCTTTTAACTATGCCAGACTAGGATGCCTGTAAAGCATTTTTGCCCTCAGTACTAGTCATTTAGTTCCTTCATTGCCCCACAATAGTGTTCTCAATATCCTCATTTTAGGTTATTATCAAGCTCTCGTTGAAACACTCGGATCTGAGGATGACCTACAGTTACCTCGCAACGTCACAGCCCTTTGTGCTCTGATTGGTCAGTTCTATCGGGGGTTGAGCCAGCCTGTCCTTCTTCTTCTACTGTATTTTCCAGCAGGCTCAAAGCAGCGACCGTGTATTGAGTCCCACTACAGGCCAGAGCTGGTAATGAGGGAGTGTGAGCTAGGGATCTATATACCCCTGCTGGTGGATGTGTTCCTCGGTGATGGTTTTGTGGCTAACGGACATCACAGAGAAGGAAGTGTTTTATCAGATTACTCCAATAAAAAGAAAGGTACCTCGTGTCGTCACGACGTTTGAAATCTTGCGGACATCTCGCAATGACCTATTTTCAGAGGCATCAAATCTCGTTCTAGGATATCAGAAAAAATACAATATCTCATTTTTTGAAAATTCAGGGGGTGTAAGGTCTTGTTTTCAAACTTATTATATTATATGTAAGTATTAAATCATGCATCAGCATGATATGTCTCCTTTAACTATTTATGCTGAAAGGGGGAGAGTGAAACAAAGAGGAGCTGTTGCATGGAGGAGAGGTTAGAGCAAGTGGCAAGAAGTGGGTTTCTCTGACCAAAATAACCCAGAAAATTAGTGCACTGACTGTATGAAAGAAGAGAACAGGAAATCTAGGATTGGGTGAAGGTTTTTTGCCTTTTTCGTTTTTGACCCAAAGGATTTTCCTGCTGCTTTCTGTGACCCTCTGGGCGTTGGAAAATCCTACTTTTGGGCCTTGTCTTATCTAACATACACCCTGGATGGACTCATCTCGAGCCCATGCTTCCCTGCCCGAATATACCGCAAGTTTTGCACTTCTGACACTCTCACACAGACACTCACACACTCCTATTCAGATTTGGGTTTTTTTTTTTATCAGGTTATGATTTTGGGATTTTGAAATAAGGTATAATTTTGGACATTTGGAGTGCTGGAATTATTATTTTTTTTTCGGACATTGATGAACAGGGAACAAAGAACTGCTTACGATATTCTGTTTGTTTGTTTTTTACTTTAATGGACTGATTACTTGTTTTAATTTTGATGAACTTCATATCCCACACATTCACTTTTGGACTTTATTTTATTTGTGGGAACTCTAAGTTTTGAATTATATTGAACTGATTTAATTTTTCTTACAGGTTCTTTATTCGTAATTTGTTAATGGACTGGATAATTGAACTATGACGGATAAATTTAATTTAAATTTCCTTTTTGTAGCGTGGGTTCTTTGATGGGTGGACCACCCCCTGAGATGTTTTTTTTAATTGACAGGTTTAGTCATCTGTCTTGTGCCCATAAAAATCTATTTGTTTTCTAGCCTTCAGTCACGCTACAATATATAATATATAATATATATATCCAGATTTTGATTTTCCTAATGAAGTTGAAAAAAAATATAGGTTACAATCTGATTGTGCAATAACACATTTCAACTTCTTTCTGGATTTCTTATTTTTTTTATATACCAATATTGTCTCAATAAATAATATATAGCCACACAATAAAATATATACTATAGACAATTTCGAGTAGACATGTCAACAGAACGAGGTGCAGTCACACATTTTGCTAATAAGCATGGATTAGTAATGGTGAGAGATAAATTTCTGGACATAAAAACATACTTATAATATCTAATAAGACTAATAGTATCTAATAATTTCCTAATTTTAACCTAATTTTTACATAAGAAATACAATAATGCTAATGAAGAGAGGTTGCATGACAGTGCCATGGCAATAAAATACCACACCACAAACATGGACCTAGATCATTGTTCTAAGTTAACAAGAAGCAAATTCTATCCATATATACATTTACCTGTATGTCTAAGCCAGTCTTCTCATTCAGCACTCCAGGATTAATTGACTGGCAAAGGTTTCTAAAAATGGAAAAACAGCTGTATTACAACCTAACTATCTATGCTGAAAAATGTGGTCCTCTTTCTGCCAAACACACATAATCACAGCAGTCTGGAATCTTCACACAGTCACACACACTCCATTTTAGCAGCATATTATGGTGCCACCATCTAAACTGTGTTCCAAAAGCTTTCAAATTTCGGTGATAAAATTTAAATGTCAAATTCAACAACATAAAAGACATAATATGGGACAACATTACAGTTACTCTTTTGCGATTAATTTTGACCGCACTGTAAATTGCTACTACACAGATCTGAACATGATCTGGTATAATAAACGTACCATTTCAGAAAGACGTCAGAACAGCCTTGGAACGTGAACATAGATAAATAATCCAAAAGGTATGTTTTGGTAATAAAGTAAACCTCAACATGTCTTTCATTTCTTGATCTCCAAATCTAAATCGTGCATGTGCATAACACGAGTCCAGAAAGACTATGTCTCTCTGTGTTGGCTTCAAGACCTAAAATTGCAGATAATAGTATTTCATGTTGTGTGAGAAGTCCTGACAATATGATCAACTCTGTGCACATCATATGAAATACTGAAGATTTTTTCACATAAATTGATGGAATAGTTGTGAAACTAGAGAGCAAAAGAAAAGCAAAGGTGCTAAAGTCATCACAATTAGAAATAAACATGTAAAAAATGTAGTTCTGTGAATTTCAAGTGGTAGCATGTTCTTTTTGTACTTTTAATATTAATTCCTAGAGATTCATTCATGTGGAGCTACTTGTCACAATTAAGTATCTCTACTTACAGATAATTGGAAATGTCCTGGTTTCCAAATGGAAATTACAATTGCATCTCTCATGAGGACATCATTCTAAAGGAAAAATTTAAAGAAAATAATCAAAACATCTCCGAAACTTTTCTCTGTCTGAAGATAAGGAAATAACGTACACAACATCAAAAAAATGTTTTTTAAACACTCAAAGTGAAAAGTGTTTCATATTATCAAGGACATCATTACTTTGATGCCAGTAAAGAATGCTAATCTTACAGGTAAACTTGAGAAAGGGTCACATGTTGTTGGACATCGCTATGTTAGGATAACATAAAGGTCAGCCACAAAAAGGGTCCTTCCCTGTGGAATAAAATGGAATCAAAAGATAAGACAAACAAATAAAATAATAAAAGTATACCCTATGTGTTGTTTTTACCTTTGACTGAGCGATTTGTTCAATAATCTTGAAACATGCATTTCCTATCTGGAAAAACAAAACAAAACATAAGTACCTTTAAAAGTGGTACCTTTACCTTAATTTCTCTTAGCTAAAACAAAAGATCCACTGATTGTAAACTTACAGTAGATTCCATTTGGTTATTTGAGCCAAGGGTCCAAAAGTCAGCTCGTGTCAGGCAACCTTTCTGTGTTTTAACCATCAGTTCTGTCCCTGGCCTCTCAATATCCAAGATGTACTTGAACTGATGAAAGATATTTTGACCAATTAAAAAATAATGCTCATAAAACATATAGCATTGAAGGATTAGCTCTGCCAGTACTTGGGTGGCCGGATAAGATGACACAACCCTCTCTGAAATTTCATAGGACAACCATCACCCTCATGAGATTCAATACTTACCGGCTGCTCTTGGGCAGGATGACTTTGAACTGCCCATGATGCTCGGCATGGTGCAACTTCGTCACATTTCATGAGTAATTCACATTGTGCTCCACATGGGTCAGTGTCTATGAAAGATAACTTGAATGAGTCAAAAAAACATACCTTAAAATAAGCATAAGAAAGCATATAATTTGAAAAACCCACGACCCACCTGTTTCGTGATCAGAGTGAAGCCCTTGTGTCTGTGGAGGGTTACAAACTGGTAGGGGTTGATGCTCTGCAGACTTTCCAGAGGGTGGTGGTCCTGGGGCATTTAAAACTCAATATTAAGCAAAAGAATTGACAAGTTACAAGATACATTTCTCTGACTTGATAATTACCCAGCACTGCTTGCCCAAACTCATTCAGGGTGATGTCCTGCATATGATGAAACTCAAGTCCTCTCTTTAGCTGTTGCTCCATAAGCCTTGCATTTATGGTATTGTTTCTGTGGTGGATGAGGTTTCTCATAAAAAATGTGTATTCAGGGTGCCATATTGTGGACGTAGTAATTGTTCTTTTGCATGGTTGAAAAAAGCTGTTCAGCCACCTGGCTATTTAGAGAGCCTTGCAGTTCAGGGACCAGGTTGATCCTCCTTAAGACTTCTTGGGGGTCTCTAGTGTTGGCCTCGTGGAACTTGTCATACAGAATATAATGGTCTGAGGAACCTGTTAGAGGATGACCATCTTCCTCAGGACTCTGCAGCTTCTCAGTTAGCCACGGCAGAGAGATGACGAGTTTATTCTGCTTTGCTGCAGCAATGCTGTCTTGAGTAGATGCAGCCAGTTTCCCCTCATATCATCATATCCTCTTAGCCCTCTGTTCTTAGAGTGCCAAGGGGAAGGGATGAAAACGCGCTCCTGAGAAACGACACCCATCTCAATCTCGCTAAGTCATCACCCAGAGCTGCTCGCTCGCTATGGTAGGCAGATGCCTATATATATGGCTGTTTCTATAGCTGTAAAGCAAGGTCATTATAAGAAGAAATTTTAAAATACAACCAACAATTCAAAATATGATCAATATTTACTGGATGATTTAATAATTACTTATGATTATGCGCTTCCCTTGGTCTTCGCTCTGCCTTCTTGTCAGTAGGCATGGTGTATTATGGGAAATTCTCATACCCCCTTGTTTCAACTGAGGTCCCGGTTTGTCTTTATTTCTAGGGCTGTGTAGCCCTTCATCTTAGCACTTCTCCTTGGCCACCCTTAGAGAATTGGGACACCACTTGATGTGAATGTGCAAAACCAAGGGGTAAGGGGTAAGACAAGAGCTAAGTGGTAGAATTGGGACGGACCCTAGCTGTGTGACTCCAGAGCTAGCTGATGCAGTTGGAAGCTCAGACGTCACATATTTGGACGATAAGTCTTTGACCATGATGTCAGATTCACAGTCCACAGCATGATTGGTCAGTGATGTTTTCTGGTTTGAGGGCTTTTCTTTTTTTTAGTACAGACACAGAAATGCTTGGATTACGGCCTCGGGCCAATTTGTTGTCCTTGTTTGCAGTTATTTAGCAACGGTCATTTTTAAATGCACAACAATGCTCTGAAGTATGAAAGCAGGGCATTGTGAGATGCATTTAATATATTTTTTTAAAACGTTTAACTCTCATTAGAGTGTTTATCACAAATCTTTTTTCAGGTATTTATCGATGAAAGTTACTCTACAACCCCAAATACTTTCATCCTTGGAAACTGCAAAGTGCTAATGATGCTGCTTTGAAAACACTCAGACAAAAGCTGCAGATGTTTTGTTTGGGACCCAGTGTTCTTGTTTTACAAGTGACTGTGCTGACTGGTGACTCCATGCGTCCTTGTGTCCATGGATGCCATGGTTACAACAGATGTACGAGCCAACAAGAGTTCCTGTGAAAAAACATTGATAACAGCATTTGATCAAGATAATTACATATGTCTCAGATTGAATTATACACAAAAGCCTTTACTCCAAACACACCACTTACACCAGGTAATATAATCGTGAGTTAAAATGTAACATTAGTCAAACGTGTGGTTTTAATAGGTTTATTAATTGCAAATAAATTACAGACAAAAGCGCATCACAGACATTATTAGAAGGTAATACACAGTTTAATGGTGCATTTTTGAATTTTCATGTGAATGGGAACGTTTTCAAAAGTCAGTGCACAGATGGGATGTGTGGACTTAAATGTCAGCTGCCAGCAAGCTGCTTTAAGGCCCAAACATACACGGGCGGACCGTACACAGAGTGGACTGTCTGCCTGAGTATGTTTAGGCCTTAAGGCTACACCTAAGTCCTAAACAAAAGCCTTATATTTCTGTATATTGAATGATGAAATATTGTGATATCTACCTAAAATGTATGTGCAGTTTTGTGCTGTAAAATTTGACACTATGGTATATTTTCTAATGCTGCATATCTTAAACATTTTTCTTATTTTTTCACCAGACTTAAACATAGTGACAATGATCAGTTATCAGTTGTGCTTAGATTGTTCTTCTAAAAAAATGATTCTTTGACTTTATTAAGTGGAAAGACATATTATTGTTTACACTTCCTACATTAGTTTAGGATGTAAAATGCTGTAAAAGGAAAAAGCAGAGCTTCATCTGTCTGCTCTCTCCACAGAATAAGACAGAATGATGTACGAGGGCCACATCCATTAGCCTGTCTGGCTACCGTACACAAACACTTAGACACACATGCACACACACACTCACTCGAGTGCATATGGAGGATCAGGTATCTTTTAAACAATGTGAGGCCCCTGTAAGGGTTTTGGATGTGGATCTGATGTGGACAGAGGCTCTACCATAGGACCTGAGAACCCCCCCTGAATGTAGTTTGATATCAAGTCCTGGTAAAGTTGACAGTGACTCATGTCGTCCTTTTGTGGCAGAATTACTAACTGTCCATCAAATATCTTACAAGAAGGATAGAAATACAGTGGTGCTGGCTGTGAAGTGTACGTGAGCTTCTGCTTAAAGATAAAGATAAAAAGACACCATAAGCAAATGACTTTCCGAGATTTTAAACAAGGTTGTAATATCTGGAAAAGTATTAATGCTTTTGGCACCTTCCCAAGGTCAAATTTATAAGGGATTTTGCAGAAGCTGTTTTGATCAATACCTAAAGCTAGAAGTGCTCGGGGACTAAAAACCTCCACCAATGTATTTCAAACTTTGCCAGATCCTGAGCTGCCAGGCCCTGTTACGTAATGTTGATGAAACCTTAAAAAACACACACACTCCTGGATCTCCATCTGGATTGAGTCAACACCAGTCACTTCTCCCTTGTTGTGCCATGACCAACATTTCCTAAAAATTTTGGTGAAAAACTGTTGAGAATTTGTTTACATAAGTTATTAGTGAAAATGTGGAAAACTAGCCTATCCTACAATGTCTACAAGTCCTCTAAACATGCTTGAATCTACATCTGGATTTTAATAACCACCAAAACCTAATCACTTCTTCCTTGTTCCATGATCATGTTACCTGAATATGTAATAAACACTTGTTGTAAACTGGGTGTGTTTATAGCCAAAATGTGAAAAATTCCCCAAACTTGCAGTTTTAAAAAATCTCCAAAATCTCGAAATCTCGTTTTCTTTCCACCAGAATCCTATTAATTTGTCTTTGGCCCATTTTTGACATGTCCTGAGGATTTTATCCAACTCTGTTCTTGAGTTGTCCTCTTAACAAAAAAATGATGGCAATGAAACAAAAACATACTCTCCTTGGTGAGGTAATATGGTCCGTGATGTATGAATTAGGGCCGGGACGATATGCTTTTCTCCTGATCCCATTTTTTATGATTTTTTTAGGTGCTGATTTCAATTTAATTTGGGATTCTAGGATATTGCCGATTTTTGCAAACTTTGTTTAGCCTTTTTAACACCAGCAAAAGAGATGAACATTGAAGATGCCTACAGACTATATCAGGAAAAAGACACATCACATGTGAGTCTGTTTTTAGGATTTATTTAGCAGTATATTTTAACCAGCTGTTTATACTCTCTCTTCCAAAGCCTGGATTGTGTTTAAAAGTGGCTTATTAACACAGATTAAAATGAAGCATATAAATTTGGGGGGAAAAAAACAATTTTTGAACAAAAACATCAATTTAAAAATCATGAAACAAAAAAATCCCGATACTTATGTGATCTGATTATTTCTCCCACCCCTAGAACGAATACATACCAGATTTGAGCATTTCATTTGGAACATTAATGCATCTGATGCTCAGAATGTTTTTGTTAATCAACAGTACATACACCATAACCACAGCCTTGAGTTCCAACTTAATCAGTTCATTTGATGAAGTTGAAATTCTCAAAGAGGTGGCAACAGCGTATTGTAAGTGTGATTCTGTGTCAGACGGCCATGTTGTAGATCCTTAATAGCATTGTTATGGCTTTTTACTCTTTCTGATTATGCTAAAGGGACAGTTTGGGTTTTTGAAGTGGTGTTGTGTGAGTTACTTAGCATGAGCCTGAACATGTGCCACAGCGTCACAGCTCAGTTCTCTCTCTGTTCAGAAAAAACTTGGAACAGATGCATATGCTTTACAATGTGTAACATGGTGCTAAACTCTCTGCATGATTATAAGACTTGTGGAAGAAAATAAGCCACAAAAAGAGCTCGAGGTCATTATACACCACTACAGTTTGTTTACATCAGGTTGATGTTCCGCTACCTAGCTTCTTTGATTAGGCACTATTTAAAGAGGACATATCATGCTTGTTTCTCCTTTTCACTATGCCAGACTAGGATGCCTGTAAAGCATTTCTGCCCTCCGTACAAGTCATTTAGTTCCTTCATTGCCCCACAATAGCGTTCTCAATATCCTCATTTTGGGCCATTATTAAGCGCTTGTTGAAACGCTTTGTCTCAAGGATGACCTAAAGTTACCTCGCAATGTCACAGCCCTTTGTCCTCTGATTGGTCAGTTCTATTGGGGGCTGAGCCAGCCTGTCCTTCTTCTTCTACTGTATTTTCCGGCAGGCTCAAAGCAGCGACCGCGTATTGAGTCCCCCTACAGGCCAGAGCTGGTAATGAAGGAGAGTGAGCGAGGGAGTTTTATACCCCTGCTGCTGGATGTGTTCCTCGGTGAGGGTTTGGGGCTAACAGACATCACAGAGGAGGAAGTGTTTTATCAGATTACTCCAATAAAAAGAAAGGTACCTCGTGATGTCATGACGTTTGAAATCTCACGGACATCTCGCAATGACCTATTTTCAGAGGCATCAAATCTCGTTCTAGGATATCAGAAAAAATACAATATCTAATTTTTTGAAAATTAAGGGGGTGTAAGGTCTTGTTTTCAAATTTATTATATTATATGTAAGTATTAAATCATGCATCAGCATGATATGTCCTCTTTAAGAAATGCCTGTATGCTTAAATGCACCATGTTGCTGATATGTTACTTGGCTTAGCTTGTATTAAAGAGCAGTTGAATGGATGTACCTTAATAAGTAGCTCATCAATAAATTCTTTTTCAGTGTGAATTTGTGATGCAACTGTTAATTATTGTCAAAACACGAGTTATGAAAGACTGCCAATTGACACAAAATAAATTAGAATTTAGCGGACAAGTCAAGCATTGTTAAATATTGTGGCCAATCAGTTTAACATTTGCAGTCATTATTTTATAGGAATTTAAAGTCAGAAGAGTCCAAGTGTGGGTCCATGGCGTGGCAATTTGTTGCAGCCCTTACTCAGTGGACTTTAATGTCTCATAAGGAAAGACTGAAAAGAAGTGACCGTGCACCTCTGATACATTGATCCTAACTTACTGATTTCCCTCTTTCTTTTTTTTTTTTCAACAGACTGTCAGTCATCTGAGGCTCTGCAAGTCCTCACTGCTCGCTGTCAGGGGAAGAAAAGCTGTCTGGTACGAGCCTCCACCAGAGAGTTTGGGGACCCTTGTTACTCTGGCACCAGGAAGTACCTGAGTGTCATCTACACCTGTGGTGAGTCCTTAGACTCTCTTTCCATGATAGCCACCAGGGGGCAGTGTTCACTCACTCATAACAATAAATGAGGAGTTGTTTTAACTTTGTAGCCTTTTTGTGTGTGTGTGTGGGGGGGGGGGGGGGACTGGATTACTTATTGTGTCGGAATCACACAGAGCTTTTCTTGTACTCAGAGTTGCCTATTTGTTGAGCCAGCAGTGGTAATATTTTGCTTCTTAGCAGCTTTAACCTTATTACTCATCAGTTTATTTTAGTGAAATTCAAGGGTTCATGATAGGAAAGGGCATTCTCCTTTGAGGTTTAGGTGTTGTGCACACTTTTCAGGATTACTTTTTCTCCTATTATGATGTAAGTTGTTGTTTAGTTTAAAGGAAACAAGGAAAGTGAAACTGTTGATAGCTCCTTAACTTCCTCCAAAAGTGAAATAACATAATATGAGACGCCATTATGTTTAGAGAAAAAAAACTGCTTTTGTTTCTTTTGTTTGACTTTTGTCTGTGCAAAGAGGGAGAAGGATTGTCTTCCTTGTTGTCTTTTCCACACCCCAAGGCTAATCCTTACCTGTCATGACAGTAATTTATTACACTCACACACCTCACACACTCACACACTAAACAGAGACGCCTCCAGCTTCAGGAATCGATCAATCAGCACCACGGCCCGAAGCCTCTTTCACCCCACCCAATTCAGTAGCAACCACACCAGATTGAAGCCAGCTTTGCTGTAAGTTTGTCATTGATTTGAGATATATTTGTCTTTGCTGGGGATGATTGTTAAAAGTTTCTTAAAGTTTAATGAGCTTTTTCATGCTCCTCTGCAATCTGTATTTTCAAATGCGTTTTGTACCTCCTCATGCAGTTATAACCTGCATTTGAGATCCTGACTCCAAAGCAGACCAAAGAACTAAACCCTGGAACACTTGAAAAAAGGTTTTTACTTCGAAGTACACCAGAGATATTCTCAAATAGGTCAGCAAACTGGCAAATGTTAGCACTGCCAGCCTCCACTCGTCCCTGCAGGTTGCTCTCTGAAAGTCTGTGGTTACTTTCTGCTTTAGCCAATATGTGATCTGATCCTTCTAAAACACAACTTTTCAGCCTTCCTTGCTGTTATGTAGAATAATTTAAGATCTTAGTGCAAGAACAGGTCACATACATAAACTGTGGACAGAATTGGATGAAGCCATGTTGATGTCAAAAGTTTGATTGTCAAAGGTTGGATTAGTTTAGAGGGACATCCAGTCCCTTACTTTCATGGTGGCGGGATCCATGTGTAAAACATTACTTCAGAAATTCAAGGAAACGTAACAAATACTGTACACTTTATACTTCAGATTTTAGTCGACTAAGTATACAGTAGATTTTCTCCACTAAAATGTTGTTAAATTTCATCAGCTAACGCTAGACTAAAATTAAAACAATTTAGATGACTACATTATGACTAAATATTAAAAGATATTTTAGGTTTAAGACTAAAATTAACCCTTTAACTCCCAGCTCAGCTGTTTGGCAGAGTTCAATAAACTCAGGAATATCTAATGTGTTAAAAACACAGCACACCGTTGTTTGTTTATGTCTGTGTTTTAGGATACATAAAGACCTGCAAACACACCAAAATCAGTCTTTGAGTGGGATTTAAAGGCTGAAAATCTAGAAGCTATTATTATTATTTAGAAAACTTGCCCATTTCCTGATATGATATGTGTCAGTCTCTAATTCTATGTTATTTTTTCTGTTTTATTCACAAAAATTTCTTCCCTTTTTAATTGATTTCATCCCTATTTTTTGTGCATTTTTGTGTCATTGAGTAATCAACTGTGAGCTTTTAAAAGCCTTTTAATCCCCACCAAGAAAATATCTGTTTTTGTTTGTAGTTTTCTCTTCCCTGAAATGTGAACAGAATCAAACACTGATTTGATTTGTTCTGTTTTTTGAAATGTAAGCGATTCCTGAATTTAAGAAGTCGAGTTGGTAGTTAAAGGGTTAAAACTGGTGGGCCATATGGCAAAAATATCATATCACGATTTTTTAAAAATAAAATCACGATCATGATTTTATCATGATTCTTTTTTACTTTGATTTTTTCTGGACTAATTTGCATATTTGACCATTATTTCCCTATGTTTAACATATAAAACATGTAAAACCCTAAAAGAAAAAAAATGACAATTAAAGCCAAAGAAACTTTCTGAACAGGTTTTAATTTAAATAGTGCAGTTTTTATAAAAATGGGCAATAAATGTAAACATAAAAGGTAATGAACAACAATATCAACATTAAAGTGCAACAATTCAAAACAAATGTTATCTAACTGAAATGTCTATAATCTGGTGAATAATACAGCTACTTTAGAGCAGATTTTTGTTCAGACATCTTCAAGCTTTTATCTCCTTTTCTCTTTCCGCCATGGCTTCACGTTACGTAACCAAACAGGAGATACTGATGCACTGCGCGTAATGTGCTACAATTGGCTAGTCAGGTGCGCGTCAAAGTCTCTGCGCCCACACAGACGATCTGACGATCTTTCTGCTTTATGAGTTCATCCCCATGTTATAATCCTTAACGATTTAATATCGTCATATCGCACACCCCTAGTTAAAACTGAATTAAAAAGCGCTGTCAAAATGAACCCTGCCACTATCTACTGTTATTACAAGACCAGAATCTCAAATGCATTATGCACTTCTTCCCAAGTTTTATATCCGCTTATATCCTCTTCTTTGTCCTCTAATGCTCTTTAATACATTGTTGTCCAAGAATTCATCCATTCTTTATCTAAACCACAGCCGGTCAGCACAGACAAACACGCGCAGACCTCTCAGCTGTGTTTATGGAGTCATTCAGCTCTAACCCTCCCTTATCTAACACTGATAACACAAACTCTCCTCACAGCTCTGGCGCTGCTCGGTTAATGTGTGCCAGTGTTTGGAGGGATGTGGGATGGTGTAAATGTTCAACAGATAGATGCTGTGAGGTGGGGGGGATGGTGAGAGTTTGGGAGTTGGGGGTCTGCGGTGTGTTAAACGTGAGTAAATGAGTCTGGCTGGTGCAGACATGAAGTCACTAGTCGCTCCGGGCTCTGGCTAAGTGCTGATTTTGTAGGGATCCTCTTTCATTGGCGGTTGAGTGTGCAGAGGATTGACCCCGATTGTGACGGAGGAGGGGACGGAGGATGTCTGTCTCCACATGATGATGATGGGTTATATTCATGCTTATGTGTGTGGTGTGCATGTACAATGTTTTGCCCCCACTGGAAAAAAGTCATCTGAAAACTTGCATCGGAAGCAGAAAACTAAAAGTTTATTATAAGGTATCGTTAATGAATAGATTAGAGTTTGGACTGCATAGGAATTGAGCACTGATTATAGCAAACGGTGCACAAAAGTCACAGTTGGGTACATACCTCGGTGTGGGGGTCACGGTTTGGTACGTTTTCGGTACAGTGGGGAAAAAGTAACAAAAGCTGACAAATGAACAAGATCTTTTTTATTTTGAGCAGATCACAGTTTATTGCAAAACTTCTCACCATCTCCTGTTATAAAAGTAAAAAAATGAATAGAATAAAACATAAAAGAAATGGATTAGGAGGGTTCTCTTAACATTCATTTTGTTCATACAGAAAAAAAAAAAACATAGTGCTATACTGAGGTAGTCAAGTACAAACTGGTAGCTTAGTTTCCTTTCTTAATAGTTACCAAACACTTTCAGTGTTGTATTGAAGTTAGATATGTATATCCCAATCACCTTGGTAATTTTTTTGGCCCCGTCAGTGTTATTACTCAGAGTCTGATTGAATGCACCGGGGATAAGCTGTTGCACGGTAGATGTTTTTTCCTCGCACCAGTGACAGACACATTGGGATGATGTCGCCTCATGTGTGTCAGCATGTTGGATGTATTACCTGGGACCTACCACACCTCCACGGAACATCGCAGACAGACGGGTTTTGTCCGGTCAACCACTCTTTTCCATCGTTGCTGTATTGTACTGGGAATCCAAAGTTTTCCCACACAGCAGATTTATATGAGGCTGGTGGGTCTTTCAACTCCACACGCTGTATCTCTCATTGTTTGTTTATGTTTGCACTTTCTTCTCCATTTGTTTTTGTTTGTATCTGCTTATTCTTCATCTTCTTCTGTGGTAATGGCGGTCGCTGGCAGCTTTTAGGCTCGTTACCGCCACCTAAGGTTGGAGTCAGGACTCGCCTTTTTTCTTTCTTTCTTTCTTTCTTTTTACGTAGGTATGGGACAAATACAAATACCTTTACACTGCTATTAATATTAGAACTGAAAAGCAAGCTCTTAATTGTTAATAACAGCATGTTGAAATTCAGCATTTACACTTCATACCATCTTAAGTCCATATAGATCGAGTACGCACTGACGCATCTGCTCAACAAAGACATCAGACAGTAACACTGATACAAGGTATCCTGAGAGGCTTTCACAGCAAAGTGTCTCCTTTTGGATTACTCTGCTGGAGGTGGTATGAATAACTTTGTCAGATACTAGGCACAATCCTCTTGCAGAATGATCATCCTGATTTAATGTGTGGAATCAGGCAGATCGATCTTGCCAAGCTCAATCTACAATGACTGTGAACGGCCCAAAGTGGGGCATTGCCTTACCAAATGAAAAAACAGACAAAAACACTACAAACTTCAAGATGAAAAGGATATTTTCAACGTTATTTTGGCTACATTATCTGATTGGGCCGTAATGAATGAGGCTGATGGTACAACTGTCCAATCTTTTGCTTTTGAAAGGTTCTGCCCATTCCCAGTACTTTTCTGTGGGCTTTTTCCCAGAACAACTGGTTAAATATATCAAATGGTCCATCTGGTGTGTCGGGCTACACAATCCCTAATGGAAGAGTACAACAGCCAAGTAAAGTCGAGCTGAGTCATGCAGAAACCATGTAGTGGAAAAGCCCAATAAGGTGCTTATCATTCAGCAGTCACCTTAATACAATAGCTTACTATGGCTCATACAAAATGGTAAATATTTAATGTTCTTTTTTTTTTACTACAAAAGATAATTGCCAGAGGAAAAATTCCCATCTGTATTGCAATTTAGACATTTCTTCCACAATCATTTTCAGAATTAATCTATTTAGAATATTTCAGTGCTTTTTTATAGATATGTTATTCTTCTTACTGTCCAAATAACTGAACTGTTTCTGTACATTTACATGAAAAACATTCCTCTCTCATGAAAGAGGTGTTAACCCATTCAATTTTTACTATCCCATTGTGACCCAAGTGCTATTTTAGGTGCTTTAGCTGCCTGCCAAGAATGAAATCTTATAAAATGTTTATGTGTGCAGGAGTAAGTTTGGAGCCATGTGTATGCATCAGAGCAGCACACTCACAAAGACTGAGGTTTCTCTGGCCTCTCAGTATCAGCCTCAGCTTGCCTGTGATTTATAAAGCCATCATCCCTTGGAGCTTCGGCGTCTTCCGCACACAGCCTCAGGGTCAGACTCGCTCCTGAGCAATAACACAGCAGCAAATGGCCCAGAACCTTCCATCAGTCTCCCTGCAGATCACACACACTCCGCACAGCTACCGCTGTCAGGCTTCATTTACATTGCCCTCCGCTCTAGAGGAAGTCCCTATGGTGTGTTTGTTTGTATGAAAAAAAAAGCCAAGAGTTGAATTGACAACCCTGCATTTGGGTAAGATGAAGTCAGAAATACGTTTGAAGCAATCTTACAAATAATTAAAAGCATGTACTTGAAAAATGTCCCTCCGTGTAACTATTTGTGATTGATGGATGAGTATGCTTGAGGCACTATCTTCAAAAAGCAAAGTCCCGGTATAGCCTCTTTGAAGCTTCTGTCTTGTAATGTTTAGTGGGCTACTCTGTTGGGGTATAGCATTTGTTTTTTGTTCTTGCACTTTTTTAGGCTTATAGTTGTTTTAATTCTGGAGAAGGCCTTGAACAATGATGCAACACATAATAAAAGCTGCTGTTTCAGCATCATAATTTATTTACTCCTGCCCCTAAACAGTAACCTGGCACAACAGATGGACCGTTCAATATATTTCACCTGTCCATCTGGGACAGAGCACATAGAAAGTGTTTGAAAAACATAGACCATTTCACAAACCTATCCAACGATCAGTTCATCCATCACACATATTACAGACCAATAAGATAATTTAGTTGACTAGTGAGCTAAAAAATATGAACTACTTTGTGAAACAAACAAAAGTACATTAATATGATACAGGATATGATTTAGTACAGTAGAATATGTTTAAATACAAAAAAATACAATTTATCATCACCTTGAGAAAATAAGTATGGCTCATATTTTGCTTCCTGTTTTATAGTAGTGGTCATTACAACAGTTGGACAAACTACTACCACATACAAACCAAAGAGACATATCTCAGTGTGAATACCAATGTGAGGTATATCAGTGCTAATGAAATTGTATTTATCATTTTTTAAGCATTATACTAGTCCTTTATTACACTTTATCATATGGTTATTTTCCTCTGTTTAGGACCAGTCATTAATACTATATAGGGCTGGACAATTAATTGGATTTTGATCGTGATTTCAATTTTGCCATCTGACAATCATGTAAAACATTCTAATCGAAGAAAAACAATTAATATGCCACACAGTGTGGAGTGCCATGTGTGCAAGTTCCTGCACTTCATAGCGCTTCCGTGTTCCACGTGCAGCCACAGCGAGTGTGTGTGACTTATGTGGATCAATAATACTGTATGTGCCGCTCGCTGGTTCTTTAAAGTTGTTTTTAAATCATTACTGAAGTTTTTAAATAAATGAATAATTGTGTATATTAATTGTGATTTCAATATCACTTAAAATAATCGGGGTTCTTATTTTTACAATAATCGTCCAGCCCTAATACTATAGAGACTTTCTGGTCACATGTTATATCTGTCCTAACAGGGTCTTAAACCCCCTCAACATCAGCCTTTGTGTTTTCTTACAAGGGTCCTTTTGAGTGAAAGATGTATCCTGAGGGCATCCTGCTGCTGTGTGTATCATCATAAAACAAAGTTTTAACTGTGACATTAATTTGACAGAAAATGATTTATAGATGTCCACAGCGATCATAAACAAAGAATCTTCTTGACCTTCCCCTCCCTCTTCCTGTGTGTGTCATTCTCAGATGCACCCCCTCCCCTCTTTAGATCACAGCCATCTTCCACCTGTGAGACGAATTAAAGCCTCAAACTTTTTTATCAAGAGGCGGCCTCCCTGCAAAACCTTTCCCCCCCTCGAGAGAATTCACTGCAGTGTAATGGATCACCCTGAATGAGCTATACAGCCGCTTTTGAACCACGCTGGGCAGACTTTCAGGGGGATGAAAGGGTCTAATGAACAGGTCTGATTTCTGGGCAGGAAATGGATTAATTGCGGCCCTTAGCCAGTTAACATTGGATCTGGTTTGGAGAAAAAAACAAGGGCAGAGGTGGAGGTTTGTGGAACAGGCAACCCAGGTATTTACAGCCCTGGGGATGAAACCTCAAAATGGAAATGGGACCCCAAAATATACTAATGAAAGTATAATAGGACCATTAATATCCTATATTTGTTTTTAGATAAGACTGCAAAGCGCTGCCATCATGACTCTGCATGGTTTTGGCCGGATACAAAAATAAAAATATGCTGATTTTCCTATAAATCACTGAACCTTTATTATAAATCAAAAGGAAGTATTTGAGAAACAGTGAGACCACAGCATCCACTTTTGGCCCCTTCTGTAGCTTAACAACACAATCTCCATTTTGCACCATGTTTTTTTAACAGCTCTTACTTCAATTTGTAATTTTCTGAAAACTTTAAAGGAGACTTATATGTTAAGTTTGGAAAACAATTAGTGTCCTAAAACAATTAGGACACCAAAAACCATACCCTGCTCAAAGTCACTTATATCACCTTTCTCCCTCATTCTGATTTTAGTTTGAGCTTCAGCGGATTTCTTGACCATGGTTACATGCCATGGGCCACTGAAAGACGGCGCCAATTACGTTTTTCTTGACTGGTCCATGAATGGAACATGCTGGGACCTGCCCACCATCCTGTCTTTAATGAAACCCCCCTACAATATAGTCGGGAACATGTAGTAACTGGTTCACAATAACGCTACTCGGACAATGCTATGTCCCATTTATATTGGAGCTCACTTGGATGTGGAAACTTGTATTGTGAGCTGGAAAAGTCAGGGCACCTAAAGATCATTTCGACCCCCTGAGTGGAAATTCTTACCAAAGGGGGCTTTTCCAGTGACTTATCCGTTGTGCAATTCAAACTTTACGATCCTACAAGATCAAATGGAATGCATCGTAAGAGTTAATGTTGAAGACCACTTTGCAGATCTATGATTGACTGTGTTTATGGTGGGATTCAGACACATCCCCAGGGAAGTCAGTGGGACTCACAGTGTCTGGAAGTTAGCTGGAACTCAGCAGCCACTTCACTGGAAGGGGAAAATTGAGGCAGCTGCATCTGTAAATGCATGGAGTTGCAGTCAAGTGATTGGCTAAATAGCTATTTGGATTAGGGCTGCAGCTATCGATTCTTTTTGTAACCAGTTACTCTAACAAATTTTTGTCAATTAACCGAGTAATCGGATAACGGTTACATTGCGCTCACTGCAGTTTTTTTTTCATTGAATCACTACACATTATTATTATTAGTAACAGACAAAACATAAAAGCCAGGTCACTTAAATTAACAACTTATTTTTCTTATTTTGAACATTCTGAGCATAAATGGGATCTCAAAATCAAAATCTATACTTTATTTTTACTCTGGGCCATATCTTGCTTTTTTCAGTATTATTTTTTAAGTTTGGTTATTTTTATTCATGCTTGTCTCTTTTTGCTAAATTCTTGCCTTTACTACTGTACCATATTGATGATCTTATTTTGCTTACTTTATTTTTAGGACCAAATAATATCATACTTAGATACGAAGATAATTTAACCAGCTAATGTACATTTCTATAACATATGAAAGCATTCCCTACACCTGCTTCCTCTACTCACTGTCAGTGTTTCCTGCTCTACTCTCTGCCATTAAATTAAATGTAAAGTTATTGGATGTGAAAAGAATGTGAACAAAATACACATAATTCTGGACAAGTAGCCTCCGCATTGATTTACGTTCTGAACCAGCCTTTACACAGAGCCATAATCAAAGTAGGTTATTTACTAGCCCGAATCTCAGTTATTGATCACATTAGCTGCTTCTGCTGATGTATCATGAGTGTCATCCTGTTGTGTCGCTCTGAGGACTTGACGCACAGACCAGATGTTTACTGTTGACGTGCTGCAGCAGTGACGACGTGCTATCATGCTAAGCTACGTGCTAAGCTAACTCCGTTTGACATCGGACACATTGCACTGTGTTTTCTTTTTGTCCCTTGTTGTAGTGACCGCACACTTCGGACACTCTCTGACATTTCTTCTGCGGACTCTCTCCTTTCTGTCCCTCTCTTTTCTCTTCCTTCACGCAGCAGTGGAGGTAGCAGGCGCGTTGTGCCACAGAAATGACCGTCCATGTCAAACACTGTGCACTGTATTGTAGTCCAGATATATATTTTATAGGTATTATTATATATTAAACGAGGCTTCTAGGCACACAATTTGCATCAAGGATATTTTGTAATCGAATAATCGCGATCATTCGAGGATTCGTTTCAGCTCTAATTTGGATTAATAAACGGTTGAAACAATATACCAGATAAATAGTCCTGGGAGTGTTTATCTGTATTGCCCATCCCTGCGAGTCATAAAACTCATCTATGCTTTTCTATATATGCAAGGAAATCAACTTTGACTGGATGTTAATGCACGCTTGTGGTTGTTGAACGTCACTCTGTCTCAGTACCATTCATCTGAAGCTGAATTTCTTTGGCCCAAATTAAATTTCCCTGTTATGTTGTCACCATATTTCCTTTAAACAGATCTAGCAGGCTGTAGAAGCTGGTTTTATTCATTCTGATGACTAAAGAGACTAAACTTTTGAGACTGACAGTGCGGAGGTGTGGTCACTGGACTGCTTCTGGTGTTTTTAATGGAAGCACTCCCAGCGCTTGAGGCTCAGCCTGCCCACATGTGTCTCGGTGGGCGGCTGATTTAGATGCACCAGGGGAAAATAGAGGAAGATAAAGATGTAATTCAGGGGTCTGCTAGAGGGTTTGAATTGTCCCGATTGGTTATGCAGACATACACGCACATACACACAAATAGACATTTACTAATACTCATGAGGTGCATATGTGACCACTGTGAAGTACACTCTCCGCCAGCTCCCCCACATTCATGTCATGTCAGCAGAGGAGACTGAGAGGAAGATGTTTGTTTTGGCACAGTGATGTGGAGCTGCTGGTTCCATTATTCCCCTTATAGCTCATCCTATAGCTATAAGATACATATTCATATTGTGAATTGTCAAATAAATCATTAATCAGGTTAGCATACACAAGTGCTGAAAGAGTGACAGGTTTTAGACTAAATCTAACATGGTTGGCTGCTTTAGTTGTCATGATAAGAATGTTGGTCCTAGTCTTCCCCTGACCTTCAGTCTAATAGGTCTTAACATGTTGACCATCATAATTATACAAATCTGTGGTAGAGGTTTAGATTTGGGAGCACATGCTGGGTTTGCACTTAGCCATTCATCAGTCTTGATGTCAAGGTGTTGCGTGTGCTGAAGTTTATGGGTACAAGAGTGCAAACTCTACGTTTTGAGACTCTGGAAGCAACAGAATCCAGCTGAGAAACCAACTTCCAAGTGAGTCTCAATGGAGACTAGAGCCAGCCACCCTCCGGTCTCAAGCTCAGGGTCTTACAGAATGAGTTACATGCCAGTAGAGACATCTGTCACAAGGCCCATTACACACTTTTATGTAACAGTAGGGCTGAGAAATTTCTCAATCCATCTTTGACCAATAAAAGACCTTCAAATTTTATCCATCCTTATTTAAATGTAAGAATTGAGTTCAGTTCATTCAGCTACAGCTAGTATCATCAAGTTGAAACAAATCAATGTTATAAAACCTGAAACTTCAATTGATTTAATTACCTCTGCCAGGGAGGTCATGTATTTTCCTAGATTTGTCTGTGTGTTGCTTTTGGCTAAAATGAAAAAAAAAAGATTAGATTCTGTAGTGATGCTGGCACCCCCCATCAAGAAACAATTGTTTTCTTTTGATAATTGTCAAAATAATAATGCTATCTATATGATTCCAGGTGCTCAGGGAAGGTTTTTAGGATCAAGGAATTATATAATGAGGGTTACTTCATCACTGAACTGTAGCTTATAAGTGCAACAGCAATATGTGAGTGCTGTCTAGTTAAGGATTGTTTTATACCAGGATATATGTTGATCTTGCACACCAGATGGACTGTTTCACACAGCCATAGGATATATTTCACAACTATTTGTGCAGCATCCCATAGACAGTGGGGAACTTTAAACAGAAACATTCAGTTGGAGCAAATCATAAGCTTGCAGTCACTGCTGTAAAACTGCAAAAACCCACACTCTATGATCAATGTTCATTTATTATCAAAATTATTGTTTGTCCTAAAAGCACCAACAGAGACCGGAGGTCACAGCAGTATAATATGATGACATGATATACTGTGATGTTATGTTATAAGTGTTATTTGCTATAATATCATAGTTTAATGATTCGCAGCCTAGATAACTAATTAACTTTAAGAGCAAAAAATTAAAAGTTTCTCATCTATTTCTCATAATCTAAGGGACACATAGCTCTTAGATAAAAACATATTTGGAGCTGTTGTTAAAGACTTTGTACTGTTTTCTTTGATACTACTGGTTCTATCAACCTAATGAGAAGGATTTCTACTTTAAGTTATTATTTACTTGGATGTAAAAGTTGTTAAGAAACAATGCCGAAACAAAACTCAGTGCAGAAACAATTTTCATGGCGATGTAACCATTTTAGGTCACATTTTTCTCTAACAACTCAATGAAGACTTTATACATTGATCACATCTTACTAGCTGGCATGTGCAGTTTAGGCTCTGTAATATATTGGTTTTTAATCTGCTGCTTTCACTGCTGGACCAAGAAAAATGATCAAACATGACTTTGCAATACTTCAGTGCTTACGTCAGAGCTCTCTGGCTCTCACTGCCTCATTATAAAATGAATGACCCCACTTCTTGAGTATTTTATTTGGGGTTTAAACAAACCAAAGCCCACGAGAAGGTGTTTTAAAAACGTCATTGACCCTGACATGAACCGTGGTCTGTCTGATTTTTATTGAGCAGGGAGGCGAGCAGAAAGGAATGAAGCGGCCCCCTCTGAACGCACCGCGGCCCCGTAACACAAACCTGACTCTGCAGAAAGCTGCAATAACACAGCAACTGGCACTCTCAGGAACACCACTGCGAGAAAACACACGGCACGTGACCTCACCTGACCTGTCTGTGTGTGTAAGTGTTGGTGTGTTGCCTTAGCACTGGTTGTGTTTGGTTCAGCCAATGCCCATATAAGGTAGAGACTTTGATTGGCATGGCACAACGTCATTTCTGTTCAGCTCGTGTCTTGTCATACATCCAAACACACCGACACATGCTTAGCACACTTACTCATCAGTGTAAACGTCCTTTTTTTAGATCTGTTGGAGTTTGGCGGGGCAGCTGGTTAGAGTTTTGGAGCAGAAACAGGAAAAGTAGCATGGTGGGAGATATTTGGGGGGAACACACTGTTGTTATGGTGATTGCTGATTCGAGGGGTTGGACTTGTGCTTTGCCAGCATGTTCAGTCAGCTGGTGTCTGCTAAACTTTTATTATCTGGTCTCCGCAGCACACATGAAAGCAAATAAAAAACAGTTGAATCACACCCTCATTGTGCCTTTGGCACTACCCATTCAACTTCTATGCGCAGTGTGGTCACACATTACAAATCTTGTTTAATTCCCAGCCGATGTGGTCATTAGCCCTGAGGAGAAAGTCCTTAAGAAGCTTAATCTGATTATCATGAATCATGAAAAAAGGTGCTGGATTCCCTTGAAGGGTCTAACAGTCTCTCAGACTTTCTACACTCCAAATCTCATGCCTACTTAGCTTGCCATTTATACTGTTATTGAACAGTATATGAAAAAGAAAAATGAAGGAAATTGGCAGATATAAAACATGAAACTTATTGATTTGAAATGACCTGGAGCAAGCATTTTGGCTATTCTGGGAGACTGTATATTAGCAAGGACCGAGGTAGCAAGTAAGTGTGCACGCTACACTACGTCTTCGGTGTCAGTTTGGCTTTACACCACAAAGTGTTGATTTTATCTCTTTTGGTGAGTTGATACTTCAACTTTCATCAAGTGTAATTGTTGACTCTTTTTGGAGTTAAAATTTGGAACTGTTTTCTTTTTTTACTACTGAGGTGTTTTTTCCAATCCCACACTGTGCTCCCCTGACAGGTGCCTAGTTTGGAATTGATTTTCCCCCTCTCCTCTCCTCGTGTCTCCTTTTCTGCAAACACTTTGAGCTACATACAGTATTTTGTATGAAAAGTGCTATCTAAACAAATAAATATTGATTGAAGTGTTAACTCTATAGGTAAACTGTGAAGTGTAAGCATTGCTGTAGTTAATTGCTGTATGCTAAAAAGGAAATAAGCTGTAATAAAGATACTGTGTTTGGTAAGGTCATATATATTCTAACAACAAAGGTTGCACTGTATTTAACAAGACATGCACTTTTGCATACTCATCCAACAATAGGAGGCAGGAGAGATGATTAACTCTACAAGTGTCACTTCCAGGTTCAGAGAGAAAAGTTCAGAGTCCCTGCAGTGACTCGTGGATTTAGTTTACTGAAACTCAATTTTTACACTTCTTTTGACATAAACACTTATTCAACTGTGAGTAGATTTTTAGGGATTTGACTCCATTCAGAGTGTTATTAACTTCACACATGCTGAAATTTTGCCAACAGCAAAACTCTTAATGAGTTGAATTCCAATGTTGATGCTGATGACATGATCATTAGCTTAATTAATAGATATGACACACATACAGTGACATATTTAAGATAATGGGCCTGTTAATATAGCTGATGTCTAGGTTGTTGTAATATTTCAAGTCTAAAAGCTGTTGTTTGGTGGCGTTAGTTGCAAAGTTGCAAAGTAGTAAATAGTTGTGTTAGCCTCTAGCACCACAGTAGACATCTGTTATATTTCTGGTGGGCTTGAAAGTAAAGCTTGAATTCAAGCGTTGCATGTTGTGTAAAACTTGGTTTTAAGCCTTTTCTTTGAATCTCTTGAAGCTAACAAAAAAGCACAATTGCCTCAAGAATGCAAACCTTCACCAAAGCATTTATGACATTGTTAACCAAGTTATTTGAGAAAATATAATAAATTGCCCTGAAGCACAGTTTAAACAAATCCTTTAAGAGATTTGTGGATCAGCATTCAGATTTAGATCACCACCAAAATATTAACTCTTTCTCCTTGTGTTATGACTAACATTCCCTGAAAATGTCATCAAAATCCTTTGAAACTCTTTTGAGTTATTTTCTAAAGGACGGGTGGACAAACAAAAACACTGTTAAACGTGTGTAGAAACACAACCTCCGTGGCAGAGCTGGCAATATTATCCTTCAGCAACTTCTTAGCTTTAGGCTAAATGAACAGTAGCCTGGGTTGCCTTAATTTTAAATGTTAAGTTTTTTCTAAAAATCTGACTTTTTGAACAACTTAAGGTTATACTAGGGCTACATTTCCATGTCTTCCTCACAGCCTGTAACTTCAGTCTTTTGTCCCATCCCTCTCTCTTGTTTTTCTCCTGTCTCCCTCTTTCCACCATTTCCGACCGTGCAGACAGAGATAGCCTGGAGGTTACAGAGCTTAAACTTGACAGACTGGCTCGTGTCCCTGACTATCAGAGGAAATTCGGTCATGGGGAGCTCTCCAGTTATGCTGATACCATTGTTATAGTTCCTTTGCAACTGACTGAGCTCAAGAACAGCCAACTGTGTTATTTCCAAGTGGTGAACCCCTCAGTGAGTGTGCACAACCTAATCTGTGACTAATCCTAAAAGCTGTTGGTGTAAATTAGTTTTCTCACCAAAACAACAGCCCCAGATTTAGAGAAAGAGTTGCCAGTGACTCTGGAGATTACATAAAAGACCTTTGGGGAAAATGTTGATGAACATAACTTTATTATGAAACAGTCACTGTTTGGTGAGGATCAGCTACTAATCCTCTTGTCAAGTGAAGTAAAAACTGCATAAAAATACGTTTGCAACATTGAGGTATGCAGGCAGGTAACTTTTTATGATGTTATTTGACTTCTTGCTGTGCAGAGACATAAGTCAGCTTCGACCTTTGGTTTACACATTTAATGCAAACACCTTCACTCCCTGCTACTTTGAATGGTGCCAGGTGTCCTGTTTCATCCCATTTGAATTACCATGGACACAAAAAATGACATTAAAGGCGAATATGACATTTAATCAGGAAATGACATTCACACATTCCAAATGTTGTTCTTGCTCAGTGTCCGGTGAATTTCCTCAGCCTACTGCCTGCATCGATTGGCACATACTTTTAACAGGATGTGGTGATAAAAATGGTGGATATTGACTCTTGGTTTCCTGATGGTTTGCTTTGCCCTGGAATCTAAAGTTCATGGATCAAAGGGCTCAACCTTCTCCATATGTTATAACACTTGTTATGAATTGGCGCTATACAAATAAAGATTGATTGATTGATTGATTGATTGATTGGAATATGTAACGTGAGTCGGTTAGTTCAGTTAACTTTATTTTTCCAAAAAGTTAGTGCACTCAAAAAAAATTCTAGGTCGTGGTATTATTACCTGATAGGTTCTTGTAGGCAAATAAAATACCCTTTGTATTTGGTGTAATACTTACCTGTTTAAGGCTGGTTTTATGTCTCAAACTTTTACAAATTGTGGCTGAGGGTGAGGAGAACTTTCTACTGCATCTAGTACACTAAGTGCCCATATGGAGCTCTTACAACCCCACTTCAACTTAACTGAACTGTCCCTTCAAGAGACCGATTAACCTTACGCTCTTTCAATAAAAAATAGATCCATCAAACAAGTTCCACACAAAAAGAATATCAAGTTTATATGGCATTACCCACAAAGTTGATTGTCACTATCAGCTGATGTGAAAATTTTGCAAAAATTTACAGACAATATTTTGGCCACCAATATTAGTTTCATATATCCCACATGTTTGAAGAAATATTGGCTGAATTTACAAGTTTAAGTACCATAGCATCACTGAATGTCCACTTTCAATAAAAAAGAAATACCATATATTAGAGAATGAAATGTTGTTGATATTACTCTTCATCTGTTACTTTATACAGACTGTCCTTAGGAAAGGAAAAGATCAATTATACTTGGGTGGAGGCTTTGTGCTCTTGACACAAATTATGATAATGAGTTTGGAAAGGACAGAATTTCAAATATCAGCAAAAATCCAAATTTGTGCATCCCTGTTGCAATGCAAAAAAAAGCTCATGCACTTGGTGTTCAATGTTGCAACAAACTGCCTTGTCAACAACAAGTATTCAATCTTAGCTTAAATGCTGAGATCAACAAACAATAAGGAAAGCATTTACAAACAAAAACAACATTGTACATTTCTATTTACAGCTAAAAAATATCCTCCAAGAGACAGAAACACATAAAAAGAAACTGCTGAGTTAAGTCAGATGGGGTGACTCCACCAGCACCCCACCCCCATAAACTGTATAATTTTGTGGGAAAAAACTGAACCATTTCGACTTTTTTATTTGACCAAATGACTTCAAATTTTGAAAATGAATAATGCATTTAAAAGCAAGATTTAAAGTGCACACTTAAGCTTAGCACAAACATGACCAATTACTGTATCTGATGTGCTAATTTTGTGTCCATAATTTGTTCTTTCATGCTCTTCTGTTAAAGATTAAGCAAATCCTTGAGGAAAAGAAAATTTAACCAAAACTAAATAGCATACAGCGAGTTGCAACAGAGACACATATTGTGACTCACTTGGACTATTGGTTTTTAATCATTTTGCCTGTAGGTGTAAGAGAAACCCTTTACAAAGCCTTGTATTTGATCCAATGCCCATGACTAACGTGAGTCAATTTCCTTTTGACCCTGAGCTTTAGGCAAAATGTTTAGTATTCATACTTGTTATATCCTTTGAGAAAAAGAGGTTACAATGTTAGATAGCAAACTGAGCTGTCTAGACACTTTGATTCTTTTATCTGCAGACTTTTTATGTAAACATGTGGAGACAACAACAGGAGGATGAACTGATACAGACTGATAAAAAAAGGCTGCAGGATGACAGAATGAGTCTGAGCCACACGCTGTGGGTTTGATTAACTCAGCATTAACCTGTGAGGCATTTACAGACTCATCTCTTTTGGTGTACGTCAATATGTGACTCATCAACTGTTAACCCAAACTTAAGATAAACTACGATAGTGATAATAATGCTAACGAGAACATTAACCCCAGACTAAAAAATGTAGACACATAGATTTTTTGAAATGCATTGATAAAGGGATAGGGTCAAAACACTGACAAAACAGAAAAGGTAAAACACTCAGGGTATCAGATAATTCTGCCTTCAATCGATGCTAGAATTGTTTACACAGTAATTTGTGCATTGATGCATAAAAAATCAAAAGATCCTCACAACACAAAAGACTTAAGTTATAAAAAGATATTTGTTGTGGATGAGGAGTGGGTCAGCTGCTTTGCACATTCAGTCTGTTTGTGTAATTTTTCTGCTGTTTATGTTGTGGTGCTTCCACAGAGTAGCTTTACCTACAGTTTTATCAAGGTGTACCAAGGTTGTAATAGTTTTGGATTTGTCATTATAGTTTAGTTTTAGTTAGTTTTGACATTTTTTTTCCGTTACAGTTTAGTTTTAATTAGTTTTAGAGCGGGCATTCTAGTTTTTATTTAGTTTTGATTTTTGCAACAAGGCTTAGTTTTAGTTTAGTTTAGTTTCAGTTTAGTTTTTTCATACCTTATTTGCCAGGTGCAGGATTCAAAATGGTCAGAGTAAGTATTTTATAATACTGTTTATTTTCAAGTCCAACATAGTGCTCACTGCTCAGTCAGTGCTGATACTGTACTGTTGGCTGCTGCCTTAAACACAAGAAAATAATGTAAACTTAATATAAAAAATATTAACATCAATATAAACAATATAAACTTTCGGCCTCCTTGTTATCATAGGCTGTATAAGCCTCCTTATGGGTGCTCCTCAAATGGGCTTTTAAGTTTGTGGGATTTTTCCTTTTAAGAAGCGCTCCACATATCACACCAGTTTTAATATCCGCCAGGCACTTGCATTTGTTTGTCTCACTGTCGTACTCAAAGAAATCTCAAATGGGACACTGTCGCCTCCTCCCAACTTTAGCCATTTCTTCCAAGTTGTGCCAACAACACATTTCGTTGCGGCACAGAGCACAGCCAGTCAGAGCAGTGAACAAGCACGTCCCAGTACGTCGCTATGATGGTGCTGTACGGCGCTGACAACTGCCGAAAACTGTTGTAAAATTGGTTGGGAAAATGTGTCGGATTGATTCAAATCCTAAAGGCTAATAAATATTGTCAAAAAAAAGGTGAAGAAGGACATTTTGTCTATAATTTTGGTTAGCTTCAGTTAGTTTTGTGAACCCAAGATCCAGTTTTAGTTTACTTATCATTTTTGTTTTCTTTTCTAGTTTTTATTAGTTTGAGTTAACTGCACTGTATTTTAAATTTTAGTTTTCGTTTTTAGTTTCGTTTTAGTTAACTATTGTAACCTTGAGGTGTACTCCTCTGTTGTTGAGGCTGAGGGGGTAATGGACTGTCAGGGTTCCTGTTGTGGTGTATGTTTTCATTTGTAATTGATATTTACAGTTCAACTTCAGATTTTAAGCCCCATGCTTGGAACAGATATTCAAATATTGAGTGTAAGATGAAAGCTCTACTGTAGTCTTTGCTTTATTTGGTAGTTATTTGTTTTTCTCTGTAAATACTGCAGTGCATTCTCATAAGTAGAACTCATTTACTGTTGTGATTTATTCCCTTTGTTTTTCTTGACATTTCACTTGGGCATTTGATCTTTTCACCTATCACTGCCTGCTCCTCTCATTGGTCTACTCCTTCAATAGTTGGGGCGTTGGTGGCGAAGTTGGATAGTGCGCTTGGTCAGTGATCGGGAGGTTGCAGGTTCAAGCCCAGCTCCGGGCGACACATGGCGATGTGTCCTTGGGCAAGACAGTTAACCCCAAGTTGCTCTCACTGCTGCGTCAGTGGCGTATAAATGGGCATGAAAGGGCGTGAATGTGTGAGAGATACTGATGGATAACTAACATAGAAACATAGAGCCATCAGTGAGTGAATGTGAGTGCGAATGGGTGTGAATGGGTATGAATGGGTAGGTGTGACATGCGGTGTAAAGCAGCTTTGAGTAGTCAAAGACTAGAAAAGCGCTATATAAGCTCAAGTCCATTTACCATTTACCATTTACCAATAGTGACATGCCAACTCATACCTAGCCAGTTACACCTTAATCTAGGCTAAAGGTCTCACCAGCCCAGCTCTGTGGGAAAAAGGAGCCTCCTTAAAGAGGATCATTTGGGGATCTGTCATTCTGCTCTCCCTCGTCACAGCCACTCATGTCCCTTAACCGCTCCGGCCTCGAACATGCGAAGCTCTTTCCAGAACCGAGGAATGTTCTGCGTTTGGCTTCAGGCCATTTGTCTGCTTTACAAATGTGGGATAATAGGAGCAAGTTAACATCCATACAGTCACATGTTCAAACGCACAAACACATGAACACACATGTAGAAATAGATTACACACTACATGCCCACAAACATCCCCCTCGTCCTGTGGTTTTCACTTGGCCCGTTTTCCAAACTCAGCGACTGTCTCTTTGTTGGTTCGGAAACTGCAAAATAAGCAAAGCTCAGGACGAGAACTTGCAGCCAACTTTGTCAGCTCCGTGTAGTTGTAAACTGTGTACAGTGCTGTTATTTTGCCACTCTGAGCTAACGCTGAAACGCTGCATGTTTAGTGATCCGACGTTCATGTTTTTAAGTGTGTTGGATCAGGGCAGAGGAGGGGGCAGACTAATGCTTTCCAGTCTGTGCCTGGTTTCAGTTTTCCTGCTGTGGTGGAAGACGGAGTGAACAAGAGAGAGAGAATTAGTGTGTGTTCTAGTGGAGGCAGCTTCAGGGGGTGGGGACCAAAAGGAGAAATTCCCAGGGCATCTGAAGCTAGATTTTAACTTGTTCAGAATAAATTTAAATGTCTCTGTGGGTCCATGCAGAGAGGGGTGTTCTGGGTATTTTTATGTCTCAAAAGCTGGCAGTGGAATTGATCTACTTCAGCGTTCTTTATGTCAATGAAAATGCTGTGAGGAAGTGCTTGTTGGCATACTTTTAAGATGACATCAAGGGTACACAGTTTTACAACAAGCCTGTTTTAACAGCCAGACAATTGGAAAAAAGTATTTGACACTTTAAAAAAAAGTCTTGGGTTTAACACTTTACAAACCACTGAAGCCAAAGTCTAATAAACTTATTAAAGAAGTTGTAAGGAAGAAAATGTTTTGACTGAGCGTATTGCAAGATTGCTATGTCTTGGAAATAACTTGAATTAATTTGAAGTTTGATTGTTCTTTTTTTGGTCTTCAGGGAAAAATACAGTAATGAAGATAAATCATTATAAGCTTGTTTAAATAATGTAGAATATTTTGGATGTGTGATCTTACTGATTTTATCAATATGAACACAATGCTTTTACTATAACTACTATGGAAACACATCAGTATTAAAATGTTTTTAATCACCTTTAGGTGCTCTTAAGTTTTCTTTATGACCATGAGTGTTGAAGTAGGAATGGGAATCGAAAACCAATTACGGTTGAGAATCGTTAACAACTCCATCCAAGAATCAAAAAAGATCTGTTTGCTAACCAATTCCCTTATCAATTCCTTCCACTGACAGGGTTCCGAATTGTGGCTTAATTTTACTACTGCACAACCTTAATTGAGTGGAAACACCAGCAACTTACAGAAACAGTTATCTATGCTGTGACATGTGTTTGACATTGCTGCCACTGAAAATCTACAGGCCAACATTTGCCCACATAGAAAAGCTGCAGGAATCAATAAGGGAATCATTAAAGAATTGGTTCAATTAGCAGGATTGTTAATAGCATTGGTATCGATAAAGTCTTATCAATTCCCATACCTATGTTGAATCAAATTTAAGAGAATAATGCATTGAGTTGATTCTGCTGAGACCAAAGCTTGTCTGACTGGCTGCTGTGAGACAGGGCTCCCTAATTGGCTCGCCAGTGCGTAAGAAAAACTAAAACTATTAAAATGATTAAAAACATCAGTCTTTTTATTATCAAATGAGATTTTGGAACTTTGTTGATGCCAATGCATGCTGTTCAAGCCACCTCAACCAAACTTTAGATTAAACTGCTCACAGACAGAGGGGCCCAGTAGAGTGGTGCAGGGGTGACAAAAATCAGTTGCACAGGACCCTCGAGGGGTTTTGATGCTCGTGATCTCGTTGATGTGTCAAGGATAAAACAGGCTTTTCTTGCAACATTTCAGCTGAGTACTCATTTGTCAGTGTGGTCAACAGAACGGATGTTGTTTTGTTTGTTCACCCATGTGGTAGCACTTTTATTCACTTGCATTTCAGAAAATAGGGTTCCACATTGTTGACATTTTGTGAGCAGTATGAAGAGAAAGCTTCAGAGTCTGAGTTGCAACACGGTCATGTAAGTATTGGATGTGGTGATACTGTGCTGGATTTTGGTAATCCTCCTTCAGTTTCACATTTCTCACTCTGCCTGAACGATCTCTAAAATATGACTCTGGCTCAATGAATAAGCAAATATCCAATCTGAGCTGAATGAAATTCTTTTCTCTGACTTTTTCACTCTCTCTCTCTCTTACTTGCACACTCACACACACACACACTCCCAGCCCCCTCCGTCTCCTCCTTTTTTTTTTGCCTCCTCCTTCCCTCCCCTCTCCTACCTCTCTATGATCGCTCGCTCACACAGCAGCAGGCTGTGGAGGTGGACACTACATGCCTCTCTCTCTCACACACACACACATACACTCCCTCTGTCCCTCCCTCACCACCTCCCTCTTTCTACTCTCTCCTGCTGTCACATTCCTGTTGTCTAAAGCCGGGTTTAACTTTCCCTCCGCCTGCGAGTGGAGGAAGAGGAGAAGTATCAGAGCTCTCTCTTTGGATGAGGAGGAAACTTTTCCATCTACCACAAAAAGGAGGGAGCAGCGTACATTTTTAAAGGGCCTTTCCTCTTCATTTCCCTTCCTTTTTTGAGGACCCACTGTGGAATATTCGCATTGTTTTTAACGGCAAAGTTAGACCCAGCTCTGCTGGCGGGACGGACAAGAGGAGGAGGGGGCAGTGTTTGACAAGGCAGACAGACGCACACAAACACACGTTCAGAGAGAAAGTTAGAGCCTGGACCCCGGAGGATTTTCCACTCAGCGATGTGTGTGTAAGTGTCATCCATACTTCTGCCTGAACATGCTTTGAATCTTCCTGCCTGGTCTGGGGGAGCGTTCGCATCTTGGTTTCATGTTTGTGTTTTTGAAGTGGAATGTGTCCTCTTCAAACTTTTTATGTTTTTAGGTGATTTCTTTTCATGTTTTCAGTCAGAAGATAAATTGTGTAGTCTGGACGCCTCCTGCTTCCTTCAGTGAATGATATGGTGAATACTTGAGCTTGTGCAGCACCTTTCCAGTCTGAAGACTCAAAGCATGTTTTACACACCAGGTCACGCTTACCCGCTCACACCACGTTCACTCACTAATTGAGTGTCCATCACTATAATCCCATTCATTATCAGTTTACAAGCCAATGACACAGCAGTGGAGGCAGGGGTTTGGTGCTTGCCCAAGGATGCATTGGGACTCAGACCCCTGACCTTCCAGCTTAGGGACAACTGACTTGACCTGTAGCCCTCAGCCCCCCTGGTCTATCTGAATGATTTTGGTTGATTGACATTTGTTCTGTTGGGAGAATGTTTTATGCTGGATCACATTCATTACAGGCCAATCAGATATTGTAGTATAATCATATTGTAGTGGGCTGTTCTGCCAGGGTGTAAAATACAAAATGTAAGTCAATTTTCAGAACAAACCATCTCTAAAACATTTCTACTGCAGCAAAAATATAATTTCTATCAAGACTATTTTTTAGTGTTATTTGTTTTTCTTTTATTAAATAAAGAGATACAATCCAGATTTGATAAACCTGCTGTTAAAGTTTGAGCATCCATGCTAAACTCTGCAGGAGCAGTCATTTCCTGCTGTCACCTTGCCTTTGAAACCTAACTCTTCCTGCTTTTAAGCATGTTGATTGGGCCATGCTTGATTACAGACATTGAAGCAGATCCAGCTGCACTGCAAGGTTTGGTGTTTATATCCTGGCTAAAAAAGCCACACACTTGTGTAAAATTAGGCCACACTTTTAATAGGTGGTGTATGTCCTTGGCTCCTTGTGGTTCATGCTGACTGCCTCTTCCTAGAGCTTTATGTCAGTGTTTTGGAAGACACACAGAACTTAGGAAAACAGATTTACAAGGAAATGGTTGAGCAAAAATATTTCAGTTCCACAAACCTGTCTGACTCGGTTCTCAACAAGATCCACTTGGTCTCTGTCACAGCTGTGATGATTGAAGAAGTCATGAAATAAACTTGCTGTTTAACCATGTGTTAGTGTGCTAGTTCAGCATGAGCAAAGTCTTTTATTTATTTGACAGTACATTAGTTAGTTAAAATTTCCTCCTCTGGTTTATTCACTCTCTCTGTTGAATCTACCTGACCAGCACTGACCAGGAATATCATGGCTGTCTTTGCTGTAGTTAAGAAGTGGTAAGTTCATGCACTGCTGTGTAGCAAGTGTTTGGAAGATGATCAGCTGTTATATAAAACCTGGGGAAACAAGTGCTCAAAAGCTAAGAGGCAGATTTTCCAGGTTGATTGAGTGGATTTGACTGACTGTTTTCTTGTGTGGTCGGATGAGGTAACAGAAACAACATGAGGTGACTAAGACACAGACAGCTGCTCTGACAACGTGTAACAGGAGCAGTGAAAGTAATCTTTTCCTCTGTTAGTGTCAAGTTTTTTTACAAAAGTGATAGTTGAGAGGAGGATCTACTGTCAGGAGTTTAACACTGCTGTAATGAACCACAGGAGCACAGGGAGCACAATACAGTAAAATCAACAAGGACAGTGAGTCGTCACACTCTGCAAATACTACTGCTGACTCAGGGCAGTCAGCAGAGATGAGAGTATAGAGCGATGCTACTTAACTCTGAAAGCTTGTAGCAGCTCCTCTTAATCTGCAGAATGTCAAAAATCTAAAATTGTGTCTGCTGCCATAGCATTTGGCCTGATTTACCATATTCAAGCAACCATTTACCTCCAACTTCACACTCAAGGTGGAAGCTTTTGACCGGACACACTAGATGGACAGTTAACCCCATCAGCCCATAGAAAGTCTTTGGGAATGGACTGGATCTTTCTAAAGCATATCTGAAGGGTGACTGGATGACTGATTTGTCATTCACATTCACTACAGGCCAATTAAAAATGTTGATGGCAGGCACTACTACTGTGGTGTGAAAGAGTAAGCATAAGCATCTTTGTAGGACACGATCTCACCAATACATGTCAGGAGTCAAGCAAAATATTGTTTCTATGGATGAAAACTTTCAGAGTTGCGTGTGTTTTCATTTAATAAAGAAATGCAATCTAGATCTGATAGGATTGCTACTGAGTTGTTAGCATCTCTGCTATATCTATCCCACTTCTTCCTGCACTTAAGGAACGATGCAACGCTTTGGGAAGAGGTAAAGTTTATATTTTATGAATGAAGTTGAAATAAGTCAGTTGCTTCATGAGGAGGGTTAAAATCCCGAGGACAGAAAGTTAAAATATCAATTAACTTGTAATGTTCAGAAAAAAGTCAAATTTTATCCTACATAGTTGTTCTCAGAAATAGTTCAGCATCAATAGTTTTACTTTGTTTATTTTTTTAATTGTGTTTCACTGTTCAAGCCTGTTGGCCTTGTTAATTCAAAATATAAAAAGACTATAAATCATTAAAAAAACATTTGTATATTTTCCTAAGTGCCATCTCAACCCTAATACCCTTCCATAAATGTAAAATTCCTTTCATGCTACTGGCTTGTTTACATGTTGTACCAAGTTTTCATTTAACCAAACACACAAGCCTGCTTCAGTCATAACTCCCAGCATTTACAGCACCTAAACACACGTCATCTCTCGTAAACAGCGCTGAGAAACCCCACATGCTGCTTCACCCAGACAATGGAGCAGTCAGCTGCTGAAGGCTCAAAAATGCTGAAATAGCATCAATGGTTCCAAAAGTTGTTTTCTTCCTGTCTGTTGTGTGCACACACACACATGACGTCTTTGAGCCTGTTAGCTTGTTGTGTGCATCACACCTCCAGGTTTCTCCTCTAATTGACGCACTGCCGTTCCCCTGTAGCGCCAACTTGCAGCGTGGGCTTGGTCCCTCCCAAACCACAAGGGACTCTTTGTTTGTAATTTATGAATTAGTGTGTGGTTTGGGTTACGAGAGGAGGGCCGAACGGAGTCGCACGGCACTGAGACAGGAACAGGAATGAAACCTCAGCATGCTTCAGTGCATGTTGTGATTAGCTGCAATGTTGAAGTTCTATAAGACAAAGGTGAGGAACTTCTGAGGCTTCATGGGGCCTCAGGATATGGTCATTGTAGATGAGCATCAAATATGAGGTGAAATAGTTTGGCAGTAACTACTTCCTTGTAATAAATATCCATAGTAAATTACTTTTTGCGTAACTTCTATTGTAAGGAATTCCATTTTCTAAACAATAATATCACAGTAACTCCACAGTAATGCTGGGATGTGGTGGTGATCTAACGGTGTGGATGCTTTCTTCTTGGCACTCTTCAGCCCTTTTAGCACCAGTTGAACATTTGTTTGAACACCACAGTTCACCTGTGTGTTGCTGCTGGCCATACCCAGTCCTTTTTGACACATGTATACCCATCTTCCAACCGATGGCCACTTCCATCTGGATATCAACATGCCACAAAACCCAAATCATCTCAATCTGGTTCCTTGAAAATGAAAATGTGTTTGCTATATTCCTTTGGCCTTCAAATTTACCAATCTTAATCCAATAGAGCACTTTTGGGATGTGATGGAACAGGAGATTCTCATCATAGATGTGTCTGCCACAAATGCTATCATGTCAATATGGACCAAAATATCTGAGGAACATTCCAATACTTTGTTGAATGAATGCCACGCAGAACTAGAATCAATGTAGTTCTTGAAGTGGAAGCAGTCTAACTTGGTCGAGCAAGGTGTGCCCAATAATTGGCCGGTACTTGTGTGTTGCCACATGCTTCTAGTTAAATGGGAAAAAGGCCCATTTTGATCTCCACTCAGATACTCTGAATTACTTAAAGTGCTTCTGATGAGTTGGATGTTAGCTTTTGTTTGTTATCACAGATTAGGTCTCCCTGAAGATGGAAATGGAGATTAGGAAGTCAGATGATTAATGGGGGAGTTGTGTTTTTTTTCCTACCCACCCACCCCCGCCCAGGCAGACTTCATGTTTGGCAGTCCTGCGATAATCTGTGCGTAAACCTGTGTCCGTCCTTCAGATAAGGCTGACTGCTCAATCATATGGACAGACCCTCTTTTTCTCTGTCTTCTTACATCTTCCCCTGCTCGGACCACTGTTTCCGCCCTCCACTGGCGTCCCCTTTTCACTTTTTCATCAAGTGGTTTTATTTACTTTGTCTAGTCTGAATGGAACCTGGCGCTGGGCTAAGCTCTGGCCCGGTTCTCTCACAGCAAAGCAAAGACCCTCTTTCCTTTCCAACCCCCATCTTTTCTCTCTCCCCTTGATTTGATTTTTATCCTTTTCTTCTCTGTTTTCTGCTTTTTCAGACTCAGCATGCATTCCTGTTGGCTTCAGCTCTACAAGTCATGTTTGCCCTCTGTCTTTCGCACTGACCTTCCTTCCCTCCTTAAGTCCAGAACAAAACTCTCACTGAAGAGAAATAGAAGTCATTTTGAAGTGTGTACCAAGGGTAAATGGGTCTCCTGATAGTTAAAGCAGATGTGGGCTTGACCCCCAAAAATGCTTCCTGGCATTCTTCAGGACAGACGTACAGCTGCTCGCAGGGGTGGAGGGATCCTTTGGTCCTTGTATCCTGCTCTTTTCACGCAATTTACCACTGATCCTTTTTTAACAAGAATGGGTTCAGCATCACACTCCACTCTCTATTCAAGATACATCACCATGTTGGGTTTGATTTGAATTGATTTAGAAAAAACGCTTTTCAATAATGTCATTGAACAAGTTATGAACAAATATGGTTCCTTATTGAAATGACTGACTAAATGTGAATGACATTTTTTTATATGTTTCTATTAGTTTCACAGATAGGGATGGGAATTGATAAGATTTTATCAATATCAATGCTGTTAACGATCCTGCTAATTGATCCAATTCTTTAATGATTCCCTTATTGATTCCTGCAGATTTTGCACGTGGGCAAATGTTGGTCTGATTTTCAGTGGCAACAATGTCAAACAAGCCACAGCATAGATATCTGCTTCTGCAAGTTGCTGGTGTTTTCACTCACTTAAGGTTGTGTAGTAGGTGCAATAAAAATTAAGCCACAATTCTGATGCTTCTGAACCCTGTAAGTGGAAGGAATTGATAAGCAAAAAGACTAATGATATTGATTCTTTGATGGAGCTGTTAACGATTCTCAACTGGAATTGGTTTTCGATTCCCATCCCTATTCACGGATGTGTTCAGTAGCCTGTTAAAATGGAGAAATCTCTTAAAACGCACAAGCTTTTGTCCCTAGCATGTCAGCACAGTGGTTCTCAATTGTGGGTTGGACCCAAGTGTGGGTCTTGATTGTGTGTACATAAAAACAAAGAGTACAGATCCTATGAGAAACTTATCAAGCATTTTTTTTTTGTCTGAACACAAGTGGGCAGCTAATTGCATAGCTACAAATGAACTACTGCTAATTCTCCAACAGAGCTGGTGTAATGACCAAACTTGTCAAAATGATGGACAAAAACTTTCAGTAGGTCACACAAAGTGAGTTAATCAAAAGTCCCATGTCCTGGCATGTTTGACCTTTCACATCATATCTGGGGTGTCCACTGGGCAATGATTTTATTTAAGTTTAATAAAAAATTGAACAATACTGTCTCTGTGGAGGATGTGATGCAGCTCTTTTCCCCTCCCCTTTGGAAATGTTTGGATCTGAGGAGGCAGTGGGGCGATGATAATGAGCTCTGTGTTGATTGGCTACTCAAACAATGTCTGATAAGAGACAGGGGAGAGGCAGAACAGTCGTGGCATTCACCTTTGATGGCATGGGGTTTATTGCGAGCCATTTTGTCTCAGAAGAGGATCAGGGTCGCCCCGGCTTGAAATCAATATTTATGAACCTAAATCCTGGTGTGTTTGCACTGAGCACATCCTCTATCTTTTGTCACATGGAACAAAACAAGCCAACCAGGGAGTAAGCTGGCTGGAGTAAGGATGTCATAGGAATGTAAGCTGCATTTAGCTTCAATTCCTGCTGCTATTTCTTGCCAAGTTTTTTATATTTAAGTCACTTTTTGATCACACAAACTGAGAGCATAGTCTCCAGTTGTTGGTGAATGAGTCGGTTGACTGTCGTGTACTATGATAGGATTCTTTGTGGCACATGACAAATGGGTCTCTTACATTTTCTAAACCAGCTAAGATTTTGTGTGCCAGACAGGTGTGAAGTTTTATAGGGGATGAGGTTTTAAATCCAGGTCTCAGCATGTGCCATCAATCTGTTTTAACTATACTGCAAGGTATTTTCTCTCTAAACAATAAATCCTCATACCATTATCTTCTTCCCCCTTTCCACTGCAATGAGTCGAGGCCATACAACATCTAGATCCTCCCCTCACCCGAATATCATCAGCACAATTTTCTTCTAACAAGCTGACTTTACATGCCACAGTTGCGTTTCCAAAAGCAAGAGCCCATTATTTTGTTTAAGTTCACGTACGAGGAACTTTCCTCTCCTCTCCTCCGGCCAACTCTTTCTGTTTCGAAACATTTCTCCTGGAGCAGCAGGGTTTTATCGCTCCTCTTATGTCTGTGTTATTGCCCTGTCTGGTGCTGGACGGAGGGATTTGAAGAGCCTTGTAGCTGTGGGGAGGCATTTATCTCCCAGTGAGGTTGTGGGGGTAAGTCCCCCGGATCCTGATAGCTTTAAAAAGGTCAGCGCGGTGGGAGAGCTGGAGAAACAGTTGAGGGGTGAAAACATGGAACTATGCACTAAAGATTCAAACACATAAGCTGGAAGTGAAGAACAACTAACATTCAAAAAGAACAAAGAACAACAAACATTCAAAAGAAAGTATGGAGGCATCAATTTTTGTTGAGTGCTCGATGAAATTGAGAACATTTGGATTTGCACATTCTAATGGATGTTGTAGTATTTAACCACAAAAAGCTCTAGCTTTTTAACAAAAATATGATCTGTCTTGAAATATTTCTTAAAGACATCTCTTTGAGTGTTTGGACAAAGTATTTTGTAAATGTCATTTATTGTATCACACCTACACATGTAGGAGCATTTTGTATTGTATCATATCCTACAATTTTGACATATGTTTTACTGAATATTATTTTATGGTTCTGTATTGTATAATAGTCCCAGTCAAAATGGGAAAAAAATGATCAAACAGAGTAACATTAGACAATAAAGCTTGACTGATGAATCGACACTACAGTGGCAAATACAAATCCTTGCACATTTGGCTCTATCTGCTCCTTCTTATGGTCCAATTTGGACATTTTCCACTAAGTATCTCCAGGCATCAGTTCTTCTTCAAGATTAGGCAGGTTTTTAAATTTTGCTCCTCTTTTGTGTCTGAATGTGGAGATGAGCTTCAGTTTCTCCTGTTTATGCATCATCTTGACCAGTGGCCTTTTCTACTGCATCCGCAACCCCCAGAAATTCTGATTGATTACTTCTGAATAGCCCTAAAATAGCCAACACCCCTACCTTATGTGTTCAAATACACCAATGTGACATATCTTAAGCCACATTCACACAATGATGTTTTGGCCAACTTTTGCTGATGTCATGGGAGCCAAGTATGGCTGCAAAAATAGGTTAACTTTACTGCAATGCTAATTGTCTTTGGGTACAAATTTTACACATGCTTAAAAAATGTCAAATATTTGATCCAACAGGCCTCTAAATGCTAACAAGAACTGACCGCTAACCATCACTCCTTTCAGTTACTCTTGCATTCATCTCAGTTAGCTCCAGCTCCTTTGCCTTTAGGCCTGGACTCCTGTTGTACAGCTTGAGGCAACCTTTAGGGTGAGCTAGAGCTGGGGAAAAGATGATTAAAACGATTAATTCAAATTATTTTCTGCAGAAGATTTAAAAAATTAAAAATCAAGATTTTTTTTCTTGCCTTAGTCCAATTGTAAGTAGTTGCAATTTTTGAAAAAAAATTACAGTTTTCATGATGGTTGGCGTTATAGGGTTTGCACAAGCACTTTTATAGGCTTGTATTTGTTATTTAAGTAGATAAAATATTGATCAAAGGGTTGCATGCTAATTCTGCAAAAATACCTCAGCCTTTTAGTGTTTATGTAGACAACCCTGCCTACGTTTATACTACATGATCAAACTTTTATGACCCTTACTTTGACTTTAAGAGGAAAACATTTAGATAACATAAAGGCAAAACTTGATTTGTCTCATTTTTATGTCACTGGGAGTTTTGTTTATTTAGGGTGGGAAAAATCGATAAAAATCGTAAATCGAGTGTTGTGGAAAAATATCAGGGATTTTATTTCTAGGTCACATCGCCTAGCCCTAGGGTGAGCCATCTGTCTTGCATTATGTCAGAATACTAAGACTATATGCAGCTACGAGTGGTGAAATGGCATACATGTCCGCATTATATGACATTCATTGAGTGACATCAGAACACGTTTGACCAATGTTTAGCTGCACCAAACTCTGTGAAGCCACATTCACACCAAATGCGACTTGGTGACCTGGGCTACCACCATGCAAAGTCAATGTACAGCCATGATGAGGCAGGGTTAACCCTCCTGTGATGCAACGGATGCAATCTGGGCAATTTGGTCACTTAGCTCGGTTGCTTTGGGCGCATGACCACGTTGTGTTGCTTGGTTGCCAGAGTTTAAAAATTTTAACTTTTCAGGCAACATCGTGTGTAGGTATGTGATAACACCCATGATGGACCGTTATTTATTCCTGCTCACAGAGGGACAATCCATCTCCGTGTGGTAACATTAGTTAATGAGTACAGTAGTTCCACCTAGACAGGACCACAGGGAACTCTTAACTTGAGGTGCAGCTGACAGACGATGCTGCTGCAGGGTCATCGGCTGCAGTGTTTTGTGGTTGGTAGGCAAGTAGTAAAGATCAGTTAGAATAACGTTAGCAAGTTTCGTCAATTGATGACGCGATGGTGACAGTGACCAAATGAGCTATTCATGGACATGTGATGCGATTTGGGTGGGTGATGCAATCTCAGTTGCCAAGTTGCATTCGGTGTGAAAGCGGCTTTAGGCCACAGTTCCCCTAAACTGAGTACATTGCCCATACATTTCATATGCATTGGCAATTGTTTTAAATAAATTATTATGAGGCCATTTTAGAAACGTCACTATCCACCAGCACAACGTTCCTCTTTTCTGTAGATACTTCCACCTGTGTTGAGCAAAGTTGACCCAGGTTCTTGCTTTCACTGAAAATATGCCAAAGTTGGCTTGAGTCAGCCAACACACAATGTGTGTAAATGGGCCTTTATTGTATCGTATCATGAGTAAACGTACCGTTTTTACCCCAGTATTTCACATACTGGACTTACAATGATAACTTTGCAATGACACAGTATATTCAATGGACCTGTAACTGCAGTTCATGATCTGTGAAGCACTGTAACTGGGTCATTCACAGGCCAGGACTATGTCAACAGAATATCAAAGAGTGACTTGAATGGCTTAACTCACCTTTCATAATGCATTTAGGTGCCCTTTAGTCGGCCATGATTCAATCAAGAAAATTAATTTTCTCTTCAGGGCACCCAGGCCTGGTCAGGGTGAAGGACGCTGCACCAAAGCCTGTGTATGCGTGTACTTGTGTGTGTGTATGTGTCTTTGTGTTACCATGAACTGACTGGCCTTAGAAGAACCTTTACAGTCATCCAGCTAATTAACCCAGAGCACTGCACCATGAGGGTAGCTGAACAAGACCAGCGTTCAAGCGCATACCAACCATAGTATGTGTGCTCATGTCACTGTTTTGCTAAAGGTGTGTATGTTTGTTTAGTTCCTGGTTTGGCAAGGTTGTCTGCAATTTGTACTGAAGGTTTAGGCACACAGAGACCTTAAAAAGTTTTATGCACTGAAGCATACATGTCCTCAAACTCAGAAAACTAACCCTGTAAATCTCATCCCCCTCCATCAATGATGAGCTTGAATGTTTTTAACCTTTTTTTGCCATCCTGAGAAGTGTCCCTGTTGGATTTTGTAAAAGAAATAATGACAAAGTACTGCCGCTTTCCTCATAAGAACTGGCAAGAAGTAGCATGTGGCGTATTTTTATAACCCCTCTCTTTCTCTTTCCCCCCCTTCTGCTCACCCTGCTTCACCCCCATTAAACTCAATTTGTTCTGAGAGGCGAGGATGACTGTGAGTCCAGAAACATGTGCTGTACAGGCAAATGAAGGAAGAAAAAGACTTGATTTAGAGGTAGATTTAGTGGTGTAGCAGGAAAAAGAAATCAGTTTTGGCTCAGAGAGGGAGACAGATTGGCAGAAGAGGGGAAGAAATGTTTACAATAATGACATTAAGTAGTTCATCATCTGCATAAAGGCGTAATGTATTGCAAGCATGCTTTTGCCAACACAAGAACAATGTATCTTTTGCAAGGTAATTGAAGACAGAAAGAAAGAGCACCAAAAGGAGAGGTGAAGAAAACGAAAAGACACACAAAGTAGTTAATCATCAGCGTATAGTTTAATGATGATTGATTTTCATTGGCTAACAAACAACAAATACTTATCTTTAATGAGCTAATTGATGAGAAGAAGAAAGTAGTAGAGCAAATCTGAGTAAAATATGTATAAAAAGCTGTTAATAATCTTTATAAGGTTTTACTTTTTAGTTTGTAGTCATTGGCTAACATACAAACACTGTTTTTTTACAAGCAAATTGAAGACAAAGAGAGAAGCCAAAAAGGATCCAAAAGGAAAAATAGATAATAAAAGTAGTTAATCATCAGTGTAGAGATTTATTTAATCATCAACATACATTGGCTAACATAATAACAACTTACATTTCTTTTTACAGTCTAATTGAAAACAGAGGAACAATAGAACTTGAAAAGGAAAAACAGACAAATTAAGTAATCAATCATCAGCATATGGTCTAACTTAATGGTTGACCTGCATTGGCTAACATAGAAACAATATACCTAAGAGCTAAATAAGGTAAAGAAGAGAAGCAACTTCAACGAGCAGTTATCTTTATTGATTGACATTCTTTGGCTTGCATATTTAAAAAAAAACATTTTCTTTCTCCGCTGGCTTTGGGCTCAAGCCCTTAAGTAGTAGATAATCAGTAAATAGTTTCATTTGTATCATGATGTAAAAGCAAACATGGAGAACATACTTCCTCTTTTTTACAGTCTAACTGAAGACGTTGCGATGAGAATGATGAGAAACAACGACAATATGAGCCCAATAAAGTAGTTAAACATCTGCTTAAGGGTTTTGTTTGTATCTGTATGCACTAGCTTACATGATATCAACATATTTTCACTTACACGCTAAAAAAACATGGAAAAAGAGAAAAAATACAGTGACAAATAAGACAAAGAGACACCTTTCAGATAAACAGTTTATAAAGCTTCAGCCCAGCTGATGCCTCTTTAGGTGTCTGGAGACTCTCAAAAAGCCCAACCACTCCTCAACAAATAAACCAACGCTACCAATAAAGGCTGGGATGTTATGAAGTGGGATTGCGGGGTGCAATTTTTAAGACTCAGCATCTGCATGAAAATTCTAAGTGGAGGTCTCAATCTAAATCTGTGTTTAAAGCCCATGTTTGGTTACTTTCAATTAAAGCCTACAGTACACACATGTTTTGAGTTGTGTTACATTACAGTTTTATCACCGCTGTACTTCAGGTTTTATAAATTAGCAGACACGCTTAATGATGTCTGAAGATTTTACAGCTGAAGGGTTTTTTTGTATGGAGGATGTAATGGATTGCTGCAGATGTTGTGCAGATTGTCTGATGTCTGCAGAAATGTACTGTAGTTTAGTTGAAGTAACTGTGATGATATTAAAGTTTGTGCTGATTTTCACCATGCCAGTGACAAAGCTCTGTATGGTCATGGTTTGATTATTTTGTCATGTCTTTTAAAAACATCTTCCTTAATTCTTTGGATTGTAAAATAAATCCTTCACCTTAGTAGTAAAAAAGTGAAACAAACACTGTTTTCCAAAGTGGTCGCTTTGTTTGACACCTACCCTGTGCCATTTTAGGATTTTGGGATAGCAAATAATTGTTAAGTGACCATCAGTCCTGCTTCTGAATGTCCTGTTTGCTATTGTATGCCATAAAGGTTTTTTTTTGTTTAGTAGCGAGTGAAAATAGCTTGTTGGGTCTTTAACTGAAATCTCAAACTATATTGGGTGATCAAATTTGAAGATTTTGGGGTGCTGAGTTTAGCGAAGTGGTTAGCAACCAGGTGCATCCCACATACATACTTCTGCCGACCGTGGTTCAAATCCAGCCTGTGGTGAGTTTGCAGAGTGTCTTCTCCTACTCTCTCACCCTCTTTCACAAGCCTATCCACTGTCGTTCTCGCCTATTATTAAAGGCAAATAAATAAAAACAAACAAACAAATTGAAGGTTTTGCTGTCTTGTCTTAAAGTTATCAGTTAAGATATCCCAAAAAAGTGTCAGTTCAAAGTAACCTCAGTCTAATCAAAATCATATGATTGACCTTTGGCCTAAATAACAAGTCTACAATTTAAATTCTGCCTTTACTTTCTTTAAAACTGAACATTTCTTTGCACATTTTAGAGGAAAGCATAAAATCTGAGCCCTGCACTCATGGATTTTAGTTGGAACTCAACCCCAGACAACTAATTTGTTTCACCAAATTTAAAGTCCCTGAACGAAAACTTTTCGTGACTGTCTGGAAGTCAGATGATCAGGCTAGGGAAGCTTCACTCAGACAAAGATCTGAGATTAGAGACGCAGCAAACACTAAACACAAGGCTACAGTAAATACACAGAGGACCACAGCCTCAGACTGTCCAGGACAATCCACTTAACAATGCCTTCTCTGTGGAGACCAGCTACCTCAGGACAGTATTGATCTCTGATTGCTGTTTTCAGAGGTTAAAGGTTATCTGTAGTAAGCAGCCTTAAGGTCAGTATTGTGTGCCAGGCAGAGGTCAAGAGGTTGTTTCAGAGGAAACAAACTTAACAGACAATCTAATCATGTGTCTGTGTTGTTTCCAGTGTTGCTAGTCTGTGCAATGTGCCTTCTTTTCCCTAATTCAAAAGAACAATAAAAACAAAACATAATAAAGTAAGGATAATTAGGTCTCTTAAAGGTTTTGGCCATCAGTCTGGATCTCTACAACTTGGTTTGTCAACTTATTGCTGATGGGTGCAGTAAAACATTATTATCTTAATGTGCAAAAGTATCCAAAGTAAGACAGAGAGTTTGCTTTTACACTCCCCATGAAGTTTACTCTTTGGGATTTTAGTATTGTGAGGCTATTTGGATTGTTGGATTACAGTAGTTTGTGTTTTTGCTGGCATTTGTCTGTTTGTCTGTAAGCAAAATTAGTCCAAAAAAGTATTTTGAAGACATATTTAGGGACTATTCATCATGGCACAAGAACAAAGGGATTTAGGTTTTGGTGGTGATCTAGTTCTGTACTTAGATCCAGGATTTTCTTTTTGAGTTGTTAACATTGCGAGATATGTTTTGACATTTTCCCTAATAACTGCGAAGAATCTCAGAAATGCCTTGGTGGGTGTTTATGCAGTCTGGGCACTTTAATATATATATATTTGTGATTACATAATAACAAAAAGTAAAAATCCAGGTCACCCAAATTTTTTCAGGGATTAAAAATTACAAGGAAATTACACTGACCTCTTCACAATATGGAAAGATCCCGATGTATTTTTGTAATTTAAAATATGTGGTAGTATTTTAGTGGCCCTTAATAATGTAAGTATTGGATTTTGGGATTAAAAGCCTCAACAAAACATTTTCTGGGGACATGTGTGACCATGAAGTGTGATCTACTCTTTCGGTGATCATAGTCTTTAGGTGCATGTCGTTTAACAACCCTGATCTTGCTGTGTTTCTTTAATTATCCCTCTTTCCTGATAAAAATTGTGTCTGCCTTCACTCTATACTGTAGAATAGAAACATTTTACATCCCACAGAGGGAAGGTAAAAAAGTAGGGTGGTTAAGATGGGTTTATTTGGTACCTTCTCTATCTTTAAACTGCAAAAACATGATAGGACTACTGTACTAAATCACTTGGTGGAAACACGCCATTAGCAGTTACTTTTCAATTGAGCAATGATAAATTAGAAACAGTTGTCAGAATCTCAATGTTTATACAGCAATCAACAAGAAATATAACAATATGGCATGAGAAAATGTTTATTTTTCCTACCTCAGCCAATGTAGTAAATTAAAGTAGAATCACTTTTCTCATCTAATCCTTCAGAAGGCACAGCAGTGTTTCTAAAGTGTAACAGGGTCTAAACATATTATCTTAAGCATTTTGACTTGACATTTCTCCCCACTACCCTCTGACAGAATCTATAATTATCAGATCTTTCACTTGAGGTGTTGATGTTTAAAACAGCACTTGATTGCAGAATTGTTCCCCAAAGCTTTTGGATATGTTCTCACCCTTTGGGCTGTGTCCTACAGTCATAAATAGCCTGTAGCCTCAGCCTATCCCAGTACAGTAGATCCATGGGCTGTTATTTAAAAATCTCCCAGAGACTCCATCACTCTGATCTCTAGCCAGAGCCCACTGATGCAGCCTCCAAACACCACCACCACCACCACGGCCTCAGCCCTTCCAACCAAGGATGGAGGGATTGAAAATGGGAGGGAAACATTCTCTCTGGCCTTCTTTGGCATGCCCCTTTTCCTTTTTTCCCCCAGCAGGCCATCTGTTTCCTGTCTGCAACATGACACCAGTGCCCAATTGAGTTCTGCTTCTCTTGGGGGTGTACGATTGTAGGGTTTATGATTAGCTCCTATACTAATATAACCGGGCATTTATGTTGGTACAAAGTGGCCCATGTGCTCTCATGTGATTCATGTGTGATATAGGAGACATGGAAGTGTGGGAACCTCTGACTTCTGTGTAACTGGACCATAATTAATGTTTTTAGTGGCTGATGAAATGTTGAATGTGTTATTTATGTGTCAGCCTAAAATAATTGTTTAATTTCTTAAGCTGAAAATTGTTATAAGGCTATGCATGAAAGCCTGGCCCCCACTAAAAGAAGTTTAAAAGTCCTTGCAGATTATGTAAAGTTTAGAGACCACACATGGTCCAATAAATAATAACAGATTATGTGTTGAATATATGCAGACACCAGAGATGCAACAATTCTCAATTAGATATTGAGCCATGCAGTACTTCAACACTTATGAATGCATGAGAGAAGTTTGTGAATGAACAGCTTTCATGCAATGTTGCCCTTTTCTTCTCATATTACTCCATCGTGCCTGTGAGTCAGCACCCAGGGATGACGAAACTCCTACTGTAAGTGGTGGGGAGAGGCCTTTAACTGCTGCAGTAAACAGGAGTGCATGCAAGCTTATAAATATGACTATCAAGTCTTGTGGTGCCTTGGCATTGCATTATTATAACAAACCACTGCTGTGCAGGCATTCGTCAAGTAAAGTCTAAATCCAAGCACATCAGTTTTATGCATCACATCAAGTCAAATGTAGCCTCCTTTTTCACTGCAGCACTGGATGAGATTCTGGTGGCCAACACGATGGACTCACATATTGACATAAACCTCTGCAGCAAGAAAATCCTCTTCATCTGCTAAAAGACACATCAAATGTGCACCAAAACTAAGTTGTTTAGAGACATGTTTAAAAAATGACTAAGAGAAAAATATAAAAATCCCAAAGCTTGTTTTTGTCCTACCCAGCATTTTAGTAATAGTAATCTGTTCAAGTCTTAGGTCTTGTGTATGCTGAGAGAGGCACTCTGTTTTGATCTTGGCTTTTCTCCATTAATAACAGTAATAAAGCCGACTGCATGAACCTAGGTAATCCCTACTCTCATTTTCACTTGTTCTTTATGACAAAGAAGCAGAGGGAGCAAGAGTCTGTTGAGCATTCAGCTTTATGTCTGGCTCAGTCTCAGATTTACTACTCATACATTGACTTTAAGGTATTAGACAGCAGCTAAAGACGCCTTAGTCTGTCACTTTTTCAGACTCTGTCAGTTGGGGATTTTCCACCCGTAGGTCCACACTGAATGGCTGGACATCTCTCTCTCTCTGCTGGTGTGTTTGTTTTTAATCGATGTGCATAATGATGCGGGCCAGCAAAAGTGAAGCCAGACCTCCAAGTTCTGTTTGTTTAGAGAAGCCACTGTGGATCCAGACCTCCACAGGTCTGGTTATAGCTTTCGCCAAACCTTTTTGGGAGGCAACTTTTTATAGAGTCCAAACTTCTGGGGAGCGTGCTGATGCAAGCAAACACTTTTCAGGGCCAGATGTACTGTACTTTAGCGTGGGCCAAATAAGTTCATGGAGTGAAAAGCGGGCTGACGAGAGCTTTCTGACAAGTCTTCCAACCCCAAATCCAGAGGGGTGGGCAGTTGTGTTTGAGTGAATAAAATCTTTTTTAATCTATCTTTAATTCATAAAGACAAGTCATCTTATGTACAAACTAGAATATTTTTACATTTACATTTACACATAATATTTATACATATTAGAGTTGAGGCTTGTAGTATGTTCCAAAAAATTTGGGAAAGGGGCATGTGTACCTCTGAAATAGGTGGTCTTTTCCTCTAACAACACTGTAGAAGCTACAGGGAGCTGAAGACCCTAAGCCTTGTTTCCACTGCAGTATGTTTATGGAGGCAAGGCATCAAGAGGTTTGTTCATTTTCAGTCTCCATGATACACATTTTGCTCCAGAGACTCCTACTCTGCACAATATTTTAGTATGGAGTATGCCTCAAAAACAATCTAAAGAATGACTGGCCGATTATTTTGAATATATGAAGTTAACTTTTAATCTGCTCTTTACAGAGCCTGAGTCATGCTACTCTGTGGAATTATACATTATGATTAGACAGTGTATGTTTTTTTTCGTTTTCATATCAGATACTTGTCTTGTCAGTTTCAGTATGTAATGCAGTTTAATTTTTTCAGTCTGATATGAAGTACAGTAGCTGGCCAAGCAGATGTCATATAGAGGCAAGGTCCCTGTCTTTCTTCTGTGTATGAGTCATTTCTATATGGCTACTGCTTGGTGTCCTACATGTGTACCGCATTTTACAATTAAACAGTCCTTACTAACACGTAGACAGAAAATTACATTACAAACAGAAACCTACATCAGTTTTCTTCCAGGCTTCCTCTGGCATTCAAATTCACCACAGCAGCAACTGGGGCTGGATATTTCCAGCAACTTCACGATACGATACATATCCCAATACACGTAAATTGTGAACATTGACTATGCTTTAAGCAAAATTCTTGACAAGTTTAGTTTTTTCTTATAAGAAGAAAAAGAACAAGGATGAGTTTTAAGTGTTTCTACAACTTGAGAGACATAAATTCAGATCCTCAAAGATGGTAGACCTAAGTTCAAATTTAGAACATATGCTTCATTATGTAGCTCATCTTCTACCTTGAATTGTGCCACTGTTAAAATTACCCAAAGTGTATTTACAACAACTGTCAAAATATTTAGGCCGTATCGATTCTGTAGAATCCTTATCGATACACGCATCCCGAAGGAGCGCGTGACGATATTTTGCTGTATCGATATTTTTAACACAGGCCTAGCAGCAACCACACTTGTGTGTTAGCTGTCATGAAAAAATAGTCTCGTTTTTGCATATTCTAAGAAAAGTCAGCAAATTTGACGGCCAGTAAATGACTACAGTTCGTTTCTGCTGGCTTCACTCTTCTTACATTGGACACTCGGAGGCATTATCCATGTATTAACGAGTAAACAGACACCAGACACACATGGAAGTGGAAATTAAGTGTTAGCACTAAAATATTGACCTACGATCCAAACTATTTTGGAATTGGGGTCTGCGCGGTGTTGCACCCCTGCCAAGGAAAGCTACAATAATCTTTCACCGTGAAGAATTATGAAGAATTGAGAGAAATGCCAATGGCTTTAACACAAAATGTCAGTGCATTTATTTTTCATAACAGTTCTAAAATAATAAACGTCATACCTTTTCTGCTGGTTAAACAGACACCCATGATTAAGATACTATTTGACCATGTAGAAATAAATGTAATTATTTAACAAGTAGAAAAAAAAGAGTTACAGAATAAGTTGATGCTATAGTGAAAAAAGCCTCTCTAAGTATCCAGCTAACAGAGAAAGTTTCTGTGTCAGAACAAAGGTTGCAATAACTACGAGTGATTTCTTGCATCGTAAACCAGCAGACACTTTAAGAAGAGTTTCTAAGCAACCACAGCCCCCATACAGAAATTTTATATGAATCCACATGTTCTCTGTTTTGATTGTAGGATCTCCTCTCTTTCAGTTACCTCATAAAGTGCCTGTCAGTGTTAATATGACAGTTGCCCCATAAAGGTCAGAGCTGATGAATTCAGGGGTGGTCTCTTACTTCTAAAGAGACCTTTTAACATGAATTCATGCATCAATAGTAGCACATTCTGATGAAATCTCTGGAATAAATGTGAAGAAGCTGTTTGATCTTTTAGGAGAGTGCTCACTTACCTAATTTAATCAGAGTCCTTTGAGGTTTCATAGGGTGCTTGTTCACATATGTCCTGTACAGCTTGAAGGGAAGGGAAGGTAGAGGAGAAGCTGACAAGTTTGGAATGTTATGGCAAAGTTGGTATCAGTGGAGAGTCAAATTGGATCTGTTAACAATAGTCTAAACTGTCCATCAGGAATATAATGAAGCATTCCCTGTGTATCGTTGGTAATGATTTAATAACTACTCAACTGGTTTTGATGACAATTTCAGGGAATGTTGGTCAAGATGCAAAGAAGAAGTGATTCACTTTCTGTGCTTGCAAGAGCAGCTTTCCACATTTTGAATGATAATTCTTCTGACAATATTGGACATGCCTGGCAGAGGTTTGTTCTCTCAGAGCACTTCTAGTTTATCCAAGGAAGCGAACAGAAAATCAACACATGACAGGCAAAGTAAACTTATGCATGTTTTTTTCAGTTTTTCAATGGTGGCATATTTAGCACAGTTTGATGTTGCTCTTTGTCAGTAATCAGCAGGTTGCAGGTTTGAGCCTAGCTCCGACTATCACATGTCAATGTGTCCTTGGGTAAGAGACTTAACCCCAAGTTACACCCTCTGCTGTGTCAGTGGCGTGTAAATGGATGCAACAGGATGTGAATATGTTGGGTAACACTGATGAACTACATACATAGAAACTCTGAACCATCTGTGAGTTAATGTTAGGCCTGTGCTCAAAATATCAATATGGCAAAATATCGTATCGCACTCCTTTGGGATACGTGATTTGATACGGATTCTGCAGAATCGATCCGGCCTAAATATTTTGACAGTTGTTGTAAATATACTTTGGGTAATGTTAACAGTGGCACACTTCAAGGTAGAAGACAAGCTACATAATGAAGCATATGTTCTAAATTTGAACTTAGGTCTACCATCTTTGAGAATTTAAATTTATGTCTCTCAAGTTGAAGAATTTTGCTTAAAGCATAGTCAACGTTCACAATTTACGTGTGTTGTGATACGTATCATATCGTGGCCTTGGTATCGGGATACGTATCGTATCGTGAAGTTGCTGGAAATACCCAGCCTTAGTTAATGTGGGAATGAATTGGTGTGAATAGAAATGATGACCCATGGTGTAAAGCTGCTTTGAGTAGTCAAAGATGCAGTATAAGCTCAAGTCCATATTTACTATTTACCAGTTATCTGTGATCCAGCTGCCCTGCTCTTCCTTGCACTGCTATTCAGAAATGAGCCCTGTTTCTAAAATGAGGGATCATCATAAGATTTAACAAAACTGTGGTGCAGATTAAGCTCTGCAAACAGGATTGAGGAGTTTTTGAGGTTGTGTGTTGACAGTTGTTATAGGGCACTCAAGCAAATTGGTGAAAGCTTATGTTAGCGTTTGGACTAAAATTTTGGTCTTACCCGTTACACTCATTTTTTTGTTGTTTTGTAAATGTGAAAATCAGAGAGTAATCATTACATTTAAGCTTCTTGATTAAACATTTTAAAACAGCTGCTCTTCCCTTTGAGGCAACACCTTTGAGTTTCCATTTGGCACAAGCCAACAAGTCAAATCAAAACTGCAGGAGCTAATTTCTTTATCATTCCAACTATTGTTTTACATTTCTGTCAGCATCACCCTCATCTTTCTCCTTCACTTACCCATCTCTCTCTCTCTCATGCTAGCCTACTGTATGGTGATTTGCCTGTAAAATATATCCACACACCTCAGAGTGTTTGCTTTAAGTCCATCTGTCTGCATCAACCTGAGGTAGAACCATCATTTACCCTTCTACCCTCCTCCTCAGCCCTCCCACTCTTCCTTCCTGCCTCCTTCTGTCTCAGGGTGTAATAAATGTGCTGCATAGGTGTTCTGGGTAATGTATGAGTGAGCTTAAGTGTCAGATGTTGACCTGTATGTCAGCTTACGCTCGTGTGAGTCTGCTTTATGTCAAATGTGCACCAAACCCCCCACAGCAACATGATGTGAAAAAAGATACCACCATCACAGATTGAATTGCATTTTCTTTCACTATAAACCCCAGTGAGCCTGCAGAGAGAGGGTTTCCATGGGGTTTGGTACCAGAAAGATTTACGGCACAGCTGGAGTGAAAATACAGAGCACTGGGATAGGATTTGAAAGGATGGGAGTGGGTTTGATTCATGTTGGTTGGTTGGTTTAACATTTATATGATATTAATTCAAGAATGTATTGAAGAATGATGATAAGCTGTACTTTTGACAGTTTGCCATACATCATGGTTGATAGACCAAGAGTCAGTTTGTTTGAAAGACCTCAAGTACTCTTATACAGTACCTCAAAAGTGAGTACATCCCTCACATCCCTTTTAATGGGACAACAGTGAGGAAATGACACTTTGATACAATGTATAATAGTGAGTGTACAGCTTGTGTAACAGTGTAAATTTACTGTTCCCTCAAAATAAGTCATCACACAGCCATTAAAGTCTAAACTGCTGGCAACAACAGTGAGGACACCCTTAAGTGAAAGTGTCCGAATAGGGCCCATTTGACGACGCCCCACAGAAGCTCAGTAGTGATTAGGTCTGGAGACATGCTTGGTCAGTCCATCACCTTTACCTTCAGCTTCTTTAACAAGGTAGTGGTTGTCTTAAAGTTGTGTTTTGTGGTCATGTCAGGACAGGTTCCACCTGGAACAGGCCTTGTGATGGTCTACCAAAGAACTTGAGTGCAACATCATATCCAGAGGTTGTCTTTCGGAGATAGATGCAAGAGTGCTGCCTCCATTGCTGCAGAGGTTGGGTCAGCCTGTCAGTGCTCAGACCATACACAATGCATCAAATCGGTCTGTGTGGCTGTCTTCCCAGAAGGAGGTCTCCGCTAAAGATGATGCTCAAGAAAGTCCGCAAACAGTTAACTGAAGACAAGCAGACTAAGGACATGGATTACTGGAACCAGGTCCTGTGGTCTGATGAGACCAGGATAAACTTGTTTTGTTCAGACAGTGTCAAGCATGTGAAGCTGCAACCAGGTGAGGAGTACAAAGACAAGTGTGTCTTGCCTACAGTGAAACATGGGAGTGGGAGTGTTATGGTCTGGGGCTGCATGAGTGCTGCCGCCACTAGGGAGCTGTGACATACTGAAGCAGAGCATCATCCTCTCCCTCTAGAAATCAAGCTGCTGGGCAGTACTTCAACATGATAATGACCCTAAGACAGGAGTGTCCAAACTGTGGCCCGGGGGCCAAATGCGGCCCGCTGCCTATTTTGAACTGGCCCCCGAAACAGTTGAGGAATCAAGGCATTTTGATTACAGCAGCAAATACCATCAATCATGCACATTTTCTGCTCTATTTACTTTGCCACAAGGTCTCATTTGCAAAGTATATTGCAGTATTCATCTTCAAGCACCAACATTCTTGCAGTTTACTCTTGTTTTGTGTCTGAAAGTGAAGGTAAGATGTCAGTGTCTCCCATCTCTGCTGCTCAAAAGGTCTCATCCATCCAACTTTTTCCATGTAAAAACTTTGGACACCCACTAATAACCACTGCCTTGTTAAAGAAGCTGGGGGTAAAGGTGATGGACTGGCCAAGCATTTCTCCAGAAATTGAGCATTGGTGGGGTGTCCTCAGAAGGAAAGTGGAGGAGTGCAAGGTCTCTAACATCCACCAACTCAGTGATGTGGTCATGGGATATGTGTTAATGAACACTATACCCAAGAGGGTTAAGGTAGTGCTTTAAAACAATGGTGGCCACACAAAATATTGACACTTTGGGCCCACTTTGGACACTTTCACCTAGAAGTGTACTATCTTTTGTTGCCAGCATTAATTAGACATTAATGGCTGTGTGTTGAGTTACTTTGAGGAGACAGTAAATTTACACTACTATACAAACTGTACACTCACTACTGTACATTGAATCAAAGCGTAATTTCCTGACTGCTGTCCGAAGAAAAGCTATAACAAATTATTTGTTGAGGTGAGGGGTGTACTCACTTTTGTGAGAAACTGTATGTGAAATTTGATTAGGATACAGTGTTCCTATAGACAGCCAATCAAGCCTTCCCAGAATTTGCAAAGCTAAATTGCAGAAACTAGCATGTCAAAAATGTCTGTTTTTCAATTTGGAGGAAGAGTCACCATGAGCAGTTACACTCAAAGACACTCTTCATGTTTTAGTCGTGTGTATCCTGATGTCTTCTCAGGATAACTAATCGAGACTGCTGGTCTTGTGAGATAATTTGTTCTGCTGTAACTCTGTTAGCTCAGTTTCATTATCTAATCACGGCCCTGCAGTTACACACTGCCGGATCTCTGATGTTCCCCAGGCGCTTCAGTCGTGGCAGCAGGTGTTTGTTTTAAAGATCGCTGTAAAAGAGTCTCTGCAGCCTGTACTTCCAGCATGCTGTCTGTTCCTCTCCACGCTCCTCTCGTAACCTTAAGGGACTTTTTACCTCTGCATCTGCTGTGACTCAAGTGGTTTCTAAAACCTGGCTGGGTCAACAGGGGCAGAAGGAGCAGAAGGGGGTGGAAACAGGGCAGAGACTGGATACAGGAAATAAAACAGCATAGCGAACAGATAAGCAGCTGTACCCTCAGAGTCTACAGAGGGGATGAAAATGAGCTTCTGTATGCCAAGAAATCATAGGGTATATATCAGTGATGTTTATGGAGGTTGCACTCTCCTTCTTGCTCTCTTTTTTTGCTCTCTGTCTCTCTTCTCTTGATCACAAACAGCTGCCTAGTGATAGCAGCTGTCTACTAAAGTCTATTTCCAGACTTGGCTCTAATAATAGTTCATAGTAGAATGATATCTGAAGTCTGTTTGGATGGGACAAGCTCAGTTCAGAGTGGACTTACAATCTTTAATGTCTTGTAATACAAAGAAAACATCTAACAGAAATTAACGAAATGACTTAACAGACTTCATACTGTCATCATTTTGCCACTTTGGATTGAGCTGGCTCTGGTTTTATATAAGGGCTCTGAATGACATCATAAAACATACTTAATATACTTGGATATGGCAATCTGGGATTACAATGATTAAACCAGAGTTCTGACATTATTCTTTTATGTTTGTTCTTATGTATCTATAACTTCACTTTATGTAATGTCATTCTTAAAGGGTCCACACCATCAAATCTTATGTTTCGTAACCTTTTAGGCCTGAGAAACTTTTTTTTAGCACACCAGTTACATGTTGATCATGTGACCGATGCATGCCAAGCTACTACTTTTGTTTCTTCAGTGTTTCTATTCAGGGTCCTCTACTGTACTTCTATGCACAAAACAAAAAGTCAGCAGTATCTCTCATCGTAACACTCCCTGTCCTCATTGGCCAGAAGCTGCCAGAAATGTCTTGAAGTTTGCCCCCCTGAATAAACCTACCAGTGTGGCATCTTACCATTGTTACATCAGCAGTGTCATCCATTGGTTTGGGATGTAAAGCCCGTTACAGAGTAAAGACAGTCAAATGAATGCTAATGATCTAACTAGCTTCCCACACAATCTTGGTCTTGAAATTAAACATGAAGTAAAAACTGACACAATAACAGATCTATAGAATTAAACCATTAAGGTCTTAAATAACATCAAAAGACTTTAGTCTGCACAGAAAGTATAACCTTTGTAGGTCCTTTTTGCAACTTATTGACGTATTGAAGTTGTACACATTGTTAACAGCAAATATAACTTTGGCTTTAGATAAGCTTTTGTTTCAAGAAAAAAATACAAAAGAATGACCCATATTTTTCCCACTTAGTTGCCTTTTTAAATTGTAATGTATGTTGCAAAAGGAATAATATTGCAATGCCCGTTTTTTCCAGTACTGCTCAGCCCTATTATCCAGTGTGTCTTCAAACCCCCACAGGAAGTGAAGCTAACTGTGCCTCGTCTTTTGGGAGGAAGAGTCTAACTGGTTGTATGACTGCAGCTGCTGTGCTGTAATAAGACTACACAGCTGGCTTGGGTGACGGACTGTATTAATCATGGACATGTTGACTTAGATGTGAACGTAAGACAGGCTGATGAAGGCGCTTGTTTTGGTGTCATGGTGTCTTTACCAAACTCTTGGCCTGGATCATCAAGTCGCACACTCAACAAAAGCTACTGGATGAGACGCACGAGTAGTTATGATGATAAGCAGAAGTTGATGACAGACTCCAGCTGACCCAGACCTCACAGCCATTATCTTTTTCCAGGTCTGACTTCTAATACAGCCTTTACCCTGTCAGCACATAGAGAAGAAACATGCCTCCCCTTCTTAAACATGCTCACTCCTACATACTGACTGCTTTTTCATCAGTTATGTCTCTGTAGAGGAGGTATAGTCCAGACTAAATACCCAAGGTTATCATTTACTCTTGGTTAATTACCTGACAATGACAGGGAGCAGATTCACCAATGATAGATGGGCACTGTAAGAAGTAGGAGAAGGTTATAGTGTTCTGATAAATAGGGAGCGAGAAGGAGCGGAGGTGAGTGTCAAATCATTGATAATATAATGTCACACAGATGCTGAGACAATCTGCTGTAATGTATTTTCTGTCTTGTTGTATCTCCATATTTAGTCCTTATGAATAGCTGAAAAACCAGTTATGTGATTAAGGAGTCTTACATTTGCCAAAAAAAATTAGAAAAAAGAAAAAATATCAAAAGCAATAATGCACTCAGCCAAGTTGTAGCCATACATCTACCTTATTTTGACTCTGTCCCAGTGCCTCATGTTAACTTCTTAAATGAAGTTAACTTTTATCAAAGAGGCCTTTCACTGAGGGAAAAGGCTGAACTTGTTGAACCTCATAAGGAGTCCCTGTTGTTGGACGGAGCCCAGTGGAGTTTCTGAGAAGTCCAGTATTACACTTAGAGCTTATTATGTAATATAAACCGGGCACCGAAGTGGACAAGCATGATTTTGGCGCATTATGTCACACACACCACCTTCTTTCGTGTGTGCTTGAACGGCCAAAATACTGTATGCAGTCCCATGATTAATGTTCAGTACTTGTGAGGATAAAAAAAAACACATAAAGCATTGCATGCATTTTGTCTAAAATTAAGACCCAGTTTTCACCACTTCTGCCTCCTTCCTGCCATTGTTGAGTTTTTTTTTTCTTACCTCTTATCACTTTTGTTGCCTGCCTCTGATGAGAGTGCGATGTCCTTGATTTGCAGGGCATGCAGAACAAAATGTAGGAAATGATTAAGTAATTGTAAAGTAAAAAGACAGATGTCATTGTTTTCCTGAGATAGTTGTCATTGATTCTCAACTGAAGTGGGTTTCAGTTCCTATCCTTAGTGCTGCAGTTATAACTGGATTAGGGATGTAACGATATGAAAATTTTGTATCACGATTATTGTGGCCAAAATTATCACGGTTATCATTATTATCACGGTATTGTTGCAGTGAGCTCAAAATGTTAAAAAAGTACTTTAACACACAATTGAAATCATATGACCCCTTAAATATTATTATCATACTCAATCAGCATCCTTGTAAAATCCAACACTCAACCAGACGAGCGTTTCGAGAGGGAAATCTCCGCTGTGTCTAACTTTTGCTCTGAGGCCAAACAAGTCAAACTGCACATGCGCGTCCCCATGAGGCTGCTTCATCGAGTAATAGCCTCGCAGTTCAGACCTTTCTAGTCAAAAAGCAGCATCACTGAGCTTTATTGATGCCATGTGGTAATCAAACACAGTAAAACGGTAATTTTAATAGGACACGGTAATGATTACCATGGGAAATTTTACCGCGGTTTACCATTTTGCCGGTAACTGTTACATCCCTAAACTGGATGCATAAAAGGTATCAACAGGAAGTTAAATGAACATGCTAATGAAATCAAAGACAAAAATTAACAAGAAATAAATGCACTGATGTCTTTCTAGCATTGAATTTTCCTGATAACGTTTTATTATGTTCCCAGACTACATTTTTTTACCATGGAGCTGGAAGAAGAAAAAGATTGAACATTTCCCTCACTGGCACTCACACATTTACCCAAACCAAACTGAGAGTATTAGGGGGGATTTTCTAGAATGTATAGCAAGTTTAAAAGCTGCAATAAAAGTACAGTTGTGGCAAAATTACAAGAAGGTTGGCGCATGTGTGAAAAAGGCTTTTTAATGTATCATTGGAATGAAATCTTGGTGACTAGTGCATGTGTGAAAGGGGCTTAAAATGCAAGCATGGAAAATTTCTAATATGTACATGCATGTGTGAAGGGGGCCTTAATAATGCTGCTTACATTTCTTGGATAGAAAGGCAGCACTCAAAGAAAATACTTAAAATGTTATTATGTAAAAATCTCGAGGATAGACTGGCATAAGTTAGATATGGCATAACTCCAGGTTATAAATGCATATGCAAAAGGGCCAAAATATGCAAACATGGGAAAATGTTCATTGTAGCGCTCTGTCTGTGAAAACGGGGGTGAAAATGGATAAAAGTACATTTATGATTGAAAGCTTTAAAATGTTTTCTTGAGGAAAAATTTACCATTGATTCTTTAGCATGCTTAAAATGGGCTTAAAATGCATGGTCGTCTATTAAGTATGGAAGATCACGTGAAAATAAAACTTTGAAATAAACCAAATGCAAACATTGTAGCATGTAGGCATTTTAACATTTGTTCATGGAAGCATAAATAAATAGGATAGAACACATAAATGAAACAGGTTTAAAAATGCAGACATGCCAAACTCTTAGCATAGAAATGTAGCAATAAAAAGTGCAGTCATTCAAATTTTTCAGGCATAGGTAGCTGTGTTAATGGGGTTTCAGAAATGTGATAATGAGTCATTGCAAAATGGCAGTTCACGCGGCCTAAAAATGTTACCAGTTTCTTAAATTGAGGAGCATATGTAAAATGTGCAATGAAATGATGTTTTGGCAAAATGTACAGATTTAGAAGTGATGTGTAATGTGCTCTGAAACCACATTTTGGGGAAGTTCATGTGTCAAACATTTAGTTATGGCAACATTTCCAGTTTTGAAATGTATGTCTGACATGGACACATTTTTATACAGATTTGACAGAGGTTAGCATGAACTTAGCTCCATCTGTCAGTCTCTGAATGATTTAAGTCATGAGCTCATACAACCAGGCAAGAGATAAAAAAGAGAATGTTGTCAGTCATACAACTCAATTCTTGAAAAATGATGAGTGCACTGTTAAAAAAAGAAAAACATACAATAACAAGAAACTGAGCCACGTTAAGCTAATCCTGTTTCATCCTTGACTAAAGCACTGTTCATTCCTTTGGTCCCAGAAGACTTAAAAGTACCCAAGTGTTGATTTTATTAGCTACATTGTGCCACCAGTTGTTGCTGTCAGCTAAAAATAGCCCCATTGTTCGGACCGGCCCTGACATTTGTTGGAACATACTTGTTGAATGTTGAATGCCATGATTGCATCTGCTATCCACTATCTGTCCTCTCCCTGCTTTACACCAGCAACAACAAATGACAATCTCTGTTTTCACAAGTCATTTGACAACCTCAGCAGCTCTCCGAACCAATCAAAACTCAGTGTCCCATTACCTCATAACTCTGATATGGAGGAGTAGGTTTAGGCGGGCAGCGTGGTTTGATGATTCAGCGATGGTCACATCCTTGTTGACCCAGCGGGACATCAGATAATGATGAGGCTGTGCTGACTCTGACAGTGGTCCCAGCTCTCCCATGTCCAGGCAATAAAGATGTGGAAAACAAGTGTTAGAGCTGCAGGGCTGTGTTTGGATCAGCAGGCTCATAGGTCAAGGTTTACACTACAGTAAAGCCTTTTACTGAATTCAAGGGCAAGTAAGACTCAGATTTAAAGATTTTAACTGAATATTAGTTTATTTTCTATTAAATTAAAAATCTTATGTCCACATTTTAAAGAAAGAAATACATTGTTGTGCAAAAGTGCAATACTGTTCAAATGTAAACTATGTAAGGCTATATTTCATATTGAAATACATTTTTATCATTAAATGTTACATTTGGTAGGAGCGAGTATTGGCAAGAACCTTACGATAAGATACGTATCATGATACTTGGGTCACGATACAATAATATCACGATACATCATGATATCAAAATATTGTCATAAATTGCAATATTCTACAGTTAACTAAGAAAAAAACTAGAGATGCTGTCTGTAAATCACACAATATTAATCAAAACTGAAAGTAAATATCAAGTCAAAACTATCTGATTGAAAACAACTTTCCCATTTTGTTTTTGAAATATGTTAAATGCAGCGTTACATTCATACACTTAACTTGAAAACATACAGTGGGTACAGAAAGTATACAGAACCCCCTAAATTTTTCACATTTTGTTATGTTGCAGCCATTACCTAAAACCATTTAAGTTCATTTTTAATCATACCTCATTAATGTACACAAAGCACCCCATATTGACAAAAAAACAACAGAATTGTAGAAATTTTTGAAGATTAATTAAAAAAGAAAAACTGAAATATCACATTGTCATAAGTATTCAGACCCTTTGCTCAGTACTGAGTAGGAGCACTCTTTTGAGCTAATACAGCCATGAGTCTTCTTGGGAGTGATGCAACAAGTTTCTCACACCTGGATTTGGGATCCTGTGCCATTTCTCCTTGTGAAAAATTTAGGGGGGTCTGAATACTTTCCGTACCCACTGTAGAGTGCGTCAAGTCACAAACTAATGTTGCATAGAAGTTATTAGAAAATTATTATTACCTTCGCCAAGGAGGTTATGTTTTCGGGAGAGTTTGTTTGTCCGTCCGTCTGTCCGTCTGTGAACAAATTAACTCAAAAAGTTATGGATGGATTTTGATGAAATTTTCAGGACATGTTCAGCATGGGAAAAGGAAGAACTGATTCAATTTTGGTGTTGATCCGGATCACCGTCTGGCTGCCATGACGAAAAATGTGATTTCTGTGAATAACTACTGAACTAAAATAGATATCATTATGAATCCAGTTGCTAATGGTATGTTTTCATGGTCAAGGAATCTAAATATTTAGATGAAATAAAGGCAGGACTAATATTTATGGTGAAAATCACAATATGAGTGAGGACTGTGGCGCTGGCGGAGGTCTGCGCTCTCTGAGTGCTTTTCTAGTTATTATTGTTTTCCTTTTAACAAAGTATTGAAATAATCCTAACCTGCAAGTAGTAAGCAAAATAACAATCACACATTTCTCTTGTCACTGTTTGAACTCAGTAGAGTGCATGAAAAAAAGTTGTTTTTTATTTCCAACTCTGATAAAATATGACTTTTTATTTTATAAAATCGATATCAGGAGAGGAAAAGGAAAGGAAAAAGGAAAAAATGTATTGGTATTTTTCTTGGTTGACTGTTTGTGTCAATAGGCATGCCCAACTAAATGAGATGTGTGTGTAAGGATAATGGATGGGCTTTGATGTATTTATAGAAAGACACATTTGATGTCCACTTTAAAGAAACACTCCTCCCCCCCTTTTTATCTTTTTTATCTCTATTTTTATTATATATATTTATATTTTTCATATTTCCTCTTTATATGGGTAAAGATGTTGCCATGAATTTTGATATTGTGATATTCTAATTTTTTTATATATATTACATGTTTGCCGGATTGTAAATATTTCTCATAAAGTTATATCTGTGTTTAAATATTTGTGATGTGGGAATATCATAATCTGAATAAAAAGTTAAAAAAAAAATCAGTATCAAGATTTTAAATATCGATATTATATAGGAGGTCAAAATATCGCAATATATTGCTGTATCGATATTTTTTCACACTTCTACTATTTGGTGCTCTTTTATTAAGTGAGGTTGCTTTGAATATTCAGTTTTGATTTTTTCTGTAACACAGTTAAGCTAAATAGCACTCAGAGAGCTCAAACCTCCTCCAAAGTGGTTCTCATATTGCTGTTACATCTATAAGCAATGGTTTCATGATGAAGTTATCACCACATCATTTCTTGACCCTTAAGTCCACACCTAACACTTGGAATCATGTTGATATCATCTTTAGTTAGACAGTACTTGAGCAAAAACGATCATTTGCTAATGGCTGTTATCTGGGTCATCAAAAAATGTAATCAATTTGGCCATTACCAACATGTCCTGAAGAGAAATCAATCTAACAATAAAAGATTTGAGAAAAAGTGGAGAAGCAAAATAGGTATGAAATTGTAATAACTGGGTTAAAAAAAATGGTACAAAAGCGGAAAAAAGGTGCAAAATAGGTCTGAAATTGAAAAAAAAAGGCAAAAAAATTCAAAAGTGACTAAGGAAAATTGATTATAGCAGCAAAATTGGGATTAAATTTCAAAAACCATGTAAAAATTCCAAACATGGTCTGACAGTGGCCAAAAAAAAAGATGAATGGGAGCAACATAGGCAAAAAGGTTAAAATAGGCATGAAATTGTAAGAAACTACATCACAATGCCAAAATGTTCAACACATTTTGGGTTAAAAATATTGCACTGTCTGCGATTTGAAAATTGCAACAAGCCATATTGCGATTTAATCTAATTTGCAATTAATTGTTCAGCCCTACTTGGAATCATGTTGATATCATCTTTAGTTAGACAGAACTTGAGAAAAAAACGATCATTTGCTAATGGCTGTTATCTGGATCATCAAAATATGTGATCTTTTTTTAGTTGGGCCATTACAACATGTCCTAAAGACTTCAGCAAAACAACCAACAAACTGACAAACAAATGGGGCCAAAAACATATCCTCTTCAGAAGATTTAATAAATACTGAAGTAGACATTTATTTTTTTTTTTTTTAATGTATATTTTGGGCATTTTGTGCCTTTATTGATAGGAGAGAGACAGTGGATAGGCTTGAGAAAGAGGGTGAGAGAGTAGGGGAGGACACTCTGCAAAATGGTCTCGGGTGGAATTCGAACCTGGACCAGCAGAAGCAAGTACATGGGGTGCCTGGTTTGGTTGCTAACCACTCCACCAAACCAGCACCCCATGAAGTAGACATCATTACTTGAATATTATAATAGAAACAGATTTTTTTTTAAATGTTTGGCCCTAGAACAGTAGAAATAGTCAAAAACACAAAATTTGGCATTAGTTTAGTTGCCATCAACAGAACATGACAGAAATTCTTTGGCTCACTGGTAGAAGTTAATCTGCTGAAGCTGGAGTAGCACTGCTCGACTGAGGTTGTGCATACTGTCCATATTAAAGACCTGATTTTGACTGTAGCATGTGTGGGGCCTGACTTGTTGCTCCACAGATTGTTTTGACCTCACACTGTCAGCGGACTGCCTATTCCTGTCCTTGCATCTCTGTTAATGACACCAACTGTGTGTGTGTGCACATGTGCGGTGTTTAAATAGCCAAAACAGCTGGGATTCAGAGTAATAACTGATGTTTGTGGTGAGGTGAGAGTGATTGCGTTTGGGCCTCATGCTGGGGAGTCGGTGTGTGTCATCAGCAGAAGGATGTTTGTTATCCATTAAACTAAATAGGGGAAAAATCCAGCAGCTGAATGTAGGGCAGGGGTCTCAGGGAGGCAGTACTTGGGGGGTTAAGCTTGATTTCTCCATCCTGGGATTTTCTCCCAACCCTCAAAACCTCCAGCTCAGGATGTTTTCAGACTGTGTCACCATGTAGCAATGTCTCAAGACTGTAATAGTGAAGTAAAGTCTGTGTTGGATTAAACAATGGCGCTCGAGTGCAGCCCTCTTTGGCACACAGAAGCCCCAGCCAACTTTTAGCTCAATTTTATCCCACAATCCACTCTGACTGGATAACATGGGACCAATGATTTGATTACGCAGTTACCCGCAGTTTTTCAGGATTTCCAGGATGTGAAGTTTGGTTCTCATAATGTTTTCTGAGCTGCATGTGTGTCTCATTCAGCAGTTGCAAACATTCATTGTAGTAAACTTTCTTACAAAGACAGATTTCCGTCAGCGGCCTTGTTTTGGATTAAGTGCCTATAAAGATGTGCAGATGGCAGTTTGCCTTCTGGTATCGTAGCTGTTGTTTGTCTATGGATTTAAAAAAGCAGCCGACTGATTTAGTTGTTTTGATGTCTTAATCATTCACTGAAGTGCACTAAAGTTTATTCCAGGTTATAAAACAAGCTTGTTAATGGTTTGTAGAAGTACACAAATGCAGAGCTGAGGTGAAAGTAAAGTACAGTGTTTTATAAAGAGCCCTGGGATCTAGTTTTTAATCACATGTAAAATATGAATATTGACGAGTGATAATGTTGAAAGCAACCTTTATAGTATTTTACTTGTTTCACTGCCTGGCATTAACACAAAGAATGATATAATGTTAGCATTTCCATGAGGAAACTAAGGGGAGAACAAGGGATCTTTGAGCATCAGTGTCTTATTACATACATCACTGTTCCCATACGGTTACGGCCTGAATGCCAATCCTTTCATGTACACAACTTCCCAGTCTTTCTTCACAGTGTTGTGTGTCAATGTAATGACAACTGAATATGGCCTAATGAAGTACAAATTGACCAGTTGTCAAGCTTCACTCTTTCCAGGAGATGATCCTCCCTTAAACGATAACTTCGGTTCCTGCAGCTTTTACATTGTTTCTAGAATGAAGAACAACAGTATACTCACCCAGAAGGCTTTCCTGATGCAAACGGTGCTTCGGGAGATATTTAGATCCAAAATCGAGCAGCGGACACCGATATAATGGTAGCCTGTAGGGCATAGATCGCCGCTCCTAAGAACTGCATTAATCGTCCAAAAACTCATGTTTTTCACCAATATTCCATCATGATTCGCGCCGAATGGACGGCCATTGCAGCCTGTGTCTCTCCACACAGCGCTGTGTGGCTGAACCAACGAGGTTGTTTACATGCTCTTCACGCATGCGCAGTGCTCATTGTTTCAGGGCAGCTACAAATCGACTTTCTTCTTCCAGTTTTGTGCAAAATGGACGAATATCTATGGGATGAAGGTGTTGTGGAGGAGGACTTTGAATATGATGGACGTCCTTACAGTTTGGAGCCAGATTATACAGATAAGGAGCTGATAGAAATGAGGAAGCGATCTCAACGCTCCAGAGAGTACTGCGCATGCGCGAAGGGCATGCAAACAGACTCGTCTGTTTAGAGGTCAGTTCAGCCACACAGCGCTGTGTGGAGAGACACAGGCTACAATGGCCGTCCATTCGGCGCGAATCATGATGGAATATTGGTGAAAACATGAGTTTTTGGACGATTAATGCAGTTTTTAGGAGCGGCGATCTATGCCCTACAGGCTACATTATATCGGTGTCTGCTGCTCGATTTTGGATCTAAATATCTCCCGAAGCACCGTTTGCATCAGGAAAGCCTTCTGGGTGAGTATATTGTTGTTCTTCATTCTATAAACAATGTAAAAGCTGCAGGAACCGAAGTTATCCTTTAAGGTGTGCCATACTTAAGTGCTGTTTGCTGGTTAGGCAAAAACTATTCATCACTGACATCTCTTCACTTTGAAACAATTGAAAATTGCTCACTTTTTGAGCAGCTTATATTCATTTTTAATCATTCAAAACTTTTTTTCAAATTTGCACAGGTGAAAATGTAAAGACAAAACGACAGTTGGGTGTATGAAGAAAAAACATTTTTATGAATCTTTTAAAAATAAATTAACATGTAACTGCATTAATTTAGACTCTGCCTGTACAGGAAAGTGCAGACTGTTTTAATAATAGATTCTCTAATTCTGATTTAGTGGTGAGTTAACCAATCAGAAAGCCAACAAAGGGTCAATGACCTTGGCCTGTTTCATATGCCAGCATAAATATTGCAAGAGCCCAGTATACAGTACTTACTTAGGTCCATCCACTTGAAATGTTGGTGTAAAATTGAGAAGTATGACTTTGGCTGCTACTGCCTCTGTGTGTAACCAAAACTGGCTCCCAAAATAATTTTACACTTTCTAAAAAGTATATTTCAGATTAAACAACAAGCCAAACTTGAGTAAAAAGTGTTAAGTGCTTGAATTAAAATGATGCACATACCTCACCAAAGGTGATATATTTAAGAGGCATTTACATGGCGCCTAAAACGATCAAATCTGATAAGTTTTCATTGCGTTTTGGCCTTGTGTCTACATGGAAACTCGTTGAAAATGGAAACTTTTGAAAACAGGCTCCAGGGTGGAACGTTTCCAAAATGCTCTCCATGCAGCCCCGTGTAAACCCACATCAGAGCGTTTCAGGGTGAAACGCTGGCGTCACTGCATGTGCAGTACTTTTACAGATGAAGGCTGCGCGCGCATACCAGGAACAACAACAGCTTCGGCTGTGTGCCAAGTAACATGTGAGCATCTTACTGTTACTGGTTTGTTATTCAGACAAAACTTTCCAGACAGATTTGTTGTCCGAACTGATGTGAAAAGAAACTCCTGCGCCTCTGTGCGTCTGTTCACCATTGTTGTTTGTGAAAAGTTTTTCTTCTTCGTACATGTATTGTAGCAGCGCTGCCTCTCTGCAGACCTACACCGCCATCTACTGAACCGGCATGCACACTACAGAGGATTAACTCGTCTCCGAGCGTCGTCGTCTGAACGCAGAAGAATTCTAAAACGCAAAGGACAAATCTTTGCGTCTTTAAGTCAGGAGTGTCCATGTTAACTTAGCCTGAGGATCAAGATGAAGGTACCACATATCTGCCCAAGAAACTAATCCAGGCAGTTTATACATGGTTTAATAAACAAGGTTAATTGCTGACTTAAACATATGGATGGATTTCAAAACCTGATGACAGCTGAGGAAAGACTTTTCTTGGTTTGGATGGGTTGAACTCCATGGATTGAATTGAAGTGTTCTGAACAGAACTGAAGTGTGCTGGATTTAATGTTAATGGATTAAACTGGATTATGATTGGCATAAATGGGATCAAATTTGGATTTAATTTAACAGGTTTTACTCTGAATTAGGTCTGATTGGAAAGGGTGTAATTTAGACTGAATAGGATTTGATTGATTGGATTACCCTGAACTGAATTAAAATTGGATTAGATTGGGCCAGAGGTTGAGCTGTTGTCTCACAGCAGGATCGTTGCCTGATGAACTCCACCATGGGTCAGGGTCTTTCTTTGTGGAATGTGTGTCTTCTGTTTTTGCATGCATGAATTTTCTTCAGGCACTTTCAGTTCCTCCCTAAGACCAAAAATCTGATATTTCGTGACCTGCTGCCTCTTAATCTCTTATCTTCAGTTTTGGATGTGAATGTTTATCTTTCTACGTGTGTCAGCCTGGTGATTTGCTTGTGACAAGTCCATGCTTTAGCTCTGACTCTGGCCCAACGGATAACAGTGATTTGGGATGGATAGGTTTGGCATGAATTAGATTTGACTGTATGGTCCTCTTTAGATTTGATCCAGTAAGTGTGTCCAATTTTGATAGGGACAGGACTGAATTGGTTTGGACAGCATGTATTAGACTGTATGTCTTAATTTAGACTGGACTGGATATATACATACATATATACACACATACATACATATATAATTTTTGGATTGACTATCTTTACTTTAGACAACTAGACTATGAACTGCATGAATTTGGTTTTGATTGGGATGTTATGGTTTGGTTGGTTTTGACTGGATGAATAAACCTTTAGGGAATAGAATGATGTGAATTAAAATGAAATAGACTGGATTTGACTGCATCAAATCAAATTGGCAGATTTTGGACAGGGATGGATTGGTTTGGTTTGGTTTGGATTGGATTACACTATGAACTGCATGGTATTGGTTTGGATTGGAATAGAATGGTGTGGTTTGGGCTGGATGAATGGATAAAAATGTTGGGATTATATTAAACTGGACTGACCTGATATTGCCTAAAATGAATTAGATTGCATTTGATTTGATCAAATTAGAATGGTAAATTTTGGCTTAAGTTGGTTTGGTATGAATTTATAGAATAAACTGCATGGATTTAATTCAACCAGATTGCATTGTACTGCGCTGGTTTGGATTGAATTGGATTGGAGGGGCAATTGGGTTTGCAACTCAGGTCCAAACTGACTATTAGGGATGTAACGATACGGAAATTTTGTATCACGGTTATTGTAACCAAAATTATCACGGTTATCATTATTATCGCGGTATTGTTGCAGTGTGCTCAAAATGTTCTAACAGTACTTTTACACAGAATTGAAATCATTTAACCCCTTTATTGTTATATTCATAACAGTTCTTTTGTCTTTTTTGTCAATAAATGTGTCAGACTCAGAGGCCAAACAATGCAACTGCGCATGTGCACCTCGCGTGAGGCTCCTTAATCGAGGGCAGATACATAGTTCCGTCTTTTCCAGGCAAAGAGTAGTATCACCGTGCGTTACTGAGGCAGTCTGGTGATCAAGCACGATATAACGGTAATTTTAATTGGACACGGTAACGATTATCGTGGGAAATTTTATCGCGGTTTACCATTTTACCGGTAACCGTTACATCCCTACTGACTATACACATTATAACAGCTAAAAGACATAAATACATGTACAACTGCCACTGAGCCATCATCATTGACAAAACTGTATATTTGAAACAGCCTTAAATGTTAGTTAAACCCTTACCACTGTTGAGAAGAAAGATCAAAAGTATCTGTTGGATTTTACCATCCTGACACCAGAAAACCTCCATATTATTAGCATTCAAATGGGGTGATGAGCCTCTTGCTAGTTGGCCCTTGCCCTCAAAGTGTCTGTTATTCAGAAAACATGGTCAGTGCTTTGGAAGAGTTTATCTGCATTTTTTAGCCCATCTTTCCAAGAATGTTGACGTTTCCAGAGCCACAGATCCTTCAAAACGCACAAATGGACTCGTGTATACAGAGTCTGCAAGAGAATTATTAACAGCCATTTAAGTAACAGTGAATCTTCAGTGAGACTGCAGTTAAAAGAGCTGTCAGGCTCTTTTAAGGAGGCTTCATGGTAGCCACAGTCCTGGTATAAATTGTATCAAGATTCTCAAACTCATAACAAACCTCATAAAGATTCTGGTTGCACACACTGACATAAAAATTTAGCAGAACCAGAAAAAGCCCTCAGCTCAGACCGCCAGTCCCATGATAGAGTTCACATTACCAGACCTCAAACCTGGTCTACTTTGTTTACACAAGTCAAGAATGAGTGTGTTAATCATGACCTCTGACACACACACTCGTGCAAGTATGCAGCCATTTTAGCAACTACTCATTTCCTCAGAGGTTGTGGCATTTAAAGATGATAAACATGACAAACTCCCTGTACTCACACCTACTTTCTTACTCTTTGGAGCCACACATTGCCCATACAAAGTTGTCAAATGCACACAAACTTTGATACTCACCAGTTCTCAATCATTTGCTGTCAGCTGGTTGCTGTTAAAGTGTGAAGCTAGGGGTTGAAGGGAGGGAGAAGAGGAGGAATGCAATCTCAACACCTTCAGCTCCTGCCCTATTCACCTTACATGTTATTCTGCAGGAATGCCATTAGCTAAGTGAAAAATGCTTGTGTGTTTGTGTGGGTGGATGTTCTTGTAAATGCTGGCAGGCAGATGTAAGCATGTCTGTCTGAGTGATGTCTGAGTGGGAGAAGGAGCAAAAATGGAATATAACACATTTTTAAAAGCCAAGTGTGTCTATAAATGTTGATATTTGAGTGCTGCTCTTGTGTGTGTGTGTGTATCAACAGGGTCTCAGACGGTGCTTTAATGTTGTGGATTAAGCAGGCTCTCGCTGTGTGCTGATTGAAACCAGACTCTTAGGCTGGATTTGTTGCATACAGACACATTCACACCGTGGCACAGGGTTTAATGCAGTCTTTCAGTCTTTTTTCAAAATGTATATTTATGTGCTTTTAGCTGAAAATGACAACAGAGTACAACTGCAACATAATCAGCCTGGGGATTCCTCCGTTTTGAAAAAGTGATGTAGTCACAACTTTTTGAATGTTCTGATAGCTAGAGTATGTAATTTAGATGAGACTGGAGTGGAAGCAGCTCTCCCACCCTTCCCCTTCCCCTCCTACACTCTAAGAGCAGGCCCTCTCATTATGTTGGCACGTGTGAACATAGCCTCTGCATGTGCTAGTGGGAGACAAGGAGCTGTTTTTTTATTTTTTTAATTTGATTTAATTTTTAGTTGTGATGGCTAAATCACAAACAAGTTAGAGCATATGCTCATACTACTACTTAGGATCTATGCCAGTCTCTGTACAGACAGTCACTTCCTGCTGTCGTCTTGCTCATAGATGCCACCTCTTCCTGCTTTAAAGGACTCAAATTGGGCTGTGCAGCATTGTGACAATTGTTGATGGGTGCTTTGCAAGATGGATCAGCCAGATAACAGACACTGAACTAGAAAAGCACTCGGAGAGCGCAGACCTCCGCCAGCATCACAGTCCTCGCCCATACTGTGATATTCACCATATATATTGGTTCTACCTTTATTTCATCTAAATATTTAAATTCCTTGACCTTGAAAACATACAAATATGCACAAATGCCGAAAATGGTCCTACAGTATCTCGCAATGTTAAAGAATCCTTTCAAACATTCCTGGTTCCAGAAGGTGAACCGAATCACTACCTAAATTGAATCGTTTGTTCCTTGTCTCAATTCGGACATTTCCTGAAAATGTCTTCGAAATCCATCCATAACTTTTTGAGTTATGTTGCGAACAGAGAAACAAACTGTTGCGGCAGTAACATAACCTTCCTGGTGGGGGTAATCAGGCAAATTCAGCTGCTGCTCAAGATTGCATTTGTGCTTGCTTTAATTAGCTCTAATTTGGAATGAAGATCTTTGTGTAATTATTTGGTTTACAACTCCCATCTCCTCCTATGGCACAAAACCTTCTTACTGTAGGTCCCTGATTATACAGTAAGTCTCCTGCCCACCAGACCAGGGTCTAGTCACACATAATTCCTGACTCCAGCTTCACCCTGGTTGGAGTTTCATTTAGAAGAGGTTGGCCCCATTAGAAAAGCTTAGATTGCACCACAGGAAAGTCATTATGCGGATGAAGCTGCCATTGATAGGCCAGAACTTATCGACCTAAAGCAAACCAAGCTTTAAAACAATCTCTGTAACATTTACCCCCTCATCATAAACCTCGAAAGGTTAAAAAATGGTCACATTGTTGGCCCAGGTCTGATCTCATTTTAGATTTAGCCTGGTTTAATATTTCGTTATATCCACTCTGGCTTACGGAGAGCTTTGTCCCAACTGCAACGGTCAGCACATGGACCAAACACACATTTGTACACACACACTCACTCTGGCCCGCAGTGAAAACAAAGCCGGGCTCTGCCAGTGTAAACACAGGCATTGTTATGGGCACTCTTTCCCGCCTCGTATCTTCACTCCCCCGTGGCGGAGCAGAGCTCGCAGAGGTTTCGGCGTTGGACCGGGTCCAGTGTAGCAGAGTTATGTTTAGAACCACGAGAACTCATTTGCAATACGTTTATACGACCACGCCATCATAACGCAGGCAAAGTGTGATTTATGTGCTCGGGTTTCTCTCCCTCGCACTCCTCTTTCTCTCTTTCACTGCTCATGTTTTACTGCTTGGCTCTTTAAGTGTGGTTTGTGGCTGTTTGCTTCGAGAGGTTGCAGCGTTTTGATCATTATTTTTAGAAAAGCAGCAGAAGTCAATTTACTGTACTTCACCAGCTAATGTCAACAATGTAGGAGCATAGAGAAACAAAAAGGCCGAATCATACTACAAGACATGGTCATGTATGATGGCCCTTAACAGACATGCATGCATACATTTTATTTCCCATGAAAACTGCTCTTTTCTATGTAATTATGTCCCCATCCAGGCTGTAGCCAGAGCCCAAAGCCTTTTGTTATTATATGACTGTCCGCCTGTGTGTCCTGGCCAGTCCTCCGAATGCCATATCTTTAAAATGCTTTGAGGGTTTTTCTCCAAGCTTTTCAAAAGTGTTCACTCTGAGTTAGAGATGATCTGCTTGCAATTTTAAGGCCATAGGTCAAAGCAAAAATTATTGGGTCTCATATTCACTCTTCGCCTTTGAAAAAAATGTCCTCTCTAACTTACGAATGATCTAATTAGATTTTGATTGTCATGTGTCAAAGTCAAGGTAATGGGTCTTTTGTTCATCTTCTGCTTTTGAATGCTACATCTCAACAATATTTTTGGGACTTTTCTTCAGATTTGCTCAAATGTCCTCTCTAGCTGATTTAAGAACATGTTGGTGCTCAAGTCAAGGCCGTGGGTCCGTTAATTCCTTGCTGGTGAACTAAATGCCTCAAAATGAAGGATTGTTTTAGACGGTGCATAAATGTTCGCCTTTACTCAACAAAATGATCACATTTGAAGGTCAAAGTCAAGGCCACTGGGTTGCATCATTTCATTTTTTAATGTTTGCTAACATGACACCCCAGGTGGACCTTTCAGTATTTTTCACTAGTCCATCCTGGAAACAGCCCATAGAAAGGGTTTGAACATGGGCAGAAACATTCAAAAGTACATCCAGAACTAGATTGGAAGATCGTTCTGTCAATCACATTCTTTACAGGCCAATCAGATCATACGGTGACTAATGTGAAACCTACTTAAGACTTAGACCACTGTACAATGTTTTGTAGTTTATTTAAATGTGCGAACGATCTTTTTAAGGACTATGGATCATTTTATTTCAGTTATGTCCATGGTATCAAACAGGAATCAAATATCCAATATTTTCACTTGTTTTGTATTGAGGTTAACAATGATTGTATTAAGAGGACCTCAAGGTAACTGGTTTTCAAGATTATCCCTTGCCTGTGAAAGCCTTTTCTGAAGAACACTTTGAGGGATTGTGTTCCAACTTTGCACCATTATCCACTGTGACACAACCATGAACTACTTCTGTACATGTTAAGATGTTCAAGTTTAAGGTCAGTGGGCTCATGTTCATCCTCCATTTGCCAATGCAACACCTCAAAAAGCAATTAAAATGTTTCTTAAAGAGACTGTGAGGAGTTTCTAAGTAATTACAAAAAAGTCTCACTTTTAGATATATGCCTGATCGAAATACACACTTTAAGATGAGTTTCATAGCATCTAAATAGGTTATCTATAAATGCTATTCCTTCTGGTCGGGTCGGACAGGGCTGGACTGGCCTGGATACTCAACTTCGGGAACAAAACAATTCAAACTAGAGCAAATTTATATTATTTTGTTATTTATATTACACGTCTTAGAGCACCGGGCTGTAAGTAGCGATATATAGCCGGCTACAACTATGATAATAAGTTTTCCAAAAAATTGCTTGTTGTCACACATCAAAAACTACCGCTACGTAACTAGAAAGAGATACATTGCCTCATCGCTTTGCATCCTGTGAGTTGTTGAAAAAAGAAGTTGTAAAGGAATGCAGAGTTCTGAGGAAGGTTCGAGCTGCATAACAACAAACAAGTACACACTTTGGATTGCAGACGTCTTTGGTGCGTTCCAGTTGTAGTCAGAGGTAGGAATTTTGAGTTCCAAGTAGGAAACTTAACTGAAACGTCCCCTGAAGTTTGAATTTCCTACTGGGAACTCGGTGAAACCTCACCACCCCCGAGTTGACAATCGAAGATGGATGCCCCCAGTGTGAACAGTTATTTAGCTCCTGTAATAATCAATTTATTTGCACTTCTGCCTGGGGTGTGTCGCTCTAGATCAGCTGTATACATAGTATTGATGGACTTATATTTACAAAAATGCTGCCATAGTGATAATCACATTCTTCATGCAACAACGCAGGGCGTGCTAACAACAGCTAACAATAGCCTGGTAGATTGGCATGTTTTTTTTCCAACTTCAACTGGAACGCCGATAAATCGGAGATGATGTCACTCCCAGTTCCGAGGTTACTGGAACGCAGCATTACGACAGTCGCCGCGCGTGCTCATGGGTAGCAGAGTCTTTATTTCGCCAGTAATAGATTCTCCTCATAGCACCTTTAAATATTATGTGATTCAATTTTGGAGACCATAGATCAAAAGCCAGGTTCATAGGGCCTTTGCTCATCCTTTGCTTTCTTGAATGAATCCTCAAATTTTATTCGGACTTTGCACAAATTTCCTCTGTTACTCGAGGAGGACTGTGTTACATTTTGTAAGTCATCAGTAAAAGATGATTTCCTTTATCTGTAAATCTTTTTATTTGCTTGTACTGTCTTAATCATATGTAATAGTTTTACAATTATCACAAGAGAGAACATGTTTGATGCTTTTCCTGTAATGAAAAAGACTCTGGGCTCATGTAAGCACATTGTCAGCCACTGTGGCTTTTTTAAAGAAAGACACAGTGTTCGTAAACAAACTCTCATCCCAACATATATGTTCTATTTCTGCACATGAGGATGCGTGTATGGGTGTATCCTGTTTTTATCTTCTTCAATTTGCATATGTGTTAAAAGAGTGTGTTTGTAGCGCGTCATGGCGTCTCTGAACTGTGACCCTCGGCCACATGTGCAGTCAATTAGAGCCAATCAGAGGGCTGCATTCAGGGCGTGCCGAGGGGACGGTGGCATTGTGGCGGTAGTAGAGTTTTCAGATCTGTGATTAGTGTGTCAGAGGACGTGGAGAGAAAGGCAGAGAAATTCTTAATTCTCCTCTTTCCACATGTGGGGAGCCGTGTTTATTCAGTCTGTGCCCACCAAATCCTGAAGAAAAGGTGATGAGGGGGGGATTCTTGGTTATTTGACCTATTTATGAGACAGATTGGTGCGGTTTGCCACATGAGATGATGTAATTACACAGTGGTATTTAAATGTAACAGTATATGTTTCTACAACTGGCTGATAACCTGACACCGTATGAACTCACCACAATCCGTCAGGTGACCTAGCAGGAGCAGATTCAAGGAAAGGCCAGAAATCTTTTATCACCTCTTACAAAGAAAAAGAAGTAACAAAATCAAACATCTCTCTGAAGTTTCTGAGTTAGTTTTCCCCCTCAAACCCTTCCTCCTTTATATTTAGAAAAGACGGAAATAAATGGATGAGTCCTGTTTGACTTTGCAACGCAGCTGTGGCTGTTCCTGAAAGAGTGCTGGGCACATGTCTTAAATTTAAATGTTAAATAAAACATGTTTGATTTATGTAGTATTAAAATTCTGCAGCTGTTAATGTCAAACATTTCATTTTTTCTTTAATTGTGTGCAGTATAATTTTTAGCAGGGCCTTATTTAATGGCCAAATAATGGGAATATTATTCATTCCCGTGGTCTCCCATGGTGTATGAGAGAAAGCTGCTCTAGACAGGTTTTTAAGTGGCAACAGCATTTAACACATCTCTATAAATAACTAATGCCGTGCTGTTTGGACAAATGACTCTGTAAGTTGGTGGTGTTGTGAGGTCACACAAAAACAGACACTAGACGTTGGGTAGATTGCATTGATTGTGAAAATATCGAGCTGCATTTTTGACCATTTCTGTCCCCAGTCTGCCATGATGATTCCTTTGACTTCTTTATTGTTTTTCTAGCTGCCTCAAATGAGAACAGGGCAACCTTAATTTTTAAGGCATGCGAAGCAAAGTGGAAGAAACTGATAAGGGAATTGCTAAATATGAAGGTATTTTACGGAATCCTTGGGCAAGTTATCAGAATCGGTTATTGGGATTGTTTTTCGATCCCATCACTATTCTTTACCAAACATTGCACTTTCAGTATCTGCCAAACATGAGCTCTACAGGGACATATAAGGGGCCATTTACACGGGGCAGAATACGGTCAGATCCGATAGTTTTCATTGTGTTTTGGCCTTGTGTTTAAATGGGAACTCTCTGCTGATTAGCTGAAAATAGGGATGCAAATTATCAAGTAATTCATTAATCGATAGTTGTTTTATCTTATCGATCGATGATGGATTAATTGATAAGCAGCAATTTTTCTGCAAAGCTGAATTCCCCTCTGAATCAAAAGGTTCCTTTCTATGAAAATGCTATCTTTCTTCTGAAAGAGAAAATGCAAATCATATTCCTTAATAAAAGATTTATTCCTAACAGAATGTGACGTATTGAGGTGATAATTTAGCAAAGTTGTGGAGGAGTTGTACTTTAAAATACTTCCACAGATGGTGCATTTGGCGTCTTTGTCGTCATTAACCAGCTTAAAGTGGTTCCATACCGAACTCCATCTTGTACTCTTCATCCTGCCAGCTTACCACTTCTCATTTGTCTTTTTGTTGTTGTCGTCTTCTTCTTCTTCGATTAATTGCAATTAATTTACTTTAATCGAGTAATTTCTTATCAACGATTAATCGATAATCGATTAATTGTTTGCATCCCTAGCTGAAAATGGAAACTTTTGAAAACAGGCTCCATGCAGCTCCGTGTAAACCTGAATCAGAGTGTTTCAGGGTGAAACACTGACGTCACGTCACATGAAGGCTGCGCGTGCATACCAGGAACAACAACAGTCTACCAAGTAACTTGTGTGCTGCTCAGTTTGTTATCCAGACAAAACTATCCAGACATTTTGTTGTCCAAACTGATTTGTTGTTCAGAAAAGAAACTCCTGCATCTTTGTGTGTCCACTCGCCATTGTTCTTTGTGAAAAGTTTTTCTTCTTCATACCTTCGTACATTCGTCGCCATCTACTGAACCGGCATGCATACTACAGCAGTTTTATTTGTCTCCAGCATCTCCGTCTGAACACGGATCGACTTAAATATGTAAAGGAAAGGTCTTTGCATTTTTAAGTCAGGAGTATCCGTGTAAATGTAGCCTAAATGCAAAGGCAGTAGCTCTGAGGAGTAGCCATTATAATGGCTAGCTCTGTGGGAGCCATGTCTTTGTGTGTACTTGGCTTCTTACTCTTATAAATATATCTGTACAGTCCACAAGTATCATAAAGGGAAATGTTGGAGGTCATATATCAAACTTAAATACTGTACAGTAAATCTTGTCAGTTTATGGTTCATATTCAGCCTCTTAATGATTGCTTACAAAGGAAACTTGTTGTAATAGACCCTGGTCATTAATAGTCCTCAGCGGAGCGTGGCGTTGTGAGGTCTGCTCAGCGGCTTCCTGCTCTTTGATTGACTCTTGGACCACCGCCAAAATCCCTTTCTGGAAATTTGACCTGCGTGTTTATTCATCAGGCTTTAAACAAACGGCTCATTTTCACCAGATTCACATGTCATACTTTTATCATTAGTGAACACTGATGTCAGCAGAACCACAGTGGTTATGACTCCTCACTGATGATCACTTCATGCAGACAGAAATGTAAAAATGGCCGCCTGCGGGACAGGCAGACAGAGGGACAGACAGACGGATGGTCGTGTGTGTGTGTCCTGTAAATCTTGTCTGATCTGATGGAGCAGACACACACACTGACCGGAGCGTGGCCCGGCCTCCAAAAACCACATGTGAGCGGGCAGGAATGTGTAACCCCACTGCATTGTGGGTTTGTGCGAGAGGGGAGAAAGACTCACAGGACACTGCGAGGTTGGGGGATGTGAAGGGGTGAGGAGGGGGGCGGCATAGCTTTCGGGAATCGTGCGCAAGTTCAGGAGGAGGGTGTGAATCACGCTGTTTACGACTGTCTCATACATACCAGGCTCTGATCCCATCACATCTTACTACAAGTTAATGGCTGTGTCAGATTTGTTAGTTTATTTTTGATGTTTTGGAAAAAAAGATGAAAATAAATTGTTCCAGGAAGAAAATACATACTCTGTCACTATAATAAAGAATAATAAAAGATACAATCTTAAAGTCACAGAAGAGAATCAAGACAAAAACAAAATATAAAACAAAAAAAAATGTCCAAAAATAATAACTGTCATTTCACAGGGGGAAATATTGACCTTTTTCAATAAAACTACAGCCTCAAACGGACCCAAAACAGTAAATGTATCCATCAGCACCAGCTAAATTGTGACTTTCTCAACAGCTAATTCTGTGCTGAAGCTCTTTTCAAGCAAAAGCCATAAATCCACCCCAATCAGCCTCTTTAATTTGTGTTTTTGTCTGGTTTTAGGATCTATACAGGAAACTCTTGGTTTTGGTTTTGGACAGAAGGTTTTAAATAACAAGCAATTTAATCACATTCACTTTGGCTCAAAGAAACTGCAACAACATGGAAATAAATGTTAAATTGCAGACTGAGTCCGAGAGTACAGCCTGAAGAATATTGTCATAATTATCTGAATGGGAAACATCAAATACTTGAACCAGTAATCATTTTCATATAAATATGATTTTTCAAGGAACCCTCTAATTTTGATTTTGATGAGGAGCTGTGGTGTATAACCATGAATTATGAGATACATATTTATATGAATTAATCAACCTTTTCATAAAGTTGGTCTCATAATGGATGTACTACTAAATACAGCTGACCCTTTTGTCAAACCTTGTCCTACTTGGAAACTGTCACTAAGCTGAACAAAATCTCTTGTGGTGGGACTTTTCCCCGTTCGAAACAAATGAAAGTGCCCTGCAATTTGACCAACCTTTACAAAATATACTTGACTACATTATTTTCATTTACTACAAGTAGGTAAAAGAATGAATATAAAGTTGTGTATTCTCGAGTATGTCACAGTCAAAATATCTTGAGACTCATAAAAACATACCACCCATATGTGGTGTTAGAAATGTTTGAGGTAACAAAATGAAGGTTACAAATGTACCACACTGTCCTTAAATGACTTCGCCTTGGTGAAGGTTTATGTCATCAGATGCAGCAGCAGTTGTTAAAAGAGAGAGAGATCTCATTTGCTGTGTTTCCACCCAGTAGTCCGGTTCACTTCAGCTCGATGTAGTACACATTTACATGTGCCATCCCACCACCAAACCAACCCTAAAAAATGGATCTAAAAATGTAGCTGCCTGCCAATATTACAGCTAATATGCAGTGTGTATATGGCCAGTTTGCAGAGTTGAAATATCAGCAAAAAGGTTCCTCTGCTGATGGCAATAATTTCCTGTCTAGGCAGTTAGCGTTAGTGTTGATTCTGATATTGCTCTGATAAATATCATGCATCCCTTTTTGTGTGCTTTTTTGCATTGTCCAGCATGTTTGCTTTTGCTCGAAAATTTGAAAATACTGTTTGTAAAATATGTCTACAGTGCCCAGCATAAATGAGCACCCCCTATTAAAATAATGTGTTAACCCTCATATTATGTTTAAAAAAAATTGGTATTGTGGGTCATTTTTACTGAGTAAATCCACTTAGCACAGTCAAAAAACAGGTTAAATCAATAACAAACTCATTTTAGATTATATAAACATTTTGAAAAGAGAAAAACATTTCATTTGCAACACTATATTTAAGAGCTATTTAGTTTCAGTTTTACCTCTTTATAAACGCTTTTTTAAATTTCACTTGCCCCATTTTCCCAGGTTTTCAATGTTTAACATTTCAAACTTCTCCACATGATGGACAGAATGTAAGTGTGTGCTTTCCGCAGATGTAGGTCTTGAATTTAACACAAGAGGTACTTAGTTTTTTGTCCTCTTAGGAAGGATGGACATGGCATCTTTTCCATTTCTTTCTGCCAGATCTATTGCAAATTGGTTGGATGACCTGAGCCTGACCTTTTCAATGACAGCCATAAAAAATTCATAAAGAAGAAAAAGAAAGGATAGCCAGAACTTGGTCAACACAAAAACTGAAATGGGTCATAGTGACTCTTAACACAATACAAGGGTTAATCAATGTCTAAGTGAGCAAAAGAACGATCTCCAAAGTTTTGACAAAGCTGACTTTAACATAACTTTTTTTTTACCATAAGATGAAAATAGGGTAATATGACAACTTAAATAAAGCTTTGCTCCCATCCCTTTGATTGGGGTGTACTCATTTTTGCATCCTGATCTTGAATTTAGAAAACTGCCTTTATGTCTGCAACTTAAAAAATATTGTTTGCAATCATAGCCCACATTTGGGGCAGTATTTTGTGGTATAGTATGTTAGAAAATGTTGCTTTTGAAAGGAAATGAAAGGTTTTCTGACAAATCGAAAGGGGTGTACTCATTTATACTGACGACAACAGACTAACCTCTTAAAACTGTACCGTATATCTGTTTAAAACAACTGGTAATTAAATCATATTTCATAATAAACGCGTATTTTGACTTCGTTGTATGGGTAAATCAGACATAATGCAACATCTTGTTAAACTGTCATTAACTAATTTTGTTCTTTGTGCCTTTCTTTGGCCCCCTCTTCCCCTCTACCCCATCCTGTCTTCCTCTCTGTAGTCCCAAAGAAGTTGCTCCAAGAGCAGGGACCCAAACCGCCCGTGTTCTCCCCTCCACCCAGCGCCCATGACCCCAACATAGTGGGAGACAGCCCTCCTGAGGGGAGCTCCGTCAAAAGCCCTGACTCTGTTCCAGGTGAGCGAAACGACGATGAACCCACACATACCCGCTTTTTACACCCGTTGGCCCCCTGCAGAGAGCAGTTAACACTGAGCAGTCCCCCTCGACCCCCCAGGCATCAAGAGAAACAGAAAGTCAGGGCATCAGTGGGTGTATATTTTAAGTCACACGGGTTCAACTGTTTCCATATGCAGCCGAGCTGGTTTGCGCCATTTATGATGATTGGTTTTTAAAATATACTGCAGCCCAACGGCCACTTATACGAGCCCACAGTCAGTTATACGGTCAATCTCCCAGAGGAGACAGAGACAGAACAATGAAGGAGTGAAAACATGGAGACGCCAGCATGGAAGGAAACTTCAACAAAGCTTTTATTCATGAGACAAGGTGGCCCACGTCCAGCTCTCTGTGCGCTCTGCTCGTCTACCGGCTCTGCTAATTAGGAGGATAGACAGAAAGACGGACAAGGTGAGAGAGTGAGCAGGCATGAGATGTTTGCTGGAGCGCTGACGGTTCAACAACGCACGAGTGCCTTCACTTCCTGCTCCGGATCCATCCTGACAAACCTGTTTGCACCTCTGATGTTCTGATAGGGGAGGAAGAATAAGAAGACAGGGCATCAGGGTGGAATATGATGATGAAAAAAGAGATGTTTAACCATAAATATGCTCAAGGCGTTCTTAGTTTGAACCTTCTTTTTTTATTTGACTAACAACTCCCCTACTACTAACAAAATAGTCTGCCTTTAACTCTGCAACCTCCAAGCACTCCTGTAAGTTTGATTTGACTCCAACAGGATCATTTTACTTTCTTCATGCTCTAAAAAAAAACTGGCTAGTGAGAGGAACTGCTAAAATGAGTTGTCAAGCCATCAGAGCCAGAAACTGTAAGAGTTTTCAGACTTCTTGTCATCACTGCCTCCGCCAAGGAGGTTGTGTTTTTGCCAGTGTTTGTCAGTTTTTGAACACCATAACTCAAAAACTTCAGAATAGATGTTTCTGATATTTTTAGGAGGTGTTGGTCATGGAACAATGAAAAAGTGATTTGATTCTGGTGGTGATCATCATTCAGATGTAGATCCAGAAATGCACCTCGCCAGTCAATGTAGAATATAAGAAAGAAGATTTCAGGGAAGGAAACAGGAAATACTCCATGTAAGTCCTTCCATGTAAAACCACAACCTTTTGCACATTCACTGCAGTAATTGTCTCGGTATGTAGCTTTTTTTCCATCTTGGGAGGGAGGAAGTGAATAAGCCAGGATGTTGTAAACCAGACGTTAATGACGTAAAATCAGACTTGCCTCTAGTAGCACATTTGTTTCTCAATCATTGGTCTGTTTAGACTTATCATGCTAGATTGAGTTTATATCTTCAGGCCCTGAATTGCATTTCGTCTTAATGAGAATCCACACAGGCTGTCACTCAGACTTGGAACTCCTGGAAAGAATATAAATATTGATATTGGGGATAATGACTTTGGAAATGTCAGCATACAGGATATCGGCAGAACTCCATGTTGTGGATCCACCTCACAAAACAACAAAATATAAAAAGTAAAAGACGACAATATATGTTTTTTCTTTTTGATCTTTTAAAGAAGTACTTTCCACTTAGTGCTTCAGACAGTGCTTTATGACCGGTCTCTAAAAATTTTGGCAGCTGATAAGTAATCTAAAAAATCTTAAAAACCCATAGACATATTATTATCGAATCAAAAGTCCATCTATCTGTCAATCCGTCCATCAATCAATCATCTATACGGTTTGTCCCTAGTTACGTGCCACCCTCAATCATAAAAATTTGGAATAAATTTAAAGAAATAATTCTGATTTATGGACAGGACATGGAGGGTGTAACAGCTTCCCCTTCACATTGCTGTACCAGAATCCTAATAGCTTAAACAATGTTAAAGGTGGATTTGGGAAGTTATAGATGAAGATGCCAGACTTTTAAGTGTGCAGTAATGTAATGGATACAACTGTTTTAAGAAATTAACTGTTTAGAATAATATTTTCAGTCATTCTTTACATGTATCTTAAGATCTGACTTTGCTTTAGCTTTCCCGTCTTCCTCTGAAATGTATTGTTGGTTCCTTTAAATAAATACATTCAACAAGTTTTGTCATGTTGAAGAAACACCTCAAGGGAGCAACTTTCACTATTGTTAACATATTTTGTGGGGGTTTAACCGGTGTGAGTGTTTTCTGTTGATGATTTGTCTGTCTGTTTTTAAGTTTTAAAATAAAACAGACAGAACCAGAGTTTGTGGTCTGATGTTTGAATGTTACCTGGTGTTTACTTCACCTTCGCAGTGGGTCCATGCGGAAACATTTACCTCCTCAGTTCCAGGCTAAACTGCATTTATCAGATAAAAGTGAGCCTGACACACCTTATATACTCTGCAATTTAAAGTCATTGCTGTGTGTGTGACAGCTCAGCAAAACATGCTGACACACACCGACCAAAATTGAAGCACGTAAACACAACTTTAAAAACAATTTAGGGCTGTGAGATGAGATGTTTTTGTTTACTCAGCTTGAGCTTTTTTCTTTCCCAGTGAGCTTTGCAGCTTTGTCGAGCTAAATGCCCTGCAGTGACACTATAGGTGCCTTTCAACAGCAAGAACAAGGAACCTTTTGAGGAACTCTTGTGACAGTGGGGAAAAGGGGAAAATTTAGCTCTGGCATATCTAATCTACCTCTTTAAAGGTCCATGTTTTTGTGTGCAGATAGCAAGGTGGTTATATTCATGTATATGTCCATGTATGGTCGGCCTGGGATCAATCCCAGCTCAAGGCCAGTTTACATCTGCTCTCACATCCCCTTTCCTTTACTAACCACTGCCAACTTATTGAACCAATTAAGACAAAAAGTCAGAAAAATAAACTCTAAAACCCCCAAATTTTCTGCCTGCCTGTTGTTTAAAAGGTCCAGTAACTATTCTTTATGGAACTAACTTTGCAGTGTTTAACTCTGATGCTTTTTATTTTATTTTATTTTAAATCAGGTAGAACTGTTGAAAAAGACTCTGCTAGCCTCTTGCCTGGTGCTGAGGTATTCTTTATGTGATTATGTGGTTGTAATATTTAAAATCAACAATTCAACAAAGCAGATAAACTAATGGCCTCTTTTGACCATAGGTTCCATAAATGTTTATTTATTGCAAAGTAAATGGAATAAAGCTGTTGAAAAGGCACAGCTAGTCTGTTGTAGCTTGTAGCTAATTAACCCCCAATAATTTGTATGGCAAGCTACTTTACCATAGCTTGCAGGGATACCTATTCACATGGTAAGTGGCTAATCACACTCACCTTGTCATATTTAGCTTTGAAATGAGTTGGCACTTGAATCAAACCTGCCCTCTACAAGGTAGGTACCAAGTATCTATCAGAACAATCGGCTAATCGGCATCTCCGTTCTCAACTTTCGGTTGTCGTCATGTCCGCGTTCTGCAGCTCCCGCCTCTCTTCCCTGATTGGGCCGTTAAAATTTTAGCCGAGTGAATCCATTGGTCAACGGGGCGCTACAAGATGGGATCTGCAGGATTTCAGGAACTGAATCAGGCAGGCCCATCTGCTATGCAAGGTTAAAGTTGACCTCCCTTGAGAGCATTTTACATGCAGGAACACCAGTTAATGGGCCAGCAGTGACTTTTTAACAGCTTTTCTTCTCTATTTTGTCATAAACATGTATTTGAAATAAGACATATGACACTGCTTAGCAAAGTAACTTCTTAGGGTGTTGGGTAGTGTTTGTCTCCCAAGTAGGGACTTGAAAGAAAGTCCTTGCTGTTGAAAAAGACCTTATAAGTTCTTGGCACTGTTGGTTAAAAAGCACTTTTACATCCCCCTCAGCTTTAATTCAAGATGACTGCACACAGAAATAAAAGTAATCAAATCACTCCGCACTCCTTTGTTCCCTCATCTCCTCTCCTCAGCTCCTTTATACACAACACACGCTGCAGCATGTAAACACTTTACGGAGCTATGCTGGGATGAAAACCCAGAGAGAGGAGGACAGTTGTTCTCATCTATAAATAGTTTTTTCTGACATTTCAGAGGAAGCTTTTTGAGATGTTGCCAGGGTGCAGATGTTTCCCATGTGTTTCTCTGTGCCTTGATGACCTGAGTCAGGATGAATTGTACAGAAGCGGATGTTATCTCCTGAATCATACAGCTCCCTTCATGCGTGTGTGTTTCTCTCTTTTGAAGGATATCTCAGAAAACCAAAATCCCACTGAGCTGACGAAGGATGACTCAGTGGGCTGGATGCTGTAGTCATAATACTGAAGATATGATGCTGTTCTTTTACTGTAAATGACCTGAACTGTGACGTTATGGTTTTACTGTACACGCGGGAAACAAAGAGAAACCACACCTATGTTCATCTGTGAGTCCCTTTTACTTGGATGTTCCAGCAAAACTATCGTAAGTATCTAAAACCTTTTTTCTCCTCTGTTGTCTCATACAGATAGGAAGAAGATCAGGGAGACGAACCCAAACGAGGAGAAGTTTCCACAACCCCCGGCAGGAGGAGGAGGTGGAGAAGAAAGTCCACAACGTCCCCCGGATATGAATCCCATCTTCAACTCCACCTCCAGCGCCAACATGGCCCTCATCAGCAATGCACTGGCCGCCTACACCTACATATCAGGTGGAGTAATAATCATAATGTGAAGCTGATCTGCTTCTCATTATGAACTGATAATAGGGCTCTTAGTGCACGCTTCCATGTGTGTGGCATGCTATCTTTTCGGGTAATATCCCCTCCATTTCCTTTTTCCTGGGACTGAAAAGGTGGGTAAATGTGGGCCTGAGGAATGCAGATGTAAGATAACAGCCACATACACACACTGCACATGCTGTCAGTCAGCTGCTGCAGCAACTTGAAAACTTCCTGCTGCATTACCTCAAATTAACGTGAATAAACAGTTTGTGCACAGTGAAATGTATCAGTCCATTGGTTAAATAAATACACTGCATATGCCACCATGCACAGGCTGTCCTGTGTGATAAAGCTTAAAGCTGGACAAGATGTTTAAAGTCAGCTCCAAAGTTGTTTGAATGTGCCTTTTAAGTGTTTTAATCAATAATACAGAACAGTAAGACTGAAGGGATTCATCTGATTGGACTAAAAGACCTTGAATGCTCAGACTTTTAACCCCAGCCAGGTTTTTTATATATATATATATATATATTTTTTTTTTTATCAAGGAATATATTTTACAAGAAGGGTTGTATAAATGCAAATTTAAAGTACAACTGAACCCAGGCTTTAAATCTTCTAACTGCTTCAAGTTCATTAAGTTAAATAATCTCATAGCAGTTCAATTTTTCTTTGAATTTTTAACCACGCCAACTAGGTTATGTTTTTGCTAATGATTGTTTGTTAACAGAGTAACTCAAAAATTTAAAGAACAGAATTTGAATTGAAAAAAAGTCAGATTGGTCAACAAAGAGCCAAGGACCAATCAGTTTCTGGTCATATAGATACATTACCTTTTTAAAACATTTCTTCATATTATGCAATCGCACAGTTTTTCACATTTTCACTCATAACTTGACGAGAATGTCAGAAATGCTCTTCTAGTTTTTATTTGGATAAAATGCTATCACTTCCTTGTGTCATGATAGGCATTCCCTGAAAATTTCATCAAAATCAAGTGATAGCTTTTTGGGTCATCCTGCTAAAAAAATGACAAACAAACAAACCAGTGCTGGCAAAACCACAACCTCTTTGGTGGAAGTAAAAAATTATCCACAGTGAGAAAACTGGCTGAAAAATCCTGGTGAGAAGTAAACACTTGAGCACATCATAGGAAAAAGAGATTGGATATATCAGACCTTTGTTTATCACTATTTATTTAGCAGCATACAAAATAGTAGCAGTTTTGATGGAATAGGTTTCAAAGAGTCTTTAATCGTACCCTGCCTCTCGCCCTATATAGCGGATTTATTCAACCTTTATTTTACTCAATCAAAAACCCACTGAGATCGAGATCGCTCACAAGGGTGATCTGGCCAAGAGGTCAACATGTCATGAAAAATGAAACATCATGGGATGGTAACAAAATATGTTAAATTCACAGTATTTCTGTAGGTGCAAGTTATCTTGCATATCTTGGTATTTAATGACAGCTGGCAGGGTCCAACTCCTTGCAATCTAGTGATAAGTGGTATACATTAGATATGAATGGATGAACCTTTAGAAAACAACTAGAAGATGTAGGAAAAAAAGCAGTTGTTGCTTTTCATCTAGAGCCTCTGCAGTTTACCCCCTTTAAGTTTATCATCTTTAAGATACTGTAAATTCCCAAGCTCCAGATATTGTTTAGCATAACAGCCATTTTGTTTTTAAGTACAACCGAATAACTTCTTTATTCAAAGTTGGTCAAATATCAAACCAATCAAAATAGACTTTATCTCTTATTTTTAACTTAATGCTATAAACAGGAACAAAAACATAAAAATATATGAAAATAATGTTTCCTTCGAAAAGGGGAAGCACATGCTAAACAGAATCTGGGAGGGATGATTTGCCAATCTCACAAAGCGAGCCAGGAAGTGAGTAAAATGGTCTTTTACTCTGAGGCCTGTGTTGTTTGAGGTCAGCATGCCATCAAGCAAATCCTTCAAACAGTTCAGAAGAGGCAGGATGGATCTGCTCTAGAGCACCAATTAAATATTTGAAAAGTTTTCATGAAGAAGCCAACTAAACCTCCTCTATCTCCCCTCCTTTTGGACAGACCATCCAGAGAGAGCGGCGCTCTTCTTCGTCTGCGGCGTCTGCCTGGGCCTCTTCCTCACGCTCTTCGCCCTTGTGGTCCAGATCTCGTGTCGCACTGACTGTCAGCCTCGCAAGCGGCCCCCAGCCAAAAAACGAGCCCGCCCCGCCGACTCGTCCTCTGACTCCAGCGACTCAGACTCGGACTGGGACACCACCTCGGACCTGTCGGCACGGCGGCACCGACGGTTCGAGCGCACGCTTAACATGAACGTGTTCACGTCGGCAGAGGAGCTGGAGAGGGCACAGAGGCTGGAAGAAAGGGAGAGGATCATACGGGAGATCTGGATGAACGGGCAGCCAGATATTCCCGGGACACGGAGCCTAAACAGGTATTACTAAAGACAAAGGAAGGGACAAACTTTCAGTCGCACTTGGCCCCTTGTGAAGCTTTACAAACCAGCGTTAAAGCAACTTGGACTCACTTTTTTGAGATTTTTGCAGACTTGAAGAAAGCTGGTTTGCATATTACTCTGGTTATTATAAGCTGTAAGGGAGTAAGCTCCCTCTCTGCATGCTAAGCTCGCCTCTTAGCCGCCCTCTTCTTCCGGAAGCGAGGGGTGAAAGGCTACACCGCCTTGCCCGCGACCTCGATGCGCCGTTTTTGAAGTGAGGATTTATGGGTAAGCTGCGTTAGACACACACAGGCCCGTAGAGACGTCATGGTGTCTGAAGGAGTTGGGACCGATGAGTCTATTCCAGCTGGAAAACCTGCAACACTTAAAGGTTTTCTGCTCGGCAGCCTCCAGTATTCAGCGTGAATGTTGAAAGTAAAAGCAGAAAACATTTTACCAGGCAGCGGGACGATTTAAGACAATCTTTAAGAAAAAAAACCATGCTGCCTTTTGAACTTTAAAAAACCAAAAGATATTTTTACGAGGGGAATTCATCTCAACCCTTATGAAATCTATTTTATAATATTTAATAGTTTATTGATGTTGTGTATTTCTGTCCTCAAGTATGGTTTGTTTCGTGAGATATTTTTATACTTATTGCGAAGGTTTGTCTGGCACCTCAGGGATGCAATCCTAGTGTTTCTGTGTATTTGCTTGATGTATTTTTATTTCCTAAAAAAGGGGATCATCCCATTTAAACAGTGATGTTGACATACAAATAAAAAGAATTAGATCTATCATATAAAGAGCCTCAAAGAGGTTTCCGTGATTCAAGCTTATTTTTGATACAGTATGTTTAATTCACAGTGCAGTGCCTTTTCCGGCTGTTCTGTTGCTTTTGACAACAGCAGCTGGTCAGATGTTTTATTGATTGGTTATCCCAGATTTTCTTCTCATATATGTACAAGATTCCTCCTTCTTGTGTAAAGTTAGGGTCGTGTCAATATAAAGGGTACAAGTGCTTTACCAGATGCTCAAAGGTGTGATCTGGAGAAGGAACCAGCACTGAAAAAAAAGCATACACACAAGCTGTTGTTCATAAATCATGTCGCCAGTTTTAAAAAATAAGCTATCGTCAGCTCTATGTGCTGCCCTGGATTCAAGTGTAGAGATCATACTAGTTTTCAGAAAAAGGCTTGGTATTTTAATGACTGAGAGTTTAACAAAAAGTACACAGGACATATAAAGGTCACATACATATAGTTTTTATATAAAGTCAGTTTTAAATGTGTTTGAATTCAAATGGAATTTAAAATTGTGCCAATAGCTGGTAAAAGTGAGACCAAAATATGACTCCTGTGCTTGGAATAAACTGTGTTCAAAAATAAAACTATGCTGTGTTTGTATTATTTTTGCACTTTTGGATATCTCTCTCTTTAAAGTGTTTCTGTAAACTTTGGTATCCTGGTTATGGGCAGTGTCCTGGTTTTGATCATGGTTCTTATTCTTGCTTTCTGATCACTGCAGTACACTATCAGCACTATCATCAGAAGGTTGCAGGTTCAAGCCCAGCACTGGTTGTCGCATGATGATGTCCTTGGGCAAAGTATTGTTACCCAAGTTGCTTCCACTGCTTCATCAGAGGTGTGTGAGTTGGTACAAAAGGGCCAAGGGTGTGTTGATTCCTCAATCTCGCATCAAAACATTACTTTTTTTGTTTTAGATAACAGCTTATCTTTAGTCCACGCCTATTGATTCATTTCATAGAATGTGTTTTGTAAAAATGTATTACTTTTAACTTTTTTTTCTTTTAAGCAGATTTAAAAAGTATTTCTTTTGACTTCTGTTTGACAATAATCTACAGCAGATTTAGCTTGATGTTTCTAATTCATTCATTACCTTCAATATGTCGTTTATATAAGTTTGTAATTGCAAGATTGACAAAGAAAATATGTAGAGATTTCAGTATGGAGTATGTAAACATAACCTCCACCAACAAGGTTATGTTTGTCTGTTGGTTTGTAAACAGAATAATTGAAAAGGTTATAAACACATTAATAAATTTTCAAGGAATGTTAGATCGTGGCACTAAAGAATCCACTTGATGTGGTTGAGGTCTGAAAATGGATGTGAATCAACGATTGTTTTAAGAATTTGGTAACTATGCCAGACGGGGAGTTTTCCACATATTAGATATCAACTTGTCACATGTTGGAAATCCCTTGATGGAGGTGTGTGCTCTCTGAGCACTTGTAGTTGATTTTGTTTGTTAAAGTTCTCCTGCTGTTCCTCCCAAGTTTAACCCTGTAGCACCCTCTGGTGACGTCATGGGGAGGTGACCTTTATTTTCAAAAGCATTATGTTAGGATAGGTTTATGAACAATATTTGCTCTATAATATGAAACAAAGCAAAGAAATTATTCGAGTTAGCGGTTTATAAATTAATTTCACATGCAGAGTTATGATAAAAATAAGCACACATTTCTAAAAGTGAGGCGGATGGCTGTCCAGGATGATTTCATGGTGTTGGTCGCCCCCTGGTGGTGAGCTGAGAGACCGTCTGTTTTTGAAGAAAAGAAGTTCCTCATATGATAATACAGCCAGTAACAGCGATAGCACATTCATTTTCTGACAGGTATTGTGGCTTTACTTTGTTCCTCAAAAATACAGACTAGTTGTCAAAGGCTAGCAGTGAAAGAAAACAACTTAATGTCGTGTTTTTATTTGACCCTAAAGCGCTGTTTTTATTTAATGAATATAAATTCACATATTGACAAAAAAGTTTATTTTTAACTCTCCAAACTTCACATTCGTTGCTTAAAAACGTACTTTTAGAAAAATGTGTTTACTTTTCTCTCATGTCAGCTTCCGCTTACTCGTTTCCATGGCAACTCCAAACGTTCAGACCGTGCTGCTACCCCGGTGTTTAACACGCCAATAAACCCGTGTGTAATTCAACAAATTAAACTGTTTAACATTGCCGGAAGGTGAATAAATTGAAAAGTACTCGTTGAGGGATGATGTCGTGGAACTGGGACAACCACGGACTGCCCTTTCTACCGGGAAACACTTTCAGAGACGTAACGGTAAGAGAAAGTTCAATACAGCTGTGACGTAACGTAGTAACGTACATTGGCTTACTTCAGGACAGTAATGGAGAAATGCACACCTCTGTCTGAAACCTTGTATGTAATTGTTGTTTACATGAGTTATAGTAATTCCGCTTTCCTACATAAGGAAAAACTGTAGTGTGGCTCAAACATGAAATATGATACCATTTGTTATCTAATGTTAGGCTATAGCTGAGGAGATTAATAGTGACTTCATGTAAAGTCTATCATTGATTATAACCAGACTTGAGAACCCTTAAATCCATTACTCCAGCTTTAAATTTTGCATTAGCACTTGTATCACAGGACTGTGCCAGACCAGTGGTTCTCAACAGGTGGGTCGGGTCCCCTGAGAGGGTCACAAAGCTGTTTTTGGTGTGATCCAAGCCGTGCTGTAATAATATATAGAGATTTTGGTGTTTTTCTGGAAACCTGTTTGTCTCATTGTATAGGACGCACACAGCTTTTTTCCCCACAATAACTTGCTATGTAATTTCTCAAGAACAACCAAATTAACAGTGTGACAATGATCCGTCTTGACTTAAGAAATAAGTCAAGATGGAAAAAATAGTTGAAAATAGTTGTATTTGAATCACAACTAATAACAAATTAAGCCTAAGTTTGTGTTACCTGTGCCATATAATGTTGCTGTTGCGCCAAAAACACTGAAACAGAAAAATCTGTACAATTGAATAAATATTGTACTGTACAAATAAGAAATTAAATAAGGATTTAAATATTTTTTCAAATGATCATTATCAAGAAAGGAGACCAACAGCTTTTTTTTTTTAATCTAAATAATGAAGAATGAAGATAAGAGGTGGGCACTGGAGATAGGCATAAACGGATTCTCTTGTTGTTTCTGTGCAGAAAACTGCCTTCCATCGTCCTCAGACTCTGTCCTATAAGAATGGCTTTGCCACAAGCCTCCGCCCGACTGTGGGCATTGGACAGGATCCGCTTGTATCAGAGCAGTTGATCCAGGAGGAGATGGAGGACTTGTCTTCGATGAATCCATACGGTGCTTATGACTCATCTGACCAGGGTTTGGTGCAGGAGTTCATCCCAGCTTATGTGGCCCTTGACAAGAAGGTAAAGTAACACTTAAAGGTACAATATGATATTTGCATATGACTGTCCTGTGTTTAATGTTCTTAAGTCAAGTAAATATGAATATGTCCAACAATTTCAATGCCAGAGAAATGTTTCACACAGTCAAGGGACCCACCATGTTAGAGCTGCCATGTCAAAATACATTAATTGTTTCCTTGACAGTACACATTGATTGAATTGGTGGAAACAATCAATATTTTAGAAGTGGGACCTGTTACTTGAAGCTGTTGTTCTACTTCTGTATCTCAGATATGATTTGTGCTGCTTTCTTGTGATGGATTTCAATTCTTAACCATCAGCTGCGCAAACTAGCGCACACAGTACGTATATCACCATATGCCGCAACCTCTGCCAAGGTGGCTCACATTCCTTGACCCTGAAACTCACTGTTAGTACTCAAAATCATGTTGATATCATTATCAGTTTTGACTAAAATCTATTGTTCACTAATGGCAGTTAGCTGGATCACCACCAAATCTAATAATTTTTAAGGTTGGGCCATTGCCACCATCTCCTAAAGATCCTAGCAAAGTCTGTCCAGTAGTTTTTGTGTAAACTTGCTAACAAACAAACATACACCTCCTTAGCAGAGGTAATAAGAACATGCTGTACAGCTCAACCTACCTCCACCTCTTGCTTTTTTTAATTGAGGACTCTTCCCAACAAAACCTCCACACCGTAAGACTTATCTGCTTATAACGAGGCACCCTTATCATTCCACTGATGCATTTCAAGATGAGAGAGAAGAGGCGTTAAAAATGGATTTGCTTTTTGAGCTGCAAGCAGTCCCAAAATGCATAGTAGTTAGCTCATAGGGCTAACTAGAACGGCCATTTTTTTCCGAAAATTCTATCCCTTATTATGTGATATTTAGACATAAACCCAAAACTTTGGTTTACTGTCTTGTTAATAAACCTTATGAAGTTCTATTTTTAATTTGCAGGCTCCTTTCGAAATGACAAGTAAGCAGTGGAGGTGGGCAGAGCTGACAGTGTGTCCCTTTAAGATATTGTACAATTATTTTATTAAGGTATTTCTTGGGGTAGAATTGATATACTACATTTTAGCAGGCTATTATTAAAGATCTTTTTCTCTGCCAAATAAACTGTCCATCTCTTCCTCATCCTTGTCTTGTAGGTGCTGCGCTTCAACGCGTACTTTGAAGAAGGCGTCTCTTTCTCTCCTGATGAGCAGTGCCGTGTACGCCCTGTGGTCATCTACTACTACCTTGAGGATGACAGTATGTGCATCATCGAGCCGGTGGTGGAGAATTCTGGGTTACTACAGGGCAAAAGGGTCAAACGGCAGCGACTTCCCAAAAATGAGCTTGGTGATCATTACCTCTGGAAAGACCTCAACCTCAGCATGGACCTGCCAGTGTACGGGGTCAAGTACCGCATCACAGAATGTGACAGTTTCACAAAGGTACAAAACGCACCTCTCTTAAAGCTCAGATTAGCATGGTGCGTCTAAAAAGTTTTTTTGCATGTGGTCTATATAAATGGCTGTCTCTTCATGTGCAGGAGTTTATGGAGAGTGAGGGTATCATCCTAAACGACCCAGAGCCGATGCCTGTTGATCCTTACAGCAAGCGTCGAGAACATGTTCAGCCTGTTTTCACAACCCCCTCTGATTATGACAGCAGGAACCGCTTCCAAACCCTGGATCAAAAGGTGACAGAGGTCCCTTTAGTTTTGGAGCCACTGGAAGAAAAAAGTCAACTTTATATCCACCTGCCATCTTTTGTTTGCATTTTTTTAAGTAAAAACTATGAGTACTTTCACATTTTTCTTTTTGGTCCTAACTGTTTAAACGAGGCCTAAAACGATCAAATCCGACAAGTTTTCATTGTGTTTCGGTCTTGCATTTACATGGGAACTCTATGCGGATTGCCCACACTTTTGAAACCAGGCTCCAGAGTGGAGAGTTTTCAATACGCTCTCCATGCAGCGACGTGTAAACCCATATCAGAGCGTTTCAGGGTGAAATGCTGACGTCACCGCATGCACAGTACTCTTTCACATGAAGGCTGTGCGCATACCTGGAAAAACAACAGCTTTGGCTGTCCGCGTGTGCCGCTAACCGTGCTCGGTTTGTTATCCAGACAAAACTATCCAGTCAGATTTGCTGTCCGAACTGATTTGTTGTCCAGAAAAGAAACTGCTGCGTCTTAGTGCGTCCACTCCCCATTGTTGTATGTGAAAAGTTTTACTTCTTCATATGCGTGTTTTAGCAGTGCTGCCTCTCTGCAAACCTACACCGCCATCTACTGAACCGGCATGCATACTACAGCGGATTCATTTGAATCCAGTGTCTCTGTCTGCACGCGAATCGACTTTGAAGACGCAAAGGAAAAATCTTTGCGTTTTAAGTCGGAATGTGTCTGTGTAAACGTAGCCTGAGTGTTAAACTAAAAAGCATTATTGCTGCCTAATCTATAAGCAATAGTTCCATTATAAAGTTACCATCATAGTATGATTCATTGACCCTGAAGCCCCTTACTTAGCACTTGGAATCATATTGATATCATTATTCGTTAGACGGTTATTCACTAAAAACGATCTGTCTAATGGCGGTTAACTGAATCACCACCAAATCTAATAATTTTAAAGTTGGGCCATTATCAACATCTCCTAAAAATCTCAGCAAAATCTGTCCAGTAGTTTTGCATAAGCTTGCTAACAAACAAATAAACATGCAGCAATGTGTAAACACGCCAGCAAACAACGCAACCTCCGTAGCAGAAGTAATGATCTTATAGTTTTTTAAGTGTCAGCTATGATATGAGCTGTTTGAATCTGTCAAAGAATAAAAGGAGCTTCATCACTTAATTAAAAAAAATGTATGATCCAATCTGTCATTGAGGTTGGTAAATATTGGGGATGGGATGAAATATCGTTTGGCAATATATCGCGATACAGTACGTGACGAAATGCATCGACTTTGAAATACATGGATAAAGACGTCACGTCCGGTAATAGCGCATGTGACCAGAAGTGACGACAACAAACATTAGCACCATCTACCTTGTCTCCAAAAAGCCTAATGATGTAGTCGAATGAGGTCGAAATTGAGGACGCTCCGCCTGGATACAGGTCATCTGTATTTTGGCTTTCTCATTAAAAAAAGACAAAGACGGCGAAAACAAGCCTACCGCTCGTCAGCATACACTCTCTCTAACCTCTCTAGGGTTAGAGAGAGTGTTATTGTTTGTGTTTGGCCCATTAGGCCTTGTGTTTTCTTTTGTGCAACTCAGACAAAAACAAATAAGTTGTAAGTAATATTTTTTCTTTTTTACTTTTTTGATATTGTATCGTGACGTATCGTATCATGACCCGGGCATTTCGAGGTGCAGCGTATCGTGAGTTTAAGTGTATCGTCCCATCCCTAGTAAATATAAGGAGAGGAGAGTGAGACTCAAACCTTGGACTGTCTGTTTCTTTCTCTACATCCCAAAAATAAAGGAATCACATTGCTCCTAAAGATTTTTTTTTAGATTTAATATCTTGGTTCCGTCTGTTCTCCTTTAGGTGTTGTGTTTCTCTGCCTTGTGGGACGAGTCAGACTCTATGTACGGGGAAACTCATCCTGTTACAATCCACTTCTTCCTGGTGGACGACACCGTGGAGGTCAGGGAGGTCCACAAACCAAACAGCGGCAGGGATCCATTTCCTGTCCTGATGCGACGGCAGAAGCTGCCCAAAAAAATCAAAGCGGAGTCTGGTGAGATGCAACACACTGTTTGAAGTATTAATCAGGAATTTCATGAGATCAAATACCGAATGTTGTCCAGGTCCTGCTTAGGAAAGTGCTGAGTCATGCGGTACAGTGGCCCTGAGGGTCAGCAGCATCAGCATTCACCCTGTGCAAGAAACATTTCACCAGAATTCTAATAAAACAAAACTTTCCATGATTTGCAAAAAAAAGCATGAAGTGAAATGAAAATAAACATAAAATGCAGAAAACATTTTATAGTATTCAAAAAAAAAAAAGACCTGAAAATGTCACTTTGGAGAAACATTTTGTGAAATTTGAAAGCATCTCTTGAAGTCCTAAAAATCTAATACAACATATGTGGTGTTAACAAACCCATATGATTCACAGGTTGCCAAACAAAATACTGAGTGAATCATTTTAGCATAAATGCTTTCACATGTAATAATACACTGCTTTTGCACAGTGTTTAATTATTTTTTATTTATTAAAAAAATGCATTTGATTTTGATTTGGGACTTCTTTGTATTTATTATTTTGTATGCAGACTTGTGGGTCTTATTTAATATTTTGCCTTCACTGTAGTAACGCAACTTACTATGCTGTTATCATTTTGTATTTGTAACATTTTCATTTATTACTTTTTAATCTTCAGTGAAATTGCCTTCCAATTACTGTTTTTATCAAGTGTGTTTAACATTTTAATTCAAAAGATTCAGGAACATTTAGTTAACTGTGATGAAAAGGGATACATTAAAAGTTACGCTGTGTACATATATTTAAGAAAGGAGGCTGCAAATATATTGTCAAAAAATCCAAAGAAAGTAATACTGGGTGTTGCCAGGCTGGTGGGTATGTCCACACAGACCCATGTTTGATGAGGTGTTCGCTGTAGAGGTGGCTCAGGTTGATCCCAGCCATCTTCCCCTGTTCTCTGATCTCCTCTCCAGCTCTGTCCACTGTTTCTCTTAGCTATTAATAAGTCAAAATGGACCCAAAATCCGATGAAAAAGGGCAGAGACTACAATAAAAAGCTTTTTCAAGAAATGAACAACAAAACAGAACAAAGAAGAAACAAAAAAAAATTGGATTCGTCCTCAATAACTGTTACATGTCATCTTTTCACAGAGATCTTTCCGAGCTGTGTGTTGGAGGTTTCTAAAGAAGAAGTGGACGAGTATTTCTCTCCCAAAGACTTCCAGCTGGGTCGGACCATAAAACTGCTGGGCCGTTGCTTCCTCCTTTACGACTGTGATGGATTTACCAAAGAGTACTACCAGAGGAACCACCCAGAGCTGGAGATGAAACCCAAAGAGATACCAAAGAAAACAGAAAAGCTTCAGGAGAAGAAGAAGGTGAGATTATGAGATGTATCCGCCCAGGAATTTTTTTTTTCCTTTACAGACTTTTGTGTTTGTGTATGTTTCATTAATCTGTGTTTACAGGAAATTCCTCCTTACTGCGGGGTTGGTTCAGCTGAAGATTCCCTCCAGAACTGTTTGTCTTTACACCCCATGCCTCCCAAAAAGAACATAGTGAAGATGCTGGTACATGGAAACATGGCGCTGCGCTACAGTGCCAAACTGGTGAGTGCACATGTTTGACCTGTTTGAGCCTTTTCTTATTCCAGAGACAGCAGTGTTTTGAGGTTTTAACACAAAGTCATTAATATTTTTAAACACTATACAAAAAAGATGACAACATCATTTCTATTTTTATATTTCATATTGATGTCAACCACATTAAAATAGAAGCAGGCAGCTCTGACCTTTTTGAAGGCAGTTCCTCAGAGAACGAAACACTAAAACCAATATGCTAATTGGCTACAAGGTAAGCTATTTAAGATGTTTTGTCTGAATGGAAAACGTCATTTGTTGCTTTAACAATTTTTAGTTAGTTAAAATCAAATGATATCAGTTTGGCACCACAGCATTAAGAATAAAAGACCAAAAGACCACATTTAAAGTAAAAATCAGAGAAACAGTTTGTCACACACACTATCTAAACTGCACAGATGCACTGGCAACATTTTAAAAATTGTTTAAACTTGTAGGTTAATGGTCCCATGTGCTGGTGTGTTTGTCCATTTACATCATGTCTTGGGTGTCTGTTGAGCAAGGATTTCATTTAAGTTGCATAACGTGAAAAAAAATCTTCTCTGTAGACAATCAGGTGCAGCTCTTTTCCCCTCCCCTTTGGAAACGATCAGATCTGAGGGAGCAGGGAGGTTATGATCGTGAGCTTTGCATTGTTTGGCTACCCAAACAGTGTCTCATGAAAGGAGGAGGAGGGGTTATAGGCAGCAGAGCAGACCTTCACAACAGTCATGGCATCTGCCTGTGACTAGCAGAAAACACATGCCAGTGAAGGCTTTAAAGCTGTGACAGTAAACCCCAGCAAGTTAAAAAAAAAAAAACACGTGTTTTTTTTTTTTTTTTTTTTCTTCATAGAGGCATAGCACATCTCCTCACAAACTAAGGATTTAGTTAAAGGTGTCATCTACCTAAAGTTAAGTTAAAGTTAAGTTTAGTTAAAGGTGTGTTCTACCTAAATTGAAATAAAAAATGAATTTGCAGGACATGGGACCTTTAACCTAATTTTCCAAAACTTAAGTGTTGCCAATTAGCAAAAAGATACTAAGGCATGATTTCTGGTTCATGTTTCCTAGCCTGACTTCAGTCTAAACTTTCTCGTAGTATTTTAACAGAAACTGTTCCAGTAACACAGATTCTTTTTTTTATCTTTTCCCTGTGTCTGTTACATTGCAGGACACCCAGAACCCTGAAGACGAGGGCAGATGTTTCGTACTCTCCTACTTCTTGGCAGACGATATGATCAGTATTTTTGAAAAGCCCACACCTAACTCTGGCATCATCCCTGGAAAGTTCCTGAGGAAGGCTCGCATCCCAAAGCCTGGCTCCACAGTGGATAAACCAGACTTCTACTCACCTGCTGATTTTGCTATTGGAGCCACTGTGGAGGGTAACGATCTCTGTTTTACCATCTGTATTGATAATTTGTTTCTGCAATAATTTTAGACTATAAGAAATCTTACATCATATAAACGCGACTTACCAGGACACAAAAAGCTCTGATGGTATTTTATACAAGACTTGTATTTTGTCTTAAGTCATCAGTCAAATATTGATATTTATAAGCTGTGCTAATGGTGTCTGTCTCCTCTCTTTTGATAGTTTTCAGCCATCGCTTTGTGTTGACGGGCGCTGACCTCTCTGTGCTGAAGTATCTGGAGTCCATTGCAAGTGAAATTCCTGTTCAGACACTGAATTCTCTGAAACAGCATCTAGGTGTGGGTACAACTGAGCAGGCAGCTGACAATAATGGTAAAATTATGACCAAATAATCCTCAAATTCTTCTTAGGATGCACTCAATCATTAGTTATTTTGATATATGAAAGTTATTAGGTTTTTTATTTATATGATAAATGATATAATTTTTTTTTTTGTCCTTGATCAGGTGATGGCGTAGCAGAGGCGTCTCCATGATGTAAGAAAACTGCAGTGCTGCTCACACTCTAATAAATCAGACCAAAGGGAGAATCAAGCTTTTTTTTGTCGTAACAAATATCATTTTATGGGTACAGCTAGCAAACAAAGTTTGGGCACTCAAATCACTTTTGAATTAAAAGTGATAGTGTTTAAATAGTCATACAATCATAGTTTTTAATGTATGTTTTATTAAGAATGTCTCCACATGTAAGTAAAAAATTTCGTCTGACTGGATAGCATAGCCTTGCAGTGCAGCTGGATCAGCCCGATTTAATGTTTGTTATCAGACAGGTCCATCTTGACAAGCTCCAATCTACAATGATTGTAAGTGGCCCAAAGTGGGACGGCCCAATCAACCTTTTGGACAGGAGGAGTTGGGAGCTACAGACCAGATGACAGCAGTACATGAATGCTCGTAGAGATGAGCATAGATGCTAACAGCTCCAGTAGCAGTTTAGTCATATCTGGACTACATTTTGTTATTAAATGAAACACAAATAACACTGAAAGCGTGTCTCTATACGAACGGTATTTTATGCTCAATTTCTAACATGTTTTGTGGAAAGTTTGTTTTACAAAGTGGTTCACATTCTGGCACTGAAGCGCATCTTAAATGCAGTTTTCCTTTTATAATTTTTGGTTAAAATAATAAATTTGGTATATACAGCTTAATGTTTAATTAGATAAGGTAACCATTTTTGACTCATAAGTTCAGATGTAATTAAGCCTCACATTTACTCATAAATTTGCTTGTTTTTATGGGCACAGCTTATTTTACTAAGAAGCAGGCATGTCATGTTTTAAGGCTCACCTTGACTAACCTGTTTGTACATTTCTAGATTAAAATCAAATTAGGTTCAGTTATCACTTTTGTTTACCAGCATTTGTCTCATTTTGCCTGTTGACAGTGGGAGGTGTTTTCAGAACTGTCTAGACCAGTTTCAACCAGTAATGCTGAAACTTGATCTTGTTATACATGAATGGAAATGAAAACAGAAGTATTTAAAAACAGAAGAGTTGAGCATATTTCAGAAAATGCATTATTTAATAAAGTAATTAACAAAACAATCAAAAGAAAAAAACATGGAATGGCATGCTGTAATATCCATCATACGTACTTGATGCTTACTTGTTAAGTGACCAGTGACACAGGTAGAATTTTAAACAGAGATAAATTGTTGAAAAGAGCTCGGGTGACACTTCTGTCATCCCTCCTGGGACAGCTGTCCTCTGACAGGTCGGAGGGATCATGTTAAGGTGAGGACCCAGTGAGCTCATAACATACCATAACATCATACAATGACATCATCAGTAACATGTTTCTGCTCCAGTTGAACAGATGACAAGCAAAGGCGGCTCGTGGGCTGAAAAACAGCTGCAGCATCACACAACACTACGACCGATACAGTACTTTATGTTTGAGGATCAACACAGTCATCACAGACACACGCGTGTCGCACACTCTACATCGGAATCATTCTGCGTACAATGGTGCTTCTCAGGGCGGGATAGCAGGCTGCGTGGATGTATAAAAAAATACTGATATGATGAGAATAGTAAATGTCTGTCAGGCTCGAGGGATTCCCGTAGATTTTTTTTTTTGTAATTCCAGCATTCAAGCCAAAGTCTGTCTTGATTGAGTGCTTGTAACATCTCAGGACACTCAACAGGAAGCTCAGAGGCCAGTGGCTGCGAGCTTCTTCGTTGTGCTGATGAGAATCCTCAGCCGGGCTGAGGCTGCTGTTCAGGCCAGTCAGTGTGACATCTTAGGGAGATTTGAGTTTTTTGGTCCGAGGAGAGGCTCCATTTTCTGCTTTGAGTACTCCGTTTTCATGATGACCCACTTTGGAAAGAGATAAAAGGGAAACATCAGTATTTCAGATATAGTTTGGAACATTTTAAACATCTTTAGAGAAGAAATCAAACATAATTAATTCATATGTTGAACAATGACTTTCCATGAAAGCTTCAGTCAAACTCCCTCAAAGAATGTTGTTCTAGTAATACTATTCTCAGATCAGTGTTTAAAGAAGACCCAGATGGGTGATTGGACAATGAATGTCCCTTAAAATGTTCTGTAGAGTTTATGATGTTATAACAATACAGCCTCCGCCTACATGTGTTTTCTGCTTGTCACAGGCAGACTGCTCTGAAAGTCTGCTATGCTGACTTTCTGCCCCCCACCCCCCACCTTCAGACATCCTTTGGGCAGCCAATCAGCACAGAGCTCATTAGCAGAGGCTCACAAAGCCTCCCCGCCACCCCAAAACTGAGTGTTTCCAAAGGGAGGAAGGAAAAAGAGCTGCATCTGATTCTCTACAGAGGCAAAAAGGTTCTTTTTTGTATTCAGCTTTGATAAAATCCTTGCTTGATGAACACCCAAGACACAATGTAAATGGTCAAACACACCAGGACATGGGACCTTTAAATCTTATTTGTCACCAAAAATTAAATAAATAAAAATACCAGAATGATCTGTTTTCATTTTTCTCACTTCTGGGCAAGAAGCTGTGGAAGCTTGGCGCCCATAGTGTGTAGTGTATTCAACTTGTTTAAATGGTCAACTTTTTAAAACATATTTCTGATATGTTGATTTTTATGGGGGCAACAACAAAAGGAAAATGCAAGTTGAATTGCTTTTCCCTGATACTGTGTGCTGGTGCTGAGTTTTATTTGCATGATTAAAGAGTTGTAAGATTAGCATATCTGTTTCTTCTAGGCTGCACGGTTACAGATGACGGTGGAGCTGTTAATTCAAAACATACAGGAGGCTAGGCTACTTCCTTCTCAGGTCTTATATAACCCACCAACATGAGAAACAAGCTGTACAAAGATTATAATCTTTGACGGCACTCCGTGAGTTATTTTCTTCCACTTGTAACGTCACAGCATGACAACAAACCATTTACCAGAAGTAATCTTCTGAAGTAGTGAGTCAAATCCAGCTTCATCCACATGTCTTTTCAAAGCCTTAAAAAGCCCTCAGTTCATCTTTAAACAGGGGTTGTTACTCCACACTGCTGATGAATGTTCAGTTTTACAGTTACAATGAATTCTAGATGATTTTCTGTTTCAGGCAGTGTCCTCCAGAAGCATTATCGTAACTGTAAAACCTGAAAATACTCCTGGAACTATTAATGAGAGGATCATGTCATGTGTGTTGTACAACATGTTGGAGCAAGTGTTAAACTCACGTGAGTCTCTTTTCAGTGGCCTCAGGGCTTGTTTTGTTGCAGTCTTCTTGCGTACAGCTTGTTCGTGTCTGAACTCCCTCCAGCGCCTCAGCTGGAAGCGAATGAACTTCCAGAGTAGCCAGGACTGAGTCAAACATACCAGCAGTAGAACAGTCATCCTGAAAGGGCCCAGAGATGGAAGGATTAGTGCCATTCTGTGATTTAGAAAATAGACTTGACATTGTGTGCTGACAGAAACAATTACTTTCTTACAACTGGAGTGTGTTTGAAAAGAAGTGCTTTGTATTTTCTCGCGTGAGTGTGACAAAATATGTTGTAAAAAAGACATCATGTCACTCAAAGGTTATGAAAGGTCACATTTTAATTTTGACATGAAAAAGACATCCGGATATCTACTCCACCTGATTCATTCATTCATTATTTCTTTATTAATCTCAAAATGCCATTGAGAGAGTGCTCTCGTTTCCAGTGGCGTCGAGAGTACATAAAAACTGTAATTGCAAGACAATGAAGAAACAACAGTGGAGTAAAATTCAAAAACAGTTATAGACATGGACATAGTGGTTCTGTATCATATTTTGAAACTGTCCTATGTTAATAAGTGAACTGAGTTTTAGTGTTTGCTGCAAAGTGTTCCAGCTGTGGGCTGCACAAAAGCTGAAAGATGTTTTTCTGATCTTGCTGTGGACTCTTGGAACATCAGGCATTAGCCGGTCACTAGAACGAGTATGGTAGTGGTTTGTGGTCATATTTAATAGAGAGGTTAGATACTCTGGCAGATGTCCATTCAGAGCTTTGTAGATGAAAAGTGACCGCCTGTCTCTTCTAACTGACAAAGAAGGCCAGCCCACTTTGTTATACAGAATGCAGTGATTGGTTAAAAAGCTGTCACCATGAACCTTATGGCAGCGGGGTAAACTGAATCCAGTGGTTTGAGTGAGCGAGCTGTGGCGTGCCTGTAGATCACATCTCCATAATCTAAAACTGGCAAGAAGGTGGCTTCAATAATTTGTTTCCTGCATGAAATGGGGAAGTTTGTTTTGTATGACGGAGGATTAGGGCCACGTTGAAAACTAAAAAAAACGTAAGGTTACGAGAATGAAGTCATACAGTTACGAAAATAATCTCATAAATTACGAGAATAAAGTCGTAAAGTTCTGAGAATAATCTCATAATTTACAAGAATAAAGTTGAAAAGTTACGAGAATAAAGTAATTTAAAACTAGGAAACATCTGCTTGGCTAGATTTCGAAAGATATTCACAGATTCAGACTTTGTGGCTCAATAACTCATCTACAAAAGAACCTAGTTCCAAACCAGACCCCTCTTTTTGATCACTGTAATGAAGAATGTGAGCTATAAACTCATTTTCCTCCAAACGAGCCGTCAATAGGCTGCCGCTGATGGCTTGGCGGCTTAGGGACCATCGGCAAATTACCATATCGGAGGAATAGTGTGAAAGAAAATTGAATAACTTCCCCATACTGAGAAGTAAAGTCTTCAAAACCACAGCAAATACAAAGGATAGTATGTTATTCATACTACGGGTCATATTTTCTTTTAGAGCCAAGCAGATGTTTCCTAGTTTGAGATGACTTTATTCTCGTAATGTATGAGATTATTCTCGGAATTTTACGACTTTATTCCCGTAACCTTACTTTTTTTTTAGTTTTCAATGTGGCCCTAATCCTCCGTCGTAGTTTTGTGTCTGTATAAATAGCCCAATTTTTGTCTTAATTTGGTAACAAGTGAACGGATGTGAGGTTTGAATGTGAATTGTTGATACAGCCAGATACCAAGATATTTGTAATGATGTCTATGTTGTGACCTTCCAGAGTAGTAGTGTGTGTCGTGCTATAATCAGGATTTCTGGAACGGTTAAAAAGCATGGATTTGGTTTTATCTGGGTTCCCGATACCTCAGCAGAGCTCACATCATCATCAAGGACAGCTCACATCACTCAGATGTTTGACCTGTTGCCCTCTGGCAGGCACTACAGGTGCATTACACAAGGACAAACAGACTAAAAAACAGTTTCTTCTTGAGAGCCATTACCACCCTGAACAACCCTGGCTATCAACAGAATGTAAAATGTGCAATACCTCTATCACCTTTTAAATACTACCAATATATTTATATTTGTCCCATGCAAACAATCATATGCCATATAATCATCTGTAAATACTAACCACCATTTGGACCACAAGTATTCAGTATATTTTCAGCTATCCTGTGCAATACATTGCCATACACAATAGAAATAGGACTATTTTTCACTTTTAATATTTATCCTCTACTTCATATTGTACATAGAGCTTCAATTGTGTTGTCCAGTAGAATTGTATTTCATCTTGGACATTAAAAGTCTTCTAACAACCTTTTTTACTGAAGCTATTTTTGTAAACCTTTAACTTAACCATCTTTCTATCACACTGAAAAAGAGAAGCTCTCCAATCTCCTTGCTCATTCTGTGTAATGGCAATAAAGGCCATTCTGATTCTGACAGTCTGACTCAAGTGCAGGTGTGTTTAACTCTATGAAAGGCAACAAAACATACACGGAAGTTATGTTGTAAACCCATAAAACCCTCAAAAGTCAACACTGTTTTATGGGATACACATGTAATTTAACACCACAGTTGTTACAGTAGCTGTAAAATGAAACAGCATCTCATCAGACTAAATCATTCTCCCCTCGTGCTGGACAGAGCTCACCTTATCAGGACAGTGTTAAAGTTGCCCATCTCCCAGTCCAGCTCCTGATCCTCTGCTCGAGCCAAACCAAACCCGACAGCCAGGAACATCAGGGTCAAAGTGGCCATCCGAGTAAACACGAAGCTGACCGCCCACAGGTCAAACCTGACGCACCACAACAGAAAAAAACATGAGGTCTATAAAACCGAGGAGGTTCAAGGACAAATACAGGGGGGGAAAAAACACTCAAAAACATTTACAGCAGCTCAGAGAGGCAGGAAAACAGTCAAGTGTGCTCGTGAAATACAGGCAGTAAAAATATCCTGAGTAGATTACACAGTCAGCTCCAACACAGCATTCTGATTGGACGAGATGAATATTATTAGAGCACAGCGCGGATGTCTGGGTTTGCCTGGTTTCAGTAACTGGTGCTTCTGCATCACAACAGTCTGCTCTTTAACACTGCTGCGTGATGAATTTAAACAAATTAATGTACACAGTATAAAAAAGTGACCAGGCTGTGGTAACCATGGACACAAACAACAAGCTAGAGCACAAGAGAGCGTACTGGCTGTGTGGGCAGCGTGTGTGCGATGCTAAGCGATTCAATGCAACATTTAACCCTCAGTAAAGGATGCAAATGTTCACCCTCTGGACATTAGTTGGCAACAGAAAAAATTAACTTTGTTAAATTTCGTGTTAAAATTTTAGTTACTGAGACAAACAGTAAATGGTATCCATGTTGCAGGGACCAAACTTTGAATAAATGATGGTGATTAGAACTGTATTTCATAAATTTAATACAGTGGCTTCTTTAATCAAAAAAAATCAAAAGCAAAACTAATTGGTGAAAAAAAACACAATGTAATTGCCAGTGTAGGGAGAAATGCATTACAAAAGTGATGTGATACTGTAATGCATTCCTTTTTACTGTAACGCAGTAATGTAAGCCATTACAAAAAAAAAATACAGTAATATTTTACTCGGTACAAATGCCAGTAATGCAAGTTACAATGCATTTTTAATTTAACCTGAAATGAAGAGGTGCTTTTTTGTTTGTTTGTTTGAATACAAATTCGCCAAATACTTTGTGAGATCAGCAGAGGAGGAAAGTTACAGAATCTCCAACACAATATACCAGAATTTTACCTTTTGTCTGTTTTCGCTGATTGTTTCTTGTATTGTGCCATGATCCATCGATGTGTCTGTTATATTCTACTGTTTTTAGCCTTAAGCTCAATCAGATAGCCACCACATCACCTTCCACTGGATGTGTAATTTGTGTTTTTGAGTGTAATGAGCTATATTTAGAATTCCAAATCCATATTTCCTGTTTTTTTTTTACAAGAGTAACTTAAAAGTAATGTGATAATAGTGTAATGCCTTGCATTTCAAACACAGTAATATTATAATGTAACTAATTACTTTGAAATGACAGTCACAAGTAATAAATAATGCATTACATTTTTGAAGTAACTTGCCCAACACTGATAACTGCACTACTTATAGTACTGTGACATATTGGGATATGTCATATTGATACCCCTGAGTCATATTTATGGTATCACTGAATTCAAACCATACACATCCCTATTGGATAAACAGCAAGAGCTTTGCTGCCCAACAACAGAGCTTCAACTATCAAACATCATAAAGATAGTTTTTCAGACATATTCGGACAAGGCAATGATTGCTTAAATTCTGAAGCAGCTCCTTTTTCTGAACACATTCACACTAATTTCAACCAGCACAACACTAGAATGTACCCGGATAACGAGCCAACCCTTTTTTTAAAGCCAGGTGCACTGGTGAGATTTCAAGTCCATTCTATTCTGAATTTTCATTCAAACTGCTCTGTAGTGGGGCCGAATGTTGAGCCGACTGCTTGACTTTTTTCATGTGCAGAACTAGGATACACAACAGCCTGATTGGCTGTTCCAGATTAGCCAGATGGATTTTTGGTATGTTTGATATTCTGGTCATACAACTGCACACTCTTGCCGGGTGAGAGCGGAGTCAAGAGTCAATCCACTGACTTCAGGGCTTTAACACTGACTTTAGCATATGTAAATTGTTAGGCTGTGACCCCAGTCACCCTGACAGCAACAGGCATGACTGTTTTATGCTAGCTGCTTGTTGGTGATTGTCTGTGTGGAAAACCGCTTTTGTTACGGTTTATATTTTAGCAGAAACCAGCACTTTGTTGCAATTATCTTGACCATTGAGAGCACTCATCTTTTGTTCTGTGCGAGCGCCTTGGTTGTGAGCACTGGGTGAACTTTATTGCAAGCTGTTACAACTATTCAAACTGCTTGAAATCATACGATGTACAACTGGCTTAATATGTGGCTCTTGTAGAAACAGACCTGTGATATAAAAAGCAAAATCACACCGGGGATTTAGATGTTATACTGAACATCAGAACTGCTGTGGTTACATTCAGTGTTCAGCTTGTGGTGTCATGTTTCTACAACGGAATCACAGCTGCTCTGGTGGTCATTACAACATCTCAACATCAAGCAGGATGTTGCTTGGATCATTTCATTATCAGCAACAACCCATTAATCATCTCAACGAGGCTTCTTACATTTTCTGATGGTTCTCATCAGTGAAATAAAAGAGTCTGGCGATGTGGAAGCCCAACTCCGACACATACTGAAGAAAAAGGAGCACCAGACCCACACGAGTCATACTGTAGAAACAAGAGAGGAAAGAAGTGAGGAATTAGGATGCTAAATTTTAGAAAATGATGATATTTAGATGACCTTTACGACATGTAAACATCAGCAGACATGTTTAGCACAATAAACAGAACAACTAAGCTCTGTAATGTTTTGAAACTTGTCCAGTTGTTTGTGCATTTTTCCAAAGCAAGACCTTTAATTTGCACATTTCCTCTGCTGGATGCTTACTTTAACAGATATGCTGCAGAGATGTGCAGCAGATACAGGCAGATGTACTGCAGATGCCGAGAAATCTCCTCCTGAAAGACAAACAGGCTTTATTTGCAAAGATACAGCACTTTGAAATCCTGCTTTCTTTGTTCAGTCTTGCTCTTCATGTTCTGCACACACATGCTTAACAAACAGAGTGAAACGCACACACACACACAGAAACAGGCAGCTTATCTAGTCACACTCCAGAGCTCCTCCGGTTCCCAGACCTCCTTACTGACCTTGCGTACTTTCTGGAAGTAGAGCTCCGGCAGGGCATGGAGCCAGTAGGCCAGCTGAGTGAGGTAGAAAAACTTCACCTGAAACCTGCAGCATGAAACACACAGAGATCAGGAGAGAGGAGGGGACAGAGGAGGAGGAGGGAAGTAAAGAGAAATGCAAAAACAAAAATCCAGGTTTGATTTATATGTAAAATTATCCACGTCAGTAAAAATTTTACTGTTTCACTTTGAGTTATTTTTAAAGCCGAATCTGAAAAAGGAAACTTTCCACATTTGCATGACTGTTTCTGAGTCCTGCCTGAGTGTGGGATGCTCAGAGGAATTTTTATGAAGCCTGCAGAGGTGAAGTTTAAAGCAGAAGCTCAAAACTGAAGAGGCAGAACAAACTGCATTGTCACACAAAACAATGTGGTGCTACTAAATAGTCCCTTCATCCAACCTCTATCCCCACTGAGAGCACCACCTACTTAGACGTTTTGGTGTCAACGCTTAGAAAAAGTTAAGTGGACCATATAAACAACTTTAAGCCTTAACACTCGAGTTAATCATATCTTTTTAATACTTTAAAATAATGAGCATGTCTCTGATAATTACACACTTTTCAAAGTCAAATCAAAGAATTTACTGGACTTTTCAAAAGATCCAAACTGGGGAATTATATATATTTTAACAATGCTGAACAGACAACAATAGGGGTGTAACAAAATTCGCGAAATAAAAAAATGACGAAATAAAATTCAAAGATGCACGAAATAAACAGACGCAAAGAGGCGCTGGTGATTTTTTACCCTCCTCGCCTACCGTAGCAAAACACTTGCTTCAGAATGGAGGAAGACGAGGTTGAGGAATTAGCTGACGCTCCTTCGTTAAATAAATGTAAAAGACGAGAGAATGGTGAGAAGATTGTGGACAAAACAACAACCGTGTGCAAAATATGCCGCTACAGTTCACCGTATACTGCGGCGAGTACAACTACCAACTACTTTGAACTGGAGACAGGCAGAAACTGTATGTTTGTGTAAGTCTGCATAAAAAAACAATATTTGATTTTTGCATCTACTGTTGAGTTGACAGAATTTGATCATGCTTGAAGATCAGAAGTATATGCACTGTTATAGTCTAAATATTATAGTTCACAGTTCAGACATTTATAGGTCTAACCTGCAGCTCTGAGGACTGCTATTTGTTTTCCTTTTCATTCAAGAATGTAGTTATCCTGATTCTTACAACAACAAAGCATATATTATTGAGATTTTGTGTTTGTATTTGCACTGTAGTCTAAAAAGGGGAAAAAACTTGTTTTTTTTCAAAGAGCATTTATTTTGTACTGCAGCAATATTTTTTGTATGTCTGCATTAGAAAGAAAATAAAGAAAATGATTTTCTGTTGGCAACTGGGGCTAATGGAAAAGCAACACAAGGCGAGTCGAGTAGAGCCGGGTAGAGCAGAGTAAAGTAGAGTAGAGTAGGGATAATGGAAAAGGGCCATTAGACTCTATAATCGAAATGATTTGACTCATTATTTTGATTATTTTCCTTGTGTAAGTCACGAGACCACGCCCCCTCCATATAGTCTACATTCACTTTCGCCAAGAGCAAAGCACGCCCCACCAACATGGAGGAGACCAGCTCCAATTTATCATTTATGAGATTTATGAGATTTTTGCACAACTTCCTACTGTTGGGGATTTTTTTATAATCTTTATTTTGTATCGTGAGTATTTCGTATCGTGAGCCTTGTTTTGTATTTCGTATCGTTTCGTGAGTTGACCATTTCATTACACCCCTAGACAACAATCTTTTTTTTTTTTTTTTTAAACAAATTTACGAATGTAAATCCGTTTTTAAAGAGATTAAATAAGCCTTCTAACACTAGTTAACACAGCCACAAGCTAAACTGTAACACTAGTCAGACTTGTGGGTGGAATAGTTGTGGAAATAAAACTGCTTCTAAATGGAAATTGAAGACAGGAATTCACATCACAGACATGATTTAAAGGCAATAACAACATTTTAACGTTTTAAACTAGGTCATTTTTTTAAAAATATGTGTGTACAAAGTTAGCTCTTCGTTTTTCTCACATGGCCCTCTGTGAAAATAGTTAAATCCGTGTAATAAGGTTGTTATAAGATATAACTACAAGAGTTTCTTGGCTTATTAGAGGTGAATATTTGTGGGTTGTCTTTGTCTTCTTAGATAGCAAACATGTATTTGACATGTGAACAGGTCACTGACAGACTTCGTTTGTTTGAGTGATACCTGAGGTGAGCATGAGGATAGTTCTCCCAGAGGCTGCTGGGATGCAGGAGATACCCTTCCTATGAGAAGGAGATAAACAGTAATTGTGAGCGAGTTTCACGAAAACACTCAACATTATCACCAGAAAGTAAACACAGACTCCAAATGCCACTCACTGTAATCAGGATGTATAAACTCCACACACTGGACACCAGGTGAAACACGCACAGCTGACCCGACTCATTAAACTTTGTGTTCTTGCTCTTTGAGAGGTGCAGACGCCGGTTCACCTTCTGCAATGTGAAAACAGTAAAACATGCTGTAGATCATGCAGGGAGCGAGGCTGGAGGTGGTCAGGTTTGATGGCATGTGGGCTCTGTCATTGTCATGCACGAGGAAGTGTCACAGAAACACAAATAAGTAGGACAAGAAAAGACAGCCGGCTCTATTTATAGCTACTGTTGAAAACGCTCCTCTGAAGAAGTAGTCCTTCTAAAACACCTCTTTAAGTGTGCTGAAGGAACTAAAAAAACATCATTCCTCCACGCTGGCCTATTTCTAAACAATGACACACAGGCTGAGACTTTAGGATGGATCAGATTCTGCTCCGGCTTCCTGTCCCACAAATATATCAGCTTGAGTCAGTCTGTTATTACACCCCCTTTCTCCTGAAAAACACTCCCTGTGCTGTGGTTTTACACACCTGACTAGTTTTAAGGCTGTTCAGGAGAAGTCTGGGAGCAAAAGTTACAGATGTTTTTGGGCTTTACTTTTTTTTTTTAACAAATAAAAAGAAAAAAAACTTGTGAACAGGACAATCAAGTGTTTAATAATTCGGTGGTAGAGCCCAATTAATGAAAGCAGCAGTTTTGGATTGTTGAGATTTGTTTTTACAAAATATGAAAGTAGTTTGCACATCTAATTCAAGAAACAGGTGCGTAGGAGAAAAGTCCATTTAAACTAGGGCTGGGCAATTTATCGAAAAAAAATTGAAATCGACTTTTATGGCCCTTTTCCACTAGCACGCCTTGGCCCTACTCTACTCTACTCAATCTGCAGCGTGTTTCCACTGACCTGGTACCTCCTGAAACATGCTAGTTTTAGTACCTACTCTGCTCTGGTTCCAAGCGAGCTGAGTCAATACTAAAAGATGATGTCACCGACTGCCGGCTACTGATTAGTCAGACAATGTCATCATTGATAAGTCATGAGCGTGACGACCTAGCATGCTAGCGGTGGCTACCATTAGCTTACCCTCATACGTCTTTTCTTTGCAGTTCGATTGCTCTCGTCCTCGGCTTCATTCTGTTGTATAGCTTCCAAAACTCTTCTGTGCTTCTCAAGGGGTATTTCTTCTTGCCACCTGCAGCCTTCTTCTGCTTTCCTTTTTTACTCGGTTTGTGAGAAAAAGCCACAGATTGTTGTGTCACGCTCAAAATGACGTCACCGCAGTGCCGCTTAGCTGTTTACAGCGACACTGCATCCCGGCAAGCGACTGGGGCTAATGGAAAAGCAGCACAAGGCGAGTAGAGTAGAGCCGGGTAGAGTTGAGTAGAGTAGAGTAGGGCTAATGGAAAAGCAGCACAAGGCGAGTAGAGTAGAGCCGGGTAGAGTCGAGTAGAGTAGAGTAGGGCTAGTGGAAAAGGGCCATTAGACTCTATAATCGAAGTAATTTTACCCATTATTTTGATTATTTTCCTTGTATAAGTCACATGACCACGCCCCCTCCATATAGTCTACGTTCACTTTCGCCAAGAGCGAAGCACGCACCACCAACATGGAGGAGACCAGCGCCAATTTATCAGAGGAGCTAGTAGCCAAGACAAATACCATCTCCATTTTTTGGGCACAATCTGGATTCTGTGCAGAGGACATCAAGCAGAAAGAAGTTAAGATTAAAGACTCCAGGAAGACCGTGTCGATAACCATTGGTATCACCACGAATTAGTTCCAGCATAGCACAAAATAATTAAGGTAAGACCTTCAATTAATCGTGATATTGAGATTAGGTAATATCTCCCAGCCCTAATTTAAAAAGGAACTCCCACACACTGTGAACTTGTAAGAAATCCACTTGTTTGTGACATTTTGTTCTCAGACCTTCATTAGGCAAACATGCTTGGTGAAGGTCTGAGACTGAAATGAAGCTCACTTTATATCGTCTTACTATTTGCATTTTTATCAAAAGTATGAATGTTGAATCCAAAAAATCAAATATTAGAAAAAAAGAGTATGGTATTGACTTACTCTTTTGTAAAATAATTTGATTTATTCCGATTAGTGCTACACAAATAAAGACTAATTGATTAGTATATGTGTTCCTTTTGTTAAATTTAGTAAATATGAGTATTCTGCAGTATGTACTACGGCCCTCCAACAGTGTAGATAACATTAATGTGGCCCTCTAGGAGGCCAAAGTTTCCCACCCCTCATTTAAATGATCAAAACTAAAGGGAGTAACTTTGTAATGGTGGTTAGCACGAGCAATGCAGCAACTGTTAAAATAATTGTGATGAATTAATGTGAAGAAAACCCACAGCCTTGAGTAGAGTATTACCTTTTCAACATGTTTAATTTGAGCTTTGACTTCATTTGATTTTGAACAGATATAAAAATGAAATGTTACCAAAGCTATCTGATGTTATATTTCTGATTATCTGAGGACTCACATCCAGTAGATACTCCTGCACCACGGCATGGAGAATAATGGTGATGAAGAAGTAGAAGAGGATGGTGGCAGCATCCTTCCACCCATAATGGTATAGCGTCACCTCTCCCTCTGAGCACACAGAAACAGATCAAACACACAGATTATTATGTTTGCAGTGTTAAACAAGAAGAGGCATTGTTAATGCCTGTTGTTACAGTTAAGCTGCATGTAGGAAGAACAGCTGCAACAGGAAATCTAGCAGCTGTCAAGAACGGGCAGGATCTTAGGGTTATACAGGAGATTTTAGACCTGCTTCATTATTAATTAAAGCTTTGAGTGAACTACATACCTGGTGATAGTGTGGTGACATTGTACTGGGGCTGAATGAACAGTATGGCAGTCTTCGCTGTTGCCTGGAAGTGAGAGGAGATGTAATGATGAGTAGCGTATTCCAGAGAATGAGAGTGAGAAGCACTGGTATGAAGCTGGCCTGTGAGCGGGGTTTTTGTAACAAGTGTTTCAGTTAATGTAGAATCATTAGTTATCTGGGAGCTGGTTTTCTCTGGTAACCTTTATGTCAAATCTATAATTACAACTGGAATAATTCAACTTTGTGTTCTACTTGTTTTGAGGTAAGCAGCCCAGAAATAATAAATGGGACTGGTAAATAAATCTGAGCTTGTACAGTAGAACTTGTGTAGTCTCTCTGATTACTCCAAGCATTTTACACCTCTGGTCACACTTCTGCATTTACACTGAGTCACTCTCACGTTAACTTACTGATGGTTTGAAGTTTCAGTGCAAGTTGTCAGCATCTGACAACATTAAAAATAGAAACCCCAATTGACAAGTTTAATGTGGCATACTCATGAAATGCCCCACTGGCAGGAAGGAAACACGTCAGTCTGATGGAGAACTTGTAAATGTAAAGTACATTGAACCAGCGTAAAGTCTGAATATTTTTGCCATGGCACTACTTTTGGCATCTTTTACTGGTATAAAGACCTCTAATTGGGCGGTGCTGCTTCAAGGCACTTCGGCCCTGTGTACAAGAAGAGGCCCTCACCTGAAACGCAAAGGTTCTTCCTTTGCGTTTTCAAAAGCAATCTGCGATTACATGGAGACGCCAGAACAACTAAAAATGCTTAGCGTGCCAGTCCCATAGATGGCCATGTAGGCTTGCAGAGAAGCAGCGCTGTTACAACACACGTACAAAGAAGAAAAGCTTTTCATAAACAACAATGGGGACCGGACACATGAAGACGCAGGAGTTTCTTGTCTGGACAACAAATCTGTCTGGATAACAAAGTGAGCACGGTAAGCAGCACACATGTTACTCGGTAGACGGCCAAAGCTGGTGTTGTTCCTGGTATGCACATGCAGTATTCATGTAAAAGAGTACTGTGCATGTGGTGATGCCAGCGTTTGACCCTGAAATGCTGAATCCTGTTTCCATGGAGCTGGGTGGTGAAGCATTTTTAAAACTCTCCACTCTGGACCCTGATTTTAAAAGTTTGTGGATTCAGGCACCCCAGGCACCATTCCCATGTAAATGGGAGGAGAAAACGCAATGAAAATTCTTCATATCATCAGGGCCTTATAATCATTGCAGAGTGGGGTTTGGCAAGATTAGGTAGATCCAGCTGCTGAGCAAGGTTAGGTGAATTAGAATGGCTGGAGATCTTTCAACTTCCAATAAGGGAATTTCCCAGAGTTGTATTTTATTTGCAGCATGTAGGATCCAATTACCTGGAACCCATAACTTCTGGGTTGGTTAATGGACCCTGCTGGTCCCCGGTACCCAGCTTGAACACCACCAGTCACTCCTTGTGCACCAAGGGGGGCCACAGGTGACCTGACAACTTCAAAATGTCAAACACAGAGCCAGCTGTACTGCTGTTGTTCACTTTTTCCGTAAATGAGAAAAAAGAGGGAAATCCCCCTCTCATTTTCACACAGCCAGCTGTGAGAGAACTCCCAGTGTTCCGGATTGACAGGTCCCTGTTCTGCAAAACGTGCGTATCTGTCCCCTTTAAAGACGCTTAAGAGGTTTTATTCATTCATAAAGTCACTGTCAGAGGTGAAATGTCTCAGGGCTGAGAGTGGTCTTATATTCAGCTGAGCACACAGCAGCACAAAGCAGCGGCTCAGGGATTGAGACGTGGCAGTTAACTACAGCCGTTAAGCTAGCGAGGACTGACACAGCAGCTTCCGCGTGTGCTTTTCAAAATAAAACACGTAAAAGGGAGCCTATCGCTAAAGCAGCAATCAAGCAGTAGAATACATTTTATTTTGAAAGTCTAAAGACGACATGCTTCCTTCATTTATTGTGATTTTGTGGCAGTTTACGAATCTCTGAATCAAAATGTTGCAGCGGTGTGCTGGAAAACTGGACCAAGAATTTGTCAGGAAGGTAAAAACGTGAGTTTAAGGAAGCATTTAGGGTACAATGTGCTGTTGTGTGTCGATAATAGTGTGCACGATGACGTGAAGTTTAAACTGAATTCAATATACTATTTTAAAACCACGAAAACTTCGAGGACAGCGTCAAAAGACAAGCAAAAACAAGCGAAAGTGACTGCTAAACCCAGCTTTTTAAAGTTTCTGACGCGTTTGAAACACATGCTGAAACTTTAGTCTGCCAACACAGCCTGGAGTATTGTTCAGAAAAGTTGTAAAACTGAAGCGACCACTTGAGAACACCCAGGAAAGTTCAGTCATTGTTACAAAACTCAGACTCTGTCCCACATGCTTTCCTTATTTTTCGATAAAGCACAGACTTTTAGTCGTGAGACTCGCCGTAGCTCCGGGTTACATCTGTGACTGAGCAGCGGTCTTAAAACAGCTGAGAGGGACGAGGGAAGAAAAGCTAAGTTCATCTCACCTCAAACATCAATCCAATCAAAATGAAAATCACCAGGCTGAAGACGATGTCCGCATGGTTCTGAATTAAGAACTCCTGGCTGAAGAAAGGGTAACTCTTGTTCCTTCGGCGAAATGCCATGTCCACTCAGTGCTGATTTCTCCGCAATTTTATAAATCTGAATTTTTCAGTCTACGAAGTTCAGGAGTTAACTTCTCAACGATGTGCGCATGCGCGTCTTCTTAAAGGGCAAGTGCCATAAATACCTTCTTTGAGGCCATTTACACAATTATGGTAATATGTTCTGTCTGACTTGACAAAACAAGAGAGGAGCAACATTTCTGCACAGAGGAGGGCTGGAGCCAAAGGAGGGAGATTATGACAGAAGGAAGTTACTATTTTTTATTTAGCTCTGAGAGAATATTAAACAATTTAAATGTTAAAAAAAAAGTTGATATCAAGTCAAACTTTCAAGGGTAAATGTGAAAAATGGGCATTTCTGTCATTTTTTATTTTCCTATCTTATTTCAGCTTTCTGAGGATAATGTGTTGGCATTTCCTCTTCATTAAACCCAAACTGTTTTTCAACCTTTGATTTTTGGACTTTTGTAGTTAGGGGTGGAAATCAAAAACCAATTCCAGTTTACAATCGGTAACAGCTCCCTCACAGGATCAACATCATCATAAGTATTATTACTGAACAATCCCCTAATCAATTCCTTCTACTTTGTTCTGCCTTATAAATCAAGGATGTCACTTTCTCTTTAGATGCACTCAGCAGAAATCATAGTATGGAAGTCCAAAATCATGGAAGATATGATAGAATTGGTCAAAGTGTCTTATTTTTTTTATTTTTTGAAGATTACTGAGAGTGAATCAGTAGCAGCCTACAGGTGGAAACAGGAGGAACTGATAGGCAGAATCATTAATGGCACTAGAATTACAACAATCTTAACAATCCCCTCTATTTCCATCTTTGCGTATCAACATTTAAGAACTTTCTTGACTAATTGGAAGATATTCTAAACAAGGAAAAATCTGAATGACAATAAAAAAAAGGTTGACAATTTCACCTTTATATATATATATATATATATATATATATATATATATATATATATATATACATATATATATATATATATATATATATATATATATATATATATATATATATATATATATATATATATATATATATATATATATATATATATATATATATATATATATATATATATATACACACACACATATATATATATATATATATATATATATATATATATATATATATATATATATATATATGTATATATATATGTACACACAAACACACACACACTAGAGGTGCAGACCTCCACCAGTGCATTTCTGAAACCGTTTCCCAAATTATTTGTGAAATTTAAACTGTTGTGGCGTGCAATGCTAACTCCAGTAAAAAGATCAGATTAGATAATTACTAAATCTAATCTCTTCTTCTTTGTGCCATGACCAACATTCCCTGTAATTGAATCAAAGGCTGTGAGAAGTTTTTGAGTTATCCCTCTCACCTATGTACAGACACAAAAGTAAACAAACATGAGCAAAAGCTCCTTCATGTAGGTAGTAGAGCCAAATATAATTACATTTATATGTATACACATTTTTTTCCTTCAACTTTTGCCCGAAATTAACAAAATTGTTAAACTATGAAAACTTGTTTCTTTATATGTTTACAACATCTTATATTTTTATGTTAACAATTGTGAATATATTTTTGAACTCGAGATCCACTTTAATATAAAAAGGTCAAAATAATATAAAAACTGATGATGACAGTACTGGTACATATGGTGCAACTTTGAGCATAAAATAAAATTTTCCAAATTAACTTTAATTTCTTTTCGACATGAAATTCGCTGCAGTATTCTTCAATTTCTCTTTTAGTTTTCTGTATATATTCTGATTTTAAAAGTATACATTTAACCTTCCAATAGGAGTCAGTTACCTTTTAAGGGAAACTTAACATTTAGACTTTTTATTAACTTTTTGACCTTTTTCATAATGGTGATTTTTCTTCTTTTGCATTTTGAGAAAAGTTAAAATGATTAGAAAAAAATCCTCAAGGTGAAAAGTATCTGAATGAAGAGTTCATTCTCAGTAGTTTAACTTTTTTAATCATTTAAAAATGTTCCTTCAAAATATCTCGTTCATGACATTTTGACATCTAATCATTTAGACTATGTTTACAAACAATTTTAATTTTTGAATTCTTCTATTGATATTTTTACTTATTTCTACACATTAAAACTTTATTCCCAGTTCATTAGTTTTTCTCAAAATTATGGTTTTATCCTCAGTAATGTTATTCACATTAATCAGACTTTTGATTTCGATTATGCCATTTTAACTACTAAATGACATCTTGACTTTTATCTTAATTTTTCTTGAAATGATTTATGATTAAAAAATATTTGTTTAATTTAAATTTCTTGTTTCTGATCCTTACATAAGAAAACTGTCAAACTGTTTTGGAAAATCAAATTCGGAGGAAAAACAAAGTTACTTAAGTAACTAGTTTAGTTACTTAAGTATATACTTACTTATTAGTTACTTATTAGTTTTGATTAAACAGGCAAAGCATAAAATAAAATGTCAAGGTGAAAGCCACCTCTAATCTTTTTTTTTAAACATTCTGAGTTATTATACTTTTACATTTTGTCTTCATTCTCTCTGCTGGTCCTTTTTATGGAGCAAACTAAAAACCAAAAACTCCCCACCCTAACTCCCTGCTTTGTAAAGCCTCTGACCCTGCCAGCCTTCCAAAACTCTTTGACTTACTTAAACTCCTTTTCCATTAAAATCAAAGTTAAATAACAGCAAACACTTGCATTCCAGTCACCCCAGTCAGTAGGATGTTTATTGCTTATTCAAGCCACCAGTGGCCTTTCACTTCACAGTTCAAAACAGAGCATGAGCAGCCGCCGGGCTGCCAGAGAAAACTTAACAACAGTTCACTGTCAGCAGATGTCACCCCTTCTAATGCAGAGGAGCATTTTGAAACATGAGAGAGAAAAAAATAGCAGAGAAGGAGGATATTTTTCTTTGTGTATTTCAAGCCAAAAAGTTGAAAAAGAAGCTGACAGGTGGAAGAAGTTTGGAAGAGGGAAGTGATGGAAGTTTGAAGATAAATTCATGTTATTGAAAAAAAAGTCAAAATGTCAAGAAAAACTAAATACCAATTTAAGTCGAAATGTAAAAAAAAAAAAAAAACAACTGGTGTCATAAAAAAAATGGTGAAAATGCTCTAAAATGTTTAAAAAAAGTAAAAACAATGAGGATAGAGTTTACACTATCTAAAAGAAACTAAAATGTCTGAAGTTAAAATATAATTAAAAAAAATCTAAAATGGTTAATAAGTCCAAATAAAGAAGATAATAATATGAGAAAAGTCAAGTTTTTAATCTGTCTTTAACATTATTCTTATGACGTTGACTATTTTTCGGACACTTCGGCTCGTTCAGGTCTATTGAACTTTTATAGTTGTGTGTGATGAAAAAAATCCCCCTCTTTTATTTTTTCCTATCCCATGCTCAACCATTTAACTCCTCCATACTGTTCCAGAAAAGCAAATAAGAGAAACACACTTCTCCTATAAAGAGAAATCAAGAGCACATAAAAAATCACTACATGAACTTCAAAAGCATCTTTTCCTTTAGTTACACGTGAAACATTTAAAAGCCTTTTAAAGTCGGTGCCTGAGACATGATATTTTCTCGACATAAAGCTCATTCGGAAACATTGTTGAATTACATGGTCAACATGTAAATTAAGTTAAAACACTTAACACAGTTTTGCCAGATTAAATGCAATGTTAGTCGACAGAATTATACAAAAACAGCATTTTTTCTCTAAAAATTGGGATGATTTTAAAACAGGAATAAAAAAAATCACAGCAGTCAAATTATATACAGAGGATACTTGTGCTTATCGGATGGTGATAAAGCTCCAGCTTTTTCTTTGATGCTAAAGATCAGGAGGTTGAACATCTCTGTCTCCTTTATACCATTTCTCCATTTACATAACTGCTTCAAATATTAAAAGAGAAAAGCTGTTGTGTATGTAATATAGAGATCTTCATTTGTCTGGACTATAAAACAGCTGCATATGTACGTGTTTGTTGATATTAATCAGGGCTAATTCTGTAATATCTAATCACAGCCAAGCAGAACCACCGTTCCTTTTTGCACAGTGTTGTTATTGAGGCTTATGATTGCTGCCAAAAGAATAAAAATGTTGATTTGATGTCAGACGGTGCGCCTGAGCTGTGGACACCGTACTAGAGGCCAACTGGCAACTATAGCAACTGTCTAGAGATGCACAATATTATCAGCACAATATCTGTATGATATGAACAATTTTATCTTTATTTACAGCTGATAAATTTTTACCTGATCTTGTGATTAGAGGTTCTAAATGTCGGCTTTGATTATTTTTGATTAATTGCCTCCTACAAAATCACCTGCCCCCCCCCCCTCCACAGTGAACTGGATGTCTGCAGTAATCTGGTGGACAAACTGGTGTAGATCCAAGATCTAAAATGTTCCAGGAAACTTTTTGTCAAACCAAACAAGGGGTCTGGCATTTTACTTTTTCCTTAAAAACTGTTAAATTAACCATCTCATGGGCTTCATCTGGGATAGTATCCCAAAAAAGGGCAAATCAAACCCTCTTAAAGGTGCTGTATTTTGAAATTGGCATTTTAGCGACATCTAGTGTTCAGATTTTGGAATGAGCCCGTCCGTTTCTAAAACATCACATAACTAAGCCGATGGAGAACTAAAGGATCGTGAACAGGGCATTATTTACGACAGTTATGAGGTGGGTTTTTTCAATCATATTTGTAGCTATTGCTTTGATAGATTATTGGTCTGTTAAGATGATGCTTATAGGTTTTGTTAACAGTTGTAGACCCATATCAAAAATCATGTTTCGCTCTTTTTGTCCCAAAGCCCACCAGTAGACAACATGGCGGATCATTATGTCAGCCTCCACAGAGGGGAGACCGGCGGTACATAGACATAAAATGCTTTTTCTAAATCATTAAAAAGAAAACCACTTTTATGATGATGGTTGTACACCTATCTATAAACACAAATAGAAACATTATATCCTATATTTACCGTTTGTGTTTGGCGAAAATGCTGCCAACTGCTACACACGCCACCTTCAAAATGAAATATTTAGTTGAATAAACATTGTAGAGGATTCATTCAATCGTATATTTTAACTCCACTATCATCTTTTTGTGAAGCCCTTTTGAAACATGTTTTTATGTATGAAAGGGGCTTTATAAATAAAGCTGGGTTAAAGGTCCTAAAAAGTGTCAGTATGAATATCAGTATTGTCTAAAAGTGGGTTTGGAGATATCAGTAACGTAGATATTGGCAGTAATCTAATATTGTGCATCCCTGATTATGTCATCTCAACAGAAACATGATAAAACACTGAAGGTGCTTTCTATTGTCCCTTCAGCATCTAGGCAAAGCAGTGTTTTTAGAAATATGTGCCCAGAAGAGTGCAGGTTAGCTGAGTATTGACCCAAAGAGTGTTGCATATGCTGTGCCCCACAGTGTGCTAAATAGACCCACATGGAGAGGTGAGTTTTCGGAGAGCCTCCTCATCCTACAGCACTGAGGTGATGATTAGCAGCTTTCCAGAGAGCTGATGTCCTTTGCTAATGTGAGGTGCTAGAAGCTATCGTCTTCATCTCTGCGGGACATTATAAGCTGCCTTCTCGGTCCTGTGAGGTGAGGGACACTGGACGGGGAGTCCGGCACTCCAGAGTCCAACCTTGGAGTAGAGGTACAGCGTGGCCCGACTCGGCCCATGAGCCCTCGTACGTCCCTGTGGAGAGCTGGGTCGCTGGGGATGGAGTTGAGGCGAACTCCCTGATCGACAGTGTCCCGGTCCAAACGGGGGTTGCTGGCACTGCTGGGGGACTGAGGGTCTGCGCTGAAGTATAAGGTTGAACTGGACTCCGTGGGGCAGTAATAAGGTTCAGGACTGTCTCCGAAAACAGACTTTCCCTCCGGGGAGCTACGTTTGAAATCCGAAGTCGGCGACTCCATCGGGCTCTCCATCTCCAAACTGTCGTCCTCCTCACCACGTGGCTCGGTCGATGTGGGCTCGCTCACGCTCTGGAACTCGTCTTTGCAGTCTGAGAGAGGTGCCAGCCCTTTCCCCTGAGACTCGGAGGTGGAGATACCTTCGTCCCCTGCCGTGATAGTCATGCCCTCGTTACTCTTGTACTCCTGGTTGTACTCCTCCATGTCCAATATGGCCGCCGCTCCGCCAGCTCCATACGCTCTGTTGATCTTCCCCAGGTCTCCTGTTTTCAGAGCCAGCCGGATGAGGAGCCAGTGGTGGTGGTAGCAGGGGCAGGAGCTGTTCGCCCGGCCCCCACAAGTTCCTGGGTGCTCCAGCAGGGAGCCAGCCACGCCTGAGAGCGAGAAACTGCCGTGGTTTTGGATGGAGGGTGCGGGGAGGCTTTTATCACCGATTGAGAAGGAGGACTCCCCTCGCTCTATGCATGTGCTGCCTAGGTGGTTGCGGTTCATCCCCGAGGAGATCTCCGTGGACTTTGGGTGGAGGAACCGGTAGTATAGGACCAGAGAGGTAGCACCTGGAAGCAGGGAGAAGACAGAAAGATCAGTCGTAGCTTTATATTACAACTGACCGGCATACAGAGAGACACACACTTTAAATTTATTTTTTGTCACAAGCAGGTATAAGGAGCTTGCCAACTGGAAAAGTTAATTATCATTCTAGTTTTTTAGAGTATTTTTAAAGTTAACAAAGGTCTTCTTCAAACCATTTTCAAACAGAGAGAACAACTAATTCAAAAGGTAATGAAAAAGCACAAACATATTTTTAATCAGCACTGAAACTTTGTGATGAAAGTGAAGATGAAGTTCTTATGAATTAGAATTAAAACAAAATTGAAAATATAAAGTAATTCAAATAATCATGGGAAAGTGTTAGGGATGGGAATCAAAAACCAATTCCAGATGAGACAGCTCCATCAAAGTATCGATATCATGAGTCCTTTTGCTAATTATTTCTCTTATCAATTCTTTCCACTGACAGGGTTCAGAGGTGGTCAGAATTGTAGCTTAAATCTGTACAAAAAGTGCCTACTGCACACCCTTAAAGAGAAAATTCTCTTCTCTCCCTCAGTAAGCCACAGTCTGTAAGAGTCTGTTACGCAAAACCAGCCGCAAACAGGGAGGTATCGTACCAGGAACAAAGGCTATTTTCTCCTCCTACAAGAACTCTAATCAAAAAATAAAACCACAGTTTGAGAGTACGCTACATATGCATGTTTTTACGTGTATTAACTTTTCAGAAATACAAAGTATCTGGACCTGGACCTAATATTATCTGGACCTAGCCAACTCACGTAATGTATTCCTCTGCTCAGTGCTGCTGCTAGCTGCACAATGCTAACATATAACAGTAATGGTTGTGTATGTGTGTGTGAGAGAGAAACACACACACGTAGTCTGCAATGTTATGGTGAACAGCCTCCTCTACTCTGCTTGTTTATCTCTGATAGATAATTATTACATATTGCATATGTAGTGGCCTCTTAAACTGTGGTAATAATTTTTGATTAGAGTTCTTGTAGGTGGATAAAATAGCCTTTGTTCCTGGTACAATACATCCCTGTTAGCGGCTGGTTCTGCGTATCAGACTCTTACAGACTGTGGCTAGCTGAGGAAGAGGAGAGAACTTTCTACTACATCTGATGTTCTTAGTGGCCATATGGAGCTCATACAACCCCACTTCAAAAATACTGAACTATCCCTTTAAGTGAGTAGAAACACCAGCAGCTTCCATACTGTTACGTGTGTTTGACATTGTTGCCACTGAAAATCTACAGACCAACATTTGTCCACACAGGAAATCTGCAGGAATCAATAAGAGATTAGCAGGATCATTAATAGCATTAGTATCAGTAAAATCTTATCAATTTTCATCTCTAAGTTTCGTTACAGAACCGATGTTTGAGTCCCAGTTTTGTATGATTTATGTGTTATGATGTACTTGTGTGCTGATGCCTGCTGCTGAGAAACAATTTTCCCACGGGATTATAATAAAGTTAAAGTTGAAGGATACATCTGAAAAGGTTAGCCTCGTGTTTGCGTGTGTTCAAATATGGATATTTTCAGAAACAGTGACATCATAGCCCAACCCCTCCCTTAAACCGCACGTGTGAACCCCGACAACAACAGAATCAGTGTTGGAATAGTGCTGCGTTCATGCTGCAGAAACTACTGAGCTTGTTTTGAGTTTTACAGCAAAGTCTTCTGCTGCTCTACAACCACTGTGAGCAACAAGATGACATGAAGAACAGCAGCCGCAAGTGCTATTTGACATTTCTCCTGTTGTATGCACATGCTCCATGTCTTCTTCTGTTTTGCTGTATGTCCACTTACAGGCTTGTGGTATATATACCAAAGCTTTCATGTGTGTTCAGGTAAACAGATTTATTTCTTGAAACAATTCCGTCTTTACAGTGAATGTTTTAGAAATAAAAATGTTTTCAACTCTGTTTGAACAGGGCCCTAATTATTACAATTTAAGTGGATTTTGAACATAGAGATAAACACAGTTTCAACACTGTTTTCCCATGTTTACCCATCCTCATAACTGTTACTGTATTTGAAACCACAAATGGTCAGTTTATCTCCTAAATTACATTTGCTCCATCTGTGTTATTCACTGATGACACTCCAAGGGGAATTCAGTGTACTTTCTGACCTGAATGAATCAGCACTGGAGTTAATTACTCACATACAACTGAGACCAAAAAATATTTGAGTCAAATCTAATGTTAAGCATTGAGCAGGAAAACATCAGGGTTACATTCACTCCAAAACAAAATGAAAGCACAGACAAGAAAAGTGACTCACCAAGAAGAAAACCGCACAGCACGGTGGTGGGAAGGGTCATACTGTCCCATGATGCTTCGCTAAGGAAGTCAGAAGCAGCCAACAGCAAAGTGGCGTTCTCGACAAACATAAACTGTAAGAGAGAGAAGGTCAAACCATCAGTCATCTGTGGACAGCTTTACGCCACTGAACGCAGAGGACGAAGAGGTGAGGATGACGATGCAAACTACACGGTGCAGGGCGAGGCTGCCCTGTATATGTGCGTCAAAGGCAGTGCTCTGTGAGGCACGCATAACATACTAATGACAGGCATTACCGCGTAAAAACTGGCCATGCGGAAGCGGGATGGTCCGTCTTTAACGTTGAGGAAGAGGAAGACGTGGACGAGCCCCATGATGCCGTTGAATGCTCTCCAGCACCAGGGGCCGGTGCAGATGTCTGGTTGCTGTGAAACGAGCCAGAAGGAGGCTGTGAGCCAGTGGAAACCTGGAGGTCAACGTAAAAATAGAGGAGCAGGATCGTTAGGGGATGCAACTGCAGGGAAGCAGCAGAAGAGTAGAGGTGGAAAAGTAGATTATGGGGACGTGCTACATAAGTGAGGACATTTACAAGCCAATTAATGAGCTAATCATTATCTGACTTCACCTCTACAGCCCCAAAGTACCCGATTTCAGGAATGCTTGCACACTCTCCAACAAAATCCTCTCTGACCATATTGTTATAAAACCTCTCTAATTTTGCTCTGCATCACTTTATAACAAAAGTCCTTTGTAGAGATAATGTTAGAAGTTTTTACAGCCACTCCAGCATCATTTCCGAGAGATATTCAAAATAAATGTGTTTTTTAGGCAAGGATGAAAATGTCAAATCATTCTGATTTCTACCTTCATTTACTCTGTCCCAGTTACACATACACTGATAATTACACATCTGGACAAATCTCCCAAGTGTTACTTTTGTTAGACACCAAAACAATTCAAATAGACCTTGTGGTTGTAGAGATATACTCTTTTCTTTATGAGTATGTCTTTTTCAAGCAGAAGGCTTAAAAAGGGGGCTGAACAGGTTAAGGAATTCCCTGATAACTCAAGCAGTCAGGAAAACCATGTTATGTGATATGCCTGACCAGATAAAGGCAATAACTGGAATATGAAAAAGTGGCTCAACATACTAAACTTTGGACACAAAAATCTGTCTTATCCAGTGCATGAATGCCCTTAAATCTGGTGTCTTTGGTTCTACATCCTGTTTTGGACTGAAGGTGAAACTAACTTGATTCTTAACAAAATATAACTATGGATAACCTTCATCTTGCAGAATGGAATAGAAATAGAAACAGCAAAGTACTGAAGAAAGTGTACATGAAAATGGCTCGTATGGGGAAGCATAGGGAAAAAGCATTGCTGACAAAGTGATCACTCATGCTTAAGTCAGACTGCATGAGTTGTATTGTCTGTTGCAGTCTTCTTCATATCAGATTATGTGATCATACAGCCACATTGTCATGCATCTACTTGGCAAACAGACATGGCAGAAATCAGGGTTGTGCAGGAGTGCCACACTTTAATGATTGCACAATGGAGTTAAATGAAGTTCTAATAAATGACATGTTGGCTTGATCAGTGGCGTAGCAGGTAGTGCATGTGCCTCACTGTAAGAAGGTTGTTGGTTTGAACCCTGTGTTGGTCAGGGCCTTTCTATGTGAAGTTTACATGTTCTCACAGTGCATGTATTGGTTCTCTCCAAGCACTCTGGCTTCCTCCAAAAGACTAAAACAAGCTCATTAGGTTAATGAGCTATTCTGAATTGCCCAAAGATGTGAGTGTGAGTGGAAATAGTTTGTGTCTCTCTATACAGCCCTGTGATTGGCTCCAGCCCTCCACAATCCAAAAGAGGTGGAAGATATAGACAATGGATGGATCATTTGGCTTGATGCCATCGCCAGTGGCTGCTACTGAGTTGCTGTCTCTGGCTAACATTTTCCTTTTATTAGCCTGTTGTGGTGGTTTTTCTATGTCATATTAAAAGGCAAACATGTTTATACAGCTTAACAATCTCTCCCTCTGTCTCAAAGTTCAACTCATGAGTCTCAGATGTGATGGAAAATCGTGACAGGCAGGACAAAAATCACTCTCCAGTGAAAGGTCATGAAGTATCCCAAATGGGGTTACAGCTGTTGTTTACTATGACTCACTATACAAGAAAAAAACAACAGAATTTTGAGTACTGAAACCCGACAGCTAAGGGATCCGAATATGACCGTGCTTAGATCATGTAGCCTGACCTTGGATTTAAACCAGCTTACTCCTAAGTGACATGCCCCTATCTGATCATCTTGAAAACAGCGTGTTTGGATTTTAAGTTATGTTCATGAGGAAAGAAATTCAACTATCTAAAGATTCAATTTAGACTCGTGGGTGCCAGGAAAAAACTTCATCTGCCACCTGAATATTTACTGAAAAACTGAAGAGAATACAAAGCTATTTAAATCACCATCAGCCAAACTAAAACCATCCACATATTCCCTCAAATGTTTCACGTATGACAAGCTGAAGTACATATACTGTCGATCGCTACACCTCTATATGGGATAGAGTTTGTTTCTATTAACACATCTGAGGTGCGTGTAAACATAATAACCAAATTAATGCAATCATGTAAATCCCTCAGTATAACTACCTCAAACACGTGCACTTGAATATTTACACATGTGTGATATAACTGCTCTAAATCAGTTGTTTAACCTTTTTTTTTAGCTCACAGTGAAGGCTGTAGCTCACCTGCGACTCCACAGACCCACCAGTTAAAGACCCTGGCAAAGAACATGAGGCAGGTCACCCTGGCACCCAGCATGCCTGCCCTCCACACCAGCTGGCACAGAAGAGCGGCTGGTGGCATGGCCAGGTGGCCCGGTCGTATTAGGCAGCAGGCTCTGCTGTACAGCACCAGTGCCCAGGAGATGGACAGCACACACAGGCCGCAGCAGTAGGCCACTGAAGATAAAACCAAAACACAAAGGTAAATCAGACTTTTCTCTTATTTAGACCCTAAAAACTAGAGCTGGTTAACAGACCAGCAAATTGTATCTATATTTATTAGATGATGGCTTATTTTGTAATATAAAACACAAAATAAGCCAACTAGAGACAGCCTGTCTAATAAAGAGTAATTAATAATATAACTAAATAATCTTTTTAACTATTTTCCCTCTTGGCCTGGAATCTTTTTTCCACCAATGCCATTATTTCAACATTACTCAAGATAAAAACTAAAATCTAAGGGCATTAGACATTAACTAAAATCTAGATGACTGTATCACTATAAACACTGTCTTACTCTATATCTCATGTGAAAATGCACAGACTAGTAGAGACTCTTATTAATGCTTTAATAACCTGTAGGATTGTACATTGTACAATCTTCTTTCTGGTCCTCCAAAAAAAGAGTATCTCTCAGCTTCTCAGACTTTATAACATATCTGGTTTTAAGTTATATCATTTTACCATATTATTTATTTAGAATTAATAAAAAATAATATATAATAAATGTAATTTTATTATATAAATGCATTTATTTTTTTACCATCCTTTCCCTTTACTATTTTTTTAATGTAATTTCTTATGATTTTTAATTATTAATTTAAGTATAAGCTCCTGTGTTTCCTCATTTTTAATACAAGATAGTGTTTCCTCAGACTTCCTCGGTCCTCTAATTTCTGTTTAGAATTTCCTTTTTATGCCTTTGTGCGTTTGATTAATTTAGTGAGTGTGTTGAATGTGAATCGTGATTGTGGGTGGGGTCTTTTATTTTCATTGTAAAGTTTTTTTTTGAAAAGTTCTTGAAAAATAAAGTTTGATTTATGATTGATTGATATGTATCGAATAATTCAATGTATTGTCCAATCCTATTTCAACAGTGTCTTAGGTGTGATTATTATGCTGACGGGAGTTTACCTGGAGACATAATGCCCACATCTGTGGACACCACAACATAGGCCTGAAGCAGGCTCTGTGGTAGCGTGAGGACGAGGGCCTCCAGCAGCCAGAGCGCAGCAACATCTGCCTGCATCATGACCGCGGCTCCAAGATCGGCCACCGAGTCCTGCATGCGGAACACGGACCTCATGCAGTCCCACATCCTGCCACAAGAGGGAGACAGAGACAAACAGCAGCATGGTGAGTGATACTCTGTCACCTCCTGGAAAAGGTTTCAATGACACAATGACACTAATACATTACTTTATGTTCATGTAAATACACCCATGATGCAAGCTTATAGAATTCAAAAGGCATGGGTGTGGTGATTTTACCTTTTGAATATGCCCAAGTGCAGTATGTGTATGACAGAGAGGTAGCATCGCCTGTCGTCACCGTCATCATAGTACCACTTTACGCTGAGGAGTTGAACCGCCGTCCCCGGGAGGAAAAGGCCCAGAGTGAGGCCCGCCCACTGCGTCTCCTCGTTCCAAAGATAAAACCCTATGCAGTAGATCACTAAAAGAGACAAACAAAACACATGTTCATGCAAGTTGAGGTTAGCATTTTGTGTTATTACATATTTGATATTATTTGTTGCAGACTAATTTGTGATTTGGAGGGCTGGGTTGTTTGTTGAGTTTTTTAAATACATACATTTATTTTAGAAAAAAGTGCTAGGGTGAGAAAATAGCATATATAACAGCACAGTTTATGTTGATAACAAGAATAAAATAAAATGTAAAAAGAACCTTGGACTGTAGATTGCTTTTTAAACACAGAATGCATTTACCTTTAAATGTTTTGGCCAAATGGAGATATATCATTTTATTTATTTTCATTCTATTTTATTTTTGCATTTATATTATTTGTAAAAATATAAGGTAGGTGATACCAGTTTGATATCATTGCTTGCAATACTTAACACGGCAGCATATCACAATTTATAGCCCCTCACTGCCTGCATTTAGATCACGAACTAAAAAAGGCTGAACTTTATAGAATTAAATTAGAAATCATGGAATATCTGTGTATCTGTGTCATTTAAGTTTGATTAAAAACATAAGTAAAAATCACAGACTGATGTCCACATGTAGCCAGTTAATGCAACATATCAAAATACTGTCTTGTATCATTTACTTCCCTTACCTCCAATATATACCCTATATATAAACTGTAATATTGGCAGAATGAATGTACCAAAATGGAGTACTCATCACCATTAATGTCCACTTTCATAAATCAAAAGTGGTAATTATAAAAAAATAAAATGTTTCTTTTCATATATTCACATCAACAACAAACACAAATAGATGACAACGGGTACAGCTCAGTCTTCCTACAGGAGACGTATCAATATCAGTACTGTTAATGCTGTTTGGAAATATCAGCATTTTGGATACTGGCAAAAATGTCCACCAAACCAAAAACGGGTAATTAAGAACGTTTAAAAGACTCGTTTTTGCTGACACCCACCTGCACCCACATCTAAATTCCCACTTTAGAAAAGATGCTTGAACTAAAGAGGAGCCTAGGACTCTGGCTCTTCGTCACAGACTTATCTTTATGTTGCTAACATTTCATAGAGTTTAGGCATATTTTTGTAATAATGATGTAATATGATTCTATTTGGAAACGGAGACTTAAGTACACAGATCATTTTGATGATGTTTAAAAGGGTCCAAATTAGGGCTGAAAGATAAATCGTTATCGTATCTATATCAAGGTATGAACATTCAAGATGTCAAATTGGAAAAGCAACGATATAAACAATATAGATTTACCCCGCACTCGCCCTCCATGTACAGCTCTGGATGTCACAACAAATTCCATTTTTACGTTTACCATTACCCTTGAATGCATCACTTGGTTTTCACCAAACTTGTAGTCATATTGTTCCGATATCCAGATATCTGGCATAAATATCGAGATATGAAATTTTGTCTATATCGTTCAGCCCTAGTACAAATTATGCAAACAACTTTTTTTTTTTAACTGATTTTTATACAAATTTTGAGTCCTTGGCCTGTTCACATCCACAAACCCAGACATGCATCTCAGAAAATGTGCTCAAACACTTCATTCGATATTGTCCCCTAAATGGCATCAAGAGTTGATATGCCACCGAGTAGAAGGAACATGTCTTGGCATGTCTGTTCCACATTCACCCCCTGAGAGAGGTGTGGTTTGACAAATGGATTTGACTAAAACAGCCTGTTTTGTGAAGTGCTGAAACAGAGGGGTTTAGAGGCATGCCAAAATAACATATGTCAGTGGATTTTGAGACAAGAACTTGAAAGTATGTTTTTGGGAGAGTGGAAGCAGTGTTAACATTTCGAAAAATAGCAAAATATAATATATATATATATATATATATATATATATAATACGTTTAATACGTTTAATATGCAGAAATGCTGCTGTGGGTGCGTGAGAGTATTGTCCTTATCTAAAAACAACAAAAACACAATATTAGGTGTCAAGGATTTCTATGTTTGTTGCCATAAAATCCTTATTTTTAAACATATTTACTAGTATCATGTCAAGGGTTATTATAATAGTCTTTTGATAATCACTTATTGTTTCCTGTTTCATAATGACATTTTTGTGAATCATTATTTAGCTAAAAAAATACTGAGATCAGATATTTGCCCTATACATTAGTCAAGCATGTCTTAAAGGAAACACATGAAACCTAATGTAAATGTTATGCTTTCTAGAGAGCACCAGAGTCCTCAAAAATAAGATGTTCATATTTTTAGTTTCCCAAAATTAACCGCCCTCAATTTACAAGGACAGTGTTGTAATGAGAGGATGTAAGCTGTCTTAATTCTGGCTTAACAAAGCCTGTAAGTATGACTCTGTAATGACTTTTCAAGGGAGAAAAAAAAAACAATTATCCTCCTTAATTGACCGTTTTAATTGTTCATTATTATTTCTGCAACGAGCATGATGAAGCGTGGGATCTGTGGTACATGCAGCACAGTGTTTTTTTGTCTTTCTGGGGATGGTTTACCTGCTGAAGTCAAAGTCACACTTTGTACTCATGCAGTCACTTCATCCCTCGGCTGTCCTGCCCTTGCCCCATTGATCTGCTTAGTCAGGCGATCATCACACCTGAGAGTGCTGCACACTTCAGATCCTGATCCAGATGTGCATTTGTGATGCCATGAGAATGAATTAAGGTTATGGACTTGGGGAGAAACTGTCTTGCAGTGAGAATGTGCAGATAACGCAACAGCCATAAATGACAGTGCACATCATAATGCAAATCAAATATGTAAATAATGAAGTGTTGCATAATAACGTGTAGAGAAGCAATATTAGTACTGTATTATTAATCAGGTAAACAACCCCCTGTTAACTACCATCCTTGTAACACGTTGTAATATCTGGCTGGAAGTGATGTAGATTCTAAATGCACATTATTGGAAACCTATTTAGGGAGGGGGGTGCATGACAAGCCCAAAAGGTGAGCACCATGTCCACAGGTTTCAAGGACAGCCTTTTGCTGCAGGGGTTAATTATGCATATTATCATATGACCCTGCTGAATGACCTCTGGTGGTCCTGTGGCCCCTGTCTGACATACCTACCTGGGCTAACACATGCAAATTCCCATGCATGTCAAAGAAAACAGCCCAGTTTCGCCTATTCAGCATGACTGTGGAGCTAATGCACCCCCGTTTGAATTGTTTCTAACCTGCTGCTGGTTAAGCTCCCGCACGAAGCATCATGGCTCCCATTCATTGTACCCAGAGACAAATACCTGCACAAAAACAGAATTCCTCCCTCCCTTGTTGTCATGCATGCACCTCCACCAGCACACACAGCATTCCCGGCGCAGCGTGGATTTCTATCCCCACTTACGAGAGCTCCGTTCGGCCACGATAACCAGCGCCGACACGCCGAGCAGCACCGCCTGGCACCAGGCTATCCAGCATCCGCTCCGCCGGGCCGCCGAGGGCATCCGGCGGACGACCGCCTCAGCAGCGGCGTTTATCATGATGGGGAGAAGCGGGAGGGCGAATGGGGCCGTGGCATTATCCTGGGCATCGTTCAGCCCCGGTCCGTCCTCCGCTCCTGCTCCTGCTCCGTCTTCCTCTTCTCCCGCTGCTGCCTGCCTCCGTCCAAAATACATGACGTCACTGCGCACGGTGTTAAAGGGGAATCAGTTTACGCTCCGGTGCTGGACGTGGCTCACCTTCCCGCCACCTTGGACCGTCTGCCTTGTCTGTTTTTAACCACCATTTAACCCTTAAAAGCTCATTTAACACATATTTACAAACTCATTATGTACGTGGTATTTCTGGATAAGAATAAAAAGATGCAGCAACACCAAAACAGCTCAACAATGTACTTTTACTGACCACTATTGTTCTCTCTCTTTTTTTATAAAAATGATGAGGCAGGAGAGCTACAAAGCAGTGTTAATTTTGTCAGCACTTTTACATTTTGTTTTAGTTTTACTCTTTTCCCTAAAATATATTTTAGTTTTAGTCATAATTTAGTCATCTAAATATTGCATTTTAGTTTAGTTTTAGTTGAGGAAGTTTCTCATTTTAGTCAGCAAAAATCCACTGTAAATTCAGTCAACTACAATAGAAATTGTAATGTAGCTGCGTTCACACTGAATGCGACTTTGCAACCATAATGCGCACACAAGTTGCGTTGTGTGTCCATAGTTACATCAAATTTATATCATTTCGGTCATATGCCGCGATCACTCAGTGACGTCACGTCTGCTAGAGTTTCCCCAAAATCATATCATATATCATATAATAGGATATATTAGCTAACATTATTCCAACCGCACCCTCTTTACTCACCTACCAGCCACAAAACACTGCAGCTGATGGCCTTGCAGCAGCATCGTCTGTGAGTTCTCTGCAGTCCCGTATAGGCAGTACTAATAAACTCAATAACTAATGTTTCCCACACAGACATAGAATGTCCATCTGTGAACTGGAATAAAAAATTGTCTGTCTAGGGTACCATCACATAGTCGCACAGCACTGATTGGCGCTGCACAGAAAAGATCAACTTTTTCAACAGGCATCTTTTTATGTTTCCTTGAATTTCTGAAGTCATGTTTCATGTCTTGAAAAACAGGTCACAGAGCAAGACAAATGTATAATCTACACACGTTTTGGATATTTCGCAGAGTGTTCATGAGGACTGATTACACTTTCAATAAAAAATGTTTAGATGCTTCTGAGAGCTATTATATAATTCAGCATTATTCCAAAATTATGGGTGAAGTGCTCTCTCCACTAATAATAAGTGGTGCATTAGAATAATATCTTATTCATGCTCATTCATCAGTTTTCTTTACAGATACTTAGTTTGAGAAGCTGTGTAGAGCTGGTGAAGTAAAGGGCCGAGCCCGATATGTTTTCATAGTGCCCAAAATTTCTGGCAGCATATCCATGCTAAAGAAAGGCTGGACAATGGACTAAAACCACAAGATATCAACAAATTATCTGAGTAGCAGTACAGAATATAAATATATATTTAAATAGCAGAAAGCTACTGATACTACAGTGTTATATTGACTGCCCACTGTGTAATTTCCACCTGTTATGTTTGGGTGCATACAATCCTAAAAAATGTTCAAAATGAATGTTGTGTTAAAAAGTGTTGAGAATGTTTTGAATTTTGGATGAAGTGCAAGAAAATGCTTGTACTTATAATCAGCACATTCACATTTTTTATCATGAAAGTATTAAAATGATTTTTTTTTACATTGATCTGACATGTATTCATAAAATTTACCTCCCTTGACCAAGCTGCTATAAAGACAAAGTAGAATAATACTTCTTTTGACTGGATAAGGAAATGAAATAACCATTAAAAAAACTTGTGTTTCAGTATTTAGAGCTGTAAGATGTCCCAAAAGTTCCAACCTAAATATGTTTAAAATGAGCTTGACTTTGACCTTGGAAAGATTAACCCTCTAATTACCTCAGCCAAGTATGTTATGAATTTGACAGCATTCAGTAGTTAGATATTTCAGAAATTTTTTGTCATTGCACCAGGAGGGAGTAAGTTATTTGATTTAGGTGGTGATCTGAATATGGATGCATATTCAGGATTTTTTTGTTAGCATTGCGAGTTGGGCAGTTACATTAGATGTTGATGATGATCCAGATGTTGAAGTGTATTCGGGAGTTTTTTTTAAGGATTTGCTAAGAGTGATAAGGAGAGAGGGCAGTTTTCCACATTTTGGACAATAACTCCCATGACAATATTGGATGCCTTAGTGGAGATTTTTGCTCTCAGGGCACTTTTAGTTCCACCTTTGGTTGAATGTTTTGTTTCTGTTACTGTCTGTTGTGTTCAGAATTGAACTGCAAAGTCATCTTGAAAAAAATTTGTCTGCTTAATTTTGATGCTACAATATGGCATACATTTACATAATTAGCAGAATATTGCATATCAAGGATGCATATAAAGATTATTTTGTAGCTTATAATTGTATTTTTTCTTTACGGGGTAGTTCACACATTCAAAAGCAACAACTGTAAAAAGACTACGTGCAAGCCTCTGAGCTTTAATGCTGTAACACTTATCTCACTGACACAACCCTGAAAAGGAATTATCTCTCTAATTAGCAACCACACACACAAATGACAAATGAAGGCAAACTTTGTTTTTGCATAATCACATGTTCAGTTTATAAAGATTTGTCAAAGATACAAAAAATAGCAAAAATGTCAACTGTTTTTCTTTGTTTATATATTTAGTTTAAAATTAGCAATATAATAAGTTAACAAGGAATTAAGCGGTTATCCAGTAAGTCTGTGTTCCCAGGCCGTGCTGGTAGAGTCATGATTCTTCACATGCTAAAGCCTCTGTAGAGTATAGTCAAGGCAATCCATGCTTAAGATTAGGGTCTTCTTCAAATAGGGCAGTAACAGACAGCTGCTGAGTTGACCTGTAAAGGATTATATGGTTGGATTAGCAGGGCTGTCTTAGGGCTCTGATATGCAGCCTGACTCCAGCTTGATGTTGGTTGCATGCAGAGGTAAAGAGCTGCCTCGGTGCTGCAGCTGCACGGCCTTTGTTGATTTGCTCTCCTCTCTAGCGCCCTCCCTGTGGCCAGAAGTACAAGACTCAATCGATCTTATCAACTCAGTGACATTCCCCTTGTCCATGTCAGCCTCTGCGGCCATGGCCTCGAGCTGCTCAGCCGCCTCGCTCATGTCAAACCTCTCGATCTCAGAGTTGACTCTGTGTAGCTCCTCGGGTGAGTGCCTTTGGGCGGCTGAAGGGGAGAGAGGGCAGAAGCCTTGGAGATGAACTTGGAGGCTGCAGTGGTGGAGAAAGGCACAAGGGCAGCGGGGGCAGCGGTGAGGTCGCTCCCCAGTGTGGAGGCGTTTGTGGAGCTTTAGGTGGACGAATTGGGTAAAGCGCGCTGGGCAGAGTTTGCACTGGTATGGCCGTTCTCCTGAGTGAAGCCTCTGGTGGGTTTTCAGGTTACTAGTGCTGCTGAATCGCTTGTGGCAAACCTGCAACAAACCAAGACTATGATTAGGAACCTGCAAAAAACCGTACATGGTCAAAGTGGTTGGACCTCATGTTTCAGTAATGCTTTGAGGGATTTATCAAACTTTGCTCAAATGTCCACTCTGACTTAAGGGGAACGAGATTAGATTTTAGACCCAAGTGGTCAAGGCCTTTGGGCCTCATGTCAATTTCTTTGCTAATATGATATTTGCAAATCACTTAACCACCTCTGCGCTTCTTGACTCACCAATGTGCTTTCACTTTTTCGCACTTGCTTAATTCAGAGGCCTAAAACTGCCACTTCAAATACTCTGATACCTCAAGTCTCAGCGAGACAACTTTTGAAATGTGTTATGCTGTAGTTTTGGTTCATCTGTTTGAAATGTAATCTCTGTTGGTTGAGTCATTGATAACATTAAAAGGTACTAAAGCCTCAAATATCTATGGCATTATGATCTGTTTTTTACTTAAACAAATGAGATTTTGATTTTTAGTTCTTTTGACCATGAGCAGGATAACTTAAAATTTATAAACAGATTTTGCTGCAATTTTATGAAAAGGTTTGTCATGGCACAAGGAAGATGTGTGTAGATTTTGGTGGTGATTCAAGTCTGAACGTGGATCCAAAAAAAATGTTTTCTTCGGATAACTTAGGGCAGTATTCAACATTTTCACAAATAATACCAAAATGCATCCGTGAATTTCTTGGTTTTCTTCCATTTACATGTTTAAAAGAAAGTATTAAATCAACCAAAACTGTCAGAGTCATAGCACCAGGGGAAAGCTAACCATTAAGGTGGTGTTTTTTCGATGTCTTTGTCTGTCTGCCTGCTTGTCCTCGAGGAAGATAAGTCAAAAAGCTCTTTCCTGAAACATTGAAATAAAGAAGAACGGAGTCAATTTTGGCGGTGGTCAGAATATGGATGGGGATCGAGGTAGTTTTCACATGATTTGTTAATGTTACGCCACAGTTCAGTTTTCCACATTATTCAGAATTATTATGCTAAGAGTGTCAGACAGGCTTTGGTGGAGGTTTGTGCCCCTGGAACAGTTGTTTTATTAATCTACTTATTTATTGATTGATTGCTTTGAAATCATGAGAAAGTACTGTCTAAGTTGCGAAATGATGCTAACAACCTTCTGGAGTACATACATGCTTAAACAGTCCAAACGTTTTGTAGCTGTAGTATTGGAATATTGTTAATATTTCCTACAGTTCTATCAAAATTCGAAGCTCTGGTGCTGTGACTGCTCTTTCCTGAATTGTTGCCTTACCTTGCACTCATGAGGCTTCTCTCCTGTGTGAACCAGGTAGTGTTTCTGCAGGTGGGCCAGCTGAGTGAAGTTCTTATTGCATGTCTGACACCTGAAGGGCCGCTCTCCACTGTGCACTCGCAGATGAACCTAAGGATGTGTGTCAGATGTAAGTTTCTGGCTCATTTTTTTATTTCTCAAACCACTTGAAGTGTTGTTTACTTAAACTGCACAGATAGGATATACAGGAACTAACCTTTAGGTTGGAGAGCTGCCCAAAGACCTTTCCACAGATGTTGCACTCATACCGGATCTTTCCGTTCTGTCTTGTAAGGGGGTATGACAGGGTTTTGTAGCCGATTATTTGACCACCTTGTTTGGCCTTCCTGAGGTCCGCTGCGGTGTCTTTACTGCTCTGTGTTGCACTGGTGGGTTTGGAAGGGGGGCACTCTGAAAAGGCGGCCAAGCCCACTGGTGGTGAGCATTCACCAGGTGTATGAGATGGCAGCGCCATGTGACTGGGCGAGGAGACCATGGATGAGGCACTGGATGTGGTTGGTAAAGAGAGGTCTGCTTGTTTGTATTCTCTGAGGTCATCTGAGGGGATCCTGAGGTAGTTTGTCCTTTTTGTGGTGAGGTCTTTGTTGTCTTTAAGCTCCCGCGTTGGTGAAAGAATGAGGTCTTGTTTGGTGTTAGTTAGTGCAAGTGTCAAGTCTTTATATCTATTGGCCAGGGGATGAAGGAAGTGCACGTAGTCGTTAAAAGGCAGTAAAGGAGAAGGAAGTGCGAGGTGAGGTTTCAGTCGCTCGCCGTAGAGAGGGTATGAGTGAGGTAGAATGCTGTTAAGGCCCAGTGAATAGTGAGGTGTAAGGTAAGGAGAATGCCTCAGAGCGGGATGAGCCCGACCACCAGACACAGACGGTTCCTGGTAAGGTTTGGCTGTGAGTGGTCCCTGGCTGTGCTGAAAGTTGAAGTGCAAACTAGAGGGGGCAGGAGTACTAAGAGCTGGTCTTTTGGCAGCAGGCGGGCTACAGGATGGCAGAGGGATGTATCTGTGGCTGTGGATGGAGTCTGATGCAGGCTGGATTGGGTAAACAACACGGGGACACAGGGGGAAAGCTGCTGATGGGTTGGCCTGAGACAGAGGACTGTCTGTACGAGTGGTGGAGGATGTCGAAGATTTGGAGAGCTCATCTCTGAGTATTTCTGAGACGCTGTGTCCTCGTTTTTCTGTTGTCCTCTCCTGAGCATGACTCTGCTCTGTTGAACAAAGAGAACAACGAAAATGACATCAATGACATGGACTGTATTAAACATGGTCATGATCTCAAGGATCTCAAGGATGGTGGTCACTATATATTGGAAATGCTCACTCTGCCCAGCTTCAATAGATAAGTGCTTATTTACATCAGGACACAGATATTTGAGCTGGGAATTATGTCACATCCCATTTTAACATGTTACAGTTACAAACTGGTAAACCCAGGGTTGCTGATGATCTTCCGAACTCTGAAGCAGAATGTCCGACCAAATGATGCACTCCCAGTGATGTGTATGATTTGCAACTCAAACATTCCCACCTCTGAAATCAAGTGGAATGCACCATTGTTTTTAGTTACATTTTAAGGAGTGATATTCATACCCCTGTGAAATTTAACCCTTACTGTTAATGTTGAAGAGTTGTAAAAGGAGAAAATGGATCCCTCCTTTATACTGTCTATGAAGGAAGTAACAGAAGTGTTAAAGAGGCAAGAATTGGATCAGTGGACCCGGCAAAGAAGTGTATAATTGTATTTAAAGCTCCTGTTTTGCATGGTAAATGGTAATGGACTTGAGCTTATCTAGCACTCTTCTAGTCTTTGACAACTCAAAGCTGCTTTACTCCACAGGTCACATCTACTCAAGTAAACTTCACAACATTGTAACAGAATGCCCCAAGCTCTGTTCACTACATAATCACTGTATCCTTGACCTTTAGCACGAATGAGAGTGGGGCTAGTGTATTAGTTAATGCCAAAATCCAAAGACTGTCAACTTCTGCCAGGCTTTGTATTTATGTTGTTGAATATTTGGTCAATGCCTGTTCAAGAAACTGTGGAGCATGTGCGGAACATTGTGGTCACCCTGATCCACTTGAAGTGTGAAGTGTATGCATATAAGATTAAATCAGTCTGGGGTTCTGGTTTAGTGGAGTGGTAAGCAACCAACATGTGCGTCCCACATACATGCTTCTGCCGGCCTAAGTTCAAATCCAATCCTCCATTTAATAGAGACACAAAAAAAACAAAAACAAAATAATCTTAAAAAAAGAATACATCAGTCTCAGACTTTGTATTTGAGGTGTATTATACTGACTCAAAAATAGATTTCATCAATTTCTATTGGACTTATGTATTTTCATGCATATCAGTAGTTCATTTTGAGTTGGACTTACACACCACTTTGACTTTTTGACCACATATAAATCCACTGCATGACTGGTGAAATAATTTTAGACTCATAACACAGCAAGCAGACAGAGTGACACATAGACCCATGACATAGACAGGTTATACCCACAAGCTTCTCACTGACATCACCGTGCATGTCTACTTTTAGTCCAACCTGTTTCTTTATGCTTCGTCAACCAGATAACCTTGCGTTTTGATCAGATGCGTGTATGCATTTTTTGACTGTCTGGGACCTTTGCTCTCGATAGTCCTTTTGAAAGAAGACTCTGCATCAATAAAAACTGCACATGACTGAGTGTATTACATTCTTCCACACTAATTTTCAATATTATTAGGCCTGTAATCTTGGTCAAATACTCTGTCTAAGCTGTGATGTAGCCCAAAAGCCACTAGAATTAAAGGATAAGTTCGGTTTCTACATCTTTCACATTGTTTATAGAATGAAGTAGAACAATATACTCACCCAGAAGGCTTTCCTGATCCAAACAGTGCTTCGGGAGATATTTAAATCAATAATCGAGCGGCAGACATCCGTATAATGGTAGCACGTGGGGCATGTCAGCGCTGCTCCTAAAACTGCATTAATCGTCCAAAAACTCATTCGTTTTACCATTATTTCATCATGGTCCGCTCGGGCTTCTCCTCCATTACAGTCTGTGTCACCCCAGACATGTTTTTATAACTGTGCCGACCTCTGAACTGAAGAAGAACGCTTGCCTCCGCGCATGCGCAGTACTCTCTGGAGAGCTGCCTCCGTGTTCTCCTTTCAATGAGCTCCTCATCTGTATACTCTGGCTTGAAACTGTAAGGACACCCATCATATTCAAAGTTCTCCTCCACAACATCTTCATCCGATAGATATTCGTCCATTTTGCATAAAACTGGAAGAAGAAAGTCGTTGTGTAGCCGGCGGTCTTCCCCTTAATCAATGAGCTCTAGTGCGCATGCGCGGAGGCAAACATTCTTCCTCTTCAGTTCAGAGGTCAGTACAGTCACACAGCATGTCTGGAGTGACACAGACTGTCGTGGAGGAGTAGCGCGAGCGGACCATGATGAAATATTGGTGAAACTAATGAGTTTTTGGTCGATTAATGCAGTTTTAGGAGCGGCGCTAACATGCCCCATGTGCTACCATTATATGGATGTCCGCTGCTCGATCTAAATTTCTCCCGAAGCACTGTTTGGATGAGGAAAGCCTTCTGGATGAGTATATTGTTCTACTTCATTCTATAAGCAATGTGAAAGCTGTAGAAACCAAACTTATCCTTTAATTGTAACTCCAGTTGTCTAATGTAATGCTGGCATTGTTATTTATAGCCTGGATGTTCAGTGAACAGGTATCTCTCAGGAACACTAGGCTGTAAACAATAATGTCAGCAGCTCTACACACAGGTCATGCTTGTTAGACCCAATTTTCTATTACATTTGGAAAATCCTTCAGTTTGACACCCAGGAAGTCATGAACAAGGATTTGGCTCAACAGACTTCTTCCTGAGAAGACAAACCATGTGAGCTGACAAACAGAGGAAGACATACTAGTGAAGCGTGCATGTTCATTTCTCATACCAGTGGATACATTTAACATCAACCCGAGCAAACACAGATCGACCCTTATGTTGTCTATGTGCTGCCCTGTGTTACCCCTCCCCTTCTCCTGAGAGGCTGGCTCTTAACAAACAAACAGCCGCCACTCGGTGAGATATCAATCTGTCAGCGGGTTGCCTCGTCAGGAAGTTCAAGTAGTCACTGGAACGCTTCCTACCTCTCTTCCTTCTTAAGAGCCAAATAAATAAGGGGAGTCGTGCCAGAATGCTGTCAGCACCTCAGGCAGCCTCTTGTGAGTGTACTTGCTTAGGAGCGTGCATGTCTATGAGTACCGAGGTGTGTGCATGCGGTCGTTCGTGCTAGCTTGCGCACGCTTTGTGTTTGTGAATGAAAGCCCAGTGCTTTGTGTATCAAAGAGCTGCCAGCTGTGTTTCTGTGTGGAGTTTAAAAAAAAGGAAACTGAAACATCGCCTTAAGTCCTGAAAAAGGTCTCATCTTACTCAGGCACTATACCTGCAGACAGACCCTCTCTGCTTTCAGGTTTCTACTCATTTCTCTTTGTGCTCTGCTCAAACAAAAGAGCTGTGGGTGTGACTGAGAAACTTCTTAAAAACCCACACAAAGAGCGCGTCAGTCAGTCGGTGCTTTGATAAGGAGCCTTACTCAGCAGTGACAGTAAACCACAGATATGTCTCAAAGCGTGGGTTCAAGACTGATTCCCTCAGGAGTCCAGAAACACTTCAGTAATTGAATACATATTTCCACTTCTAACACACTTACTGATGCTGTCAATGGCCAGCTGTGCCAGTGGAGGGTAGTGACAGCGCTGGGCAAATTCCTGGCAGTACCACACCAGCAGCTCCTGACCCGGCAGAAGTGGTTTGATGGTGTAGAAGTAGATTTCCAGGCCTTTCTGGCAGGCAACCAGGTTTTGCTCCTCCACGGTGCAGGCTGGATTAACGTACCGCATCCAGTTACTCCGCTCCTCGTTCAAACCGTCCAGGATGTGGTGTAAACGACCCTCTAAGAACACCTACAGAACCACAGGGATAGTGAGTTGTAAAATATTCACCGAAATTAAAATTGTGACATGCTCGTAACCTGAAACTTTGATTATGACTTTCCCAAAGCTTTTATGGTAAATACTATATGTTCCCTTCAGCTAACATAGCCACAACGTTAGTCATGTCGAAGAAACACTGAGCAAGAGTTTCACTGTGACTGCATCGTTGTATTCAGCATACTATCACACCCACAGTCTCTCTCATCTTTATGGTGGAATCATCACTGCATCTGCTGACATTTCATCATATTCTTTTAGTTAAGCTATTTTACACTCTTACACATGGAAATAAGTGAAAATCATCAGGACAGTATGCCTTTGAAATTGGGCAAGGTTTGGACAGGAGTGACAATTCTAAAGCTCGTTTGTTGCTTTGTGCAACCACAGGGCTACGAGTGACCGCATGGCAAGCCTTACATCATATTACCAGATGGCTGTGATATTTGGCCTGGGCACTCACAATTTTGAAAGATGGCTAACTTCTAGGAGCTAATGCTATCACAAGTTATAATAATGTAAACTCAGCCCCCAAAAGTCTTAAAATATCAGTAAATAATGAGAAGAAAGCCGCAAAATTATTTGAACCAAAAGCGTATTTTTATGATCCCTGTCATAACTCTGTGACAGTTTGGTTGTAATGTTAACAAGACACCCATGATGCCAGATGACTCCAAATTAAGCTTACAAACAATGCTGTACCAAGCTGTAATAATGTACACCTTGACATTTTGCATTGAAAGACCTCACACAATGCCACTGTTTAATTTGCCCCCATTCTGTCTCTCTTCCTCAGAAGACCCCACTTTAATCTAATCACATACTTGGCTTACTCTGCATTTTAACCATCAACATAGTAAACAAGGCCAAAAGTTATGCTCATAACCACATACGTAGAGAAAGACCGATATAAACAATGTACTCTTTTTCTTAAGTGAGTTTTGTTCTAGCATTTGACCAAAGTTTTGACTCATGAGCCTGATGCATGTAACTAGTTCTGTCAGGAGGAATGAACCAATGTTTTTTTACAGGAAGTCAACAAACTGCAAAGTCATATTTGCTTCTGACTCTGTAGCACTTGGTCTCGTACCTCAGAGTTCACCATGAATAGAAAAATAAGTGCTTGGGTTTGTGTCATTAATTAAAAAAAAATAGATTACAGATTTTAAAAATGTGTCAGAAAAAAATGACTTTGCAAAGACCTTTATTGTGAATGTCACACAGATATAAAAGGGTGACTAAGGGATTCTCTTTGCCATGCTCTCCTGTGCTTCTACAACACTGTAACACTATGTGAGTGAAAAAATGATACACCAGTACTGCATCAATGTGGGCTTTATATGAGTATTTCAAGGTGTAACAATGGTGGAGCTTTGTTATGGTGCTGTTAGGGCTGATGATAACTGAGTTTCCTGTTATTTCTATGGCATATGTAATTGTGCAAAGCATAGCTACCAACAATGCGCTGTCACTCACACAAGTGTTGCCATCCACAGGGATGCACATTGGTACTGTGTTAGCAACAAGTAGGTCAGTCGTCATGTTGTCTGATGTTAACTGATCACAGTCAATTTTTCAGCCGTTAATATCAGCAAAATGAACCTAACAAAATGTGTGCAGTTTAAAGCAGAATTGGTATCTGAGTATGCAGACCAAGGTCGGAGTCTTGTAAAACTCTTGTGAGGCCTGGGCATTGACTAGTGGCCAGAGATGCTTCCTGGACTCCTTCATGACTGTTTCCCTTTGGCACATTTTAAGGTATTGTTGGCAGGACCATGGGTCCAATGCTGACATGCTCAGGAGGGTAGCAGTAGGAAAGGTCAGCTGCTGGATTTGGAAGCGGCAGCTGCCCTACTATGGGCACCTGGCGCACTTTCCTGAGCCTGATCCAGCTCACCATATACTGGGTGCCCAGGACCCGTTTGGTAAGAACAGACCACAGGGGTGACCGCTGCATCGTGAAGGGGTCAGCTCAAAGGATACCTGAAGAGCTGGAACATGGCCCTTGAGCAGGCCTGGACAAAGGATATCAGGAGGCTAGAGAAGTGCAGGCAAAGCACTGAAGCGGCATATGCTTCTATACCTGACCTGACCTGATGTACATTCCAAAACTTTGCCAAAATTTCCAAAGCGTTATGACTGAATGTAGCATTCATTTTTTTCCTCTTCTGGTCAGGTCTTTTTCTAAGTGATGCACACAATTAGCAAGCTAAACAGTTAAGTGTGTGACCTCTTGCTAACTGTTGCCGGACATTTTTACATCTTTATCTATTCAGTCCCAACCTCCTTGTCAAAAACTCAACTGCCATCTGCCTATGCACTGTAGCTCTAGTAAATGGCTACAACCTTACTGCCATAGATCTCAACAATCCAGATGTAAAGCTGGTATGTTAAATGTATTTTCTCAAAGAAAAAGTCAGTTTGGCAAAACTATGATTGGCAAAATGTAGATATAACTATATGTAGGCTTTCTCAAGATAAAATTGCATACAACCACCGGAAGCAGTGAGTAACCATTTAGCATGGGTGTGGATGTGGACCTGCTGAATGAGTCTTAGCAAAGGCAATACAAGCATTGCTAATGTAATCCAAACTTTTCAAACCATCTAAACTTCATTTTCTCACTGTCACGACACTACAGGAGGTCTCAGGTCCTGGGACTACATATTTTGTAGACTTGTGCTAAGTAAATTGGCTCATTTTCAACCTTTTCTGATGTTTCTCAACTTATCTTGGGTAAACATATTAAAAATAGTGTGAAGCCAGAAAATAAAAAAAAGTCTGCAGAGAAACATCCCTACATTTTTTACTTACTCTTTAAAGCTTTGCAGTCAATTGAGTCATAGCTGTAATGCTACCAGGCTGTCTGTGTTATGGCTGCTGTGATCCTTGGCTGAGGTTGCATGATTTCACGGTTGCTGACTCTAAACTTCAGAGTCACATGTGTAATGGAAGATGTCCTGGTGTAACACGACTGCTCTCAGGCTCAAAGCCACTTCCTCGCTTAGTCAGTGTGAGACTTGTGAGTCTGGAGAAGTGCGGACATATGTATGGTGTGTTTACTGGCAGTGATACCACTGCGGAGAGAAGTGAAGAGATGAGAAGCGCTGCGTCACTGAAACCAAACAGCTGTGTGTGTGTGTGACCTCAGATGTCGCGAGCTGGCAAACGCATTCATACATCTGATCTAGTTGCATTCAGAGATACCAAAGCACTGGTGAGCAGACTTGTACTTTCACAGGATGTCAGAAATTGACCACAGCTGCTAGCTCGTGCCACAGCAGTCTCTCCAGATCGAGGTACAGGATGTGAATCGTTTTGAAACAAACCCAGATGAATTTCCCATGTAGTCACACTAATCAAAGACCCACATGCACCTTACTTACCCTCCAAAAGTACTTCCTGTCAGCATCTTTCAGCAGAGTTTCGTTGGTGTAGCTTTCCCCAACCAGAGGGCCAAAACGTGTCCCCTTTGGAATCAACTCCTTACTAGTGACACCAAGCACCTGTTTGACAAAAAAGACATGAAGCTGTCAAACAGCAGAGCAGCTCAGAAGCAAGAAGCATAAGCAAACAACCAGATTCTTAAAGACATATTGAACTATTTATGAAGAAAACAATCTTCTTCTTTTATGCACTTTCCATGCCAGTCTGTTTCAGGGCCCTTTACCAAAAGCATTCATCAGTTTAGAGGAAAACTTACCCCTAATTATTGCTCAAATGCTTTGAGTAACTGAAAATGAGCAGTAATTTCCAGTCTTTCAGGCGACAAAGCGCTTTTACACCACATGTCACAACTTAATATCACTCCCATTCATTTTCAGATTCACTCACTCATGGTTGAAATTGCTTTGTAAATATCCATCAGCACTTGCTAACATATGCACGCCCTGTCATGTTAATTTATATGCCACTGATGCAGTGAGAGCAGCTGAGGTTAAGTGCTTTGCCCAAGGACACATCAACATGTGACACTCTGAGGTGGGCTTAACCCTGCAAACTGTTGATGGTGGCGGAGGATACTACCAGGCTAAGACATAGACACCTCACTAAGTTACCGACACCTATAATGTAAAGATGTGCGAATTAATTGTTATTTTGGCATTACAGGTGTCAAATCTCGGTCAAATGCTCGGTCTAAACTGTTCTAAATGGTCTAAAGTGCCCAACTTCATATGTAAACAAAGTAGATTGAATGAACATTAGTCAACACACTGATAGCATCAATGGCATGTGCAGTTTTGAAGTATTACATTGTAAGTTGGCTGTCGGGTTGTACTCATATATTACCACTTGACAAATGAAACAAGTTAACACAATAAGCACAAAAATATGGAGGTTTGACCGGGGAGAAGCCAAGGGTCAGTTAGCAAGATGGCAGCACTGGAATCATCTGACAGCATCCCTATAAATTATCATGTTTTCATATGACCCATGCATGGCTTTTTGTTGCCAATAAGTGTCTTTTAATTTGCAAGATGTGCAGTCAGTCTCGGAGTCAGTTCAAGTGAGGAAAAATGCAGAGAACATGAGTGCTGAAATGGCCTGATTGTAAATCAATTTAGGCCATTTCAGCCAGAAACAGCCCCCGAGCACTGCTATTGTTCACTATTAAAACAAGAGAATTGCTTCATGTTACATCATGAACACACTGTGCACCTGTGCCCAAACTTTGCTATGTGTGTTCAAATCATGCCAATGTACACCTTTTGCATGTGCTCCAGGGCCAGCAAAGTGCACTGTGCTTGAGCATGGCACCGAGAGATCACACTTGTAAACGTGTGTGTAAACGTGGCCATCGCTAAGTGAAACAGATTCTTTCCAGTCAAAACCAAGGCAAACTAATAGTAGAATATGGTAGCTTATTACAGGCAGATATGTTATGTTAACATTAAGCAATCAGCTAAGAGGGAGGGCTGCTGATGGTCACTGGTAGCAGTGAATCATACATATCTCTCACTGCTAGAAAAAAAATGCATTGGTCTTTTCAATGCTGTCATCGGCCACAGTGCTCAGCTGAAAAGATAATGCAGAAAGGGGAAAAACATTAAGCTAACAGACCTAGATGTATATCATAGTACATCTCTAAGAATTGAAAATTTCCTCAAGTAAGGCCCAGTGACATTAAGACATTTGTCCTGAAGTTCAAATCCTCAGTGATCAAGCATTTAGTTTTTTGGTAATGTATGTCAACCATCATAGCTCTGAACCATGGGTGCAAAGCAAATTTTGAAAGGCTGTGACAGAGTCTATACCTCCCTTCACATGCTGAATATTTCATTAGCCAATCACCCAAGTTATCTTTTGTTTCTCCACCATATTAAAATTTCACCACCACTCTTGTTCTGCTAGCTGCAGGTGTGAAACTCAGCCGTCCGTCTCGGGCCTCCAGGGTGTTGAAGAGAGGATAAGGTGTCATGGGCACACCCTGACCAGTCAACTGCACCTTGAGCTCTGTGATGAAAACCCCCTAAGGCAATGAAAGTGTATTCTCTCTTTCATCTCAGTGTAAAACTGGCATAGGGCACGTAGCTTGACAAACCGCTTCAGAGCCGAGTTTATGTGCAGTTTATCCTGCTAGTTTTACCCCTTGTAGCTTTTTATAAGGCTTTGTTTGAGATGTCACAGATTACCAAAAGGCATCCTGTCCTCTAGACTCCAGACAGACTTTACTGAAAGTTCAAAGTGGTGGTACAGGTTTGCTGTAGACGCCTCACTTACTTCCTCTGATCTCGTATGATTACCATCTTGTCGTCTGAAGAGGCTCAACCCTAATCTTGCTCTAGGAAACTGTTTCCTTTTCATGAATGTGACACTAAGTTAATCTTTCATCATGACTTCACCACATTAGCTCATCCAGTTAAACATAAACTACCCTCTAATATAAATCACTGCAAGTGCCACGTGCTTTATCCTCCCTGCACTTTATGGCATTGTCAGTGAGGTGGGCCCTGGTATTGGCGCCGTGTTTTATGATGTAATTGTGAGCTTGGACAGAGAGTTTGGGTATCTGAGGTAAATACTAATCATGGGGACCCCAGGCTGTGTACTGAGGCAGGTTCTATCTTTGCCTTGCCTGAACACATGCATAGCAGAGAGGAAAGGCCGGATTTAGACAACAACATGTCAAGTACTTCCCGTCTGAGGATGGATGAGTGGATGGAAGGATGTTAGTGTGACGCAAAGAGGCGGCAGTAACATCAAAATATAAACAACTTGGTCATTCACTTATTCCACTTAAATATATTTTCATGTCTGGTTTCCTGCTTTGATTTTTCCAGAAAGGATTGGAAAAATACAATACTTTACTGCTTAAAATAGCAATATATTTTCAATATCACAGTTTGTAATTTATTTGGGGACTTTTAGGGATTTATTTTAAAGACAAAAAGTGGCTAAAGTTGGTTATGGGGAAGAGAAAGTAGGGAATGACATGAAGGGATAGAGCAAAGGGTAGGGTTTGGACCCAAGCCACCCATGCAAAGAAGTACAGCCACAGCTTTACAGACATAGTCACTGTGCTATTGACACCCTAGTCATTGTTATTTTAATGTACAATTATATAACAAACTGCTTAAGCTGTGAAAAACTCCAGCGATTTGAGAAGATCGGTGCTCAGGAGAGGGACAAGGCCATAAAAATATTAAGCACACACTGTTAAAAGTCTGGTCTAGAAAAGCACTCGGAGAGCACAGACCTCCGCCAGCACCACAGTCCTCACCCATATTGTGATTCTCACCATGAATATTAGTCCTACCTTTGTTTCATCTAGATATTTAGATTCCTAGACCTTGAAAGCATACCATTAGCAAATGGATTCATTATGATATCTATTTTAGTTCAGTAGTTATTCACTAAAATCACATTTTTCGCCATAGCGGTTCACTCACAAATCTAATCATTTGTTCCTTGTCCCAATCCGGACATTTCCTGAAAATTCCCTCAAAATCCGTCCATAACTTTTTGAGTTATGTTGCTAACAGAGAAACAAACAAACAGACACCGGCAATAGCATAACCACCTTGGCGGAGGTAAATATACTATGTAATTTTTAGGGGATTCAGACCAGGGTTGCCACAAAAACATTATGGATGCTATGAAGAGATATCATCAATTGCACTGTCACAGCCGTAAAATGTTGCGTAACTGCTTTATCCACATCTCAGCTTTGAACAAAAAAAGCCAAAATGACCACAATTTTGTGTTAAGCACTTTACGCGTACCTAATATTACCCCAAAATAACATGAACCATATGTACCAGCAATTCAAAAAGGAGTAAGGCACCCCGCTGACCTAAACTGTAATTCATGCAAGTTTTGTACTTTAATTAATAACTTTTTTAATCCATCACAGATGTCAAAATCTTATACTCCATTAGTTTATGTTGTATGCTATTTTCGGGCTCAGAGCTCTATTTTATTACGACTAGTAATTGGTAGTGATATATAGTGACATTTGTAGACCTGAATTAGAAAAGAGAAAAACTGAACATATAAATTTCAGTTACAGTTGTCCACATTACAGCAATACTCAATATTTGCTCCACAGTTTCTAAAAAATAACTACATTTACAATAGATGTATTTCCTTGTAAACTTAGTGGAGGAATTTGCAAATATTCCAACAATTTGGGACCTGTATCAGTCAATTGTCCTTGCATTTTCACCCCCTTTGTGGCATCCCTGATTCCGTCCTATTTCCTAGTTTTATGACTTGTTTTAAAGCCGGGGCAGAAATGTTTGTGAAGTGAACAGGGAACATGGCAGCTGATCACAGCCTGATCAGCTGCCATGTTTGATATCCTGGTTGCAGGACAGCATTCATTCACAAAGTGAAAGCATAGCTACAAGCTGATCCTCCACCTCTTTTTCCTCTTTCTTATTGTGCTGTTAGTCAGTGACTGAAACATGTCTGTCTTTGTTTAGCCTGTTTTGTGGGGTGTCCAGTCCAGGTTGTACCCACATGCTGCAGATGTCAGCTGGGATAGGCTTCAGCCCCCCACAACCCTAAAAAGGGACATGGTTTATTAAAGTGGATGGATAATTTGGCTGCTGATTTTTTTTGCTGCAAGCAATGTGCCTGCGCCACAATGACAGGTGTGGGAAAAAGAAATAGAAGAAAAAGACGTACATGATGTCAACTTCTTTTGACATTTGTCATCACTCTGCAGATTTCACTCAGTGGCAAGTGGGAGCATGAATGTGAGTCACGTATTGTAAACAAATCAAAGCAAAGTATGAGCTGACATTCATGCATTCATTCATTCATTTCCTATCCCCTTTATCCCTTTCGGGGTCAGGGGGTGGAAACTATCCCAGCTGTCATTGGGTGTGAGGTGGGGTACACCCTGGACAAGTTGCTAGTCAATCGCAGGGCCACATAGAGAGACAGACAACCATTCACACTCACATTCATACCTAAGGGCAATTTAGAGTCAGCAGTTAACCTAATGAGCATGTTTTTGGTCTGTGGCCATGTTTTTGGAACCCCCGCATGCACGGGAAGAGCATGCAAATTTAACACAAAAATGCCCCTGTCTGACCAGGGAATGGAACCAGGAACCTTCTTGCTGTGAGGCACATGCACTACCTGCTTTGCCACCGTGCCACCCTCTTTAAAGTCAATCTAAAATAATAATCACATCACCCCCGTCCTCCAGCAGCTTCACTGGCTCCCCATCAAGTTCAGAATACACTTCAAAATCCTGCTGTAGACTTTCAAGGTCATTCACAACCTCGCCCCCCCCCCCCCCACCTGTGTGATCTCCTCCACATCGCCACCCCCTCTCGCTCCCTTAGGTCGTCCTCCTCCCTCCATCTCTCTGTGCCCTCCGCCCGGCTCAGCACCATGGGTAGCAGAGCTTTCAGCTGTTCTGCTCCCAAACTCTGGAACTCTCTCCCCCCAGACCTCAGAAACATTGACTCCCTTCCCCACTTCAAATCAAAACTCAAAACCCATCTGTTCCAAACTGCATATTCTCTTTAATTTTCCACCCTCATTTAACTGTGTCACTCTTGTATGTTGTTTTTATTTATTTTAATTGTGATTTTAATGCAGTGTGTTTTATTATGTATTTTGTAAAGTGTCCTTGGGTGCTAAGAAAGGCGCTTTTAAATAAAATGTATTATTATTAAAAGTAATAATGATAATAACAGTATCTATAACACACAAAACTTCACATAGGATATAATGAATGAATATAAAGGCACAGAATCTCTTTAAAAAAACATGTTATTTTTCAACTGACTCTTGTGAAGTCAAAAACTTGATTTTTAAAATGTATAAAGAAATAAAGAAATTCTACTAGTAAGAGATCTCAAACATAATTCAGTTGATGTTTCCTCATCTTAGTTTTACCAACATCTATCCATGCTCCATATATTTAATAATGATACAGATTAATCCACCACCCTGCAGCTCCATGTGACTAACACATTACTGAAATTTAGACTATGTGTAGGAGTCTGCAGTTTTGCAATCTTAAATAACTGAAAACAAGAAAGTATAAAAGCATTGAGTGCCAAGAGCCTTTCATTCAATTGTCAGGGTATCAAACTAGATGTCAAAAGTTTAAAACCTGTCAGCAGCACAACCCTTCAGTCTGCAAGGCATGCAGAGGCTGTTGTCCACAAAGAAAGAATAGAATACAGCAGAAATTGAAATCCATGGCTAGGGTCTTCTTTATTGAATAACAGTTATCTCTCTATCTCCATATACATGTGTGAGAGTGTGTTTGTGTGTGTGTGTGTGTGTGTGTGTGTGTGTGTGTGTGTGTGTGTGTGTGTGTGTGTGTGTGTGTGTGTGTGTGTGTGTGTGTGTGTGTGTGTACACCAAGTTTCCAATTTATGTGAGAATAAGTGTGAAGCCCCAAAAGAGATCTTGAAAAAAAAAATAAGAATCTGGCACCAAGTCAATCCCTAGAGAGAATACAGTTAACGTAAGTCTGTGTTGCTGCATACCTCTGCAGAGTCGTGGGAGCGTTTCAGGGCCAGGTTCCTTGGTAAGGATCTCTCAGCTCGCGTCCTGCGCTTATTTTCAGACTCCTCTTCAAGAGGCTGGTCCTTCACAATGTAAGTGCACTTTTCCTCAAAGTGTTCCTCCCTCCACGGTGTCGTGTCGACGTCCTGTGTGTCAGGCATGGCTGCTGAGCTCTGTGGCGATCTTTCTGAGGTGAGCATGGCTGTGGTGCACTGAGAGGCCTGTCAAGACATTGAGTAGGGAAACCTATCAAAAGTCTGAAATAGTCTTTGTTACACATGCACTGTTGGAAAATTCTTCTTAGTTTTATTGTGATATTACATTGGCAATTGTTGTCTCAATATAAGTGTTAAGTGTATCCAGGACGTGCCACAAAATTGACAGTACAATGATAAAGACCATACTGGTTAGCAAAAATGATCATAAATCAGCTTCAGTATTGTTTTGCTTTCACTAAGCACTCTGGTTTGGTATAGTACAGTTCGCCACATTGATGATGTTAAACCCTGCAAATGATTGCACAGCCAACTGTATCCTTTACTTGGTAGCCTGTAGTGCATCTATCCACCTGTAAGGGTTGGATAAGTAAGATCTACACCCCAACAGAAGGGCCCAAAAATAATGTTGGTCCATATGGATCAGTATTTTAGTACCCTTCTCAGCTTTTAATAATATCTGAGTGCAACAAACCCACAGTTTTTATGGGATTAAAACATCATCACCCTCCCTCTAAAGCAACCTGCTCTCAGAACAACAGCTCTGAACATAAGGTGTTACAGGTTATTGAGGCACAAAAGTTGGGTCAAATGAAGGAGAAGACTGTCCGCCTTCTGTTAATGCAGTTTAAATAAGGGTTTATGCTATGAGAGTTAAGTTAAACATGCTAAACTAACTGTAAATTGACTTTAGCTTGTCGTGTTTTTCAAGTCATTTTCTTCTTGAGACTTTTTTTACACTGAAAGTAACACTCAGCCTTTCACAGTCTTTCACACCACAATCACACGCTCATAGAGCTCTTTAAGGTGTCCAGCAGTATTAGCTGATAACATCCGTACACAGCAGCAGGATGAAAGTGGGGTGTAGTGTTTTGCCTGAGGATCCATAGACATGTGACTGCTGGAGTAGTGGATCAAACCCTGTTTTCCTGTGAAAGACAACCAGCAGCATCACTGATCCATTGTTGCCTCATTATTTATAAGGGACTCTTTAAATCCTATCATCATATCATCATTTGGGGGAAACAGACAGCACAAACAACAGCTGGATTACCACAGGACGTTAACTTCTCAATGGAGCTAAATTTAGACCCCTTAGTGTGAGGTATGACAACAAGTCAGGGATGTTGAGGAGAAAACAGACCTGCCGGAAACTCTAACTTTCCCATCGACCGGCCCTACCGGACAAACAAACTTCAAAGTGGAGATCTCTCCATGCTGGCTGCCCCGTCACCCCCACTGTCCCATACATCCTGTGACTCTGTGAATCACAGCCCCCCCAGGCTGTAAGGGAGGTTCCTGTGCACGTCATCCCCAGAGCGGGACCACTTTCACAAGGAAATCAGCGCTCGCAGTGAATCGAGCAGACTTCCTCTGAACTGAGACTTGGCCTTTAGCCAGATCCTGACTCTCTTTCTCTTTCTATTTTGTCTCTTATCAATGCAACCCCTCTTCTTAAGAAGTTTGTTTGACCACTAACAGGGGCTGAATTCCTTGAATGATGGAATGAAAATAGGTTAAGAGCGCATGAGGAGATAGAGGGCTTGTGATTAAAAGACAACGCTCTTATGTGTTCAGATATGTTCATTGAGAACATCCTTTCACATGCTCATCAGTTTGCCTTGAGATGGTGGAAGATGCGGTTAACATTTGATGCAGCCTCAGGTGTAAAGCGAAAACAGCCACAAGCCTAAATTCAAATCCTTCTTTAAAGTTATTCGAGCAAGAGTGTGCACCCTTGCATATTTATATATTTGCAGATCTTGCATCTAAATCAGAAGACATTTATTCTTCTTTGTATGTCAGTTTGTTAATCAGAAAGCTCTAAAAAACATACACAAATCTGATATTTGCAAAAATGCAAAAAAGTGCAAGGGATGAGAAATAAGATGAGCAGATATTTTAAATTAGACAGTGAAAAAAGTAAAAGATATATCAACATATACATATTTTAAGATGAGATACATGGTAAGATTGCATGTAGCATTATAATTTATGTTTATGTAAATAAAAAAGAAATGAATTTAGGTCTGCATGCCCAATAAACAGCCTATTTACATAAAGAACCACCAGTGATAGAGTTTATTTTACTGCCAGATAATCTCTTTGAAATTTCAGCCTGAAACTGTTAATTGTGTTCATTGTGTATTTGTTTTAAATTCATAAATGCATTCAATTTATGGAGTATTTCTGTAAATATTAAAAAAATAAAAAGATATCTGTGAAAGACACCTGCAACAAAAATAAAAGTTCTACACAGCCAATATCTATTTTCCTTTTTTTTTTCTTTTTTTTTTTTTTTTTTTTTTTTTACAAAAATGGCACCCAAATGCCTGATCATTTGGATTTGCTTGATTGTTGTTAAAATTACATCAAAGTTAGTCATTTGTTTATTGTGGCAGACATTTATTCACAGACAAAAAAGTGTCTTGGTAGATTTTTTTTCTATGTAACACTGCACCAAGCTTAAAAAAGGGGCTGGTAGCAATACTAACACAGATGTTCATTATTAAGCTAACCAACTTCCAATACCAAATCTGAGGTTTTACCATTTTTTTCTTTTTGGTGTTTCTTTCTCAAAATGCCACCACTTTTTCATGTTTGATCATGAAACACATCAGAGTTTGTCAAAAGGATCACCTCCTCTTTCAAACATGTCCCCCTTTTTTGATATAAGAGTAAGGTGTGCTAGAAACCAGGACTTTTAGTGACTTGACACAACAGATGAATAAACTTAAATCTATTCATACCAGATCATAAACAGAGGACCAGTGTTAACAAAATAAGATGACACCAATGTTAAAGCAATGCATGTGCAAACCTACGAAGCATGTGCACAAGTTTTAATGATCAAGAAGCATTGCTCCATTACTCCAAATATTAAGTGTCAGAAATGTCTATTTGTGTAACTATAAGATTAAACAGATAATATCATTTCATTTTATCATATAAAAGCTCTTGATTCTTGGATTGGGAGGATTATCTGTTGTTTATAGAAAAAATATTAGGACATATGTCATGCATCAACATCAAGCTAAAAAACTAATTTTTATTTCGTATTTCCCACCCATGTGAGCATTTTTATTGTGTCGAGGACTTTTGGTTTCACACAGGTTTAAATACTGTTTTAATTTTACTATGACCAAATTAAAGGATGTATCAGCCATTTCTTACTTGACAGAGAAAATATCAGAATATGGATGCAAACATTTATTGTCCATGTATGACAGAGCTACAAAATCATATTGAAGTTAAAGGTGCTTGTATTGTAAAAATGATGTTTGCTTTCTCCTTAAGACCTAGAGAGTTATTATACCTATTTCCCGCCCCTAGTTTCACCCCTCATTTTTCTCTGAAGTGTGTCACCACAGCTGACTCGAAATGACTGCTACAGGCTGACTACGAAACCCTCAAACCTGGTGACACAGCATTAAATATACTCTGGAAAGCAAGACTTGAGTCAAAGGCGCACAGCTGTGGCTTGCAGAGAAAGGTAACAAGTTGAATTTATCCTTCACGGGATGAATGTGCAATGCCAGAAATGTATTAAGTGTTGAGATAGCACTCTGAAATCAAGAATTTTGAAATGTCAAATAGTCTCAAGCTGAAGCCTCACTTTACATTTCACCAAAACAGTGGCTTGAAAAGGATGTTGCAGACTTACTGTGAAGCCTTGAGAGGAGCCACACATAAGGCAGCCTGTCAGTGCCCTCCTTACAAGCGTGAATGTCTCTGAGCAACCGGTGTCTTCTCGTCCTCTCTCGCTCAGCCGACCTCAGTATCCTGTGTACCTGGGACTGAGCGACTCAGCCCTCGAGTGTCTGACTTCTTGCATGGGGAGGAGGTAAGATGTGTCTGAGACTGAAGGTGGAGAGAGAAAGAGAGAGAGACTTCCTCTCCTCTCCTGCTCCCTCCTCCCCTTTTTGCCCCATGACTCCTCCTTTGTGGGTGTTTGTGTATTTGTGTGTCACTCTTTTGCCCCAAGGCTTTCTCCGGGCGAGGAGGGGGGAGTGCTTCTGGCTGTCACACAGCTATGTCCGGATCACACAAATACATCTTCATTTTCTGACAGCCACCCACTTCATCTTTAGGCATACCTGTGCGGTGTTTGGAAGTCAAGGGCAGCGAGAGGATCCGATGAGATCATGCCTGTGTGGTGTGGAGCAGGATTTGGAAAATATGTTCACAGATGTCACGTCAGTTCAAACTTTCATATGTAGTACAAGCTCTAGTGTTTGTGGGGGACTTGATAGAAGATCAATCGTATTGAAAGAAGTGAAACTATGAAACCCTATTTCTACTGCCTGGTGGTTTTTATGAGGTATACAAGTGTTGCTCCTTATAACTGCAGCGAGTCATGAAGAAGGGCAAGGGTTGCGTTTGCAGTTGAGGAGGGACATGAAGCCATCTGATCATGGTCTTTAAGCTTGTTGCTTCAAAAACTGTACACTCAATCTATATTAGAGCTAGTATTGATATTTGGACAAAGTCTGACACATACAAGAGTTCTTTTGATATCACAGTCATAAACAGAGGCTGGTAATGAGGCCCTAAGGCGTTTGATCCCCACCAATATCTGATTGTTTATCCACTTCTTGTGTGAGCAAAATATATATATAAAAAAAAGATTTCTTGGGTTTTGTTCCTACTTTACACAAATGTCAAATCAAAGGTCAAGTTTGGTGGTTCTCATGTTCATTCTTTGCTTTCAAGAGTACTCTGATTTAAGATTCTTTATCACCCCAAATCAAAAAACAAAACTAAGTGGCGCCAAATCTGTTTACTGGAGGGAATGTGGAGCGGATTCAGCAGACTATGTCTATGTTTTTTGGTCTTGTCCGTACCTGAAAATGTTCTGGAGAGGAACAGATCAGCTTATCTCAGAAATTTTGGACTGGACGATTGACTTCTGTATCTGGGGAATATCCCCGAAGGCCTCTATAGAGGAGAATAATATCTTCTGAGCATATTCTTGGTGGAAAGCAAATGTTGGCTTCAGAAGAAAATTCCCACCATGAAACTCCTTGTAAATATTATAAACACCATTCGCAGCAGAAAATTACCTTTTCTTTACTGCTCCAAAGAAGAATGAGAGGAATATTGGAAAATGGGATATTTTTCAATTCTCAAAAAAATGTGATATATGTTATCCTTTGTCCTCATTTGTTCTGTGTTTCTGTAAAAAATCAAATAATAAAGTACAAAAAATAATACTTTGATCTTCTAGATTTACACAAGTGCTCACCCTGATTTAATTTAACCCTTTTCCTGTCATTTTTGTTAATGTAATACTTCAAGAACGATCATAAGTATTTTCTCCAGTCTTTGCACAAACAACTAGGATTAACTGCTTACATTTTACATTCTTAGGCCAAATGTTAAGGTCATTGTCTGTTATATTTATCTCTTGCTTGTAAGCACCACCTCAAGAAGACTTTAAGGAGTTTTCTTCAAACAAATATCCTCTGTGACTTAAGGATATGCTCGTATACTTTGGTCCTCATGTCATCTGTACAGAGGACCACCTTATTTCAAGGCTAATGTGGAAGATTGTGAAGTCAAAGGCCAAAAGTCAAGGTTATACAGTATGTGCCTGTGCCTGTTCATCATCTCGTGCTTGTAAGAAACTGTCCCTCCAGAAAAATGTGACAAACTTTCCATGTTTTTTTTCTTTACTTTAATATGATGATGTTTTGATGTTTTCTTACCGCTGACTGAGACATGACTTGGTGTAGTGTGAAACATAAACGTTGTACTCGGGGCCGGTTTGGAGTTGAGTCAGTCTTCTGGTTGTGAATCAGAGATGCTACATTCAAATTCATGCTAGTTTTCCAAATTACCGACCCAATTTTTAAGGTCAAAATCTATTTTGTCTTTTCCATCCCTTACTTGTGAATGTACAAAACCAAGACCAATTTATGAATCTTCTTTAGTCTCTTTCAAAACAACCACTCTGACTCAAGGATAACTTAGAAAGATTTAGAAGTCAAATGTGAAGGTCAGAAGGGTTAGCACCAGATCCTAGTCCAGGTAATAGATAATATTTACCTCTGCCAAGGAGGTTACATTTTCGGGAGAGTTTGTCTGTCCGTCCGTCTGTCTGTGAACAAAATAACTCAAAAAGTTATGGATGGATTTTGATGAAATTTTCAGGAAATGTTCAGCATGGGAAAAGGAAGAACTGATTCGATTTTGGTGTTGATCCGGATCACTGTCTGGCTGCCATGACAAAAAATGTGATTTCTGTGAATAACTACTGAACTTATAAGAGTAGAAGAAATGCCTGCACACTTACTCCATGTTGACTGCAGTTTATTAGGACAACGTTTCGATCATGTGTTGAGGAAGATCAACACATGATCGAAGCGTTCAATCTGCAGTCAACATGGATGATGATGTGCGTATATTTATCCTCTACACAATAACTACTAAACTAAAATAGATATTATGAATCCAATTGCTAATGGTATGTTTTCATGGTCAAGGAATCTAAATATTTAGATGAAATAAAGGTAGGACTAATATTTCTCGTGAAAATCACAATATGGGTGAGGACTGTGGCGCTGGCGGAGGTCTGCGCTCTCCGAGTGCTTTTCTAGTCTTACATGTTATTCCTTAATTTTGAAAAAATAAAATTTGTACCAATCTCAGTACCTTAAAAAGCCAGCACAAAGCCCCTCCTCTTGACCCATCTCTGTGTTTTTACTGTTTAGTTGTTATGTAGTGGTAATTCTGTTTGGGTGTTTGTTAAGGTGTTTGGTACATTTTATTGAAAAATAATTTTAAAAAAGTCTCTGAAAAGTGTTTAGAACCCTTAATTAGCCACATAGTTCCATTTTGAAGTGAAAGTATGAAGTGCAGGAGTACAAAACATAATTTAAGATACAAATAACTGGAAACTCTCATAAAGGGTGTGTTTGGGAACTCAACATAGCTCCCCTCTATTGTCTTGTCATCCTGCTGTGCAGCTTAGCAGGGTCTTGATGTCCTGAATGTGTTGATACTTAAGTCCTGCTGCTGTAGGTTTACATTCAGCTGTGTTTCCCTCCCTGCCCTGCTCTGCTCTGCTCTGCTCTTGTTCTCATCTCAAAAGGCAACATTTGACTTGGATGCCTGCCAGCCATCTTATGAATTGTCTACATTTTCAGACTCGTCCTCCACGCGCTCGACACGCGACATGCCATGTACAAGTGTTTTATGAATGTCTCCAAGCATATTTCCATTCATAGGTGCATGTTTTTGCTGCACAAACTTCTCTCATTCACTTTCTCCTCTTCAGGGAAGTTTGTGTTGCACCGCAATGTGTCAAGTCGATCATGTTGCTCCCCGACTCTCCTTCTTTCCTGCAGTGTTTTGTCCTTTTCGTGCTTCCTGTCCAACTCATCACACCTGACCAAGCTACTAATTATGGCTGCTGACATGAGCCACCATGTAATTTAAAATCCACTTCTCGCTTGCCATTTCGCTCTTTCTCTGTGCCTTCAGTCATCTCATTCATCACCTCCCATTCAGCTCCCCTCTCCTCCTCCTGCTGCTCTCCTCGGCAATGCCCCTCGATCTGAACCTTTTCTTCACTACATTTATTACTCAGACGCACTATGCAGGTAATTCACATTATCACATCACTGACTTTCCTTATGAGTCGTGCAGAGGTCTGAGATTGCTCTCACAGGTTTGGTTTGTGTGGGTGGATGTCGCGTGGTTGGTTGGTAGTTGGTCTACCTGATAATTGACATGACATTCTTTAAATGACAGAATGATGAGCGGGCCGTGTGGACACATAAAGACGGCAGCTCCAAAATGTGATGAATGTCTAACAAGCGGAACAGGGTCATTGACTGATATTAGCAGAGTTATCGAATGTATTGATAATTTTTTTTGTTTGTTTAATTGACATCTTAGCAAATGACAGAAAATAAACCTATGAAACTTTAGGTTTTATTCACCTACATTCACAATAAAACAGTTGCTTTGTTTCTGATTTTTTTTACATGAATATCCTATTTACCAGAAGAAGATGCTAGTTGTGAAGGTTTGCTGTTAGCCAAGAACCTGAATACACTAAGAAGATTTGTGAATCAAGTAGCTTTAATTCACTCTTATTACCTCAAGATGATTTTGTATTTTCACAAAATGCGACTATATCAACAGATTTGGCTATCTGTTTGTTTCCAAACTACTGTAACAGCTTGAGGCCTAGCTTAAATTCTGATGAAACTCTTTTGTTTTGATTCCACATTTTCTTTCCTGCCTTGTATTTAGGCTTTCCTGAAGAACAATTACTACGATCCATTCAATTTTTTCTCTTAAGTTAAAGAAGGATGACCAGATTTTTGAAATCATAAAATAGGGACTTGAATTTTAAAGGGAACCGACTTACTGCACCTTTCAGCACCATACCAAGCAGCAGATAAAGAAATCATCAAAATATGAAAAACGAAATATTTTAAAAACATGTCAAACAATATCAGAAAAAATACTAGTGTCACAAATTTTTACTCTTTTTATTAATATTATTTTTTACTGTCATTATATTGTAAAAAAAAAAAAAATACTGTCATTATTTCCACTATTATGATTGTTTTTTTGTTTTTTTTAATTATTGAGAATTTGTCCTTCATTTCCAAAGTTTTGTATGAGGAGTTGTTGTCCTTTCTTTTTTGGTAGCATAAATGTGGTTGGTTGTTTTTTTTAAGGTTATTTTGTTATTTTCCAATAATAAAAATGCATTTGAAGTTTATTCCATTTCATCAGAAAAGCATCCCTTTCACCACAAAGTAACCACAGGACAGCATCAACAGGTTTCAGTGGAAAAGCTCTACATGTCTGAGGCAGTTCTGCAGAAAAAGTCTTATCTGACCTGAACAAGATGTTCATAATAATGCTGTATTTCCTTCACAGTGACTCAACACACAATTGCTGCTACTCCTTTGTCATCTGTAAATACAAAGTTGATACACATAATAAGTTTATCATAATGCTGTGTGGGTGTGAATGTGTAAATGTTTCAGTTTTGCCTGCTGTGTAAAAATGCTTTGAGTGGTTGATGACTTGAGAATCACCAAACTAGCTCAAGTGTGTTTGCCATTTACCTGAATGCAAATGTCAAACATTTAACTATAAATAAATTAAACTTTGGTAAGGAATATTGCTTTAACAATGATCGCCATTTTGATGCAGTTTTGTGAAATTTATATCGATGTGATTTATTTGTTTTTCCAGCACCTATAAAACAGTGGATTTCAGGTGTTGGGTCTCATGTATATCTGTTGATATTTAAGATAATGTCAATTTGCAAGTCTTAGTAGAAACATGTTGGCTTAAAATGTCATCACTGCCATATAAATCCTTCAATTTAAGCTTCCTGTTCAGATCTTTTTGTTCCTTTAAAATGTCTTAAAAGAAAACAAAATGAAGGATAGGAAATGTATTTATCCCAAGAAGGAAGGCTGGTCAACAGTAAGAGAACGTACTGTAAATACAGACTCAGAGTTCCTTTGAGGCCTCTGTAAAAGCCATGGGTCTCTTAAGCCCTGTAATTTCCATGCTTGAGTCTGTACCTGCCTTGGGTCATTTCTCGCAGCGGCACTAAAGGCGACCACTCCTTCCCTGTCGCCTCCCCCGAGGATGAGGACAATGATCTTTGGCAGAGATGCTTGTGGCTGAGCCCATTTTATAACCCATTACAGCTGAGATGTTTGAAGAGGCCTCCACCTCTACTTTTTTTCTGAAGTTTTATGGCTGACTGGAGGAGAAATATTTCAAATTCTATCACAACTATTTTGTTGTCACAGCCCCCCTACTCTCACATATGTCACCCTCACTTTTCCTCCTGCCATGCTGTGCTGTTATCAGCCTGTCAGCCTCTTCAACCTCCCCATCAATTTGGTGTTACTTTAAGCGATTTCCTTTACCTTGCTGCTCTTGTGGTTTAGAAATCACTCATACGCACGTTCATTTCTCTCGGTATTCATCAGTTAGACTGAGGTCAGTTTGGTTTTCTGACATGACAGAAGTCTCAAGCAGAAGAGCAGATATTTAATTTGTCTTTCTCCGTCTTTTTCCCCTACATGTTTTCTGTCTAAGGTGTGAATAAATGTCAGCATAGGGCGAGAGCCACCACCCACCTAGTCCACCAACCGTCTCCTCTCAGCCGGTGGATGATCTCGTGTTGACAAGCCAAGGGTTATTATCGTGGTTTCAGGGCTAACAGGAATGCTACTGCGCTCCACAACAGATGTCTTTTCCAATCTCTACAAAACCACCCACAGAGATGAGGAGGGAGAATGTTCACTGTACTCTGCTGACCTGTAGATCCTGTAACCTTTGAATGATCGATATACGACTGGTGAAAGTATATGTCTGCCTGCTGGGCTCACAGGAAGAAGTTTTTTTCTCCTTGTATGCAAGAATGATAGTCACGTGTATAGAGATTTTCTCCAGTAAAAAAAAAGCTTGATTTTAATGTTCACAGTATCAGAATAAAAGACTTCCAGGTAATTGAAGCAACTCTCTCACTGTCTGTATCATTTGTTAAGTGTTTAGTTTCATTTTGACATCGACAATACTGTGAATTATTTAAGGCAGAAGGTCAAACTTATCAGATCTGAAAGCTGCAGGTTGATTTCATTTTATGTCCTGGTTGTATGAAGTTAGATTCCACTTTAACATCTTCAATGCCCCATTTTGGATTTACATATTGGATGTTGATGAACTGGAGGAGCAGTTGTTTACCTGTCCAACTCAAGTTATCAGTAACAGGGATTAAAAACTCAGTAAGAATGCTCTTCTGGTAGCTTCACATTTGGAAAGACAAAGTAGAATTATTCTCACAGCACCTTTCTTCTAGGCCTGTGCTCAAAATATCCGTACCGTACCGTCTTCTCCTGCTTATCCGTGGTCAGGTCGCGGGGGCAGCAGTCTAAGCAGGGAAGCCCAGACTTCCCTCTCCCCGGCCACCTCGTCCAGCTCTTCCCGGGGGATCCCGAGGCGTTCCCAGGCCAGCTGAGAGACATAGTCTCTCCAGCGTGTCCTGGGTCTTCCACAGGGCCACCTACCGGTGGGACGTGCCCGGAACACCTCACCAGGGAGGCGTCCAGGAGGCATCCTAACCAGATGCCCGAGCCACCTCAACTGGCTCCTCTCAACGCGTAGGAGCAGCGGCTCTACTCCGAGCTCCTCCCGAATGACTGAACTTCTCACCCTATCTCTAAGTGAGAGCCCAGCCACCCTGCGAAGGAAGCCCATTTCGGCTGCTTTGTACTCTCGTTTTCTCGGTCATGACCCACAGCTCGTGACCGTATATGAGGATGGGGTGAAGATCGACCAGTAAATCGAGAGCTTCGCCTTACGGCTCAGCTCCCTTTTTACCATGACAGACCGGTGCAGAGCCCACATTACTGCTGACGCCGCACCGATCCGCCTCTCGATCTCCCAATCCACCCTTCCTCCGCTTGTGAACAAGACCCCAAGATACTTAAACTCCTCCACTTGGGGTAGAATCTCATCCCTGACCCGGAGAGAACACTCCACCCTCTCCTGGGCGAGGACCATGGACTCGGATTTGGAGGTGCTGATTCTCATCCCAGGCGCTTCACACTCAGCTGCGAACCGATCCAGTGAAAGCTGGTGGTCCCGATCTGATGAAGCCAACAGGACCACATCATCTGCAAAAAGCAGAGATCCGATCCTGAGGTCACCAAACTGGAACCCCTCAACGCCCTGGCTGCGCCTAGAAATTCTGTCCATAAAAGTAATGAACAGAATCGGTGACAAAGGGCAGCCCTCAAAATAGTGTCATTGTGATTTTTCTTCTTGTAATAAAAAACAAAAGTTGCTGGGAATTCTGTTAAAAGCCCAGTCAATTTTCACAATTTATGTGTATCAGGATACGTATTATATCGTGCGGTTGCTGGAAATACCCAGCCCTACTTTCTTCTAATGTGGCATACCAGCTTGATCCACTTAATTCAACGTCTGTAGTCAGGCAGATTCATCTTGCCAAGCTCAAGTCTACAATTTTGAGCTAACCAAAGCGGCACGGCCCAATAAGTGTCTTTTAGAGCAGGAAGACAGCAGGAAGTGACTATTTGTGCAGAGGGTAGCATAGATGCTAACAGCTTTAGAAGCAGTTTCATCAGATCTGGTCCGCATTTCTTTATCAAATGAATAACAAACAAAAACTAAAAGCACTTTTGGATAGAAAGGATATTTCACTCCACTTTTGACAAATTTTTTAATGAGTGTTTGTTCTACGAAGTGGCTCAAGGTTTGTATTTTACACTGCAGCAGTAGCGCCCTCTTACTACATTATCTGATTAGCCCATAATAAATGGGTTTTACAGAACAGTCGTCCAATCACCTACTTTTGAGAGGTTCTGCCCATTCTCAAACACTTTGCCCAGATGGATTAGTGAGTTTAAACAGTCCATCTTGTGTGTCAGGTACCTTTCATTCACAAGGCAAGCCTTAGTGCTTCACGAAACTAAGATATACAATGTGGGAAACAAAAAAGGAAGCTTACTGAAACTATCTGACACCACCACTTTGTTTC